>CM022703.1:29982980-30582980 GCA_012295165.1 Asparagus setaceus
AATAGCAAGAGAAGAGCTTCTTGTATCCTAAGCGACATGGGACTAAAGTAAAGGAATACAATATGCCTAACTACTATATTTAACATCCCCATCAAACTCACGATCGGTAGAAAACCGAGAGTTTGGGTAAGATGAGCCAAATTTGCATAGATGGTTGTTAGCGTGGCTCGGTGAGAGGTGGTTGAATTGGGGCACATCAGTGGCTAGAATTGCAGGCGGTGATATCATATTGTTAAAGTGATGATTGATGGCACACGCGGTGGTTGCGGGAGGAAAGATCTCGAGTAGTGGATCTCAAGAGTACTAGTTGATAGGAAGTTGTCAAGATCAGATCTTGACGAGGACTGGTCACCAGCTCAGATGCAGCGCGAACGATGAGGGTTCTGATCGGACTTGTGGTTGACAAGATTGGATCTCGATGAGGGTTGATTGCGGAAGTTGCGATGATTAGACGAGATCTGGTCAGAGATCAACAAGGTCTAGATGAGAAATTTAGTTGGGAAATTTTGTCAAACAGGCAGAGTGTGTGAATTTCGAAGCGGTGGAAGCCGGCGGATGACGACACACTGACAGTGGATGGCAGCGGAGGAACTAGAGGCAAGAGCAGTGATGAACAAGATCTTGAGGTAGCAGGATTAGACGAGGGCACGATCAGTGAGATCAGATCTCAACAAGGCAACAACCTTGATTGACAACGAGATCGGATCTCGATGAGGCAGCGCTGGCGATGGAGAGTAGTCGACGTTAAGCAAGGAGTTGACGTCGAGCAGGGGTCGATGACGGGCAACTCTGACTTGATCAGAGAGGGCAGCGGCCTGGCGATCACGAGTGCAAATGAAATCATGAGGGTTTGCAATGACGACGAGGGTCGACGAGCGAGAACGACGATGAGCAGGGAGTCTGATCTGGTCGAAGCTGATTGATGACGACGAGGGTTATCCTTGGCGGCGGCGGCGGTGGCCAAGAAAAGGTTGATGCTAAAGTTGGTATCGACAACTGTTATGGTCATAACCACTAATCAGTGATTAAGGAGAAAAGCCAAGCGCTGATCTGGACGAACGCTTGTTTACTAATGAGGACCGACAAGAACCTCCACACTCAACCCACCGACCGGCTGCATGTACCGACCAGTCCGGTCCATTAGACGACTATCGCCATGACCGACGCTGAAGGCGGTGCGAATCGGCCATCGCGATCTCTCGGACAGCGGAAGGCGGTGTGGTCGTCCTTAGACCACGCGACCGTTACGATCCCTTCCTACAAGTTGCCGACCTCTCCAAACAATGTGGAACGAATCCAGCCTACCCTTCGCCACTCGTCCTCTAGGCGGCGCGCAAAGCTCCCAATCGGTCCCTCAAAGTCATCCGGGGGCGCCCTAAGAGGCGTATGGTGAATCCACCACGGCTCCCCTTCTCTCACCTGCGTGATTCTCTCCACTCAAACGACGGCCACACAAGATTTCGAGCCCATCAACATCGCATTAAATGCACCGATGCCCATTAATTCCCCATCTCTCCGGTGAAGGCACCGGATCCATGCATCTGGCGCCGCTAATCCCATCCCATTAATAGCGAATAGACCACACCAACCCTCGGGTTCGCCCAATTTGACACTGTAAAGGCCGGCCACTCTAGCAGCGGAGGGATGTTCACCAATCCTCGGCTCACTGCGTGGAGGGAGAGTGACTCACGGTGGTTCCCAAACTAATGGAAAGACGGAAATACCCTCTTAACCCTACCTATAAAGCGTGACGACTAAGAAGGTAAGCAATCTCTTAAGGTGAATTCCGCCCATTAGACTATCCCCACTCTACTAACTTGACCGCCGGAGGAACCATCGAGATCCCAACTCCGCCTCTTCCATGGTCCTTTCTACATGTAAGTAATCCTTTGCGGAGTCATTAGCTGGACTTTAGGAAAGCGGACTCCGCTCTCTTTAAAGCTAAACTCATTCGAGGTTAGTGACTGTGATTATATACATCAACAGAAAGGTTCTAAGGAAGCATGGTCCGAATGAACAACAACTTGCGTCGAACAATACAGCGAATGAACAACACCGCAATGAACAGTAGTTCACGGATGAACAATGTTGTTCGGCGAAGCGGCGAAGTTAGTTCTAAGGTTTTGCTGTGAGCGGAGGTTGTGAGTGATGGGGCAGTCCATCAAGATTGAATCCGATGTAGAGGCCGCCGAGGGGAAGTGCGAAGTTTTCAAAAAAACCCTCTCAGCGGCTCGATGTAGAGGAAGAAAAAAGAGGTCTCTCTAGGGTTAATAACGCTCTCTGATAGCATGATAGTTAGAAGAAGAATAATCTGTGTTGTTGTTTATATACAATAGCAAGAGAAGAGCATCTAATATCCTAAGCGATGTGGGACTAAAATAAAGGGATACAATATGTCTAATTACTATATTTAACAGACCCAATATTTAATATCTATTTGGTACACATTTAATGTTATGTTTGATATCCATTTTGTGCACATTTAATGTAATAGGTCAAGTCTACTCAAATACTTTCTAAGTAAAACGGATGCCTATAGAATTATGATATTCTCTCTAATAATTGATGAGATTAATTTGTTTTTGTTTTTATGCACAATATAAACATTGCAAAGGGTGCCATATCTACCTGATCATACATTAAATCTTTAAATTCCATAGGAAAAGGTTTTCGGTATTCATATTTATTAATGTGCAAATTAAAGCTATGATCACATCAATTTCTGAACATGCTTAATAACTGGTTAGCTCATGCTCCAGATGGAACTTATACAACTGCATATTCATTATCACATGCATGCATGAGCTGCTTGTGCATCTGAAATGGCCACATCAGTAGCTTGATGAGAACTTGCGCATGTGCAAAGGAAAAAAAAATCTAGTAATGTTAATAATAGATCATTACTATACACAATTGATTTAATTAATAAATGGAAATATAATCATCCTAAGTTTTGCTACTGAAATGCATATAATAATTCATATAAAGAAGAATTCTTTTGAACGCTCACATATATGTTAGGACCGTATCCGTACAATCGACTTTGTTTGATGAATAAAAAACTTTCATATTGATCTAATATATATTTGAGATGTTTTATACAGGTTACAAGAAGTTAGAATCAAGTTCGATATTGAAAAGAGCAAGACGATAAATTAACCATAGCTGATTCTGGGAAAATATCAAGAGTGAAAATTATTTTTGAGTATATGGGAGTGTTCGTCTCGTTGTCACTAATCCACAGGAATAAAGAGAACTCAATTCGGAAATGTACAGCTTGAAATATGAATATTTTAGTTAAACAACGTCGAAGTAGTCAGCAGCAGGATTGAAACATACGCCAAGGCTAAAACTTGCACGGCCATAACTTTTGACTCGGTTATCTAAATTATTATTATAATAGCTTTTCGAACAGCTCTCAATCTGATCTATCTAATTATTGATGGTAGGTTGAGATCATCGATGGTCTAGGTGACTCATCGATAGTCTACAGTTACAATTTGATGTTTTACCAAGATGTGAGCAGTAACCATCTATGGGTGAACAGTAATCCATAGATGGTTAAGTCCAACCATCGATGGTTGAGTGCCAGATTTTTAATTTTTGATCTTTTTTGGACTCAATCTTAGTCGTTCATTGCTGAGAGTATATAGGCTTTTTTCTTATGATTTCTAGAGATATTTCTAACCTAAAAGAGACAGAGAGAAAAAGAAAGAGGAAGAGAGAGCTAGGGTTTCAAGTTGGTGAAAGGAGTTTGCTCAGCCTTCTCAAAAAATATCCTCGACTTTGTTCTTTATCATTTGATCATCAACCATCGAGGAGTGCTACCCTTAGACTTCATCATCTATAGCGTTCTTAATCAAGCTTTGTTTCAATCTTTTGAAGGATGTTTTGCTAATCAAAAGGGTTGTAAGATCTTTCTAGTTACGCTCAATTATTATTTATTTCTTTGTATCAAACTTGTTTTGATGGCATACTCAAGCCAGGGTGAATTGAGGGTGTACGGCGTACTCAAGCCAATGTTTTTTTTTTTTTTTTGATCAATGAAAAATTGTATTATTCATTCATCAAGTAAGTAAGTTGTGTTACATCAAAATACTCAGCTTGTGAGTAAAAACAAATAAGAGAAACAGAAAACTCAGAAGCTTATATCAACATGAATATATTTATAAGCTGTTAATCCATTGCTCATATTCCTTGGGAATAGGCTTATTTAGGACTATGGTGAGGATAGCAATCTTTATCGATATGAAAACCTGATCAATTGTGCGAGATTTGTCTTCAGACGTGCATAGTTAGATTAGACGATTGGTGTTACTCAAGCCAATGTTAATTGAGGGTTTACGGCATACTCAAGTCGGTGGTAATTGAGGGCTGGGACTAGCTAGGGCTAGGTGTTACTCGCTGTGGAGAGTTAGATTAGATATTGGTTTCGAGTAGATTCCAATGTGTGATTTTTGTAAGCCTACTGAATCGGGTTGTGATTCAGGAGAACTCTTGGCATAGTGAGGAAGCCCATTCTTGAGAAGAAAGAGTGGACGTAGAATTATTGTCCAAACCACTACAAAAATCTCGCATGTTCCCTGGTTAGCTTTTGGTTTGGTTGTTCGCTTTTATTTTTCAATATTTCCGCTGCATATTCTGTGTTTTAGCGAAAAACCGTAACAAACTTTTTCACCCCCTCTAGGTTTACATCTCAGATCCAACAATATATGCCGGCCGGCCTCAAACACTTATGCATATACATTGAATTTATGAAGAGTATTATACGATTAACCACTTATAGACAATTATAATTTGAATAATTCTCTCTACTTGGAAAGGAACAGGTTGTAATTATAAGTGATGATAAGTTGATTTTGTCTATCTATTTATTATGATACCACTTAGCAACTCATCATGTGGCAAAACAAACAGCTAGCCCCCTTCCAATTTGATGTTTGATTTTAGTTTACAGGTGTTAAATATTATAAAATAATTATAACTTGGGACCTGAAGATATATATTATAACTTGCCTAGGAACAAAATTGAGGTTAATGAAAATGATCTACGCAGCAAGATTTAGCATAAATACGACTAAGTCATTTTATTTTAAAAACCATCTGGTAAGTGATATGAGAACTATGAAATTGTAGGCTTGATCATGAAAAAAATTTAAGCACGCCTCATGTAAAAACTTATAACAACACTCATGGTCCATGGAGAAAAAGATTAATTAGTTATCCGCGGATATGAGTTTGTAAGCTCATTTGAGCGAAATGGGATGTTAAAATATACAAATGATGCATGAGGCCCATCCGTTATGACTTAACTATCCTCTCTAATCTATCTCTCGGTTAGCTCATTCGGCAGTCTCCATTTTATACTCATTATTTGCGAGATATGGATTGAAAATAGCAAAAAGGTGCTTTAGTGAAGGAAAAAGCCAAAGATCAATCAATTAATTAGCTACTTCTTTAACAATATATCCATTAATGTAGCATATCTTAAATGGATGGTTAATAACATAAACATCATGCACTTTGTAGATTATTTATCTAACTCACCTTTTTCTTTATAAAAGAATTAGGTTGATGTTCTTGCACACCGGCCAAAATTTGCTTTTGGAAGTTCTTTGAACATAGACGTATCAGTCCATGGAAAGGGTTTGACATAATAGAACTAGCATGTTGACAAATTAGTTAATGTCAAGCAAGATTCTTATTGTGTCTAAAATAAATGGGGGTTTATTAAGGGTGAAGTGGGTTTATTAAAAGGTGAAGGGGTTTTCTGAACTCTTGATCTAAAGAAAATGTTAACATACATATACTTGCTAATTAGATTAATATGATACAATTTTTACTGAGCAATTATATACAAGCTTATACAAAGATTACAGAGCTTCTCAACAAATGCAATATGGAGAATTCATACTGGTGGAAACCTCACAGCTGTTGTGCAATCATCTTGGGCCAAGCTGAAGTAGGAGTACTCATGAAAAAACTGCAAATATGCTCATATTTACATGCTTCTGTTTTCTCCATTCAATTCTCTACTCCACATTTTTTGTTGGCCAACATGATTAGATTTTTAGAAGTACTGACAATCGAGCCACAATTAGTTAGGTCCCACTTACCATGTTATCAATCTTAACATGATGCTGCAAAACAAATTCATGTCTCTATGAAAATAAGTAACATAGCCACCATAATACGTCTCAGGGACAATGAGAACCATTAATCTCACAATTATTTTTTTTGACCGAAAGAAACAGGGTGAGGATCCCTATTCATCTGTATATATTTATATAACAAAATATCAACACAAAAATTATATCCTAACCTTGAAGTCGTTGTCCCTCATGAAGATCCAAAAAATCAACAATACCCCCAAGAGCAGGGAGAGGACCCCGGTCACACCGCTATAAGAAGGGAATCGTAGAATTGGACATGGATGGCTAGGCATTCAAGAAAAGGATAGGGAGATAGTTTTACAAAAATTGGAGCTCACACATTGCTCCTATATACAACACAGAGTTATAGACAAAACAAACACAAGCTGATAACAAGGGTACTTGTTTGTAATTACACAAAAGGGATAGAATCCATCACTAGAACTTAAGCTTCAGAAGTTGTCTCCCACCATAGCCATGTCGTGGGAGGAGGAATCCTCAGGCAGCAGCAGTTGAGCTAAACCCCTGTCAGTTACCACCTTGTAGGTGGTCGTGGCATTTTTACCTGCAATATGGCATGTCCATAAGATCACAAAGTAGGTGATGTTAGAAGCAAGAACTCTAGGGGGAATCTGAGTTTGATGGAAGACCATATTGTTTCGGGCTCTCCAAATGCACCAACAGAGGGAATGAAAGAGGACCGACCATAGCCTTCTATCTTGTTTATTTCCCAAAAGGATCCATTGGATTCCAGTAGGAAACTGAATTCAAGAGATAGAGGAGACACTTGCAGGAATGGGATGAAATAGTTCCAAACCTGATTAGTGTAGTGGCACTTGTGGAAGAGATGGTTATCACTTTCATCTTCAGAGTTGCAGAGGGAGCATGTAACATCACCTGTCCAACCCTTAATACTAAGGTTCAATTTAGTGTTGAGCTTTCTCTTGGTGAGCAGCCAAAGGAAGATTTTCACTTTGAGTGGAATTGGTGGTTTCCAAATGAAGGAATAGTTGCTGGAAAGTACCCCAGAGCCATTAATGAGGTTGTAGGCAGATTTAACAGTGAAGAGTCCTGATTGGTGGAATGGCCACCAAGCAGCATCTATAGCATTTGTGGGTTGAGCAGACAGATGGAAGAGGAGGTCTCTGAGGGCCTGGACCTCTGCTGTATCTGTATCTGAGAGTGGCCTCCTGAGAAGTGGTTGCCATTTCCAACCATTATTGTGGTGGATCCCTTGGGATCTGACACTAACATTTGCTGAAAAAGCAAGCTGATAAGCCCTAGGGAATATGGAAGCTAAGGTATTGTGACCAGTCCATTTGTCCTCCCAAAATCTGACACAGGAGCCCTCCCCAATGTTCCATTGAACTAAACTCCTCAAAGCCATACTACAATAGGAAACATCCTTCCAGAACCTAGAGGCAGATTGGCTGTGGAGTGCAACTAGGATTAGGTTTGTTTGATGAGTATAATGATGTAAGAACTTTGCCCATAAAGGAGTTATTTTGAAGCACCTTCCGCATCCATTTGGAGATGAGGGCATAGTTAAAATCACGGAGGTTTATGATTCCCAATCCCCCTTCTATTTTTGGTTTGCATGTCACATTCCATTTGACAAGAGCCTTGATAGGGGAGATGGAGTTCATACCACCCCAGAGGAAATTTCTTCTAATCTTATCAATGGCTTTGATGAGCCATGAGGGGAGTCTAAAAAATGACAAGTAGTAAAGAGGGAGAGAGGTAAGCACTGAGTTAATTAGGGTTAGTCTACCTCTAATAGATAGTTATTTGCTTTTCCACATAGAGAGTCTTTTATTCAATTTGTCTAACATGGGCTGCCAGTCTTGCTTGTTAAGAGTTCCCTTCTTCAAGGGGATGCCAAGGTAAATAAAAGGGGGGGGGTGATAAGTGAACAGTTGAGAGTTGTTTGGGTCGAAAGTTGTTTCCATTGTAAAACTTGAGAAAATTACACTTTTGGTTCTCAGTTACAAAGAAATTTTAAATAACTCTCTCACAAACTCGAACAAAAGACACTACAAGTGTAGATCTCTTATTTTCGTGGGACTTTGCTGCTTGGGGGCCAGTAATCCGTGGACCACCGAGAAGCGTGATCGTCGAATCGGCGGGGTTTAGTTGATGCTTCGCAAAGGAAACAAGAACTTCGGCAAATATCTTAGCAAGGTAAGATATCTACTCTTCTCAAGAATAAGTCAAGGCTTAAACTCGAGGAATCTCCGTGTGGATCGTGTTCTTGAACTCAGGAAGCTTGGATCTCGATTGCCCCTTCGATAGCCGACCCCCGCTTGAGTGGGCGTAGGAGGGTATTTATAGTCTTTGGGAAGCGTGCCCTCTTGAAACATAAGTGTCATAAGTCGCGAGAAATTTGCGGTTAAGCTGGCGGCTTCGAGCGCCTCGCGCCAAGTACCTAGCTAGCGGCGGTGTGTAGGTTACCACCATTTGTGGCGGTATGAAACTGCCTCATGGCGGCGATGTCGCTGCTTTCAGTGTTGTAGCGGTTTCCTATTTTAGGCACGATTAAATGCCTAGAATCACGCCTAGTGAAGTATCTTCAGATGTAACCGCACATTAAAGTATTTGAGCGTCTCTGCGCGATAAAGTCAAGTGGGCCCCACCGGCATTGATTTAGATCCTTCAAGAGATCGTTTCAAGTATTACGGTGTGTCACCGCTTTGGCGAGGCACAAGTAAGTGTCTCGCTAGTTGCGAGACACATCAAAGTGTCTCGCTAGTTGCGAGACACATCAAAGTGTCTCGCTAGTTGCGAGACACATCAAATGTCTCGCTAGTGGCGAGGCACACATAAGTGTCTCATAGCGTAGCGAGACACAATCTTCCCCTGTGTTAGGCTTCTTGAGATTTCGACGACGCTTGTCCTTCGATCTTCTCATGATTTAGTCATATTTGAGGTTCTTGACAATTTTGATGCCTCTGATACCCTCCAAAGTTTTGAGACTCCTCGTATTTTGTCGAGTGCGGAATACTTTGGATAAGATCTTGCTTACGTTCCAGCGTTGAACTTTGTAGAAGAGGCCCGTGTTTTGCTTCGTTTCTCAAACCACGGGTAGCGATGTCACTATCCATATTACGAGTTCAATAAGCTGTTGCATTTGTATTTGAATGGATTGAAATGTCGAAGTCGATTTTGGACTAATCATCTTCATCTTGAAGGTCACCACTTGGGTTGTGATTGAGATGCCTTGAGAATCATTCGAGACTATCGCGGCTTGTTTGTGTTTTCTCTTGGGGCTAAAACGAACCCGTTGTGTTTTCTCTTGGGGTAGCGAACCCGTTGTGTTTTCTCTTGGAAAGCGAACCTGTCATTGGAGTAAACCTCTCATTCATAAAAGGAATCAAGAGGGATTTTGATTATGGTCCTAAGCGTAGGAAGGTTTGACCGGGATAGGAACTTTGAGACAATCCTAAGCGTAGGAAGGTTTGATCGTCAATTTGAAGTGGACCTCGTTCATGGAAGGAATCGAGAGGGATTTTGACCGTGGTCTGGTAGGAAGGTTTGACCAGATAGGAATTTTGAGACAATCCTAAGCGTGGAAGGTTTGATCGCTCAATTTGGAAGTGGACCTCGTTCATGGAAGGAATCGAGAGGGATTTTGACCGTGGTCCTAAGCGTAGGAAGGTTTGACCGGGATAGGAATTTTGAGACAATCCTAAGCGTAGGAAGGTTTGATCGCTCAATTTGGAAGTGGACCTCTCGTTCATGGAAGGAATCGAGAGGATTTTGACCGTGGTCTGGTAGGAAGGTTTGACCAGGATAGGAATTTTGAGACAATCTAAGCGTGGAAGGTTTGATCGCTCAATCACGAAAATGGACCTCTCGTTCATGTAAGGAATCGAGAGGATTTTGGCCGTGGTCCTAACTATAGGAAGGTTTGACCGGGATAAAATTTTGAGACAATCCTAAGCGTAGGAAGGTTTAATTGCTCAATTTGGAAGTGGACCTCTCGTTCATGGATTATCCACTGACTTTCTTTGCAAATCTAGGTCGCACTCATTTAGAATAGTTTATTCTCATATTCTTATTGGAGTAAGAAGGAGAAGCGGTTTAACCTCTTGTACTCATCGGAGGATAGGGGCGGTTTATACTCATATACAATGGAATGCAGGGATTTATACTAAATATACATGGTGTCGGGCGGTTTAACCTCTTATACTCATCGGAGGTTCTTTCGCATTTAGCTTATTTGTTAAGGCGACCACGACGAGCTTGGATGATGGCCTTGAGAGCTAAGCAATCCTTAGTAGGATGGAGGATCCTCGTAGTGCATACGGTATTTAGGGTCGAAGTCTTGTCAGCCTCCTCTTGATTTATAATCGGAGGCAACTTGATTTTGTTGTTATCAAGGAGATGTTTGAAGATGATCGGAACTTCTTCATCTCTGAAAGAGTATGTCCTGTGGAATTCTGATTTAGAAGCTTTTTGGGGCGATCGTTGTTGCGACGTTTGACCAACAGCGATCCTGAGCGCCTTTCCTCTATTACGAGAGGAAAAATTTATACAGAGTCGACCATCTTTTAGCCTCTTCGGCTTTCTTCCTTCGAGGAAGCGTTGGCTTGTTCTCCTCGTATTTTCAGATCTTTCCATGTAGTTGGCGGGACGACCCCCATGACTTCCAACAGATCAATGGAGAGATTATTGTGGCATGTCCGCAATATGAATTCCTCGGTGATTGGATCTTTGCAGTTTATGGCCTTATTGCGGAAGCGGCTTAGCGAAAGTGTCAATTGTCTCCCCATTCTTACGCTTTTCATCCAAAGGGTTCCAATCGAGACTTGGTGTCGTCATCGAAGAAGTTGCCGAGGAACAAGCTTTCCATGTCCTCCCAAAGAATTAATACTCCCTACTTTGAGTCTTCGATACCAATCGAAGGCGGCCATGAAAGTACCAACGAATGACCGAATCATCAAGGCTCATTTCACGAGATCACCCCCAAATGTGATTTGAAGTAAATCGTGTTGTGTAGGTGACCCTCTCCGTCAAATGGCGTGAAGTTGATCAAATTGAATTTGGTGGGTAAGGAATTGAATCCCACTCTCTAGGATCGGACCACGGGATACCGGTCCTTTTGACTTCTGTCACGGACATCAAAGCATTGATTTTATTTTCAAGCTCTTTCATCCTTTCGCCATCATCCTCCCCTTGTTTTGGATTACTTCCAATAGGAAGAATTGGACCATTTCCACCTTGAGCATCAAATCGGCTTTCTTTGGAGGTTGATCGGCATAAATGTGTTCATCAATCTCGAATGTTGTCTTCGACATTATGAGCATTATGGTGGGTAACTCCACCTTGTTATTGGATTGGTATTTGGACCGGGTTGTGCAACCATTTGGGTTTGCAACTCCTCATCTGTTGCATGGCTAGCTCCATCTCTGTTCTCATTTGACCTTAAGCTCTTCTCTTTGCTTGGCTAAGGCTTCTTGTAACATTTGAGCCGTGACATCGGAGTAATGGTAAAAGCTTCTGGGATGGGGACCCGACACTTGACATTGTGTCATCGGAAGCTATCGCCGAATTCTTGTCGGAGCTTCATCTTCAAATGACTCTTCCTCATGCATCCTTCGTAGTCGATCGTTGGGTAGCTTGCAATTGCAACCGACATTCTCTCGAGAAATTGAGACCCAACCTTTCCTCCAGGAGTGAAGTCAGGATCTGAATCCGTCGCCGGTCCTTTCCCTTTGTTCACCATATTGATAGTCACTTCGGGAAACTCATCAAATTGGATGGATGATCTCTTTCTTCTTCGATGTCGTCTTGGCTGTGGCTTGATCTTCCGTTCTTGTGAGGGAAAGCCGTTCGAATACTGAAGCTCTTTGTGGGTGAGCGTTCGACTCAGAACAGGCACATCCTGATAACCATGTCTTAATCAATTGTGCACACGAACAAGAACAACCTATTTCATCAATCGTTCTCTTTGTGGTGTTGCCACTGACGATGATGTGGTTGGTGTGGGTCATTACAAATTGCACTTCCACCCCAAGTGTAGCGTTGTCCTTAACGAGAACCGTCTTCTTTTGGGGCGTCGACTATTGGAAGTTTCTTACGCATGAATAACAAGCATTTGATCGCCTTTGGTGACTCTGCGAATCTGCGCTTCGTTTTGTCTTTATCGGCAAATTCGCGGACCCCTTAGGGATGCTCAAGCGAGGCATAGCGAGGAATTCTTCGGTTTGAGTTCGTCAAATGGCTCGGCACATTTACGAACATCACTTGGAATTTGGAGTGCGGCCCCAACATCGTTGTTTATGGATCGGGTGACCCAGCGTTCCATTACGGTGTTTTGACTTTGGTTCTCAATTGTGGACCAAAGCGTGAACACCGAAGTTGATGATTTCGGACTTAGCAGTTGATACCTCAGTAGGAAAAGTGGAAGAAAGGCGGAAAAGCCCATTTTTGTCAAGGCATGGAGGGCGCCTACCATTTGTTGGCCGATTCGAGCTTGTCTGCTGTTGTGAGCGTTTATACCTACGGCTGGCGAGCGGCGGCAAACTGTCTCGCTAGAAGCGGCGGCTTCAGTATCTCGGTTGAAGAATGTTGCCGAGGCGAGTCTTGAGCGATTTTGATGTTGCCGCCGGGATCCATGCTTGGCGATTTTGAGCCGTTCTTTGGAGTTGATTTTGACTCTTGCGCCTTACGAACAACAGCACGTGCTCGAGCAAAGCGTGCACGGAGTTTTTGAGCCGCCTTCCTTGTCAATCGGTCCTTTTGACTAGAACCCATTCTTCCTTGGGAAGAGTGTTGGCGGATTGAGGATTGCGGTTTGTTGATGCCTTTGATCCGTGAGTTCGATAGTGAACTCCATCCGTCGACTCCATGGCTTTGGCTAATTGACAAGCTATTTTTGGCGTCGTCTCGGCGAGCCCTCTTCGTCGGTCGGTTGAGATCTTGTTAAGAGGAAATGCGCCTGCATGCCATGGCGAACAAAAATGGTGCGCATCCGCGGCGAGCGAACCTCCCTCTTAGGGGATGAGATCCTCCGATGTTTGCGGGATGAGGAGGACTTCGATGAGGAAGAGGAGAGGTATTCTTGAACTTGGCTTGATCGAAGAAGTAATCCGATCCATCGACCATGAGGTCGGCGATTCTTTGCAAGGCTGCGACACAACGATCTCGGGCTCGAGACCGTTGGCTCTCACTTTATTAATCGCCATCGTGTTTGGGTCGAAAGTTGTTTCCATTGTAAAACTTGAGAAAATTACACTTTTGGTTCGGTTACAAAGAAATTTTAAATAACTCTCTCACAAACTCGAACAAAAGACACTACAAGTGTAGATCTCTTGTTTTCGTGGGACTTTGCAATGCTTGGGGGCCAGCGTAATCAGTGGACCCAGAAGCGGCGATCGTCGAATCGACGGGTTTAGTTGATGCTTAGCAAAGGAAACAAGAACTTCAAAGAAATATCTTAGCAAGGTAAGATATCTACTCTTCTCAAGAATAAGTCAAGGCTTAAGCTTCGAGGAATCTCCGTGTGGATCGTGTTCTTGAACTCGGAAGCTTGGATCTCGATTGCCCCTTTACGATGGCCCACGCCCAGAAGTGGGCGTAGGAGGGTATTTATAGTCTTTGGGAAGCGTGCCCTCTTGAAACATAAGTGTCATAAGTGCGAGAAATTTGCGATTAGCGGCGGCTTCGAGCTGCCTATGGCTACCCTAGCTGGCGTGGCAAATTACCTGTGGCCCGGTATAAACTGCCTACCTGTTGGCGGCGATGTCATGCCGGCTATTGTAGCGGTTTTCTGCTTTTTAGGCGATTAAATGTCCTAGAATCACGCCTAGTGGTATCTTGGCGATGTAACAGTACATTAAAGTATTTGAGCGTCTCTGCTGATAAAGTCAAGTGGGCCCCACCAAAGATTGATTTAGATCCTTCAAGAGATCGTTTCAAGTATTACAGGTGTCTACGCTTTTGGCGAGGCACAAGTAAATGTCTCGCTAGTTCGCGAGACACATCAAAGTGTCTCGCTAGTTCGCGAGACACATCAAAGTGTCTCGCTAGTTCGCGAGACACATCAAAGTGTCTCGCTAGTGGCGAGGCACACATAAATGTCTCGCCTTGTGGCGAGACACAATCTTCCAATGTTGGGCTTCTTGAGATTTTGGCGGCGTTGTCCTTGATCTTCTCATGATTTAGTCATATTTGAGGTTCTTCAGCAATTTTTGATGCCTACAAGAGTGTTGGCAATGATGCTTCCTTTGGTAGGAGATTTACCAAAGTAGGTGAGGGTTGTCTTAGCATAGTTAATGCCAAGACCAGAGATGCCCTCAAACATGTACAGAATAGATTTGAGAACATAGAAGTCCGATGGTTGCTCCTCATATACGACAATTGTGTCATCTGCATACTAAAGTGAGCGAATGTTATTGAGCTCACCCTTAAGGTGTGTAGCGCTGAAAATGCTTACAAGGTCCCGAAACCAACTCGCGGACGAGGAGTCGGCGAATGACGCACCCATCGAATGATAATGACATCAAACGGTTGAGACGCCAACCCAATCCAAGAAACTCATAAGCCACAAGCACTAATTTAAGCCGACTTAACGATGATCGGATTTCGACCGCTGAACCGAACGAACCAAGGATTAGTTCCTAATCAAATACGCATCGAACCCGAGCCCGAGACGTAAACGCCGAAAACGACGCCGAGAACCACGCCAAAACGGCGGAAGAATCGAGGCGAGGCGCCACCGCCAAGTGGTTGGTGGTTCTACCACTTTGGTCGGAGCCACCCCAACCAACTTGTCGAGGTGCCTACCGTTTAGGCTCTACTGGTCGGCCACCAACCTGGTTGAGGTGCCCTACCAAGGGTTTAGGAGGCTCTACACTTTGTCGAGCCACCTCGCCAACCCCGAGGTATTCTACCAGGAGCAGGTGGTTCGCCAAGGGCCGAGCCACTTTTTCCCGCATTTTGTATAAATAGGGAGGGGGTCTTCTTGGAGGGGGACTTGGTTTTGAAGGTCTTGGATTTGGGGAATTTCAAGGCTTCCTGAGGCTTGGATTTTGGTGATTTGGAAGAGCTCGGACTTGAAGAATTCTTGCGAGATCTACGAGTAATCGGGCGACGGCTCCGAAAGCACCCCACAGCTCAAGTCCACCGACGCCGATCTATAAGCAAAGGTAACCAATTCGGTCGAACCACAGATACCCTCTAGATTAAGCTTCGCCTTAATCTCGTGGATAGCCGGATTTCTCCTAGTAGATCTCACCCGCCAGCGATCCTCTCCTTCGTGAGTGTGATCCCTCAGCGCTTCTCTTCGTGAAACGAGCCCCTTTACATCCGTAGTTCCAACCCGCCCCCTTGATCGAATTATGCTGCGGTCCACGGACACAAAAAGTCCCCCGCATGCAAAGAACCTGACGCAAGCGGGACCTCGACATAGCGAGATCCTCGTGTTTGTTTAGGAAGAAGTCGCAATCTTTTGATTTTCATTGTACTTTAAAATAAAAGGCAATTTCTTTTTGAATTTTGTTGTAGGCAAAAGAAGCCGTAAACAAATTCAAATCAATGACAATCATCCCGACTTTTACCAACAAGCCGGGACCATAAAGGGGAGCCACCGCCTCGATCGGAGGTCGTCAGACAAGAAACCATGATCCCTATCCCTGGAAGAAGAGGTCGAAGTTCGAAGTTCACTCAGAGAAGTTCGAGGAGTACTCGCCCTCACCCTCCTCGAGATCCAGTTCCCCGCGCTCCAAGAAGGTCTCCGCAAGGAGAACCCGATGGGCCTCGATGTAGAGCCCCGTGATCTGAAGTCCAACCTCAGGCCGCAGTACGAAATCCCTTCGGCGCCTCGGGTCCGATGGTGTCTCGATGAACGCCGACGATGCGCCGGGCTCCAGCGAAGTCGCCAAAGGCGACGACAAAGCATGGCGCAAGCTTGCCAAAGCCATGCAATCCATGGATGGGGTCCGCTACGGCGGATCTAAGATCCAACTCACGCAGGCTTCAAATGATCGACGACGGCCACCAGCCGCCAACCAACGAAAGTGGGTCCCGCGGTCAAACGGAACCGCTTCCACACTTCGTGAGCGATCCGAAGCGCCACGCACTCTTGCGCAAGCACGAAGCTTTGGTACAAAGCTCGTGAGTTAAAGAAGGAAGTGGCAAAGAAGCCACCAACGCATCACCAGTTTGGCGGCCCAAGTCTAATGGTGCCCCAACCTCGCTGCCCACACTCCCGCCTCTGCGCTTTAAGCCGAAGGATACAGCGCGGTAAATCCAACGCCAAAGCCTAAGACCGACAACGCCAAAGACAAAGGCGCTCAGACCGACCGCTGGTGAAGCCAACTCGCCACCACTACCAAACCGACTATCAAGGATCGTCTTGGTCCTCGGAGAGAATCACGGGTCACTCCTCATGTGAGGTCGCACTGCTCCAACAAGGACAAGAAGATTCCTATAGCCTCCCTATCGGATCGAAAATCAAGTCCGAGAGTCCGCCGAGACTTCGCGACTCACATCGGCGAAAGTCTAGGCGAAGTCACTTTCTAAGTTTCGATGGGTTGATCCGTCCTCGGAAGGAGGCGTTTTCATCGATGATGAGGATGTTATACCCGAGATCAAACCGACATACGGCAGTGTCGCCCGTACACACACCGATGAGTCAGACTACCGCGGTAAGGTACGAAAATCTCAAAGAATTCCCCAAATTGACACAGCCATGCTTGTGCTCCAAGCTCATTAAGACGATGCTCTCGAGTGCAATTGCCATCAAGAAGCTCCGTAAAGGGTGTCAGCCGAGACTCACCACGAGATGCCGACCTAGGACAAGGCGATTCCAAAGGACGATCTCCGAGAGGGTGAGCTGCCGAGGTCACTAATAATATGACCAACAAAGAATCATCGCCACGGCTATTCTCACAGATCGCAACGGCTAACTCGCTTATGGTCCGACTATCCGACGGTCCGATACGATAAGCTTCCGGGTTACCCGCTGAGGATGATGCGCCGATATTGGCTCAAGAATCGCCCGATCATACCGTATCTAGCTAAGGGAGCCCCTAAGAAACACTTATGATCGCATGCATCAAGTGGCCAAAATGCTAGACGGCGTTGAATAAACAACGGAAAACTTCAAGTTAGAGATGGAGTTGGCCATGCATCGATGAGAGAAATGCACCACCAACATCCAAGCCCCGACAAAACATCAAGGTGAATCGAAGCCAGGCCAACGCCGATGAAGATGATAGCGATTCGGATCGAGGAAGCACCGAAGATGATAACCCCAACCACGCTGACGCAAGGTTTCGTGAGAGCGAAGATCAAAGACTTGGAGAGCAAAATCAACTCATTGATTTCCGCCAAGAAGTAAAGAAGACGGGTATTCCTTGCCCATACCCAGGGAGTGGGAATCAATCCCGCACTGCCAAAGTTTAACTTAATAAACTTCACACCATTTGACGGAAGGGTTCCCCGACACAGACTTGATTTATTTCAAGTCACACCTCGGAGTTATTTCGCAACGAACCCTCGATGGTTGGTCATTCGCTCGGCACCCTTCGTGGGCCGCCAATGGTACCGCCTCCCGGGAGCATTCACAACCGACGACATGGAGTCTAGCTTCCTTACCAATTTCTTTGATGACGATACCGAGGTATCGATCGACGCTGTTCGACGAGAAGCGTAAAGACGGAGAAACCGTGGACATCTTTGTTAAACGATTCTAACAAGGCAATGAACCGCCGATCCAATAACAGAGGAGTTCATCCTCCAAACTCGCCACAAAGAACTTATCAATAGATGTGCTTGAAGCAATGGGTACAGCACCATCGATAGCGTGGAAGGACTTGAAGGTTCGTGGAGAGCAAGCCGAGAGATTCCTCAAAAGGAAAAAGGCGAGAGGGTCACCGACAACGGAAGCCCGGCGTAACTTTGTCCCACGTGGCAAAGGGAAAGAGCAAGCCAAGACGGCGCTGCTAACCAAACGCTCCAACTCCAACCCCAAAGAAGAAGAAGAAGAAGAAGAAGAAGAAGAAGAAGAAGAAGAAGAAGAAGAAGAAGAAGAAGAAGAAGAAGAAGAAGAAGAAGAAGAAGAAGAAGAAGAAGAAGAAGAAGAAGAAGAAGAAGAAGAAGAAGAAGAAGAAGAAGAAGAAGAAGAAGAAGAAGAAGAAGAAGAAGAAGAAGAAGAAGAAGAAGAAGAAGAAGAAGAAGAAGAAGAAGAAGAAGAAGAAGAAGAAGAAGAAGAAGAAGAAGAAGAAGAAGAAGAAGAAGAAGAAGAAGAAGAAGAAGAAGAAGAAGAAGAAGAAGAAGAAGAAGAAGAAGAAGAAGAAGAAGAAGAAGAAGAAGAAGAAGAAGAAGAAGAAGAAGAAGAAGAAGAAGAAGAAGAAGAAGAAGAAGAAGAAGAAGAAGAAGAAGAAGAAGAAGAAGAAGAAGAAGAAGAAGAAGAAGAAGAAGAAGAAGAAGAAGAAGAAGAAGAAGAAGAAGAAGAAGAAGAAGAAGAAGAAGAAGAAGAAGAAGAAGAAGAAGAAGAAGAAGAAGAAGAAGAAGAAGAAGAAGAAGAAGAAGAAGAAGAAGAAGAAGAAGAAGAAGAAGAAGAAGAAGAAGAAGAAGAAGAAGAAGAAGAAGAAGAAGAAGAAGAAGAAGAAGAAGAAGAAGAAGAAGAAGAAGAAGAAGAAGAAGAAGAAGAAGAAGAAGAAGAAGAAGAAGAAGAAGAAGAAGAAGAAGAAGAAGAAGAAGAAGAAGAAGAAGAAGAAGAAGAAGAAGAAGAAGAAGAAGAAGAAGAAGAAGAAGAAGAAGAAGAAGAAGAAGAAGAAGAAGAAGAAGAAGAAGAAGAAGAAGAAGAAGAAGAAGAAGAAGAAGAAGAAGAAGAAGAAGAAGAAGAAGAAGAAGAAGAAGAAGAAGAAGAAGAAGAAAGGAAGAATACCGCAGTACAACCAACGGCAAACTCGGCCACAAAAACAGAAGGTCTTAGAGCCGAGATTCCTAAGTCCTATTCCTTAGGGACGACGTAGATTCCGGCCTCTTCAAATATCTTGTGGAAAATAACAAGATCAAGCTCCCTCCGATTCGATCAAGAAGAGGCGATGAACACGAATGACCCAAGATATCGCGGCGCACCATAGGGCGCTCATCACCCCACTAAATCTGTTTGACCTTAAGGACAAAATCCGTGCTTTAATTGATGTAGGGTCATTACTATGAAGCCGCCCAAAGAAAAGAAGGTCGGAGCTAATGCGTATCCATAAGTTTCGGTCGGTGCCATTGACATGGTTTGAACCTCGAACCGCTGGTCAAAGTTGGTGAAGACGGTGAATGACGACCGCAAGCAACGCCGTAAAGGACTTGTATCGTGATACCAATGGCGAAGTCTTGTGGGTCCACCCGCACTTACCGGAAGACGAGCAATGGGTAGCCTCTTCTTCAAGAAAAAGCCGGGCGTAAGGGAAAGGCATGTCATGCTACTCCGCATCCCGAGGGAGACGATGAACAGTGGTAACATTCCACCGTCCGGCGGGGAACTCGATGCCCACGCCACCGTGAGTGGACACGAGTACAAATACAAGTATCCCAAGTCCCGACCCTAATGCCAAGACGCCTCGAGCTGGGGTACCAACAAATCCCCACTCGCAGAAAGAAACAGCCAGTAGCCGCCAAAGAAGCTACAAAGAAAGCGTACCGATGAAGTTCAAATCCCAAAGCCTCGATTCGCCGCCCGATTGGAAGAGATAAACCGAACTTCGAACTCTCCATACCGCTTTGATGTAATAGCACACTAGCCAATATCCCCGCAAGGATCACTCTCTATGAGTTCTGCGGTTATCAAAGAGACGAGAAGCTCTTCAAGAAGCCCTCGCCGATTGAAGTCTTCCGACCCGCATTAGGCCGAGTCCAGAAGAGTCGGCCCAACAATGCAACCTTGCGACTAAGCACTTCCCCTGCATCACCTTTACAAAGGAGGATATGCAGACGAGGAATTCCAAGCACGATAGGCCGCTATACTTCACCGGGTATATTGGCTCTAGTGAAGTTAACCGGATCCAAGTCGATCCGGTTCCACAGGAGCATCATGCCCCGGGCCATGTATCACCTTGAATCCCTCGCCAAGAAGTCAAGGCCAACAGTACGCATCTACGTTTAACACCGGTCTCGGCCACTTGGTAAAATCCGGATAAAGTGCCAAATGGGAGACTTAAAGTCCGAAGTCACCTGCTATGTGATTGATGCAGAGACTTCCTATAACTTACTGTTGGGTCGACCTTGGATCCACGGTAATGTTATAGTCCCATCTACTCTTCATCGTCTCAAATATGTAGACACTAATAATGAGGTCAAGACGGTGGTCGCGACAAACAACCGCTTAAGGGATGGAGAATTATTTCACCGATTCTCCTCTACGGTAATGAGTCCAAATCAATCATCTACCAAGGTACCTGACAATGGAAGAAGCGACACCGAAACCGGCTTGGTTATAGTGGAGGTTTTGTTTTAAATGACATTGTACCCCTTGTAATCAATCTTGACGATGAAGAATCGCCGATGAACATTGTAATTGGCAAATTGCCGATGAATCAATAAATGGCGATTTAGAGTATCCTTTATCTTTGAATGATGTGATAACAGATTATACAATGATCCGTAGTTGCACTCGCCAACTCGATCATCTTGCTTCACACAAAAGCAGCCCGGATTCCTTTGGGACAACACTTGTCATCCCACCTAAGATCAAGTAGTGAAAAGACTTGGTTTACTAAAAGGAGATGCGCCCAACGTAATCATTTCTTTGAAGAAGGTGAAGATGACGATGGGCCTATCCTCCACACATTCGATATAGTCCAAACACCGGGTATCATGAAAAGATGGGGTATGACTTGACACTAGGAGAAGGTCTATGTTTTGGGCGAGGTCCTCGAGTCCCTCCTAAAGCCGCATATGTCCCAAGAGGAAAGCCTGATAATTACTATGCATTTAGAAGGGATTGGGATACTAATCCTCCTCGAAGATGAATGCTCGTGGTCGATTGATAATAGTCCACCCTATGAGGGGAGACATTCGTCTGACTCTTCGCTTGGGATTCGACACCACTCTGAGAAGCTTTCAAGGCTTTGATGTCTAATATGGCCACGATCGATCCCGCTACTATTGAGGGTGATGAAGATATGTCAACATGGGAAGACCCATGGATCCATCAACTCAGAGAGCGCTTTGGGATAG
This sequence comes from Asparagus setaceus, assembly GCA_012295165.1. Classification (NCBI taxonomy): domain Eukaryota; kingdom Viridiplantae; phylum Streptophyta; class Magnoliopsida; order Asparagales; family Asparagaceae; genus Asparagus; species Asparagus setaceus. Next base: position 30,004,316 of record CM022703.1, read on the forward strand.
GTTCGAACAAAGAGAACCCCCACTAAGGATGAGGTAGTCGAGGTTAATATGGGTGATGAAGAGCATCCCAAACTCATAAACATCGCAATACTTCCCTTGGAAGAAAAGGAAGAGTTGATTGCCCTAATCGTGAGTATATCGATGTATTCGCCGAGTTACGAGGACATGCCAGACTCGACCCTAATGTGGCAACACATCGCCAACATCAAGGCGGATGTCAAACCCGCCAAGCAACAAAGAAGACGTTTCGCCCACAAATATTGGAGGCAATTGTTGACGGCGAAGAAACTCATAGAATCGGATTCGCCGAGGAAATTCAACATCCGGATTGGGTGGCTAATATAGTCCCGGCCATGAAGAAGAATGGTTCGATTAGGACTGTGGTCGACACAGAGACCTAAACGCCGCTTGCCCAAAGGATGATTTCCCTCGCCAATCACCGACGCCATAGTTGACAATACATGTGGATTCGAGAGGATGTCCTTTATGGATGGCTTTTCGGTATAATCGATCAAGATGTACCCCGATGACGCCAAACACACAAGCCGCTCGAACTATCGGCATATATTGCTACACGGTCATGCCGCTCGCCTCAAAATGCCGCGCAACATACCGAGCAATGACGAAATTTTCCAGACCATCTCCTAAAATCCGAATGCTACGCCGACGACTTGGTCGTGAAAAGCCGCGGACAAAGGAGATCACATCAAAGATCTTAGAACGGTATTCAACTCATGCGAACTCATCGCCTAAAGATGAATCCCGCCAAGTCCTTCCTTGGGATGTCGGTGGCAAGTTCCTTGGCCGTCGTCACCAACAAAGGAATCCACGCCGATCCCGACAAAGTGAAGGCGATTCAAGAGTTGCAACCTCCGAAATCGAGAGAACTCGGGGTTACAAGGACGACTGGCGACATCCGACGGTTCATATCGAACCTATCCGAAGTGCCACCGCTTCCAAGTTGAACAAGAAGGGCGGTCATATATTTGGGACGACGCCGCCGTAAGGCATTCAAGAGATCAAGTCGTATCTCGCTAAACCTCCCGTTTTGTTGCACCGCTGGCCGGAAAACCATTTTGATCTACGCCAAGGCAACGGATCACTCGTTGCTTTACTCGCAAGACGACGACGGCGTCACGTAACGTGCGCAGTATTACCCGAGTCAACATTAGTCGGCGCCGAAGTCTCGATACCCAATGGTCGAGAAGCGCGTTTTGCATTAGTGTTCGCGATTCGTAAAATGCGCACTATTTAGCCTGACAGACGATTTATGTTATCTCTAGCGTAAATCCGATCCGGATATTTATGACCCAAACCGCCTCGATGAGTTGGCGCTTAGCTTAAATGGGCCTTGCTCTTGTCTCAATATGACTTGTATTTCAAACAACGAAGTCGGTCAAAGGACAAGCTATTTATGATCTCTTGGTCGCCACCACAACGGATGCGCTTGAGCTATATGATGATCTTCCTGATGAAGTTCGTGAAGTCAACACTACGCCGCACCAACAAATATGGCGATTGTATTTTGATGGAGCTTCTCGGGCCACCAATGTGGCGAGTACCCCGGATGTTCTAAAATCTCACCGAGTCGGAGTTGTCTTGATTTCCCGAAATCATGTCATGCCCGTGCTTATTCACTCATCAACCCTGCTCCAATAACGAAGTAATACAACGCTACTTATCGGACTTAGCTTCGCCAAGGAGCCGGGGTCAATATCTCGCCGCATGGTGATTCACAACCGATAGTTAAGCAGTCCGGTGACTACGGTTAGGAACCCCGATCCGTCCCCTATCATCGGTAGCCGTGGAAATGGCGGACTCATTGAAGAGTTTTTCATCGAATATATCCCGCGCCCAAAACGCTTACGCTGAGCCATGCATTAGCCGGTCGTTAGCACAACCTTCCGAGACCGAGCAACTAGTCACGGTCAGGACTCACCAACCCTTCGTACCATTATACGATGAGGCACAAGAAGATAAGGGGGTAGTTACCAAAGAAGTGTATACAACCCAAACCAAGTTGGAGCCCCGACGCTTTCTATCATCGATTACGTCTTACATGGTATTCTACCAGAAGACGTAAAGGAGAGAGAGTCAGTCCGGCGAAGAGCTCCAAGATTCTTTTACGACACAAAGACCCAGACGTTATATCGCCGGGGGTACGATGGTCTTTTACTCCGATGCCTTTCAAACAAGGAGGCAGAAGAGGTCCTTCGGGAAGCACACGAGGGTGAATGTGGTGCACACCAGCCTGGTCCCAAACTCTACGATCGAATCAGGAGAATGGGCTACTTTTGGCCAACAATGGTTAATGACGCAATGAGCACGCCGAAATGCCACGCGTCACCCAATTATATGCATCACCGCCAGAGCAATCAGATCCTTCGCCACATCCTGGCCATTCGAGACATGGGGAATGGACATTGTAGGTCCCATTTTTCCTCCGTCTGTCAAAGGCGATCGGTTTATTCTAGCGATCACCGACTACTTCTCCAAGTGGGCTGAAGCAATCCCGCTAAAAGAAGTAAAGGCGAGTACCGTCATCAAGTTTATCAAACACCATGTCATCTATCGACATGGTGTCCCAAGACGGATCGTGCATGACAGCGGTCCCAGTTCATCGGCAATTCCTTCATCGTTTTATGAAATTCAAGATACAAGACGCCTCGCCGATGTACCTATAATCCAAATTCCGAAATGGATTAGCGAGGCATTCAACAAGACGATTATCAAAATTACATCAAAGCTTGTGAAAAGTAAAAGCTTGTGACCGATGATAAACTCGAGAAGCACTCGGGCGATCGCACAACCAGACGCACGCCAATCGAGCGACCCCGCATCTCGGCCCACGGCTAGCGCCCCATTGGAAATTCAGATCCGCCACTTCGCGACGCCTTTCAACAGATGACGATCAAGAACAACATCAAAAACGCCTCAAGAGCTTGAGATGTTAGATGAGAAGCTCGAGGCTCAACAATGCATTGAGTTCTACCAAGCTAGGATGTCGAAGGCTTTCAACAAGAAAGTTCGACAGAACCTTTAGAGAAGGAGATTTGGTCCTCGCCGCCGACGACCGATAATCCTCACTTCCAAGAAGAAAGGTAAATTCAACCTAAATGGGAGGGTCCGCTTGTAATAGAAACGGTTTACTCCAATGGTGCATATCGCCTCATTACCCAAAATGGCGACCGCAATTAATGCCGATAAATGGGAAGTTCCCAAGAAATACTACCCATAGTATCTTCGATAACCCGCTTCGACGGAAGTTCCTCGTGGGATGTCTCACCCACTTTCGCGAGGATAACCCTAGATTTATCCTCCATCACAATTTCCCCACCGATCAAATTCCTTGACGGTGGGTCTACAAATTTTCGTACATTACCAAAATCCCTCTTGATTCCTTCTATGAACAAGAGGCCCACTCAAAATTCCTTTCACGCCGAGAGAGAATATAAAATCCTTCCTCTCCAAGCGCAAAACTTTTCGTGTCAAACGGAAGGGTTCCATCTTCATCTTAGGTAGCGCCGGTGAAGGTATCTTGTAGGGATTTTCGAACCGGGTTGTCCGTGAAGGTCACTGAGTCTCTTCGGTTCTCGGTGGAGATCCCACTCTTAGTTCCATCTTCATCTTAGGTAGCGCCGGTGAAGGTATCTTGTAGGGATTTTCGAACCAGGTTGTCCGATCAAGGTCGCCTCGAAGTCTCTTCGGTTCTGAGTGGAGATCCCACTCTTAGTTCCATCTTCATCTTAGGTAGCGCCGGTGAAGGTATCTTGTAGGGATTTTCGAACCGGGTTGTCCGTGAAGGTCACTGAGTCTCTTCGGTTCTCGGTGGAGATCCCACTCTTAGTTCCATCTTCATCTTAGGTAGCGCCGGTGAAGGTATCTTGTAGGGATTTTCGAACCGGGTTGTCCGTGAAGGTCACTGAGTCTCTTCGGTTCTCGGAGTGGAGATCCCACTCTTAGTTCCATCTTCATCTTAGGTAGCGCCGGTGAAGGTATCTTGTAGGGATTTTCGAACCGGGTTGTCCGTGAAGGTCACTGAGTCTCTTCGGTTCTCGGAGTGGAGATCCCACTCTTAGTTCCATCTTCATCTTAGGTAGCGCCGGTGAAGGTATCTTGTAGGGATTTTCGAACCGGGTTGTCCGTGAAGGTCACTGAGTCTCTTCGGTTCTCGGAGTGGAGATCCCACTCTTAGTTCCATCTTCATCTTAGGTAGCGCCGGTGAAGGTATCTTGTAGGGATTTTCGAACCGGGTTGTCCGTGAAGGTCACTGAGTCTCTTCGGTTCTCGGTGGAGATCCCACTCTTAGTTCCATCTTCATCTTAGGTAGCGCCGGTGAAGGTATCTTGTAGGGATTTTCGAACCGGGTTGTCCGTGAAGGTCACTGAGTCTCTTCGGTTCTCGGTGGAGATCCCACTCTTAGTTCCATCTTCATCTTAGGTAGCGCCGGTGAAGGTATCTTGTAGGGATTTTCGAACCGGGTTGTCCGTGAAGGTCACTGAGTCTCTTCGGTTCTCGGTGGAGATCCCACTCTTAGTTCCATCTTCATCTTAGGTAGCGCCGGTGAAGGTATCTTGTAGGGATTTTCGAACCGGGTTGTCCGTGAAGGTCACTGAGTCTCTTCGGTTCTCGGTGGAGATCCCACTCTTAGTTCCATCTTCATCTTAGGTAGCGCCGGTGAAGGTATCTTGTAGGGATTTTCGAACCGGGTTGTCCGTGAAGGTCACTGAGTCTCTTCGGTTCTCGGTGGAGATCCCACTCTTAGTTCCATCTTCATCTTAGGTAGCGCCGGTGAAGGTATCTTGTAGGGATTTTCGAACCGGGTTGTCCGTGAAGGTCACTGAGTCTCTTCGGTTCTCGGTGGAGATCCCACTCTTAGTTCCATCTTCATCTTAGGTAGCGCCGGTGAAGGTATCTTGTAGGGATTTTCGAACCGGGTTGTCCGTGAAGGTCACTGAGTCTCTTCGGTTCTCGGTGGAGATCCCACTCTTAGTTCCATCTTCATCTTAGGTAGCGCCGGTGAAGGTATCTTGTAGGGATTTTCGAACCGGGTTGTCCGTGAAGGTCACTGAGTCTCTTCGGTTCTCGGTGGAGATCCCACTCTTAGTTCCATCTTCATCTTAGGTAGCGCCGGTGAAGGTATCTTGTAGGGATTTTCGAACCGGGTTGTCCGTGAAGGTCACTGAGTCTCTTCGGTTCTCGGTGGAGATCCCACTCTTAGTTCCATCTTCATCTTAGGTAGCGCCGGTGAAGGTATCTTGTAGGGATTTTCGAACCGGGTTGTCCGTGAAGGTCACTGAGTCTCTTCGGTTCTCGGTGGAGATCCCACTCTTAGTTCCATCTTCATCTTAGGTAGCGCCGGTGAAGGTATCTTGTAGGGATTTTCGAACCGGGTTGTCCGTGAAGGTCACTGAGTCTCTTCGGTTCTCGGTGGAGATCCCACTCTTAGTTCCATCTTCATCTTAGGTAGCGCCGGTGAAGGTATCTTGTAGGGATTTTCGAACCGGGTTGTCCGTGAAGGTCACTGAGTCTCTTCGGTTCTCGGTGGAGATCCCACTCTTAGTTCCATCTTCATCTTAGGTAGCGCCGGTGAAGGTATCTTGTAGGGATTTTCGAACCGGGTTGTCCGTGAAGGTCACTGAGTCTCTTCGGTTCTCGGTGGAGATCCCACTCTTAGTTCCATCTTCATCTTAGGTAGCGCCGGTGAAGGTATCTTGTAGGGATTTTCGAACCGGGTTGTCCGTGAAGGTCACTGAGTCTCTTCGGTTCTCGGTGGAGATCCCACTCTTAGTTCCATCTTCATCTTAGGTAGCGCCGGTGAAGGTATCTTGTAGGGATTTTCGAACCGGGTTGTCCGTGAAGGTCACTGAGTCTCTTCGGTTCTCGGTGGAGATCCCACTCTTAGTTCCATCTTCATCTTAGGTAGCGCCGGTGAAGGTATCTTGTAGGGATTTTCGAACCGGGTTGTCCGTGAAGGTCACTGAGTCTCTTCGGTTCTCGGTGGAGATCCCACTCTTAGTTCCATCTTCATCTTAGGTAGCGCCGGTGAAGGTATCTTGTAGGGATTTTCGAACCGGGTTGTCCGTGAAGGTCACTGAGTCTCTTCGGTTCTCGGTGGAGATCCCACTCTTAGTTCCATCTTCATCTTAGGTAGCGCCGGTGAAGGTATCTTGTAGGGATTTTCGAACCGGGTTGTCCGTGAAGGTCACTGAGTCTCTTCGGTTCTCGGTGGAGATCCCACTCTTAGTTCCATCTTCATCTTAGGTAGCGCCGGTGAAGGTATCTTGTAGGGATTTTCGAACCGGGTTGTCCGTGAAGGTCACTGAGTCTCTTCGGTTCTCGGTGGAGATCCCACTCTTAGTTCCATCTTCATCTTAGGTAGCGCCGGTGAAGGTATCTTGTAGGGATTTTCGAACCGGGTTGTCCGTGAAGGTCACTGAGTCTCTTCGGTTCTCGGTGGAGATCCCACTCTTAGTTCCATCTTCATCTTAGGTAGCGCCGGTGAAGGTATCTTGTAGGGATTTTCGAACCGGGTTGTCCGTGAAGGTCACTGAGTCTCTTCGGTTCTCGGTGGAGATCCCACTCTTAGTTCCATCTTCATCTTAGGTAGCGCCGGTGAAGGTATCTTGTAGGGATTTTCGAACCGGGTTGTCCGTGAAGGTCACTGAGTCTCTTCGGTTCTCGGTGGAGATCCCACTCTTAGTTCCATCTTCATGCTAGCCCAACTCAAACGGTGGTTGGTAAAGGCTCATCAAACCCGCTGAGGGTCGGGTCGCTAATAACCCTAAAGTCAACGCCACACGCTGCTGTCGGTTTAGTCTTTTTCCGATTGAAGAAGACACCGAGTTCGATTCGGGTATTTTATCCCAAGCCTAAGAAGGGATAAAGCCAACGCCACACGCTGCTGTCGGTTTAGTCTTTCTCCGATTGAAGAAGACACCGAGTTCGATTCGGGTATTTTATCCCAAGCCTAAGAAGGGATAAAGCCAACGCTTCACACGCTGCTGTCGGTTTAGTCTTTCTCCGATTGAAGAAGACACCGAGTTCGATTCGGGTATTTTATCCGAAGCCTAAGAAGGATAAAGCCAACGCCACACGCTGCTGTCGGTTTAGTCTTTTTCCGATTGAAGAAGACACCGAGTTCGATTCGGGTATTTTATCCCGGCCTAAGAAGGGACGAAGCCCACGGTAACACACGCTGTCGGGTGGTCTCTTGCCCGTAAAAGAGTATGAAGCCTATGTATTCAACATCGTAGCATCAAGTCTAAGAGAGTTTCATTCTTTTAGCACAACGTCACGTGCGGAACGGATCCAGATAATCCGCACGCTAGCCCAACTCAAACGGTGGTTGGTAAAGGCTAATCAAACCCGTTGATGGCTGAGGATTTGCCAAAATCCTATAAGTATTATGGTTAATTATTTCATCTAAATAAGAGAATCATAATAAATAATGAAAGCAATAAATCTTATTCATTTGAAGCAAATATAAAGGAGCTACAATTGTCGAGACAATCAATTCAAGCAAAATTGTGATGATCACAACGACGTGACCGAACAAAGAAAACAGAGAAATCTCGAAACCAAAGCAACACATCAGACTTCATTGGCGCAATCTAGTACTGTGAAGGAAGCGAGGTCGCTTTAACGGCCGCCTTTTTCTTCGCTTCATGAACTCAGCGGCTTCCTTCGAAGTTCCTTCGTAATTCGCAGCATTGCAGCTACATGTTCCCGACGATCACCGAGGACTTGTTTCGCTCGCTGACGCCCCGACTCGGGCGCACTCACGCTGCGAAATCCTTCAACGCCTTCCCTTGAACAAATTCGACTCCGCTCGGCATAGGCATGGTAACGATTTATCTTTGCGCTTCGCTGTCGCCGCCATATGAGTTCCCAAAGATGACCTCTTGCTCGATATTCTCCTCTCGCTGGCGGCGCTGCTCACGAAGCCTTGATCCGAAGCTTCGCCGACGAAGTCGCATCACCTCATCGTCACGGTTCAAAAGGCTAAATCATCCACACGGTATGCAAGAGTTAGCCTAGTGAGCTTTTGCTCACAACGATTAGCTAGCCGAGGGCCACCAACACGCTGAATTTCCTCCAAGATACTCAATATGAATGGGCGTAAGACCATAAAAGTCGCCCATCTAACCTCGATAATAGAGATCGCCGCTTCAAACCATTCTCCAACAAATGAAGGAGACCCATCACGTAACCGAGTCGAACGGCATTTTTGGCCCGGCAATCTCGCAATAGGTTGAATTCGTGGAAGTGGTCCGTCAAGATTAACTCGGGCCTCCACCACTCTATACTCGGCGGGCCGGAAATCCCGGTTTCGCCAAGGCCGTAAGGGAGGCGGTGGAGCGGATGATGGAAGCGATCCTCAAACTCGCCATCCCAAATTATGATAGTAGGCTCAGCCAGGGTTTCTTCCGCTGGTGTTCCCGCCGGGCGTTCGCCTCTGGAAAAGGCCTTCTCCCGCATGACCTTGAGAATCGAGACTTGACATTGGGAGCCTTCGAGGTAGACGAATAATCATCGGAGCATCCGCCTACCACAAGAGAACAAAGGGTCAACAGATCATTTAGGAGGAATATCTTGAAAAAGGAAACAGTATAAGGCATAGAACTCTTCTCAGAAACCCATGAGATCGAGTCACGACCTTAACGGTATGACGATTTCACCCAGATTAACACCCGAGAACGATAAATATAGTCGCGTGAACAAAGCAGCAATATATTCCGTTCTACAGGGCGAGAGTACGGTGTGAAATCGCTCCCGTTAAAAACATCGAGACGGGTGATCTTTGAAGCCTCAATCCTCACGAAGGAGAATCTCGGCTCTTCCCAATCGCCTCACAAAGGAGAACGGCGGGTCATAACGAACGGTAATAATCTGAAGCGCCGATCCCCACAAAGGAGGATTTCGGCTCTTCCCAATCGCCTCACAAAGGAGGACGAAGCGGGGATACAACGCATATATGTATGAGAATATGATGACGACGCTGGCGCACCACCGAAAGAAGGAGGCGTGCATTCACGCGACCGTGCGAGTTGATCGGCTCCTCGGAATGCGTGATCTCCCCGACGACATCGGAAACTGCAAAAGAAGACAAATAAAGTCGATATGTTAAAAATCAGCAAAAGCATCAAAGAAGACCCGTCAGCGCTCGCCAACCACGCATCGTGCACCGGCCGCATCGGGATGCAGACGGTAATCTACGCAAAATGGTCGGTGCCGTATCGACCAACATCGAAATACCATGCGGGCCAGCGCCAATGACCGAAGGCCAGCTCGCTGAAGCGCCAGCAATGATCAACGCTTCACCAAGGCCAGCCTAGCCGGTATCGAAATGCCAAATACAGCGCTTCGCTACTGAAAGAAGCGCCTAACGCTGGCGCCGGTTGCCGGGCTACGCTGGCCGGCAGCGCGATCCCAGCGCCGCCGTCAAGGCCATTGCCATGGCCGCCATTTGCCGTTTCTCATGGTTCGCTACACCGCAGATGCACGCAGAAGAAAAGAAAAGAAGAAGAGAAAAGGATTTACAAAACCCTCGTACACATACCTCGTTGATCGAAGGAGATAAGACGCGGCGAGATGAAAACAAGAGCAAACCACGAGAAGGGGCCGCCTAGGTCATCAAGGAGGAAGAGTATGGGTATTTATAACAATCCCATATGAACCCAATCCTCTTTGAACAAGGACTCTTATTTGGCAAGAAGTAGGAATTCTAATTGGGGCCCAAATCAATTCCAATTAGGACTCTAATCAGCCCCTAATTAGGAGTCCTAATTAGAACCCTAATTGGATGCCAAAATAATGCCAAATCAGTCCGCTGATTGACCCTACTCCCTCCGCTATATTTGGAAAAATTCAAGATTTATTCTACAGATAACACCCCATGGATTGCATCGACGCCATCAACGCCGCCTAATCCTACTCCAACTAGGATTACGAGTATAAACCGCTTCCTAATTTATCGAGAGTTCCTAAGAATATTTTCACAAAAATATTCTTAGGATAACTCGATCGGCGGATTGCATCGACGCCATCAACGCCGCCTAATCCTACCCAACTAGGATTACGGTATAAACCGCTTCCTAATTTATCGAGAGTTCCTAAGAATATTTTCACAAAAATATTCTTAGGGATAACTCGATCGTATGGATTGCATCGACATCAACGCCGCCTAATCCTACTCCAACTAGGATTACGAGTATAAACCGCTTCCTAATTTATCGAGAAGTTCTAAGAATATTTTCACAAAAATATTCTTAGGGATAACTCGATCGTATGGATTGCATCGACGCATCAACGCCGCCTAATCCTACTCCAACTAGGATTACGGTATAAACCGCTTCCTAATTTATCGAGAGTTCCTAAGAATATTTTCACAAAAATATTCTTAAGGATAACTCGATCGGGCGGATTGCATCGACGCCGATCAACGCCGCCTAATCCTACTCCAACTAGGATTACGAGTATAAACCGCTTCCTAATTTATCGAGAAGTTCCCTAAGAATATTTTCACAAAAATATTCTTAGGGATAACTCGATCGGCGGATTGCATCGACATCAACGCCGCCTAATCCTACTCCAACTAGGATTACGAGTATAAACCGCTTCCTAATTTATCGAGAGTTCCTAAGAATATTTTCACAAAAATATTCTTAAGGATAACTCGATCGTATGGATTGCATCGACATCAACGCCGCCTAATCCTACTCCAACTAGGATTACGAGTATAAACCGCTTCCTAATTTATCGAGAGTTCCTAAGAATATTTTCACAAAAATATTCTTAGGATAACTCGATCGGCGGATTGCATCGACGATCAACGCTCGCCTAATCCTACTCCAACTAGGATTACAGTATAAACCGCTTCCTAATTTATCGAGAAGTTCTAAGAATATTTTCACAAAAATATTCTTAGGGATAACTCGATCGGCGGATTGCATCGACGCCGATCAACGCCGCCTAATCCTACTCCAACTAGGATTACAGTATAAAGCTGTTTCCTAATTTATCGAGAGTTCCTAAGAATATTTTCACAAAAATATTCTTAGGGATAACTCGATCGTATGGATTGCATCGACGCCGATCAACGCCTAATCCTACTCCAACTAGGATTACGAGTATAAACTGCTTCCTAATTTATCGAGAGTTCCTAAGAATATTTTCACAAAAATATTCTTAAGGATAACTCGATCGTATGGATTGCATCGACGCCGATCAACGCCGCCTAATCCTACTCCAACTAGGATTACGAGTATAAACCGCTTCCTAATTTATCGAGAAGTTCGGAAGAATATTTTCACAAAAATATTCTTAGGGATAACTCGATCGTATGGATTGCATCGACGCCGATCAACGCCGCCTAATCCTACTCCAACTAGGATTACAGTATAAACCGCTTCCTAATTTATCGAGAGTTCCTAAGAATATTTTCACAAAAATATTCTTAGGATAACTCGATCGGCGGATTGCATCGACGCCATCAACGCTCGCCTAATCCTACTCCACTAGGATTACGAGTATAAACTATTTCCAAAATTTCAACGAGGAGTTCCCGGAGAATAAATCCATATTCTTAAGGATAACTTCGGTAGCCCTTAATTTCCTCCCACCATAATCTCCAAGAGAAGGATAACTGATGAGGAGGAAAGTCATGTTGACATCGGATAATCATATCCTCCGCTGTAGTTAAACCAACAAAGACACGCCATGATGGAGGAATTAGCCGAGTGATGGTTATGAAATTCCATGTATTCGACACGATAGCGTTGCCAACAAGGAGTTCGCCGACATACGGAGAAGTCCAAAATCGATGGTTAGTCAAACAACCACCAACCGACACGAAGTTACAAACAAAACTCACCCACCGGCTTGAGTCAAGATAACAAGCGTCGACAATAAATGCAAAGACGTGATCTTATCGGGAATCCTACAAAGAACTGGATGATCTGAAAGAATCGAAGATTTGAAGCTATCTTTGGGACCCTCACCATCAAGGCCGAATCATGTCCAAAGCATCGGACTCATTAAGAATCGAGGCGGCGCTTTGGAGGGTATCTGTGGCGTTGAAAAATGCTTACAAGGTCCCGAAACCAACTTCGTGGCGAGGAGTCGGCGAATGACGCACCCATCGAATGATACGGACATCAAACGGTTGAGACGCCAACCCAACGGCAAACTCGCAAGCACGCATTCTAAGCCGACTCGAACGGATGATCGGATTCGGGACCGTTGAACCGAACGAACCAAGGATTAGTTCCGAATCAAATACGCACGAACCCGAGCCCGAGACGTAAACGCCGAAAACCACGGAACGACGAAAACGGGCGGAAGAATCGAGGCGGCGCACACCCGCCATGGTGGTAGTGGCCGGTTCACTTTGGTTGAGCCACCACCAACTTGTCGAGGTGCCTCTACCAAATGGTCGAGGAGGCTCGGCCACTGGTAGAGCCACCTCGACCAACTTGCCGAGGTGCCTCTACCAAATGGTCGAGGAGGCTCGGCCACTTTGTCGAGCCACCTCGACCAACTTGGCCGAGGTACCTGGCCAGTAGTCGAGGTGGCTCTACTGGCCGGCTTCTCCCCGCATTTTGTATAAATAGGGAGGGGGTCTTCTTGGAGGGGGACTTGGTTTGAAGGTCTTGGATTTGGGGAATTTCAAGGCTTAGGAGGCTTGGATTTTTGGTGATTTGGAAGAGCTCGGACTTCAAGAATTCTTATGAGATCTACGAAGTAACAAGACTTGCCCGAAAGCAACCAGCTCAAGTCCACGCCGATCTATAAGCAAAGGTAACCGAATTCGGTCGAATCCACAGATACCCTCTAGATTAAGCTTCGCCTTAATCTCGTGGATAGCTGTGATTTCTCCTAGTAGATCTCACCCGCCAGCGATCCTCTCCTTCGTGAGTGTGATCCTCAGCGCCGTCTCCTTCGAAACGAGCCCCTTTACATCTGTAGTTCCAGAACCGGGTCTCTACGGATCGAATTGCGGTGGTCCACGGACACAAAAGTCCCGACACGGGCAAAGAACCCATAGCGAGGACCTCGACATAGAGAGATCCTCGTGTTTGTTTAGGAAGAAGTCGCAATCTTTTGATTTTCATTGCACTTTAAAATAAAAGGCAATTTCTTTTGAATTTTGTTGTAGGCAAAAGAAGCTGTAAACAAATTCAAATCAATGACAATCATCCCGACTTTTACCGCGAACAAGGTGTAGCTCAGACAAGTCTCCTCTGTCAACGCTGGAAGTTAGCATCTTATTGAGGAGGTCAGCAGCTAATATGAAAAGCATGGGGGAGAGGGGGTCCCCTTGCTTAAGGCCCCTATGGCATTGAAAGAATTTTGTGGTGTTGCCGTTCACAAGGATGACAGATTTGGATGAGGTAAGGACATTTTTAATCCAATTACACCATTTGGGGGGAAACCCTCTAGCTTGGAGAAGGTTAAGAACAAAAGGTCAGCTGATGCAGTCAAAAGCCTTCATGAAGTCAATTTTAATCATGCACAGCTCTTTATGCTTTGAAGAGCAAGCATGGATGAGTTCATGTGCTATAGCACAGGAGTCTAGGGTGGATTTGCCCTTTTGGAAGGCAGATTGAGTGGGTTCTACCAAGGAGGATATGTGGGGTGAAAGTCTGTTGGCAAGAGTTTTGGTGAAGATTTTGAACATCCCATTAAGGAGGCTAATAGGTCTGAAATCATTGACTTTATTAGCACCTTCCATCTTGGGAATGAGGGTGATGTGGGAGTAGTTGATGTTGTGGAGAGGAGATGGATCAGAGTGCAGGTACTCAAAAGCAGAGAAGATATCCTCTTGAACTATCTCCCAGAACTCTTGAAAGAAGAGAATAGAATAGTCATCAGGGCCTGGGCATTTATCAGGATGCAGGCCAAAGACTGCATCTCTGATCTCTTCTCTGGTGAAAGCCCTATCTAGGTCTTTAAGGTTAGGGGAGATAGTGGGGTAGAGGAACGGCCAGTCAACATTGAGGATGGATTGGTTAGTAGCTGAGAAAAGAGATTTGAAGTAGGAGAAGAGACAATTCTGCTTGTCACCTTCTTCAGTGAGAATCAGATCATTATGGGTAATGCTAGGAATAAAGTTTTTCCTTCTGTTGAATGAAGCAGATTTGTGAAAGTAGGAGGTGTTGTTGTCTCCCTCCTTCAGCCAAACTACTCTAGACCTTTGGCGCTAGATAATTTCTTCTTGTTTGGCAATTTCTACCAGATTGACACGAAGCTGAGCCCTGGAGGAAGTTTCCACAGAGGATAGAGGTCTCTGCTCTTGAATGAGATCTATCTCATGGAGGGAGGCAATAAGCTTTTTCTTAGAGGATTGAGTGGATCCAAAAATGTGTTTTCTCCACCACTTGATTCTTTTCCTAAGAAGTTTGAGTTTAGAGTTCAAAGCAAAAACAGGGTTGCCCTGAAGGTTGAATGATATCCAGCAGCTGGAGACAAAGTCCTTGAAAGAGGGGTTAGAGAGCCAGACTTTTTCAAATCTGAATGGAGGCTTGGGGATGGGAGTTCCAGAGTCTAGAATGATGGGTGTATGGTCGGAGCAAGAAGCTTGGTAAGCATATTGGACCAGAGTGGGGAAGAAAGATTCAAAGTCACTATTGATGAGGAATCTATCAAGTCTACCAAGACTGGGGTCAACTCTCATGTTAGACCAAGTGAATTGTCTCCCACTAAGGGGTAGATTTATGAGGAACAAGGAATCAACCAAACTTTTGAAGAAGTTGATATCCCTAATTGAGCTAGTCCTTCCCTTTCTCTCCCTAATACTAAGTGTCACATTGAAGTCCCCAAATAGGACCCAAGGCAAAGGAAATGAGGATTGAATTCTTCTGATTTCCCACCATAGAACATCTCTCTCCTCTCTCTCACAAGGTCCATAGACCGTGGTGGCCACGAACTTCCATTTGGAGATTTTGTGGATGAGGACAGCTGATATGGAGAAGATACCTATGTATGAGTCTATGCACTCATAGATATTGTTATTCCATCCTAAGAGCACCCCACCTCTAGAGTCATCTGCCTCTAGACTAAGCCAGGAGTTAATCCTATTGCTACCCATGGTTAGGAGAGTTCTGGTTCTAACAGAATTGAGTTTAGATTCCTGTATACCCACTATATCTACTCCTGAGAAAAGTATACAATCTTTGACTAATCTTTTTTTTATAGGGCTATTAAGCCCTCTGACATTCCAAGAACCAATCTTCATAGATAAACTAAATTGAGCAACACGAGGGACAAGAGCAGGGATCATCCTAGAGGGATTAGGAGATCGACTTGGCCCTATCAGCCTCTAAAGCTTTGATGTCCTTAATTGCCTCTGAAGGTAGAGGTTCTAGCAAACCATAATTAGCAGCAATAGAGGATATAGATACATCTAATAAAGTATTGATGGGTAGGAACGGAGTAGAGGATGAGAATAACTGACCCTTTTTGTCCTGAGAGGTGAAGGCCTTGCTGGATCCGGCCATGAATCTCCTGAATGGCTTGTGGCAGAGGGAAAGAGGTGCTCGTCCGCGTCTTCTCAGGGTGTGCCTTCTTTCAAACCCAGGCGGCTGAGTGGAGGATGAGATGGCGTCCGTAGATGGGAAGCCTGCGTCTGAATTGGGGCTTTTCTGAGAGGGAGAAGGGTTTAGGTAGCCAGGCCCTCTACTTGAGCCAATTTGTGGTCCCTGCCTAAGTTGGGAGTAGAAAGCAGCCCACTGATCCCTTGGTAAAAAATAATATTACCATCTACAATAACTTCTATCATATCTGGGTGGTTGATAATGGGGTTACTTTTTGAGGGATCCAGCGGCTGAGCTTGGTGGGAAGATTCCACACCCAGCGATTTATTTCCCTCCAAGTTTGAATGTTGTCCAATGACCCCTTTGCCCTTTATGTCAACCGGGTTGCGCTGCTCCTCCAGGGGTGGCTCATTAGGAGTGATATCGGAGGAGAGAGGTCTCCTGATTTCTGATTCCTAGTCCAGCGCCAGACCCATCAGATCTTTCCAGGAGAATTGGGTGGTGGAGTCGCCTTCGCGCATGAGATACTGGGCACCCCTCTCGGATTTAATGGCTTCTTCTGAGATAGGCTTCCCATGGAACACAATAGAGACGGTTCCCTCCAGAAGCCAGCCGTTGATGGTGAGATATATCTAAATTTGATGGAGTTGGGGATGTCTTTCCTACTCGTAGCTTTGAGAAGCACTCTGCATTCTTCAATCTCCTCCATGTACATGATACTACGAGAGCAGGCATACACCTCCCCCCAGTCTTTGAGCAGCTCCGAAATGAAGTCTGTCTCCCACAAGTGTAGAGGAAGCCCTACCAACTTGATCCAGAAGAGTTCTGGCTTGGGGAGACTTGCATACCTTTGGTTTCAGTCCACCTACCGAATGTTCCACCAAAGGATCCCATGTCCACATATCCCATGAGGACTGCTCTGTCTCGAAGGTCAGTGGAGGGGAATTCTATAAGAAAACTATTATCTGAAGCTTTAAGAATCTGAAAATTCCAATCTTTGATGTTGAAGCGGTATTCGAGCATCTCCTTGATCTCTGGGATCGAAGGAGATCTCATACCTAGGGTGAGGATACCAAAGGCAGAAAGCTTGAGGATCCTTTCCTTAATGGAGGAGGAGGTGGGGATTATGGATGTGGGGGGTGGTTGATGGGGCAGATCATGGGGGGGTGGAGAAGGGAGGGGCAGGATCTGGAGTGATGCCCAAGCTTCTTGCATCTGAAACATCTAACTGCTCCAAGCTTGCAGTTCTTCGCCATATGGTAGAGATCTCCACAAAGAAAGCACCTTTTTGGCCTGGAGGAGGAGGGGGCTGGATGCTGGGTTCTGGGTCTGGAAGATCTCTTCTTGTATACGACCTCCGTCCAACCTTGGTTAGTTAGGAGATTAGATGCTGGGGGGAGTGGGAGAATGCCCTTATATGTGGCCGCAGGAGGGGGTTGCTTGAAGAGGTCTGCGAAGGAGGTGAGAGGCTTGATGGAGGCGGAGGAAGGGTTAGGGTTTCCGAATTGAGGTGCTACAAAGGGGGAGGGAGTTGAAGCGACAGGTTGGGGAGGTGAGGAGGCGGTGAGTGGAGCGAATGGTCTCTTTGGCTTAGGCGCTGGATGAGACAGCTCAATCCCACGTGGCTGAAGAGGAGGCAAAGTGGAGGATAGTGATTTTTGAATGGAGATATCTCCATTAATGAACCTTACTGCCTCCTGGGGGAGTTCGCCGCCACCCCTGATCGCCTCTTGTTCGCCACAACCATAATGGAAATGTCATAGACTTAATCTCACAATTATTGTTATGTCTGTCTTCAATTCTACTATACGTTCTTGACAAAAAGAAAGTCCAAACCTATGAGATGAAAACTATATATCATTTTATTTGCTAATGAGTTATATACATTATACAAAATTTATCCTAGTTTTAAATCAAATCCAATTTTCCAAACATAACTAAGTCCACTTAAATTGCCATGTTTAGCTAGCAATCTCAATTAGACTCATGTAATGATAATGATGGTTCTCACTATGACAATAATAGTAGAGATCTACATGAAGAAGGGTCACACTTGCATTCTAAATTAACTCTTTGGAGAGCTAGCACGTGATCTCTCTAAACACCTAACACATGTAAAAGAAAAATCTTCAATATCATTTCCTTCTCTTTTACTTGGACTTTTAAAAAACTAAGGTTTCTCTATAAGACCCACACCACATATACCTAGCTAGCTACAGCTAACCCTAGCTAAGCCCACAAGAACCTAAGACCTACAAAGTGTCCCATGCACATGTTGATATGTACCCAATTGAGTCAATATGTCACATTTAGTGGTAGCTCAACAAAACAAGGCAGCATAAAACAAGCCTTTCAAAGACTTGGCTCATGTCCTGTTGTGAGTGCTTGCAAAAAGTGGTCATTTCTATTTGATGATCAAACCATTAACCATTTATACACGCAAAGGCGCTGTCCATGTATAAGTATTTTTGGGGGTGAGGCTATAATGTTAAGGGAGTAGGAGTTATTGGGTTGGGTTCAAAAGATAGAGGAGTCATGTCCAAATGCTCAGTGCACCTAATATGCCTAATCTATATAGTGTTGGATACAAAAGTGATAAGTATGACAAGAGGAGAACACCTTCATTCTTTGTTATAGTAAGCTCATGAGAGGCCTAGGGTTCTCATCAGTGTCATCATATATAGTCTATTTCACCTGTTAGAAATCATGTGAAGAGAACTCTTTCTTGATTGTGGATTGGTTGGCTTGGGGGTTGATTGATTGTTTCCACTTATGGTTATTGTCTCTTTCATATATAGGTCATCTTCTTTGCTTGTCCAAAAGCCTTAGTAATGGTAAAGATTTTATTGACTAAATGTAGTCAAAAGTTCTAGTTGTTATCGAGACTATTTGAATTCAAATTGTCGCTAAATTAATTGGTCTTACCTCCAGAACTTAAGAAATACAACCAACATCATTTTTTTTTTTTAATTTTATTTTATTTTATTTTATTATTATTATTTTTGATCAGTAAGTTTTCTGTTTTATTCATATCAAAAGAGACTCATACAAAATCTTCCAGGCATACCTGGCCATTTGAGTACATGATCTTAAACCAATTATATTAAGTTGTAGTTGATACCAAAGTAGTAGCCAATCATTTCAATGATCCATACTTGATACTCTGCAGGGACAGGTTGATGATATATTATAGTAAACATATAAACCTTCACACCTGCTTAATGATCATATCTGGACTCGTGCAAGTGCCCCTATGAAATCTGCGGTTCCTCTCTCTCCAAATGCAATACACAGTTGCAGCTAGCATAGCTAGCTCTT
Source organism: Asparagus setaceus (assembly GCA_012295165.1). NCBI lineage: Eukaryota > Viridiplantae > Streptophyta > Magnoliopsida > Asparagales > Asparagaceae > Asparagus > Asparagus setaceus. The sequence continues at coordinate 30,023,170 of CM022703.1, forward strand.
CTTAATTTTTTACCATAAGTATACCTCTTGAGTTAACATTATACCAGTTCATGAAATACTTCCAATCACAGCTTCTATAAGTAAACCACATCCAGTCTATCAATCCATTCCACACTTCAGCTGAATAAGGGTAAGAGAAAAATAAGTGTATGCGGTCCTCTGCACTTGAAGCACACAAGTAGCATCTATTAATTACACAAGGAGAAACCCATACATTGCAGCCTATCTTGAGTCAGCAGCTTCTGTTGAGTAGCAAGCCAAAGTAGACAGCATGTTTTGGCAAAGTGAGCATACCCCAAACCGTTCTGCTCCAATTAACAATAGCAGTCTTAAACTCGCCCTGGACACAGCAACCAGAAAGTATTAAAATAACATTTTCCTTTGATCTCCATTTGAGCAACAGACAATTCCTGAGTTTCAAAGTTGCCTCCACACCCATGAATCCCCTATTTTCGCCTCCACTTCCCATAAGCTACTTCTCTTCAAATAAGTCTCATGGATCCATTTTATCCACATCAAGTCATTTTTCTCATGGATCCATTTTATCCACATCAAGTCTATTTTCTCATGGATCAATTTTTCATTAGAAAAAAAAATGACATCTCCAGTCAAACTCAAGAGTTTAATCTCTGATCATAAAGTTGTGAACTATAAATTTTTTGATCATATTAGTATCTAAGCTTCATTTGAAGATTCATGAACATGACTTACCTCAAATACAATATTGTATCTTTTTTATTTCAATTGAAAGTACAAATTTTGAATAAAACCCATTATATGATTTGGATTTAGCCATTTCGGGTGCATGCATATTCTAATTATTAGGAAGTTTCTATTGGAGTTTCAGAATATTTCTGATTAAAATTCATTTTATAAGACAAAAGACCTTCATATTATAATGGACGGTGCTCAAGTTCTATAGGTGTAACATTGCCTTGTCTATTTTGTTTATTAATTCTGACAATATGTTGATACATTTTTTTCATGGTAAACTTTATGATCAGCTTTTGATTCACGAGTCACATTGAAAGTGCATGCTGAATGATTGCTGCTCAGAGTTCATGAAGTTATTCTTCATAAGCTTTTGAGGTAAATTATTTGTAGGCCCAAGCAACATATTAAAGAGGGGATTGGCTCATTTCAAATGGCAACAATTCATTTAGCTGAGTCACGAAACTCATTAGCAATCATAGATGCATTGTTGTAACCTATTCTCCACCAACCCTAATGGCATGTACTTCAACATTTTCTTGTGCTAGTTCATATATTCAAGGTACATGCCGTAAAATTTCAGTATGTAGTTACTCAAAGTATCTAATAATACCAACCTGGAAGGTTCTAATATGGCTCCCACGGCCTTGGGGTTCAATTCCAAGCTGGGTTATTAAAAAGAAAGAAAAATCTAATGATCCGTAATTTACATATCTAGTATCTAATATTTCCAAAGACAATTCTGCACAAATGCCTGTCTCAGCATAGATATCTAGTATCTAATATTCCATAGTTTACAGGAATATATTGTCATTTGCGTTTACAGCATCAAATAGGTTTGTTAACAGAGAACAGGCTTACTATGATCTGGAATGAATCATGCATGCGATTGGCAAGAGCAATTCGCGGTTCATGCCAAGTTTTTATTGGATCACAACTCAAAGAATAACCGGTTCTTCTAGTTTGCAGGTCATGAGAAAACCTTGGCATCTGTGGCAAAAGTTACATGATCGATCAGGCTATTGTATATCCGTCAATGTGCCTAATCTGCAACCTAACGTAAACACCAACCTCGAAGAATTCTCTATTCCTGTATGGAGGGCTAATTTTGACTTGAGTATGTCTTGCTAACTCTGTTTAAGGTTCTCTTGTAAGTTTGTAGGGACGATAATACAATGCAGATCAATATCATCTTCGAGAATATAACCTATTCTAAAAACTAGAAATTTTCCTGCATAATTCAAAGTTTCATATTTTCTAACTTCTACTAATGAGTAATAATACCTGTAAATAAGGCTCATATTCTTCAGCATGACCATAAACTACACGTACCCTCTAAATAAACCTCTGGGTTACCAATTACCTCCTTAACATAGAAATCTTTCATTTTCCAAATATTTAGTGGCCAAAATCATCTGTTATTTATAAATTCTATTAACATGTTAATACCAGAAATAGCTAACAAGTTCTAACCTGTCAATTTTTGAACCAATATCAACCAGACAATCCCTATTAAAAGTCTCCCTCCCTCCTCTAATACTAATCTGTGCTAGCTCTTCCAATTCCCAAATCCTAAGGAGGAGCCACACCCCAAAAACCACCACCAACACAATGAGGGACCTCAACGGACCCTCGCCTTTCTCTTTCTTCTTCTTCGTCGTTCTTCTCTCTTCCCTTTTCTTCTTCTCGGCCCTCGGTGATCGTGAAGATGGCAGCGAGAAGGGACTTAAGGTCGGATTCTACAAGCATTCGTGCCCGCAGGCAGAGAGGATTGTGCTCCGGGCCGTCAAAAGGAACTCCCTGATCAATAAGGAGATCCCTGCCGGCATCCTTCGCCTCCTCTTCCATGATTGCTGGATCAGAGTAATGATCATTATTATTATTTGGTTATTTGTGCACATGTCTCATGTAGCTCTAACCATCACGTGATTTTCAATGTGAATTTAAAAACCAACAGGGTAATATTGTCGTTGCATAATTCCGACAAATTTTAAAACTAATGGAAATTAATGTCATCTCGGAGGCTAAGTAATGTATGTGCTAAAATGATAAGTTGATCTGCATTATTCTATAATGAAAGATATACTTCGTGTCATTTTCAATCCAACTTTTTTCATTAAGATCTAAAGCTGATCAGGTGTGACTGACTACCTCTCATTGCTAAGAACCATTTTGTCGTTGGTAGCAAGGATATCCATTTTTCTCATATTGAAAATATCATTTACATCTTTCTTCTGTTTTAGGGCTGTGATGCATCCTTACTGCTAGAACGGACACCAGAGTCACAGCAAGGGCAGACAGAGGAGGCCTCCCCAGCCAACGGCAATACTCTCCGCGGCCTTGAGGTCATCCACGAAGCAAAAGCAGCCCTTGAGGCCGAATGCCCGAACACAGTCTCCTGTGCCGACATCCTCTCCTTCGCTGCCCGTGACGCCGTCACCATGGCCGGCCTCAAATCCTACAACGTACCCGCAGGCCGCCGCGACGGGACGATCTCCCGCATCAACGACACGAATAGCCTCCCGTCTCCGGCCTCTGACTCCCACGTTCTCATCGCCAAGTTCGCCGAAAAAGGCCTGACCACGGCCGATCTCGTGGTGCTCTCCGGGGCCCACTCCATCGGGGGAGCCCACTGCCCGATATTTTGGAGCAGGTTGTACAACCACAGCGAAACTGGACTGCAGGACCCAACCCTGGACGTTGTGTACGCCGAGGTCCTGAAGGCAAGGTGTCCGCAGACGGAGTCGCTGTCGACGCTGATCAACCAGGGGCTCGAGCTCGGCGATGCAGTAAAGATCCCCTTCGACGTCGGAACGGACCAAAAGCTGGACACTTCGTATTATAGACATTTGATGGAGGGGAAGGGGCTACTGACATCAGACCAGACGCTGACAAATGATGAGAGGACAAGTAGGATAGTGAAGGAGCTTTTGGAGAAACCGGGACGATGGGAGGATTTGTTTACAAAAGCAATGGCGAAACTTTCAGCGCTTGATGTGCTTGTGGGAGATCAAGGGGAGATCAGGAGAGACTGCAGATTCGTAAATGAAGATCAGGGAAAATCAGGTCAGATAGAATCAGTTCAGACACAATCAGGCCAGATGGAATCGGGTCAGACGCAACCATATCAGAAGTAATCAGGTCAGTGAGAATCAGAGTTCGCCGGATCACGGTTCCTCGGATTTAATGAATGATAAAATATGAGCACTAATATTTACAAAAAAGACATACGTGAATATGAGAATGTTTTTGCTGTATTGCCAGAAAAATGGGTAATGACAAGTGTGATGTAGCTGTAGTCGGTGTTGTTGTAAATTCAATATATGTTGTTTGTAAGAGAGGCCGAGAGCAAACACTACTTACAAATTGGCAAGAATCTGACTGTAATACTTATTGATATACACCATGCTACAATTTGCAACTACACTTTGCATATGATACTTCTGCAAGTCTGCAACCAAACAGCTTGAAATTTGTAAGACAGATTGCATACAAGCAAATGAATATGAATAATGTGCCTTTCCTAATGAAGCATCCTTGCAAGATAGAGTCCATACACACAAATTACAACAATTCAGAACAAAAAGAAAACATTCTGGTTTTAGGTTCTTACAAGTGAGCAAAATTAAACTGAAAATTTTGTTTCTTTAAAAAAAAAAAACTTCATCACACGACCGATCCAGTTCCTTTTCTTTTCTTTTCATTTTTCTTTTTCTGTTTATTGGTTTGCAGCTGGTTCCTTATCTTTTCTTTTCATTTTTCTTTTTCTGTTTATTAGTTTGCACCTGTTTTCTGTCTATTGGTCTGTACAAGCGCAATGCACATTCTGTTACAGCTTTAAGCAAAATTACACGAACAACAACAAATTCATTATATGTCGGAATTATTTTACTTGGTGAGATATCTTTATGTAGTTCATGAGCCTCCTGAGAGCCTTGCCACTGTCAATGGCTTCTCTTGCCCGGTCCAAGGCAGAATGTACGTCCTCAGCTCCTCGGCAGCCCAGTAAATGGTCAACCATTCCGGCATTCAAGATTATTCGATCATAGGCTGGTCCTTTTTCACCAGATAATGCTGCTATACCCAACTCTATATTTTTCAGAACCTGAAATTTGGAGGAAGGATGTTGTATAATTCACTAATATCGTCAAGCAATCAAGTTGTTGCTTATCCAAGTCTAGTTACTAGGAGATGAAGACATTCCCTGTAGATAGAAAATTAGTTACCATGGAAATGACTTTTACATCTCAAGTCAAAATAACCTATATATTAGGTGGCAGATATTTCACTTAAGCAAATGCATGAGTTTGCATCCAAGTCAAAAAAAAAAAAAAAAAAAAAAAAAATCTCATGAAATCAATACCTGTCTTTCCTCTCTCCCCCAAGCAACAAGTTTCATCAATTTCACTTTATTATCAGCCCCAAAAAAATAAAAATAAAAAACAAAAATAAGCACAAAAGTTCATCAAAAGCATGTGTTTATGGAAGAACCGGTGAACACTATAAAACAAGCTTATGATTTTAATGAAAGCACACGACAGTCCAGTTAATATATTAAGAGAGAAGACAAGGATGGAAGAAAGAACCACCTACCGATCTATCAGTTCTTGGAGTATCTGTTGGTTCAAAACCATAATCTTTGGCATTAACATCAATGGAGAAACTCTCACGTGTAATTCCTTCACAAAGACGGAATGGATAATAAGTAGACAAACAGATCCATCAAAACAGAAAGTAAAAATTTCTCTGAGTAGACAAATAAAGTAAAATTCTATGCATTTTAATAGGTATACACTGCACATACAAATACGAAGATTGAATGCTGAAAACCATGTTGGATTTAAGGGTTGGCACTTGGCACACTGTTTAGTTAACCCTGTCGGATTAACATTAATTCCACATGTCATATGCAGGTCCAAATTCGGGTTAACCTGAACCCCTCATTTCCAACAATTTTTCTCACTCGATGGACAAGGTTCGGTTGGATTGAGCATATGAGAAGTTTGCATTGGACAGTTTTCGGGTTAGATTAGGGTTAACCTTTTGGCATAACCAATCCAACCCAAGCCAGCAATGCTGTTATACAAATACGTGTGTATTTATGTAAATGCGTGTGAGTAATTAACTTTTACCCTAAGCCTCATTCTCTACCCTCTACAACTTGCCATTCTCATGTTTCAAGTTAAAGAAAGTTGAATTCCAACTAATTACATTTAAATATTTAGATATGCAACATGTAAAGAAAAAGGAATTACACCCTAAGATTTTTGGCATTCATACTACCTAGAATTTAATTAAAAATACATTGCATATTTCGAGTATTTTTTGTACAACTACTTATATAAATGTTAGTTTGAATTATTGAATATTTGTAGTTTTTGCACAATGATTTTCATTTTAATATCACCGTGATAGCTAACCTGACCAATATGACCCAAACAAGACTTTGCCCAACTCACCCTGAACGTGGTACTGTATGATGATCAGGTTGGGTACGGGTTAAATTTGGGTTAAGTTCAGGTTAGGTCGAGTTCCAATAGTGTATTTGATGATTGCATCGTGCATGAGTTGGCCTTCACCCCAATCAAACATTCTATTGCAACCTCTATAATGGTATAGGGAAAGAAATCAATGATCACAGGCCATACCATCAAACGAAGTGTCGGTTAAATTGAATGGAGAGCGAAATCCGGAACAGTGGTTCACTGGAAGGCCTTTTGATGCGTTCACTGATCTTGCTTTAGTTGTCATGGATAGTGCACCTTCCTCACCCTACAGCAGCATAAATAACCAGATGAGTCACGAGGCAGCTGCCTGAAATTATAAAGTATTGATATTGCATAGTTTTTTTCTTTTCCTTTTGTATGTGTGTGTGGATATGGTTATACATGTGTGAGGGACGGAGGGAGGGGGAGAGGAGGGGGTGGGGGAAATTATAGTGCGGTGGGCATGGGTTTGAGGCATTGGAGCTAGCAAATGGTTTGCAAGCTGCTGAAAAAAATGATCGGCAAAGAACAAATAATCAGTTCTTTAGACATTTGGCATAATATTGCATAGTTTTTCTTTTCTTTTCCTTTTGTATGTGTGTGTGGACATGTTATATGTGTGTGAGGGATGGTAGGGGAAATTACGATGGGGTGGGCATGGGTTTGGGAAATTGGAGCTAGCAAATGTTTTGCATGCTGCTGAAATAAATGATCGGCAAAGAACAAAAAATCAGTTCTTTAGACATTTACCATGAAGCCAAACTGCACCTGTACAATAAGCACTGTTAATTATCAACTTTGAAAACACGATTTTCATGATATGCTGTATGTATCTTAGTTAGGTGCATAAAACAACAGTGTAATAATCATAAAGAAAGCAATGTCAAGACAGCTTCTACTGAAATGCTTGATAAGTACATAATTTAGAACCCAATACTCATATGTGAGAGGTCGACTAGAAGAGAAAAGTAAAGAAAAAAACAGAGAGAAGGGATTGATTTTGTTAATGCTAATCCACATGTACTTGTTTTCTCTCTGATGCCATACCAAATTGTCACTTGTATGCTAAGACATAAAATACCTTAACAACCAAGCCTGAATGGACTTTTCTTCTTCTGATAAGCATTAACAAGGGTTCTTCATAACCCTCATGATAAAATCCCGCCACAATAGCTTCTCTTCCACGAGCCTACATAGACAAAAGAACCTGTAAACATCTTACCACAAGGCATGTAAAGAATAGGGATCACAAAATCTGGCTGCTTATGGAAATGTGTCAACAACATCATTATACTTTCTTTATAGACACCATTATACTTTCTTTTTACTTAACTACAGTATTCATGATAAGATTAAGGTGGATATATTTGAACACCATATTTAAAAATCTGAAAATAATCAGAATAATCTAAAAATTAGAAATAAATTTGACTTAGGCTTCTGAGTACATGTACACCACCAACTAAGTCAGACAAATCGCCAAAATTCACCAGATAAAGAACCAAATGCATGCAACTATTGAGCTAAACCCATATCCATACTCGTTCCGTGAGTGTGCCCTACAAACTGCGCCCATATATCTTTGATTTTCCATTTAGAGAAATAACAATCAAACAAGAGGATGCTAATATTGTGTGGGATAGTGTAATTAGCAATGCAGAATGATGGAGGCAATTTTGGTAGACAACACAGATTCATCATAGAAGTAGCATATTGTACCATACTAGCATATTGTGAGGGAAATTGTTGTGTGTGACTCAGCAATAGTGCCTTGCTACATTATTCCTTCTAGTTCAGAAGGGTTTCTGGAAATTTGTAAGATTTACACAGAAGCCATGAATTTCAAAGAAACAAGCATTTTCATACAACTCAGAAGCAGGTGCAGGAAATAAAATGAAATAAATGCAACAAACTCAGCATAATCAATAAATGAAGTTTGAAAAGAGAAACCCACTGTTAAAGGTCCCTTCTTCAGCACAAAACTCCAAAGTTGAAGTTTTGATGAGCGTTAAGGGTTGTGGTTTCATACGCTAATAGGCCCCCACACAGTTTGAACGTTCTTTTCACGGACTAAAACCTAGACTATTTGCTCCCCGGTATGTGTTTTATAATCACTGTTAAATGTGCGCCCTATGGGATTTAACCCTAAGAACCTCTTATACCATGTTATAGGTCCCTTCCAATGTAAGGGTTAAGGTAGGCCTGTCTATTCCGGCTTTGGCCCGGACCCAGCCAGACCAAAACCCGGCCCGGGCCCGGGAAAAGCCCAGATGGTGGGGCCCAGCGGGTTCAGGCGGGTGTGTGGCCCAACCGGGCCGGGCCGGCCGGGTTCGGGGGTCGGCGAGAAACTTCGGATGCGGTGACACAAACCCTAACCTGACCCGATTCAGGCAGACCAAAATGCCAAAACAGCTATATTTTGGTCAAATGACCAAAATACCCTCCAAAATGATCAAAAAAGGCTAAAATTTGAGGGTATTTTGGTCATTTGACTAGGGGTTGCCTCTCTAAATAGAGAAAAATTTTATTTTTTTTCTCATCCAAAACTCATCTTCTTCTCTCTAATACTCTCTCTTAATCTCTCTAAAACAATAATACTCTCTCTTAATCTCTCTTATTCTTTCCAATACTCTCAAATACTCTCTACTTCTCTAATTCCAATGGCTTCCTCCTCCGATTACAAAGAGCAAAATCCATCTCCAGAATTGAGTCCTTCAACTACTCCTACCAATGTTGAACCCGAATCCGGCGATGATCCAACACCTAGAGCTTCTAAAAGGCCGAGATCAAAAGTGTGGGCTTTTTTCAAGAAGATAGGAGTTACCAAGGATAAACACGGTAGACTTCTCACCAAAAGGCGAAATGTACGTTATGCGGCCATGTCTTAGAAGCTCATCAGAAGAGTGGGACTAACCCCCTCAAACAACATTTCGAAAAACACAATAGATGTCAAGGAACGGCTCAAGGCGACATCCGCCAATTTCGAATCTCTCAATCATCTTCCTCCGGTAGCTTCAGTTCATGGAAGTACGACGCAATTAGAGACAGAGAATGCGTCATCAGGTTTATTATTCTTAAAAACATTCCTTTTAAATTGGTAGAAGATGATTAATTAGAGGATATGATTAGTGATGTTTTTTATCCCGCTGTTCAAAAAAGTTCTCGCCAAAATTGTTAACGTGATATTTTGAAATATTATCACAGAGGAATAATTTCTTATTTTCAAAGCTTAAACTATAAATTTTCTCTAACTTCTAATATTTAGACATCTAGAGCACAAACTGGTTATTTATGTATCACAACATCTTGGATAGATGACACTTAACAAATATTTAGAAGAGTTATTTCTTTTATTTCATTTGAAGATTCACACACTAGTGTGAATGTTGCAAATATAATAATTGAAGAACTTTTAAAATTAGAAATTCTTTGAAAAATACTCTTTCACTAGATAATGCAAACAATAATAATGTAGTCAGAATCATATCAAATCATCTTTGCTATTGTCATGCCAATGTGACCTTTTTATATTAGATGCATGTGTCATATTTTGAATCTAATTGTGCAAAGTGCATTTGATGAAATTAGACCAATGATAGAAAAAAACTAGGGTTATAACTTATGCTCATAATATTTGAACAAAGGCTTAAGAGATGGAAACAATTATGTAGAAGAAAAAGTTTAAAGCTAAGTTAATTCCAAAATGTTGACCATAGGTGGAATTTCACCTATGCAATGTTAAATGTAGCAATAGAGTAGAAAGAAATTGTAAATAATTGTTGCTTTCTATGCTTCTAGTTCTATCTCGCATCTAGTTACTGGTAATATGTATGGAATAACCGATGATGAATGGACAATTATAAGTTGTGTAAAAAGATACAAGTTTTTTCGATACTAGTATGTTATTATCTAGGTGTTATTATTCAACTATTACTCAAACCGCTTTACAAGTTAAAACATTCAAACTTTTTAATACTTATCGCATAGATGATTATTTTTCGAACATGATTTCTGAAATGAAAAGCAAATTTAATACGTATTTTAGACCCGTTCCTATTATTTTTGGTTTGGGGATTCTTATTGATCCAAACTTGAAATATCTTGGTCTTCAAAGTTTGTTGATTTCTTCGTATGATAACATGGTAATAGAAAGTGATAGCGGTCAGTCTATTACTGCTTTGACTCATCATAATACTATTAAATATTATTTTCAAAGATGACTTGAAGAGTATGCAGCGAGGCATGGTGTATCATCTCAACCTACAGCTTCTACGAGCTCTAGACGGAGCAAAGGTAAGAGTTTTGATAGACAATTGATGATAGAGAGGCTAACTGATATGGGCAGTAATCGTGGATCAGGATCATCATCAATGAAAATTTCTGAAATTGAACAATATTTAGTTGCACCTTTAGTTAAATCTCAAAATAATGAGTTTGATATTTTGCAATGGTGGAAAGTATGTCAAACGATTTTATATCTTGTGTTTTCCATCATGGCTCGTGATTTACTAACAGTGCATGTTTCTACCGTAGGTTCGAAATCCATCTTCAGTAAATCATGACGGTTGATCGACGACTACAGAACATCACTGGATCCGTCTACCGTATAGGCGGTAATGTGTTTACAAGATTGGTGGAGGTATGAGAAGAGAACTGAAGACATCGACCGAATAGCTAGTATTGAAGATAGACTTAATGAGTTGATGATAGTAGTTAAAGAGTAGAAACAAGAAAGTTATTTGTAATTTTTAGTTTATGTCTTTTTAAATGGAAAGAGTTGCAAATAATAGTGATATAGATGGGTAGGTGCCAACGTAGTTAGAATGTACTCATCTATTGTGATGCGAAAATTTACAAAAAATGTTATAATTCTTAGTGATTAATAATAAAGAATTTATTTTTGATCGTTTTTAATTTCTATGAAATTTGCAAATTGCATAATTATATAAGTGACCGATAATAAGATTGAATTTCTTTGTTAAAATTTTGCATCTTTTTAATTACTTCTGAAGTTGCCATTTTTTTAACAAAAAATCTATTTTTTTCCCTTTTTTTTTGCAAAAAAATGAAAAAAAGAACAAGTTAAAAAACTGGGCCAGCCCGATTCCTAGCCCACATCTGCCCAGACCCGGCTCGAGCCCTCCGGGCCCAGGTCCGGGTAGGGCTTTTTGCCCGGCCCGGACCCGAAAATCCGGGCCGACCCGTTTGGACAAGCCTAGGTTAAGGGTAATAATTTTCTACTCTAACATCAAAAGGCATGAGAAAACTGATGACAAGTGGTTTTCTAGTTTTAGAACCTAGCCTTCTAGTTTTCAGCTATGTTTTGCTATGCTCCGCTTATTCAGTAGGTTAGTTTATAATTTTTCTAGTAAGCTGGAGAGGAAGCAAATGACAATTCGAGAAAATTATATGAAAGGAAAATAAGCAAATGATCAAGGATATTGTGATCTTATCAAAGTACTAAAAATATGGAATGCAAGATATGGAACAGACACAATATAAACAAGAGAGGGAAACCCATGATTAAGCCCAGTGGTTCTCGAGTTTTAGACTGTAGTTTTCTTGTGTCCCCATATTTTCTACTAAGGCAACATTTGCTCGCAAGTATTAGTTTATAACTTTTCAAGCAAAAGTTGGTGTGCAGGCAGATGACGCTCCAAGAAAATTAGTGGAAGGAAAATAACCAATCATCAACCATTTTAGCACCATTACAAACAAGTTTGTAGTTTATAGCATCAGGACCATGTTTTGTCATAGTTTGTTAGAAGTTTCTCGATCAGTACACTGAAACAAATCATGCAAAAAAGGAAAGTAATATATGATCTACTTTACGAGCAAAACAAAATGTATTATTTACCCTTACAAACTGCTGGACTTTCTCTGCTGTTGCTATTGGAGGGCGCTTCTTGATGTGCTCCCGAAGGCCAATGAGTGAATACCTGAAGAATCATCATAACACAGATAATATTGAGTAAAACTAGATGAATGCTGCAAATTTAGGTGGATTCCAACAGTAACAGCAAACGTTCAATATACTGTCATCTACAATTAGTAGCTCATTTAGTATTTGATTCAAAAATATACAGAAAGCTCTTTTTTCTTTTTTCTTTTTTTTGAAAAAGGCTGATCCTCCATTCTGGAATAACATAATGTGCATGAGTAAAGCGTGGTTGAACATAAACATTTAGCCAAACATGCTCTCAGCAGAAGTTCAAGCACAAGCAACACAAAACTCAAAACACATTTGCCATCACTTGTCATCTATGTAGCAAGACACTTTTCCAACAAATGCCAACTTCTGACCGCACAGAAAGCAGTACCCTTTTACTAACTAATTACAGGGATGATGAACAAGAGCTATAGTGATAGCACTAGGTGACCAACAAGTTCAAACACAATAAACATTAAGAAACTGGCATACAAACTAAGGAAAAGAAGTGTTAATAATAGTTTTTATGCAAACATAAAGACTACAAATGTATGTTAATCGAAAGTGGCACGCAAAGGTAAACTGTGCATCAGCATCTTTAGTATCGAATCAAATAGACAGACGCGCTTTGAAGCTCATATTCATGCCTCATTTGTAGAAAAATATAGGAAGACTCAAAAAATAACAAAAAGATGAATATATCCAAAGTTTATGAAGATTGATGAATGTTCTTACAAAGATGGGTGAGCTTCTTGCTGGCCAACATAGGCGAAGCTGAGATCCTCATCCTGCAAGATTAGGTGCTCACATAGTTAACTTGAAGTAAACTGAAAACAAAGGACAAGATTGAAGAGTAGCATAAAGTTCCTCCAGGGGAGTTTTGATATACAGAAGACCAAACTTGCATGCACACCTCTAGGAGAGTTTTTGCCTGTGATGGAGACAACTGGGTATTTGCACCCATGAACTTCAGCATCTGCCCTTCTGTTATGCCCCCCTGAAAACCTTAACAACGGAATATGTCAGGGAAAATGATGAACATTTGATTATAGTCAACAAAATTAACTGATGCTAGTCACCTTGGAGCACATAACTTGAAAGTTCCAAGAGTAAAAGGAAATGACACCAATAAAATGATCTGTTAAAGTTCTACTAACCTTAGGTGGCATCCACTCCACACCATGAAGCAAGCAAGATTCACCATAAGAAGCTCTTACTGCAGCAACAAACAGTGTACTCCTGAAGAAACGAGTATTTCCATCATATGGTTCTCCATAATGAGTCAAGGATCTAACATCAGCAACTGGTGGAGGCCCTAATAAATAGTAAACATTGAAATTAGAGGCCTATCAGACACGATTATGAGATAAAAAGAATTTCATGTACTAAAGAACTCAGGACCAGGAAGCTAGGCATCACCTAGCTCATCATCAAATGCAAGGCAGTAAGCTTTGAGCTCGCGATCAGTTTCTCTATTCATCCTCTGACCTATTAAAAATGCTGCAAGCAATGACTCGCTCACTATTTCTGTGTTTCCATTTTTACCATTCAAAGGAAGAACGTCTCTTAGAACTCCCTGAACCTCCTCATAACCAAGATGACCACCTGCCAAAACTTCCCTGAGAGCACCAACCAGTCTCATTTCAGCAGTTCCATTTCCAACATAGTGAGGACCAATAGAACTACCTGTCCCCATGATTGTACCCTCAGGATCTGCTATGAAGATAACATCTTTGGGGAGAACCTGAAGAAGACGTGGCCAGAATATACTCATCGCATGCTTTTCTCCTTCACTCCATTGAGTAGCTTCTGGAAAAGCATTTGCTCGTATTGTCATTGCAGCAAAGAAAGCTCCAAGCTGTGCTTTAGATACTTCCTCATCCTTGAGTTCTCCCCTAGCTTACATGTTACAAGGAAATTAGACAGTAAAAATATATATATAATAGAGACTCGTGAACAGATAGTGTGCTTGCATTCTATATGTAGTTGTAAGAAAAAATAACAGTTTGCAGTTGATATAACTATTGAACTATTAGAACCAACAACCCATGTCTTAGAAATTTTGATCAACGTTAAAACATTGGTAAATCATTCCTATTAAGGCCAAACCAATGTTATAAAAGTGTTCTCACTTCTCAGATCCTTTTTGATAATTTCATTCATCTTTTACAATGTCATAAAAGTGTCCTCCTGTTTCCTAACTTCCAATGACCAACAAAAATTGGAGCACTTAATCTTGTTGGAGATTACCTTTCAGTTGAAAGTGATAGATCATAATTATTCTTTAAGAAATAAAGGATGTAAGAAGTGGCAAACAGTCCGCATCAGGAAGTTAACAAATAAAAGCTTAGACCACAAACATGTCCAGCATGGACTAGTGCATCATTTATTGATCTAATGAATTGGTTGCCTTTATTTTAGAACACTTCAATTCGATATATGATGCCTAATTTTGAATTTTTTTCAGCTCGTGGGGCCAAAAAAGAGCACAGTGGTCAATTTTCTATAATGCAAGAGATGCATTTTGCACCTAGAAATATCTAGTAGAACAATTTTTCCAACATATGCGACATCTTTCAGTTTAAATTTAGTGTACACGCAGTTAAAGTATGCCACAAAATGCCCCAAAACCGCAAGGACAAGGGTGAACTATATCCGGTAACTAAAGTCCGCAATGACTCTCTAGGCAACAAATTCAGATTTCCATCAATATCTCCTTCTCTGACTTCAAATAAATTGTGCCACATAGTTCCCCAAAAGAATAAATAAATAAATAAATAATAAAAATTAAAGTTTTTTATATTTTAATCCCATTTACGTCCTAATATGATGCTCCAATTGTATACTTATTTTGATGCCAAATCTCAAAGTTCCCAATTATCATTTACGAACATAAATAAGCAGAAACTTACCAAAAAAAATAAGAAGATAATTAAGTTGAACTACTAAGTTGACTTAAATTTAAGAAAAATCAGTAAGAGCTCTCAAAAGAACTGAGGTCACCTGATCTAAGAATCGTCCCAAGAACCACCATCGCCTGCTCATCGGTCATCGGCTTCGTCTGCTCCGGTCCCGTGCAAACCCTAGCCTGGGCCTCCAGCACTATCTGGTTCGGTCTCGGGATATCGGAGCTCCGATAAGACATCGACACCGCCGGATTCGGAGGATCCGAATCCAATAACCCAGCCAAATCGATCCTCTCCGAGTAGAGAGCGGAGCTCGACCGGTTAAACGAGAGGCCGATTCGGGGAGTATGAGGGCTGAGAGAGATCCAGCTGGTTGAGTTCGAGAGGTTGGACTGTTTTAAGGAGAGATTTTGGTGAAATTAGTGTTAGGGTTAGGGTTTGGAGAGAGGAGAGAGTTCATGATGAGAATTTGGGGGAGGAGAGCGTTGAGCTTCGTTGTTGGGGGTCAGCTCCTCTTGGGGATGACGCTGTGGACTGACGAGAGGAGAGCGCTCAGAGACGGGACGTTGTTAATAATAAAGGAGGGAGTCAGGAGAGAATGATATTTACATACAAGCCCTCCACAAATCCCTGTATCGCAGGGAGTCCTAAGCTTCTTCTGGGATGTTTTGCGTATATACCTCCAGATCTATTCTATTCGCAAAGTTATCATCCAAATCTAGATATTTGCTAATTACCCCATGTTCTCCCAGATTGAATTAAAATACTTTTCTCAATTAATACTGTTAAATTTCAAACCGAAATAAATAAAATATCAAAAATACCCCCTCATCTCATTGCACAAAAAAAACTGTTCACCGTTGGTGGGTGCTTCGCTAAGTTATCCTTCTATTCTCCCATATTAAATTAAAGTACCCCTCTCATTTTTATTTTGTTAAATCTTAAACGGTGTAAAAATAAAATCTCAAAATAATTGATCCTAGGTTCATCTTCCCATAGGAGAACCCTCTCTCATCCGCGATGAAGGGGGTATCCTAAAATTATTAGAATTATTTTATTTGATTTAATTAGGTATAGATTAGTTTTTTTTAAACATATTTGATATCTAATCTAATCCCATACAATATACGTAATTAGCAAACAGTCAAATATGGAGGGTAAATCCACAAACATTATATATGTTGGGGTCCTAGAGGTAAAAAAAACCTCTATCCTTTTTCATTATCTTGTCTCTTTTTCCTTTTTAGGTTGAAGAAGACATGGATTTGTTCTCCAAAATGGTAGAACTATACCACTAAACACCAAGCATTCAAGTACTTATTCATTTAGGTTCAGTACACCAAGTTTTTTTAGCCCTTGGATTACTTAAAATAGGATATTATGTGTGATAGGTCTTGATGGTAGGGGTGCATTTGGTCCGGATATGCCTTAGATACGATACTTATCATATCCATATCCGCTTATCAATCACGGATACGGATACATATACGGATATGCTTCAAAAAGAAATTTTCATATCTGTATCCGCTAAAATCGGATATAAATATGCATGTGGATATATAAGCGGATATACATGCGGATACAAAACTGCTATGAGAAAACTAGATAATATTAAAAAATATATAGCATATATGATACAATAGAGTTCATTAATATGTTTGTTATATTTGAAAAGCTAAAATTAGATTTATTGATCATCAAAATTAACCTTAAATTCATTAATCTAAGGATTAAAACCATTGTAACAGTATGATCAATATATATTCGTACATTTTCGGATATGGGTGCGGATATTTCACTACATTACCATATCCGTGACCTTATCTTATCGATTATAGATTTTAGTAACAGTATGACCAATATATATTCGGAAATTTTCGGATACAGGTGCGGAAATTTCACTACATAATCACATCTGTGACTGTATCCTATCGATTATAGATTTTAGTAACTATATTCGTATCCTAACGGATATGAATACAGATATTTCCTCGGATACGGATATTTTTGTGCACCCTTACTTTGACGGCCATAAGGTTGTTGAAGGAGGTGACATCAAACCCAATCACAAATCAATACATATTTCCAGTCATCAAAAAAACTGAGCAATGGAAGGGTGCCAATTTCCAAACACTTCCATTTCAGTTTAATCCCTGGCTTCATATCTCATGGGAGAGGAAAATACAAATGAAAATGGTGAACGCTTGAAACTCCACTTTCAACCCACTTCCATGGTTTTCATCAAAATCCATGAACCAAGCAGGCCAAGTATATTTACATCTCACAGTAAAATCATCATACACATGTAACACATAATAGCCCTTCCAGTATATTTTAGCCATCAGAATCAACTCATAAAACAGTGAAACATGCAGGAAAAAACTGGAAATGCCAATTAATCACAACCCAATCAAGGATTGTTCATCCTCCTCATCATCATTCACAAGGGAAAAAAAATTACAATTTCCATGATTTTTTTCGAACTCCAGATTGATTACCTCCCTTTCATCCCTGCTAGCTGAGCAAAAAGCTCGTTGGCTACTGCAGTACTCGAGTTTTCTGGTATTGTTGGTGTGGGACCTGCCGCTGATGATAATGCCACTGGAGTAGCATCGCCTCTGTTTTCTTTGGATGTAGGAGTTTCATCTTCATCGTCATCATTCTTCATCTGCAATGGAGTTTGATACCAGTAGGTGTTTGAGTTTTTGCTCTGAACAGTATTGAAGTAAATTACATAGTAACTCGTTCCAGAGGTAGACATGTCATAAAACAGTGTATGAAACTAGCTAGGAAAAATCAAATACTATTTTCATAAATTTAACTCGTTTTCAGATACTGAGAAAAAGGGTACCAGAAAGTCTTTCAGATAGCAAATTTTATCAAAACATGTTTACATATAAACATAAAAGAAAAAAAAATGGTTTCATGAATACTGAGTGCTTGCTCTTTAGGCAAACAAATGGATCATAAAAACACAGAATTAGTCAACAAAAAGACTCTTTTAATCTCTATGTTTCATGAAGACTGAAATTGGACTTCACTCGTTTCAGAAAACTCATTCCTTGTCTTTAACTAGCTTTCAGATACTGAGAAAAATGACTAATAGAAAGGCTTTTTGATATCAAATTTTATCAAAATGTGTTTAGATACAAAGAGGCGAAAAAAACTGTATCATGAATACTGACTGCTTCGCTATAGGAAAAATCATGGGTCATAAAAGCTCAAAATTGTTTTTCATAGAACACCTATTAATCCTAATTCTTAATAAAACCTGAAATTGGACCTCATGAGTTTCAGACAACTCTTTTAACTAGTGTCTTGACCTGAAACTTGATTATGGGAATTTCCAGAAAACTCATTCCTACTCTCTACCTAGTTTTCAGCTTTGTTTCAGAAACACTGAATGTAAATGAAGTAGTTTCATATTTATTGCCTGAAATTGGACCTCATAAGTTTCAGAAAACTTTTTAACTAGTTTCAGGTCTCTAGACCTGAAATTGGAATTCTGAGAATTCCCATTAAATTCATCTGTACGGCAACTAGTTGGAGGTTTTTTGACCTGAAATTAGATTCATCTGAGAATTCCCAGAAAATTAATTCTATTTCTGTAGCTAGTTTTTATTTCGTTTCAACAAAAAGAAAAAATAAAAAATAAAAAAAATCACCTTAGTTGGCGTAGGCATGGGAGGATTTGCCTCCTGCAGCTGCAGCGCATACTCAAGATTCCACAGCACATCCCCCATCGACGGCCTATCAACTCCATACTCCGCCAAGCATTTCTCCGCCGCTTCCACATACTTATTCATTGAATCCTCATTAATACTCCCCGCAAGACACGGATCAATAATCTTCTCCATCAACCCTTTCCTCTTCCACTGCATCGCCCACTCCGCCAAATTCACCTGCTCCCTCGGCAAGGCCGGATCCAACGCCGGCCTCGCACACAATGTTTCCAACAAAACGACCCCAAAAGAGTAAACATCAGATTTATCGGTCAATTGTTGCCTCCTGAAGTATTCAGGGTCGAGGTAACCAAAACTTCCTTTAACGGCAGTGCTGACGTGAGTCTGGTTCATGCCTGGTGCATCTTTTGACAGTCCAAAATCAGAAACTTTAGCAACGAAATTTTCATCCAAGAGAATGTTTGTGGTTTTTACATCTCGGTGGATGATCCCCTGCGTTGTGCCGGTGTGTAGGTAATGAAGTCCTCGAGCTGCACCGATACAGATTTCAAGTCTCTGCTTCCATGTTAGCGATGGGAGATCCTTGCCGTATATGTGATCTCTAAAGGGACCGTGTTCCATATATTCGTAGACCAATATCATCTCCGAGTTCTCGTCGCAGTACCCAATTAAAGAGACAAGATGGCGATGTCGGAGCTTGGATAGCATCTGGATCTCGGTTTGGAACTCGGTGATCCCTTGCTCAGACTGAGGGTTTCCTCTCTTGACGGCGACTTTCATGCCATCATCGATCTCGCCTATGTACACATTTCCAAATCCTCCTACACCGATCACCGCATTCTCGTCCCAGTTCTTGGTCGCCGTCTCCAGCTCCGCGAAGGAGAAGTAGCGGCCGAGCCCCATAGTCGACGAGAAGGTGAAGCCGTTCTTGTGGGACCCGTAGGCTGAGCCCTTGCTGTTTGTGAAGGATTGGCCTGTGTGGATGGGGAGAAGCCATGAGGAGAAACTTTTTGATTTTTGGCTGTCATGCGGTCTCTTGTACCATTTAACGGTCATTGCTGCAACTCCCGCCAACGCACCGAACCCCATTGTGATCCCAGCCACCGCTATTGCCGTTTGCTTCGTGCTGCTTCCGCCTCCGTCGGCCTTCTTGCCGTCGACTCCAAACTCTCCATCCAAGCTTCCGACAGAATTGCTCATCTTCATCACCTCAACACCGTTCAAAATCGCGTCGATGGTTCTTGTAGAGTCCTTGATAGGACCAACTTGAACCATGATCCTATCGTTTGCTATTGAGGCATTAACAACAACATCCTTGAAGTAAGCTCCGGCGAGGTTGCCATCGGTGAGGGTGGAGAGGTCCAACGGCGACGCGACAGTCATGCCATTGATGTAGACGTTGAAGTAAAGATCGTTCAGGTTCTTACTCACAATGTCGCAAAAATGTAGACGGACCAAGTAGGAGAATGAGGGATCAACGTCGAGGTTCCACGTAACGTTAAAGTTGGGGGTGCCAACACGGGCGTCCTCCATCCGGACGGCCGACGCGTACACCGAGCTAGGTGCAATGAAGGGGATATACCGGCCCCATACTTGACGATGCTCGATGTCACGCTGACTCTCTTGGCCGTCGACCGTGACATGATATACGGCTCATCGGTGACCCACTGACGAGCGAGGGTGTCGTTGGCTGACGTAATGGTGGCACCGCCGACATTTAACCGGTACTTGGTTTGGTACCCGTAACCGATAGCCCATTAACGGGGCCGACGGGGGAGAGATTATTCCCAGAGTCATCGATCAGGATGTTGGGGGCGGAGACAACCTCAATGCCATTGATGAAAGCTGCGGACTCACGTAGCGGGGTGAACTTGAGGTTGATTTTGTCAGAAGTGGCGTTGACGAGGTATTCCTTGAGGACGAACTCCTTGTCGTTGCTCGCCGTGAAACTATGGAGGAGCACATTGTTATCGGTCATGACAGAGAAGGCGGCGGTTGTGAGGGGGAATTTGGAGTTGGCGAGGGGGAAGAAGTGGAGGCGGATCCAATGCCATCCCGCTTGGGAGAGATGAAAACTATAAGTCGCTTCGTCGTGGAAGATTCGCGCTGAGAGATAGATAGGAGAGGGAGCACCATCTGCGGAGGGGACGGAGACGTGGACCTCATCCTTGGCAGAGAGGAAGGGGTTCGCCTGAGCGTCGGTTTTGAAGGGACGACCGTCAGGGCTCGTGATCAGAGCGCTACCACCACAGTCGATGAGGTAGTTGTCAGCAGGGACGAACGGACCCGACGGTGGTGGATTTTGCATTTGTCCCCGAGACGACAGCCGCCACCGATATCAGAAAAATAACTGGGAGGAAGAGATCCAACATCCTTGGACCCATCTATTTGAGTTTTTTAACTTTTTTTTTCCAGTTTTTTCGTTTTTTATTTTCCCTTCCTCTCTCTGTTGTTTCCGGTCCCTTGGCAGGGGCTCGGAAATGGAAAGAGGGGAGGAGGAGGTTGGATTGAATAACTACCTCTTATTTTGTAAGTTAGTGGTCTGCATGAAGTAGGTGACCGAGTCAATAGGTAAATAGACCAACAATCCTCCGGGTTCATCTCTTAACCAGTTGTTAGTTAAGAATAAGAGTAATTTGATTATTGATCACAAGATATTTTAGCTAGTAATTTATTCTTAGCTAACCCCAATTTCATGTCATTGGATTAGCTGATTCATTGCTCAAGTTCCAGAATTGTAGGTGAGCGTAATAGACGTGAGTAACTAAAATAGAAAAGGTCAGAGCCTGCATTAAATTGGTTGCTTGTTTCTCTCTAGCAGTCAACTTTGATTGAAAATTGACAAAATTGTAGCAATTGGATTGGACTAAATCACAGTAATGAGTGAAAGAACCATAAGAATCTGCAGTAACAAAGAAGCTATCTGCAGATAACATGACAATTAAATAACTGTAACATGGACATTTTGGGTTTTAACTCAAATACATCACACAGAATTTCCAGAACATAAGATGAGCAAAAAAGAAGATTGAAATGAAGCAAACAACTTCTCGCAGGCATTAAATCAAACATCAAATATGCAACCAGAAACTAACCTTGATAAGCCCTCCACATATCAACAAACCCCATCAACCCCTTCACCATCTTCCCCTTCCACTCATCGGAATCCGGCCTCGGCCCCGTCAACGCTACACAACTATCCTCCTCCTTGAACCCAAGATCCAAAACCCACAGTCCATCATCACCACCAAAAACTTCACTCATCGCTCTCAATGTCTCCTCCATTACCAACTTCCCATCTCTTTTCCCATCCTCAGACTCTACACAACTCCCTCCACAGTTCACCATTATCCTCCCCCCTTTCCTCAGCCTCTGCTTCAACTTCACCCACGTCGATTTCTCTTGAAGCTCAGGTATCAAACTCCCTTTACTAAACAAATCCACCAAGATCCCAGAAAACCCATCATCGATCCCAGCATCCAAAGCGTTTCCAATGTAGATAAGCAGCTTGTTCTTCATTTGCCTCTCGAGCTTCTCGAGCCCGAAGAACTCTCTGCCGACGGATATAACAGCCGGGTCGAGCTCCCACCCGTGGATTTCAGAGTCCGGGTAGAGATGGAGGATCAAGCGGGCGGCGGACCCGGCTCCGAAACCGAGGACGGCAATGGGGCCCGCGGCGGGGAGGATTGGGGGGAGAGTGGCGAAGACGTCGAAGTAGGTGCCGGTGAGGGTTTTGAGGAGGAAGGAGAGGGAGTGGATGTTGCCGGGGAGTCGAGGAGGAGGAGGCGGGACCCGGCGAAGGGGCTGTCGACGGCCCTTCTGGAGACTTCTAGAACGCGGATGTCGTTGTGGCGGGAACGGAACTGGGCGAGGGTCTTGACGTCTTCTCCGGCGATGCCGCCGTCCGCGGCGGGGGTGGAGGTTTTGGCGGGAATGGAGGTTGGAGGCCGTTTTGTTTGATGAGATGGTAAGATGAGAAGTGGACTGAGATTGAGGGTGTTCATCTTTTTTTGAAGGGGGAAACTGCACGGGGGAGCTTTGTAAAATGATTTAGCTCCCTCTATTAATAAAGGAATAGAGTGATAATTATGAAAATCATCAACAAAAGCATGATATTTAAAACGAGATACTGCCTGAATAGCACAATGGAAAAAAGATGAACTAGTTGTGCCAATACGCAATAAAGTGGGTGATTGATTATGTTTCACACCTACAATGAAAGATGAAAAAATAAATTATTTTTAAACAATATAAATTTACTTAGAAAAATATCACAATCCATAAAGTAAAATCATTCAATTTTTATAACTTATCAAACTATATTATTAACACTAGGACCCATTGGGGGGCTTCACTATCCTGATAGTAGTGTACTGCTTGCGACAAATGTTACTTCTCCGAAAGAACGCAGAACGCATAATTGAAATCGAAATTGTCAATGGATAACAGTAACGGTGCACATTGCAAATAATATCTCGATCCTAAACATCATATAAACCCCACAATCATAAACCATTTTCAATGGTTTCAACTTCTCGATCTGGGAACTCTATATCTGGAAATTTAGGAGGAAGAGCAAAGGTAGGTTGCTCGCTAGCCTTTCCTTGATAAGCTTGACCCAACGCGTATCCCAGCGCTCTAGCTACGGGTACTGCAACTGCATTCCCAACTTGTATATATCTAGAAATATAAGGGAATAATATTATTATATTGAAACAAACTAAACAGACATCAAAGAAGAAGGAAACGAGGGAAAATTGTAAAACTAAATACATGAAAAACAATTTAATTACATTGCAAGTAATGGTACCCTATTTCATCCGATAAATAAAACATGTTTACTATGTGGTCCAATGAGAGTATATGCATACAATTAGTAACGCTAGATTGAATCTGCTCACTTTTCCCTATATCGCTGAATTTACTAGCAAGCTGAATAGGTTGTCAAAAACGTGAAACATGGTTTAAGTAACAGATCCTTCTCCCTTAAAAGCATCATGTCCCCTCTTCCAGCAAGGCAACATATGTATCTATGGAACAAAGTTTATATATATACATGTGAGAAATTTGGCTCTTAGGTTCAAGCGTGGCCGTCCTGTAACAAATGTATTATATGTATTCATCTTGTAGACTGTTCACTAGTCTATATCAACAAGTGTTTAAATATCATGGCAAGGCCTCTCATGTCTTTAGTTTCTGATTAGCTAAGGGAGGATGAAGCCAGGTTAGTACACGCTGATATAACATTGTCAAACATTTTCATACAACTTTGCTTCATATCCCACCTTGTTCTAATGACGCGTTGTAGAAACTAATATCCAATATAAATATTGAATGATATGCTATATGTATATAAAGATGAACCAAGCACTCTATTGATATGAGT
Source organism: Asparagus setaceus (assembly GCA_012295165.1). Classification (NCBI taxonomy): domain Eukaryota; kingdom Viridiplantae; phylum Streptophyta; class Magnoliopsida; order Asparagales; family Asparagaceae; genus Asparagus; species Asparagus setaceus. Next base: position 30,047,271 of record CM022703.1, read on the forward strand.
TTTTCCATTCAGCCCTCTCCTGTAAAAGCCAGATTTCTCAATTTCTCTTTTGGATCTCTTCTACATGTAATGAACTAACGATAGATTATTTGCTTATCTTTAGTTAGCTTGTGATTGAGTACAAATTGATATGGGGTTTCCCATTCAGCCCTCTCTTGTAAAAGTCAGATTCCTCAATTTCTCTTATGGATCTCTTCTACATGTAATGAACTAATGATAGATTATTTGCTTATCTTTAGCTAGCTTGTGATTGAGTACAAATTGTGATTTGGGAAAAGTGGAATGAGATTCCATTTTCATATATTTGTTGCTGTTTTGCTTAGCAATTTTGGGAATGAACTTGCATTTTGAAATTTATAGATCATCAGATGAACGTTACGTGGTTCCTTCTCAACTTTAGATGAATCTGACTAGAACATAAACAGCTCTTAAAGAGAACTAATTCTATGAAAGTATGAATTATGTTTCCATCAACTGAATTTAGCCTACTGTGGATCATTGTAAACTTTTTAGTTGAATTGTAAAAATATTCATGTTGGAACAAAATTGTACAATGTCAATTTCGAAAGCTCTTCATCTTGACAATTGCTATCTTGGGACATTGTAAGGTATAATTAACAAAAATATTGGATCATAACCAAAGCATGAAAGCTCTAAATTGAGAATTTTTCATGTCATAAAAGCAGAAAAGCTATCCAATTTAGTTAAAGAGTTCACCTTTCTTTTATGGGGCCACAAAGCTTATAGTGATCTGGAAAGCCTTGAAATCTTGCATTCTCCCTGACAGTCAACACACGATCTTGCACAGGGTGCAACACTGCCTGATATATTCAAGAGAATTATAATCAAAATGCAATTCAGCTATTCTAATAGTAAAATACATTCTAGGATGTAAAAAGAAGCCAGATACATAAATTTTATCAACAAAAGAACCTGGTTATGAGGCTCTGCTCTTGTGACAACAGTTGCTATTGTTTCATCCCACCACAAGCGTCCGAAAGGCCTAAACAAAATTTTAATTTCTATAAATGCATGACTCAAGTATTAATGGAAATATGAGATAAACTTACTTTGAGGATTTTCCCTTCACAAAGGACAGGGCATAGTCTGGCACCTGGATCATAAAAACTGTTAAGATTATGCAAAATGATAAGAAACAAGAAACAAATTCAAGGTATATACTACCAGTGGTTTTCCAGATGGTAACTTCACTCTTTCCATATTAGGATCCAAGAAGACAACGTTATCAGGTCCAACTTTAACTCCAGGTAAGTTCCTAAAGTTTGCACCCTGTGATACAAGTAGGAAAAAATGTGCAACTCTTATATTTCAAGAGAGTTTGTATAGTTATAAAAGAAAAAGGTTTGGAAAATTACCTTCATTTTTGGAATTTGACAAACACGAAGATAATCATCTGGTTTCAGTTTCAGAGGCCTATGGTCAAAAAGTTTTTCACACGATTTCTCACCTGTAAATGATGAGTTTAATAGGTTAGAAAATGACAAAAGCTGGAATCAGAGTTGCATCATTCTAATCCACATATATCAACAGAAGAGACAAAAATTATGTCTTGAGATCTCTAGTACAGTAATTATGTAGCAGAGAACAACACATCAGGTGTCAGCATCGGGGTCAAAATCAATATACAAGAATAGAAAGGTAATGTCAGCTTCAATCACCATAAGATAAAAATAATGTAAGCAATCTAGTTTTGGACAAAGAAATAGTAACAACAAATGCAGAAATCAATAGCAAGTATATGAAACAAACATATGGAAGTACGTGAATCAATCATAACCAAGCAAGCAACTATAGCATCCAGATATTCCACAATTACTAACAAATTAAATATGAACTTCATAGCTATCCCGTTATAATAATCTGAACAATTATGAAACATGGAAGCAAACAATAGAACAATAACAAAAGAAAACGCTGATGAAAAAAGAAAGTAAATAACGAAAGCGAACAAATTGAAGATAGAGGAATGACAATGACGAGGGAACATCACTATATACTAATTTTTGTACCCTCTCGAGCCCGACGAATGAATCGTTGGAAGTTTGTTTTTGGAGGTTTCCCATACTCCATTTCATCCCTTTCTTCATCATTAGCAACCTGAATTAAGAATAAATGTTTGACTTAGGATTAATTAAAACATGAGACCTGTAAATAGTTTTCAAAGTACACATACTTCAGGCAGATCAGATATGGCATCTTCAAGGAACAAAGCTTTCTCCATGTGATAATCTCGAGTCTCCTTAAATGGAACAACACTTAACTACAGGAGAGGAAAAATAAAATTTTCACTATTAAACAGGAAATAATTTGTGATAACATCTTGCATGAGAAATTTCTAGTCTAGAAAGAACCTCAAATTCAGTTGGAATGACACCACGTGCTACGACTTGGTGGGTAGCCAAGGGAAACTGGGGCAATTTCTGTGAGGCAAATAAATGCATTACTACTAATACAAATAATAACAAACTACTAATTCTAGCAATTGCAGAAGAAACAACAACAATACAAACATTGGTTCGAAGAGCCCCCCATAGAAATGCTCTCAATCTGAATTGAGGAAGGCCAAAAGACCCAGCAGCCATAATCCCCAACCTCGTTTGGTAATCCATGGCAAGCAATTGGCTTAGTGCATATCGACCCAGGTATCCATCAGCAAACTTCAAAATGTCGACGACATTCTCCATGAGAACATACTTTGGTTTCAAAAAAGCCACAATTTGCATAAAAACTGTAAGCTGATAATTTTTAGGATCTTCAAGTGGAGCTTTCACATTCCTAAACCTATTAAATCCGCTAACTCCCTGACAAGGTGGGCCTCCACAGATGACATCTACCCTACCCTGCATATTGGTCAAGAGTTCAAAAAACTTTGAAGAGTTATAAAGGATCTGAAAGATTTTTCTGGGGAATAAAAAGGTTAAGATGAACTTACAGGCAAGGGTAAGATATTATTTTTATACCCAGTCCGAACAAACTCATTGATACTCTCTTGACAATCACTGTGTTTAAAATCAAAAATTAATCAAGGAACCATTAAAAGAGCTCATTTAATAGAATGAAAAAGTACCTCAAACCAGAAGCAGGCTCCCATGTATCGTCCTCAGGACCATAGCCCTTCCATCGGACCTATTTTAGAAAATACTTTAAGAACATGAAAGAAACCTATGAAAATTTCAAGCAAACAAGCATTTTTGTTAACATAATTTGATTTAATAATTAATTAAGTAAATTAATTAAGAGACTTAATAATTAGGTTAGGACGTTAGGTTTACATATTTAATTAATATCAATTAATTTAATTATTAGAGTTTAATGTTAAAGGAGTATTGTTGTCCTTTTACTACAGTCATTATCATAGTTAGGGGGTACATTGAAAATTTTTGAAAGTTTAGGGGGCGTTTGTGAGACATCTCAAAGTTTAGAAGGGTTTAGTAGAATAAAAGTGTTCAGGAGGTTTTGTGAAATTTACCCTTGAAACAAAGCCTGTGCGGATACATGACAAAGTTGTATATTTGCAAGTACCTATGCTCATGATTTTGTCTAGTAATAGGCTCTACTCGTATAGCAACAAGTAGCTATAATAAACTTTAAAGAAAATGTGGGAAAAAAAGGAACAGAAAACTAAATCTTGATTCCTCATACCTTAAACTTCAGTCCCACCTCCTCCAGGTTTTCAGTTTTTCCGTAACATATCCCCACAATTTTCCCAACTTCAAATTCACCGGGAGATAGTGAACCTTCAGACTCTTCATCCCCATCATCTAACTTAACACCATCTTTATTAGGAGAGTTCTCGTCAAAAACATCAACGCTTTGACACAGCTTATACCACTCATGTAAGAGAGATAGGAAATCCTCTGCCATCTCATTCCGAACCTGTAATCATGAATTGAAACAATAGAATTTACCATAATATTCAAAAAAAAAATTGTTTCAACTGAGAGCATATATAACAATTAATTGCTCCAAGTTTAAAGATTATAATATCTCTAAGAACCGCTATAAATACATTGTACTCTTAACTTTAAATGATTTATAACATCTTAAGAAATACCTCAGTGTATGGGTGGTTTAGCTTCAAACTCTCGCATGCAAAAGGATTTAAATCAACAGCCCAACGCTGTATGTAACCGACAACATGTTAAAATCAAACGTGGAGTAAACAAGCAAGGAACAAATAAATTTACGTGATTAAACTCACAGTTTGAAGATTAAGGCCTGATAGTTGTGCCCCATGACACAATCCTGTCGACATTGCACCACAACCAGAGTACAAATCGAGCAATGAAACTTCAGAATCATGTTCTGATCTGTTCTTTGACAGATCAGTGTCACTTTCTGAAGAGAGTGATGATGGTGTCTCAATTCCACTCTTCCCTTCTTCTGAACAGATCAGGATAAGAAGAAAAGTTAGACATCCAAACTTTATTCATAACAATGCACATAAAAGGAAAAGGACGGAATAACCAAATGGCGTTACCTAAAGAAAGATTCGCAAATGTAGAAAATTTAGGTGAGTACGACATATCATAATGCAAGTCACACGGAGGCTTGCTCTCACTCTTAGATGAAGAATCAATCTAGGAAACAAAACCACAATTAAATAGAACATTAACAATTAAGAAAATACTACAATGCTTAAATTTTTCTATATAAGAGCAGAAAGCGTTAAAACGATTACAAAAGTTCGGATTAACCTGAACTATCTGAACCTTCGATACAATGCAATCCAGAATATTGTCATCCGTCTCAGTTGATAGAAATACTCTTTGAACATCATGAGAAAGTGTTTGCTTTTGAATAACCTTAAATGCATAATATGTCATATAAGAATCCAAACACTTTATAACAGTCAAATAAAAATATAGGATACTTACAGTGTCTTTAGTGCGAAAAAACCACTGACAAGTGAAATATAATTGATTATCATGAGCTTTGAAGAACTCTATGATGCGACCGATATAATCATCTTCCCCTTCTCCAGCCTAAAGGAATAAGTTCTTATTATGTCAAAAAATCTATAAAAGCATAAAAATATGATTCTCGGATAACCTAGTAGTAATGCAGTATAAATAAGAAAGTTGAGACTTGCAATCATTTTCCAATAAACAACCTAAAATCAGTGGAAACATGTGCTACATATTAACAATCTGATCTGTATTGGTTAGTTTCAACAATTGAATCATAATATATTCATGAAAAATATCAACTTTGCCAATTGTCAACTCATAAGGCAGATAAAGGAAAGTTTTTGTTTCACAGTAGGAAAAAATGGAAATAAGAAGCGCAACGATTTGAACAGAATACTATTGGCTGATTCCTCCGCAGGAAGCTGAAACAAGTATTTAGTTCTAACTAGTAATGCAAGGAAATTTAATATATTTGAAATCCATTTTGTATTCGAAACCATTTAAATGTGTGAATACTAACAGTCAGTAGCCAATATAATTCAGGAAAAAAATATGCGCTAAATGGAGTGGACTCAGGTACTTATAACGGCATTTTTAATATCCACTACGCTCATGAATGTTATTAAGTTGTTCATATAATAGATATATATAGTTAACATTGTCTTAAAAATCAGTCTGGGCGCCCGCCTAGCCTAAGCCCGCCCCTTAATTTTTGAGAGGGCCTAGGCGAACATCAGCAGCGTACATGTACTCACCATGTCAAAAGGTGTTATTGCCTGCTTAAGCATACAAGCAAAGATAAAGGATCAAGCTAAAATGGATTAGATCAGAACTCGATCCAAATAAGAATATAATGGTGATTATAGAATTTTGGATCTTCGAAAAAAAAATCATTCCTCTGTTAGTGCTACAAAACACCTATGTGGCACTTGGGCGCCATGCCTTGTGCCCAAAAGCACCTAGCGCTTTCTAAAACATTGATAGTTAATATATAAGTGATTCATACTTTGAAAAGTAACTAGTTGTCACCCGTGCAATCCACCAAATTTAGCGTTAAAATATTGTTATACGCATCTATCCATATGTATATCTATCTATATCAGTTATATACATTTTACTCAAGTAAACCCTAGTTGCACATGTGGCATCTTCTTGGAGCTTTGGCTCTTCATCTTCCTATAATTAGTGACTAATAACTAAAATTTTACCTATCATTTATTTTTCTCTTTATTTCTCCAGTATGTCTCGTAGTCCAGTAACTCTTAGAGAGTGATAGATGGGTCTTCTCTCAAACAGAGTGGAGAGATCAAAGATAAGAGATCTTTCTCTCAAACAGAGTGTTAGTTTCGATAAAATATGTACCATGAAAAATGATGAGCACCAAATGAAGATGAGTTTAATTTATCAAAAGGTAGATAATTATATTGGAAATAAGAAATATTTTATTAATAGGAAAAAGAAAATAAATATTTAATCAAAGAGAATATGAAAAGTTGCATTATGCGTAGCTGCCACACATCAGAATTCTGTATATAGTATACTTTAGTATACTATATATAAAATTTACTATATACTCTTTGAAACTTGTTTGTATATATCAAGTCTGATGAGTTTATATAAAACTTCTTGCTGACTTTTTCATATTATTTAATCATTCTAGCAAGTCCTGACATTATCGTTTCAAACTCGAATATCAAGATCCAAAATATCTGTTCATTTTACCTACTGCTCTAGTAAACTATCAAGTGATAGAAATATCCTTGTGAATAGAATAATACAGCCGAGTACAAGAACTAGAAAAATATTCAGGAGTCTAGTATGTGAATCATATAATGCTTTCAGAGTTCGGAAAACTTGGTCACATTAGGTGGTTTCACATCTACACAATGCGAGACAAGCATTTTCTAAATGTCACAGTTAAAATTTGGAAGATTTCGCAGGGCTTTACTTCTAGCGAGGATTAGGTAACTTTTAGTGAGGATTAGATAATTCAATCATGATTGAATAAGTTATTTGGTCTATTTTGCTTGGATTTGTTATTTGATGTCATATGTGAGTAATGATTTTACTTTTTATTACAATCTTGTTTCACTCCTATAAATATTATTGTACTTCATTTTAGGGAAGGAGGTAAGAATGATGAATACTCATGATATACCGTGCATGTGAGTTGCAACATGTATTATTTTGCCTGTGAGTTGCGTGGCATTCAAGTTGCTTGGTGAGTCCCAACATATGTACTTTTCCTTATTAAATAATATGTGCAATTTTAACATTTTTATCTTTTGTTACCTTTTTATTTATATCCAAATAACTCCCATCGACGAACCGGATGTACATGAGCTATTAAATTTTTCTAAGATACAATATATTCAAAGATAAATAAGCCCTGAGATCAATATATGAACATAAAAAATCATACATGATACATGTTTCCAAATTGAGAATGGCAGAGAGAAGATTGTACTCCTAGAATTAGAAATATGAAAAGCATATTTTTATTCAAAATTTATTAAAAAGAGAATACTATGTCATCCAAATCAGAAAATAATAAAGAAGAGAAACAAATCATAGTAGAGAAAAAAAAAGCACATCCTATTGCAAGTTAGAAGATACTCACTTTTACGTAAGCACTGTCATAAAGGTCATAAATGTGATCATCAACTTTTGCTTTAAGGTAATGACATTTTGCTTTTATCACATCATAATCAACCCCTCTAGAAAAACAATAGACATAGTGAATAAGAAAACAAATAAATGAATAGATATAATGGAAATGCATTAAGCAGAATTCAAAAGATGGAGGGTAACAATAAGCTGAAAATTTTAGAAAACTTACATTTTCGTCATTGTGTCTTGTTTCCTTGCATTCTAAAGAATAAATAACAAAAAACAGAAATATCATGAGCAATTGACCAGACAAATTAAAATGAATGGAAGTCTTCTCAATTAGTCATTATAATCCATAAAAATTTATTGGACATATAATCTTACATTATAAGAAAAACATAGAAAATTTGTGGTCCGATTAAAACTGTATTTTAAAGAAACACAACACAGAATAATGATTTTATCAGGAAAAAAAAGGTTTGTTAATGTTAAACTATAAAAGTGTTGGAGTATAAAAATAAAACCCGCCACCCTCATTATAATTTATAACTTTGGAGTTTGGGTGTAGTATCAGGGTGCTTTGACATTGTCGAAAAGCAACCTAAGTTTGACTCTTACTTGCCACAAATTTCTAAAACATTAAAAAAGATATTGCTCTTGTGGGCCATAGAAGGGCTCTCGGCCTACGATGGCACTAAGAGTTTAAAATTATAACCATCCACCCCCCATGACAACTTCAATGTTTTTGTGTAGCGGAAAGGATTTTTGACAAAGAATTATTGCCTTTAACCCGCAAAAGAAATGTCCATTGCAATGATATAAATGCCATATATAAACTGTTGCGGATATTGCATAACTGCGATCAAAAACCAAGATCACAAAGACAAATGCCAAATAATAACAAAAAATAAACAACAAACACAAGGATTTTACATGATTCAGAGTAAGACGTACGTTCACGGGCAGCAATAGATAATTCATTACTAAACAAACAAGAGATTACAAATAATAAAGAGATTGATGAACTCCAAAGTCCAGACTCTTTCTCACACATGATCTACGACATTCCTCTTTATCTCTATTTTCTTACGCCCTGGGTCTAATTGAACCATTGTTATCAATGCATGAGGCACAATGTGGGGTGCAAAATTCGTTTACCCACACATGCGCAAGGTGCAATATGATGCCCATGCCCGAGTGATGTCAGGCGCATATTGCATACATAATTTTTCATAATGCTAACACACCTAACATAGTAACGAGGTTCATAATTTTCCAAATCAAAGGTCAAATCAAGGCTAATATTGAAGTAAAATCAAATAGTAAACGAGAAAGAGTTAGGGTCCTCAATCGGGATACTAAAAAGGCCAAATCGGTGTTACTTTCTTGTTGGGATATGGGTTATCAGTTATAAGGACCTGATTGAAATATACAAGGGCATGTCTTGCATGTGCCCTCTGCGAAGTGCCCTCATGGTGGTTGAGATACAAAAAGGCGCTATTGAATCAGATGTGGGGTGCTTCGCCAATCGCCACTGCCCCGCATCGTAGGACGCATGAGGCGCAACTAGGTGCCCATATTTGATAACACTAGATGGACCGGCTCCTTTTACAAAGTTATCTCTGAATAGGAAGAAACCCTCAATAAACACTAACCTAATAGGATTCTACCAGATTTGGTAATAGTTTACACAATCAACCCTATGGTCAAATGGTTGAGCACCTGAGATAGAGAGCTCAGTTGATGGCAGCACTTGCGGATATAGCGCCTAAGCGCTCGGACGTCGATGATGGAACACATTAAAGGTGTTTCCAAGAGGGTTCTAGAAATACTTTTAAAAAACCATTCAAAATGAAAACAAGTTAAGTGCGCATTTTTGTAAAATAAGAAGTTACATGTTGTATCATTGATTTCACCCAAAAGGTGTAGACTTGTTGAGCTAAATATGAGGTGACGCTTTCCCATGCAAATATTTTCTAGTTCAAAACAAAAAAGAAAAAAAAAAGACCTAGTCCCACTAAGTAAGGATTGTTTTGTATGGTTAAGATTACAACAGCAGTAGCAAATAGCAAAAGGACATCAAATTATTATAGTTGTTACTTTTTTTGGCATGAAATGTTAGCTTTTTCATTGACAAGTAAAGAGGTGAAGTACAAATTCAATCTATGTACAAAAGTAAATGAAAGGTATATCACTTATCATTTAAAACAAAAGGAGAAACTATACAATATCCATGTGCACTTGTAGCAGTTCAAAAACGAAAAAACCATTTAGTAGTTATGACCTCAAAACTGGAAAACTTATCCAACTACTTCATGAATCATGAACCTGGGGTGAACATTAAACTGTGCACATCATCTCCTATTATCAGCCGTATCCACCATTTTATCCACTCTGCTTAGCTGTATTTTCAAGAAGAAAGTAGCCCATTGTATATATCTTTGTGCATCAAGTTGAAGATTCTTAAAAATGACTCCATTCCTCATTTGCCATACCACATATATGTTAGCGGCCAGAGCAGCCCTTTTGACCTTGCTAATAATATTATAATTGTCACTTGTTTAATAAAATTATTCTTGAATGTTATTAGTCTGAAAAAAAAAAACTAAATTTCAAACTCATTTAGATTCGAATTAGCTATTTTGTTGATCTCTACTGACCTTCTTTGTTTCGACATTCATGAAATAAAACTCACTTTTGTAAAATGAGGCAATGAAGAAAATCTCTTACTATTTTCATTTTTCCCATTTGGCTTTTCACAAAGTGTGTTCCTTTTTTTTTTGGTTAGTGCTCTAAATTTGGCCTAAATTGTTTTTCACTAGAGCGAACGCTCAGGAAAAAAAAGGTCTTCCAAGATTTCCATATCAAAATCAGCCATGAAACGCTTGACAAACTATTTATATAGAAATAGGCGCCAATTATTAGCATGCTTTACTATATCTACCAGATTTTGAGTTATAATAACATAAAACTAATTTATAATAAGTGGAAAGCTCCTATAAACTTAAGTGGATAGGAAATAGTCATCCACCAACTTTTTTATCCATTGATGTTGCCTTGGGATCCATGAAAGATATGAAGAATCTTTTGAGATTTGTGCATCTCTTGATGGCACAAATCTAAACACAAGATGAGTGGATAAAAAGTTTGGTGGACAATGGCTCCTATCAACTTAAGTTGATAGGAGCTCATCTCTTTATAATAACTCTCAGCTTTGCTAAAATACTTGTTTAAAAACTTAGTTCAGTGTGATGGGCAAATGGAATTTTCCATTGAATACTTGGTCTGTGCTGCTATGGTCCCTAGTTATTAATTATTAAATGTGATTTCTTTATCATTGATTAGTACAATTTCTTAATATATGATCTGTTTTAAAATGATTGCAATATTTCAAGCATTTAGAAACCACACACAAAAGCCGAAGTTTTTGAACAAAAGTTAAACTCCCTTGTTCATGGTAACAATCCCTATTTCTAAACCCCAAATTCTACCATATAAATAAGGATTTTTATTCAAAACCACCACAAAATATAGTGGCTTTTCGAAAAACCCCAACAAATTTTCAGTTTGCATAAAACCACCATTAAAATATGCATTGTTAACAAAGTGCCACAAGTTGTAATTTACATTCAAATTCCTTTAGATAAGAGTATAAAATGACATAAACGCCCATTATGACCAAACTTTGGAGGTGTAATGTATGGGGTGTTTGGAGGGAATTAAAATTTTTTTAGAGGATTAACTCTTAGTGTTGGAGGGAAGTAAGGTGTTTTGTTGGGATGAGAAATATAATATAAGATTGGTGGGTGCCACTGTGAGGGTAGTTTAGGGATTTAGCATACTATTTAATAGAATATGAATGAAAATTATGACTTGGTGGCACCTTGTTAAGAGCGCATATGTTCATGGTGGTTTTACAAGAACTAAAAATTTTGTGGTTCAATGCAATCAGAAAGCAACAGAAAGGGTAAATAATAAAGCAGCAACAAGATCCTGAAAAGACAAAAGAAAAAAACCAATACGACCTGACTCAGGGCGGTGTGTGTGTGCGCACGTGCGTGTAAATAGATTGTATTAAATTATAGAAAGTCACAGATCCAAATGCATGTTACAATCTTTATTCCAAAAGATATAAAAAAAACATAAAAAGCTATTATATATAAATTCCTTCTGTTAAAAGCTTTAAGATCTATTCTCTATAGGAATGCTTGTTGAAATTGAGTTTGTTCTTTTAATTTAGCGTGAATTGCATATAACACCCCTCCCCCATACATTTAGTAGCACTTATCACCCCTCAATTCATTTATTAGCACTGTCATCATTTGATTCATAAGGGAGGGGGTTATCTGAAATTCATCCTTCTCAAAATGCAAATCTAGGAATGATAAATAGCTACTAAAATAGTCAGAGGTGATTAAGTGCTACTAAAGCTATAAATGAAGTGGTCATCAGCAGTTTCCCTTTCAGCTATAAATGAAGGGGTCATCAGCAATTTCACTTTCATTTAGTACTCTCCCTCAACTCTCCAGAAAAATCATTCCTTGCATCCAAAAGTTGAGAACTTTTACCAAATACCGATGTGGCCATCGTCTCTGTGCTTCCTCCATGTGAACCGGCTCACCAACGAAGCAGCAGTCATCATCGCCGTCTTTCTTCATACTGACGCCTATCCTCTTCTTCGGAGCGATTTCAGCACTCATCTTCTCAGCTTCCACTTGCTCGACCCCCTCCTCCTCTTCTCCTTCCTCCAAATCTTCAATTTCTTCTTCAACTGTATCAGAAACATCAAGAGCCTCTAGATCGGGCTGATTCTTCCTCAAATTTCTCGATTTAGTCGAGATTTTGAGTTCGTCTTCGGCTGGATCGGAGTTCTTTTTCTGCTGCACTCGATCCCTTGAGATCTTCGACTCGCTTCCGATCTCTGCGCTCTTGCGCTTCATTTTGGCCGATCTAGGGTTTTCCGACCGGAGGTAGAGAGAGAGAGGTAGAAGAGGGGAATTGAAGGGGAAGCTAGGGTTTTGAAGAGGAAAATGGAGAAGGAGGGGTCTAGGGTTTATAATCTAGTTGCCGTGATTGGAGCGAAAGGGCGCGATGATTTCGATTTTGAATTTGGGTTGAAAATTATAGGCCGGGTTCGGGTTGGAATATCGTTTATTTGGGCACCAGGCAAGGCAGGCAATCGGCCCATTAGTATATTGGCCCATTGGGTGAGAAGGGAATGTAGTACCACCTCATTTGATATACAGGAATGAGTGGCTAGAAAATTCAGTTTTACTTCTCCTTCATACCCACATTTTATGGAATACTCTTCTCTTTCATTCCCATATTTTATGGGAATGGGCGCTCCCAATGAGATTGTAGGAACGAGCATTCCCACTTAAGTACGAATGATAAAATTAAAATACATATCAAATATTCTCAAATTATTTATTAATTACCCATGCCAGGAATAAAAAGATTTTTATTCTCACTTCATTCTCTAGTCACACTCAAATGTGAGAATAGAAATGAGCATTACAATCTCGCATTCATTACATTCCATTCCTTGATTCATTTCATTCTCACTTAGATTCGATTCTTGCGTACCAAACGAGGCGTAAAGGGCTAAACTCCCAGATTGATATTTAAAATTGACCCAAAAAATAACTTTGGTATTTAAAAATATCCCATCACCTTTTTGGTATTTAAAGTGAGTTAAAGTGGGAAAATAAGAATAAAAACTCATTGGCCGTAAATTTTTTGGCTGGAAATTTCTTTTTTGGCCCCTGACTTTTTAAGTACTTGCATTTTACACCTCTAATGCTTTTTGGACCCAAAATTTGGGGACGGTCATGAGACAGCAAACGTTGAAATTATTTTTTCTAAATTTGCTACTTCCTTTATTTATTAATCTACGCTGGCACAGAGAAACAAACTAATAGGGGTAGTTTCAAAATTATCAACATAATCTACAGTGTGTTCTTCCTCCTCCCCGCTTTTTGACCTCCCTCTTGATCATCGATAAATAAATAACCAGATCTTTTTCTTTGTTTAATTTTTATTTTTCACGTCTCCCACTTTCTTCATTCGTCTTCTGCTTTAGCAAACAAAAGATAATGAATAAAAGGTTATGAAGTTTGTTTGAAGCTTGCTTACTTACTTTCAATTTCCCAGAAAAAAATAAATTGTTGGATTTTTAATTAGATTTTTTCAGTTATACGAATCTCGTTAATTCATATCTTGGTGGGTAAAAATCAAACATATTCAACTGAATATTTAGAACTTTCCTGTTCTAGTGCTTCTTCTCAATTCAATTGTCCTGCTGTTATTTTCTCATAGTGAAGCATAGAGAAACATATAGGTTAGATTGTGATTTCAAAAGGGGACAGAAATGATCTTTAGATGAAGAAAGATCAAACGGGATCTGGAAGTAAGGAATTGGTTCAAATTTTAGAAAAATAGTATTTTAGCCCGTGCTAAGCACAGTCTTATCGCAAATCATTTATATTTCGTCATGTTTCAATCACTCTTATTTGAATATAATTTAAAAGATTTAATGACTCAACCCCCTTCGAAGCACACCCTCCTCCACCCCCCATTGAGGTTAGAGAACATGTCCCCACCTGGAAATAATGATATTGAACAACTTATATAAAGTTATAATTAAAATTAAGATCATTTAAACTAAATTTTTGTAATAAATTAAAAAATAAAGATAATCAAAATATACCTAAATGCAACTTGAATGAAATTAAGATATAAGACAGTTTAATGTTCAAAAATATTATTAGCAAATGATGCATCACCAAAAGTTCTCAATCAATCAACCAATCATAGGATGTAATAAGCAAAAGACTAAGAAAAGCTCTAATAAATTTTAATTATTTTTCTCCGACTTAATCCTCTTCTTCAAAGTTAAAAGAGCGGTTCTTTGTCTATTTACGCAAAATAAAAACATATTTATTTAGTAAATTTAATATTAAAAATTATATATTAAAATTAATTAATGTATAAATAAGCCAACCTGATTGTATCCTTATTTTTTACTTGTTGTAGGTAGGGTTTTAAATGCGAAGAGTCAACCGTAGCAATAGGTGATACATCTAAAATCTTCTTTTTGTCTTTACTATTAGTGATGGATGTCGGTGTGGATAAGTTTTGAGTTAATTCACAGATTGATTATCAACGGTACCATCCTGATTCAATTCAATTATTTTCTCATCTTATAATAGTAATACATTCGTCTTAGAATAACATAAATATGATTCAATTTTTAAAATAAATAAACTAATATTAAATTTAGCAAATAACCTTCTTCTTAGAATTTTTATCAGAAGTATTTCCAGGTGTTGATAAGTCTGGAGTATATTCAATTGATTAACTGTCATCGCCATCAACCAGCGTCATATCAAGTGATTTTTCATCCTTTGATAAAAATAAATTTAGTATTAGAATAATGAATATCTTGCATAAAGTTATGGAATATAATGTTATTAATGCGATTATCGAAATATTATCTTTTCATCAGTTAGCAGTAACAACCCGTTGAGTTTTTCATCGTCAACATCATCATCAATGATTTTAATAACCGTGTAGTCTTCAATGCATTTACGTAAAATTTTGGCAGGTAAATTAGTGACTAAAGATATTAAAACCGTAATGTCATTGTGATTAAATGACATTGCAGGGTTTAAATGATGTGGTACATATCAAAGAGAGAGAGGACGGGAGTTAAACGAACTCTAAGTTTGTCAACTTCCCTCATTTCTAACTCGCAAATGTAGAAAGAGCAACTTTTAATATCAAATTCTTCAATTTTTTGTGCAACATTTTCACCGGCGGTGAAAATCAATATCTAATTGCACATTTTTGGACTTTTGATATCAAAAAGTTGCCAAATTAACAAAAAATACTAATATAATAAAGAGCGTTACAAAAGTTACCAATTTGGTAATTTAGCTGAGAGGAATCTATCTATTTTGTGCCATACTAATAAAATAGCGGATATTGGTCGCAAAATCGCAACATTTGTATATAATTAGTTTTGTTACTTCTTTTCATATCCAGACAATATAGTTCGTTTATTAGGGACAATTCTTTTAATGTTAACAATTAATTGTAAAAATCAATGTACTTTACACTTAATTATAAAAATCTACCAACTTTCGCGCAGTGTTGGCAGGCCTCCATTTTCAAAATAACTTTGCTAGTAATTAGGAATCTGGCAGCAACAAAAACACAGCAGCAGCTACTATTCATCCAGCAGCTTCATTTACAGCAGATCAGCAAAACCAGCATCAGCACCAGCAACCAAGACACAGCATCAACACCTCCTATAGCACTGGAACCTTCGCCCTCTGCTCCGAATCATGATGTTGTTTTTAAGAAGGAAAGACATATGCTTTCCATAAAACAAAATGGGATGGGATTGGCAATGGGAATAGCTAATGTCAAGTGGCCATTAGCACACGTGCTACTTATCTGGGATTGACAAATCCTGAACACTTGCAAATCCTGAATAATTGTTCAGGATTGACAAATCCTGAACAATTGGGGGTGAGCATTAATTGGTTGAACCAAATTGAATTTTAATGGTTCGGTTTAACTTTAGAATATGTTCAGATTAGTGCAATTTGAAAGAAGAAAATCAACCGGAACCGACCGAACCGATCAGCTCTCACTTGTCTAAAATCTATACTATTGCTTTCTTTCTGACGACTACACATTTTTCTCTTTCCTCATTTCATTCATTTATTTTGGTTAATCTGCTCTATTCTTCTTCATTGATCAATTGATCTATGGATTTCTTCTGTTGATCCTTTGAAATGTGTCTTTCTTTTTCAGCCAGAGTACTACGTAAATAGAAAGTGGACCCAAAATTAGAAAGTAGGTTCACTTTCTAAATTTTTTTTTTCCAATTTGGCATTTGAAAAGTGAAAGAAAAGTAAAATATACCACATCAGCATTTTAGCTCATTTTACTTTCTCCCAAAATTGGGGAAAGTGGATGGAAAGTAAAGAAACAGAAGAGAAAATTTTGATTTTTAGATTTTTTACATATCATTTTAGTTTTATTTGTCAACTTTCTACTATTACTTTCTGTGATAACTAAACGGAGCAAGTACAAATTAATTAACATATTTGCCATTTCATCTTTCTCTCTTTTTTACTTTCTATCATCTAAATAATATTTTGTAAAATGGAACGTAACAATAAAGTACATTCCTGAGAAAGTACCCTTTTTTAAAAATTTCCATTAACTTCCTGCTTGGCAAACATGCCTAAGAGGGTTCAAGCCCAAATCGAGTGGATTTGTTTTGGATTGTTTCGAACTCAAAATGGCTTGATTCGATTCAACCAAAAATTGTCAAACCTAACCAAACTGAACATCTACTTAATTTATAAAGATGACTTTCACAAAACTTTCATGATTAACTACTGAAATTTATGAAGGTAACTACCATAAATTATTTTTATTAGAGAAACTAAATCATAAATTTTAAAATCACTATAAATTCCTCTCGAAGATGTTAGATGGGTGTTTGTTTGCTTGTAAGTGAGAAGCGAAAGTGCGAAAGTGAAACAATTTTGACACTTTATGTATTTGTTTAATTGAAAGTGGTAATGAAAATGAGATTAAAAAAATTAAGTCCACATAAGATTTGTTGCAGGTTCAACTTCTTCTAAAGACTTGCAGAAGTGGGGGTGAAAGTGAAAAGTGTGGCCCACTCCATATCAAATCAATATATTTATGGAGAATTTTTGGAAAAACTGAATTTAATAAACATTTAGCAAAAACGTCCGTTTTGCTAAATATTTAGCAAAATCGACATCTTTTTGGCTAGCTCACCAAGGCTGGCCAAAAAGAGATCGATTTTGCAAAATATTGTAGGCATCAAAAATTGAAGAACCTCAAATATGACTAAATCATGAGAAGATCGAAGAACAACGTCGTCGAAATCTCAAGAAGTCAACACATGGGGAGATTGTGTCTCGCCACGAAGCGAGACACTTGTTTGTGTCTCGCCACGAAGCGAGACACCTTGATGTGTCTCGCTATTAGCGAGACACTTGTTTGTGTCTCGCCACGAAGCGAGACACCTTGATGTGTCTCGCTATTAGCGAGACACTTGTTTGTGTCTCGCCACGAAGCGAGACACCTTGATGTGTCTCGCTATAGGCGAGGCACTTACTTGTGTCTCGCTAACCGGCGAGACACCCGTAATACTTGGAACGAGCTCTTGAAGGGTCTAAATCAATGCCGATGGGGCCCACTTGACTTTATCAATGCGAGAGACGTCGATGCATCGCATGCGTTACACGCCAAGATACCACTAGGCGTAATTCTAGGGCATTTAATCGCGCCTAAAAAGCAGAAAACCATGTTAATGAAGGATTCGCGATCGCCAATGAGGTAAATTTATTACCGCCAGCCACCGGTGGTACCATTGACGCTTCGCAATGAAGCGAGGTAAAGATAGCGAGGTACCGAATCGCCAGCTTAATCGCAAAATTCTCGCACTTATGACACTTGTGTTTCAAGAGGGCACGCTTCCCAAAGACTATAAATACCCTCCTACGCCCACTTGGGCAAGGTCGCTATCGAAGGGCAATCGAGATCCAAGCTTCCTGAGTTCAAGAACACGATCCACACGGAGATTCCTTGAGTTTAAGCCTTGACTTATTCTTGAGAAGAGTAGATATCTTACCTTGCTAAGATATTTGTGAAGTTCTTGTTTCCTTTGCGAAGCATCAACTAAACCCCGCCGATTCGACGATCGCCGCCGGTGGTCCACGGATTACGCGTCCCATTACAGCAAAGTCCCACAAAACAAGAGATCTACACTTGTAGCGTCTTTTGTTCGAGTTTGTGAGAGAGTTATTTAATTTTCATTGTAACGAGAACCAAAAGTGTAATTTTCTAGTTTTACAAATGGAACCAACTTTCGACCCAAACACGATGGCGATTACGGGGAGCCAACGGTCTCAAGCCCGAGATCGTGTGCGAGCCTTTGCGCCGACAGTCCACTCATGGTTGATGGAATAGACTACTTCTTCGATCAAGCCGGTCGAAGAGTATCTCCTCTTCCACATCGAAGTCCTCCTCACCCGCAAACATCGGAGGATCTCATCCCCTAAGAGGGAAGTTCGTTCGTTGTAATGCGCAACGATTCGCTCGCTATGCATGCAGGCGATTTCCCTCTCAACAAGATCTCAACCGATTCGACGAACGAACTTCGCCAAAGACGGCGTCAAAAGATGGCTCGTCAATTAGCCAAGGCCACGGAGTCGGCGGATGGAGTTCACTATCGACGAACTCACATGATCAAAGCGTCAACAAACTACTGGCGCTTCAACCCGTCGGCACTCCTCCCAAGGAAGAATGGGTTCGTCAAAAGGACCCGATTGACAAGGAAGGAGCGCCAAAACGCTGGCACGTTGCTCGAGCATCGCGGTTGTTCGCAAGGCGCAAGAGTCAAAAGCAACCCAAAGAACGGCTCAAAATCGCCAAGCATGGATCCGAAGTCGACATCAAAATCGGCTCAAGAGTCCGCTCGCCAACAGCAACCGAGATAGCAGTAAAGCGCCTCGCGCTGCCGAGATAAAGTTTCGAGCAGCCGCCAATGTAAACCGCTCGCCAGCCGACATTTCAATCGCCGCCAAAAGCGAGGCAGTCCTCCATGCATTGACAAAAGATGGGCTTTTCCGCCCCTTTCTTCCACTTCTCCGGATGAGGTATCAACCTTTAAGTCTGGAAATCCGACAACTTCAGTGTTTAGTCGTCTTGGTCCACAACCAGGAAATAAAAGCAAGGTTCCAAAGGAAGAAACGCTTGGATTACCCAGTTCGAAGAGTCTTGAGCAAGTGAAATATCCCGTGTCTCTAGAATTCCAATTGCATCTCGTTTGAGCATCCCACAAGGGGTCCACGAGTCTGCTAAGAAGAAGAAGTTGAGGCAAGTGACTCGCAAAATCACGAGAGATGACCAGACCCTTGTGATTCATACAGAAGCAACTTCAGATGACGACGCCAAGCGATGGAAGTTGTCTCTCAAATCAAATGGCCGACGCCCCTAAAAGAAGACGCGGTCCTCCACTAAGGACAACGTTACACTTGGGGTGGAAGTGCAATTTGTGATAAACCACACCAACCACACCATCGCCGGGGTGGCAACACCTAAAGAGGACGATCGATGAAATAGGTTGTTCTTGCTCATGTGCAAAACCGATTAAGATGCTGTTATCGGGATATGCCCGTTCGAAGTCAACGCCACCCACAAAGAGCTTCAAGATTCAACGACTTTCCCTGTCGACGGAAGATCTCGAAGCCACGCCAAGACGACATCGAAGAAGAAGGAGATCATCCATCCAATTTGATGAGTTTCCGAAGTGACCATTAATATGGTGAACAAAGGAAAAGGACCGGCATCGATGCATCCTCGACACTCCCGCAGAAAGTCAAGACCGAAGTTTCCCCAGATGTCTCGTTACAATTGCGAGCTACCCAACGATCGACTATAGAAGGATGCATGAGGGAGAGTCATTTGATGATGAAGCTTCGACATCAATTCGGCGATAGCTTCGATGACACAATGTCAAGTGTTGGTTGTCATCCCAGAGAAGCTTTTACAATTACTCCCGATGTCCTCGCTCAAATGTTACAAGAAGCCTTAGCTAAGCAAAGAGAAGAGCTTAAGGTGAAATGAGAACGAGATGGAGCTAGCCATGCAACAGATGAGGGAGTCGCGAAGCCCAAACGGTTGCACACCGGTCCACCAACACCGAAACCAAATGACAAGGTGGAGTTACCCACCATAATATCGAAGACAGTGATTCGGAGATTGACGAACACATTTACGCTGATCAACCTCCAAAGAAAGCTGCATCTGGTGCTCAAGGTGGAAATGATCCAATTCTTCCTATTGGAAATAATCCAAAACAAGGGGAGGATGATGGCGAAAGGATGAAAGAGCTTGAAGAT
Source organism: Asparagus setaceus (assembly GCA_012295165.1). Taxonomy (NCBI): domain Eukaryota; kingdom Viridiplantae; phylum Streptophyta; class Magnoliopsida; order Asparagales; family Asparagaceae; genus Asparagus; species Asparagus setaceus. The sequence goes on from CM022703.1 coordinate 30,067,771, forward strand.
AAAATCAATGCTTTGATGTCCACACAGGAAGTCAAAAGGACTGGTATCCCGTGTCCGTATCCGAGAGAATGGGATTCAATCCCTTACCCGCCGAAATTCAATTTGATCAACTTCACGCCATTTGACGGGAGAGGGTCACCTTCACAACACCTGATTTACTTCAAATCACATTTGGGGGTAATCTCGGGAAACGAGCCTCTGATGGTTCGGTCATTCGTCGGTACTCTTCGCGGAGCTGCCTTCGATTGGTATCGAAGACTCAAGGCCGGGAGTATTAACTGCTGGGAGGACATGGAAAGTTCTTTTCTCAGCAACTTCTTCGATGACGACACCGAAGTCTCAATTGGAACTCTCCTAGACGAAAAGCAGAAAGGTGGGGAGACAATTGACACCTTCGTTAAGCGCCCATAATAAAGCTATGAATTGCAGGATCCACCATCGAAGAGTTCATATTGAAGACTTGCCACAACAATCTTTCTATAGAATTGCTGGAAGTCATGGGGGTCGTCCCACCAACTACGTGGAAAGACCTAAAAATACGAGGAGAACAAGCCGAACGTTTCCTCAGAAGGAAGAAAGCTGAAAGAGGCAAAATGACGGCTGACCCCTCAGAAGTAAATTTTTCCTCTCGTAATAGAGGAAAGGCATCTGTGACTGCTGTTAGTCAAGCGTCGCAACAACGACCGCCAAAAGCTTCTAAATCGAATTCCACAGGACATACTCTTTCAAGGACGAAGAAGTTCCAATCATCTTCAAACACCTCCTTGATAACAACAAAATCAAGTTGCCTCCAATTACAAATCAAGAGGAGGCTAACAAAACTTCGGACCCTAAATCATGCGTACACGGAGGATCCTCCATCCTACAAAGGATTGCTTAGCTCTCAAGGCCATCATCCAAGCCTTGGTTGAAGCCGGCGCCTTAACGCAAATAAGCTGAATCAAACTTGACTCCGATGTATACGAGTATAACCGCTTCTCCTCTCAGATTCGGCTGTATATGAGTATAAACCGCCTTCAGACTGGCTGTATACGAGTATAAACCGCCCCTTTCCTCCGATGAATATAAGAGGTTAAAGCGCTCTTCCTTCTTACTCACTCATGACCCAATTTTGCGAGAAAGGGGTGGATAATCCATGAACGAGAGGTCCATTTCGAGATTGGCGATCAAACCTTCCTACGCTTAGGATTGTCTTAAAACTCCTATCCCGATCAAACCTTCCTACGCTTAGGACCACGGCCAAAATCCCTCTCGATTCTTTCCATGAACGAGGTCCACTTCCAGATTGAGCGATCAAACCTTCCTACGCTTAGGATTGTCTCAAAACTCCTATCCCGATCAAACCTTCCTACGCTTAGGACCATGGTCAAAATCCCTCTTGATTCTTTCCATGAACGAGAGGTCCATTTCGAGATTGGCGATCAAACCTTCCTACGCTTAGGATTGTCTCAAAACTCCTATCCCGATCAAACCTTCCTACGCTTAGGATCATTTTTAATTTTCACTCCCACTTGGTCAAACCTTCCTACAGTTAGGACCACGGTCAAAATCCCTCTCGATTCCTTTTATGAATGAGAGGTCTACTCGATAACGAGGTTCGTTTTAGCCTCAGAGAAAACACAACAGTGGTTCGCTACCCCAAGAGAAGACACAACGGGTTCGTTTTAGCCTCAGAGAAAACACAAATTCCACAAGCCTCGTATTCAAAATCGTAGCATAGATGTCATTGCCTAATGACACCTAAACTATGCTTTCATGCATAGGGATGTTATCTCGTCCCTTATCGGAGATAAGTCGACACGCCATTTGGGTAATCAATTCCGTGATAATTGATCGCTTCACGATTCAATATCGTAGCATAGATGTCATTACCTAATGACACCTAAACTATGCCTTCATGCATAGGGATGTTATCTCTGTCCTTATCGAGATAAGTGCGCATCTAACACATGCCGGGTAATCAATTCCGTGATAATTGATCAAGCCTACGTATTCAATATCGTAGCATAAAGTCTAAGAGAATTCACTCTTTTAGCACAACGTAACATGTAGAACGGACTCAGATAATCTACATGCTAGCCCAACTCAAACGGTAGTTGGTAAAGGCTCATCAAATCCGTTGATGGCTGAGGGTTTGCCAAAAATCCTATATCTATCATACAAGCAATAACTTGTGACAGCGGGTTCACTCTTCCTGCCGGGGTCAAGCACTTTCTCCTACTGTGATTTTAATGCACTTTGTAATTCATTGCTAATGCAAATGTGCCATTACATCGCCTCCAGAAGCTCAAGCATGCTCAGACAGATTCTGTGGCGGTCCTTTTGAGTGAGACACTTCAGATTGCCCCGCTCGCTTTCTTCAAGTGAGACAATTCCAGATATTACATATAGAAGCTTTCCTGGAAATCTGATATTCAGAAAACCAGACGATGCTTTTTCTCTGAATGATTCTCAAGGCATTTCAATTATAACCCAAGTGGTGACTTTCAAGATGAAGATGATTAGTCCAAAATCGACTTCGACATTTCAATCAATCCAAATACAAATGCAACAGCTATTGATCCCAAAGTATGGTCACGCCGTAGCCAGATTCAAGAAACCTGGCAAAACATGGGCCTCTTCTACAAAGTTCAACGCTTGAACGAAGCAAGGCATCTTATCCAAAGTATTCCGCACCTCGACAAAATACAGAGGAGTCTGAAAACTTTGGAGGGGGTATCTGTAGGCATCAAAAATTGCTGAAGAACCTCAAATATGACTAAATCATGAGAAGATCGAAGAACAACGTCGTCGAAATCTCAAGAAGTCAACACATGGGAGATTGTGTCTCGCCACGCGAGACACTTGTTTGTGTCTCGCCACGAAGCGACACCTTGATGTGTCTCGCTATTAGCGAGACATTGTGTGTGCCTCGCACGAAGCGAGACACCTTGATGTGTCTCGCTATTAGCGAGATTTGTGCTCGCATAAGGAGACACTTGATGTGTCTCGCGATAGGCGCGAGGTGATTTACTTGTGTCTCGCTAATCGGCGGTGACACCCAATACTTTGGAATCGAAGCTCGAAGGGTCGCAACTACCGCTGATAGGCCCAGAACCTCAACCGCAACGAACCATTTACTAGGCGTAATTCTAGGGCATTTAATCGCGCCAAAAGGTGAAAACCGTTACAAAGAAGGGAAGGACTTCCGCATCGCTGCTGGCCGGCCGAGGTAGCCATACGCCGCTGGCCGAGGGGCCGGTAACCCGCCGCCAGCGAAGCGAAGAAAGATAGCGAGGCAGCTGAATCGCCGCGCTAACCTAAAATTCCTCGCACTTATGACACTTGTGTTTCAAGAGGGCACGCTTCCCAAAGACTATAAATACCCTCCTACGCCCACTCAAGGGGTCGGCTATCAGAAAGGGGCAATCAGAGATCCAAGCTTCCGGAGTTCAAGAACACGATCCACACGGAGATTCCTTGAGTTTAAGCCTTGACTTATTCTTGAGAAGAGTAGATATCTTACCTTGCTAAGATATTTCTTTGAAGTTCTTGTTTCCTTTGCGAAGCATCAACTAAACCCGTCGATTCGACGATCGGCGCTTCGGTGGTCCACGGATTACGCCCCCCGCAAAGGCAAAGTCCCACAAAACAAGAGATCTACACTTGTAGCGTCTTTTGTTCGAGTTTGTGAGAGAGTTATTTAATTTTCATTGTGGCGAGAACCAAAAGTGTAATTTTCTCTAGTTTTACAAATGGAACCAACTTTCGACCCAAACAAATATGAGTTTCAAAACACACAGGACTACTAGTCGGTGTGTTTAGTGGTTGCTAATCAGCGGCTAAACAACACACACAAAACCCATGGGACTTGTAGTCCCGTGGGTTTTATCGATAACTAATTTCCCCTTAATAAACACATCCAATTAGCCTAGACCAATTTCTCCACGTGCGTTTCCGATAATAACTCATCAAAGACTGGACTTTCACCACTAATCGAGTGTATCCAATCTTTTCTCAATTTTCGATCAATAAACAATTAAGCTAGCACATGATCACATAAAAAGAGCAAACTGAACCAACAAAATCCAAACGAATCAAACTCAAGCAATCCATCATCATCATCATCCGATCAAAGATGAGAGATAGAGAGGATACGCACCAAAGCGTGGCGTTCTCCAGCTTGAGAGGAGAGCTTCGCTGGTTCATCGCTGCGTGTAGATCAGCGAGAGGGAGTTGGCGGCTTGGAAGGTCAGTACATGCTCGCTCCACCTCAAAGACACAATATATTTACTACCCAAGCTATACATATAGTCGTTATCACACTAATCATGCACTAATCATGGACTAATGATACTGTGTCCCTCTTTCATGGTGCATAAAACCCACGGACTACTAGTCCCGTGGATTTTGTGTGTGTTGTTTAGACAGTGATTAACAACCACTAAAGACACGGGACTAGTAGTCTAGTCCCGTGTGTTTTGAAACTCATATTTTGCAAAATCGACTTCTTTTGCGGTCTTGGTGATGGCAAAAGGCGATTTTGCTAAATATTTATCAAATTCGGTCTCTTTTAAAAAATTCTCCTATATTTATTTATTAACATATGATTTCTTTCTTAACAGCTCTACCCTATCTCTTCTTTCAGGTCTCTCTTCTCTCCTTCATGTCTATTTCCATCTTTATTTTTCTCTCTGCATATCTAATTCTGACGTCTTTACCCATATTTACTCAGATCATTATCTTTATTCTCTCCATAAAGTTCATTCCACCATCTTTGTTGATTTTTCAACAAGAAATACGCCTTATCGGATATTTTTTTCTATATACGTGAAAACCCCCTCTTCTTAAAATTTTCTCTCTAGAACTCACGCCTCTCCTTTATGTCTTTTTTCCAACTAATATTTCCCCACATTTCTTTTCCTCTTATATTTTACTCTCTCCATAGAATTGATTATCTTAATCCTTTTTCCTTTCAAAATAAAATCTATAGCTTTTGTCGGATCAGGCTCGATCGGCGATTATGAGTTGAAAAAATTAAAGTTATAGCAGACAAGGTTTTCATCATTATGAAGCATACAAAATCTAGACTCATCATTTTGAAATAAGTTTGTTGATTGTCAAAAATGTTTGTTCACTTGAAAAATATTAAGGTATTCAAATTCTTATATGGTTCGTAAATGTAATAGACAGAGGGAGTGATTAAAGCAAAATTATGATTTTAAATAAATAAATAAACTATATGACATTGCCACATCATCTTTACTTTTCTACGTTCAACAATAATTTCTTTTTACAAACAAACATCGTATGTTACTTGTACGCTGACGTGGATGTGAAAGTCAGTTGTTAAAAAAAAGCGAGTTTCACACTTTTGATTCACTTTTAAGTTGCCAAACACCCTCTTACTGTTACAATATTTTCTTAACGATTCTAGAGGTTGGAATCAAGCTAAACTTCTTGATTTCTTTCATCCAAAGCTTGTTTGAATGATAGGCAAAGTCCCTCTTTGCGGGCCTAATCAGGAGGTTGTTTTACTTTGATTTGGGCAACCCTTACATAAATTCTCAGTTTAGAAAGCTTACGAAGCTGTGAGAAGAAGCAAGCGTGTGTTTGAAGGAGGTAACTGGAGGCTTCGTTGGATATCGAGAATCACGGTTTCCTTCGGAGTTCAAGAACACGATCCACGAGATTCCTTGAGTTTAAGCCTTGACTTATTCTTGAGAAGAGTAGATATCTTACCTTGCTAAGATATTTCTTTGGTTCTTGTTTCCTTTGCGAAGCATCAACTAAACCCGTCGATTCGACGATCGGCGCTTCGGTGGTCCACGGATTACGCGTCCGACAGGCAAAGTCCCACAAAACAAGAGATCTACACTTGTAGCGTCTTTTGTTCGAGTTTGTGAGAGAGTTATTTAATTTTCATTGTGGCGAGAACCAAAAGTGTAATTTTCTCTAGTTTTACAAATGGAACCAACTTTCGACCCAAACAAATATATTTACTACCCAAGCTATACATATAGTCGTTATCACACTAATCATGCACTAATCATGGACTAATGATACTGTGTCCCTCTTTCATGGTGCATAAAACCCACGGACTACTAGTCCCGTGGATTTTGTGTGTGTTGTTTAGACAGTGATTAACAACCACTAAAGACGGGACTAGTAGTCTAGTCCCGTGTGTTTTGAAACTCATATTTTGCAAAATCGACTTCTTTTGCCAGGTCTTGAGTGGTGGCAAAAGATCGATTACTAAATATTGCAAAACAGTCATTTTGCTAAATATTTATCAAATTGGTCTCTTTTAAAAATTCTCCTATATTTATTTATTAACATATGATTTCTTTCTTAACAGCTCTACCCTATCTCTTCTTTCAGGTCTCTCTTCTCTCCTTCATGTCTATTTCCATCTTTATTTTTCTCTCTGCATATCTAATTCTGACGTCTTTACCCATATTTACTCAGATCATTATCTTTATTCTCTCCATAAAGTTCATTCCACCATCTTTGTTGATTTTTCAACAAGAAATACGCCTTATCGGATATTTTTTTCTATATACGTGAAAACCCCCTCTTCTTAAAATTTTCTCTCTAGAACTCACGCCTCTCCTTTATGTCTTTTTTCCAACTAATATTTCCCCACATTTCTTTTCCTCTTATATTTTACTCTCTCCATAGAATTGATTATCTTAATCCTTTTTCCTTTCAAAATAAAATCTATAGCTTTTGTCGGATCAGGCTCGATCGGCGATTATGAGTTGAAAAAATTAAAGTTATAGCAGACAAGGTTTTCATCATTATGAAGCATACAAAATCTAGACTCATCATTTTGAAATAAGTTTGTTGATTGTCAAAAATGTTTGTTCACTTGAAAAATATTAAGGTATTCAAATTCTTATATGGTTCGTAAATGTAATAGACAGAGGGAGTGATTAAAGCAAAATTATGATTTTAAATAAATAAATAAACTATATGACATTGCCACATCATCTTTACTTTTCTACGTTCAACAATAATTTCTTTTTACAAACAAACATCATTGTATTCTTGTGTCTGTTGACGTGGATGTGAAAGTCAGTTGTTAAAAAAAAGCGAGTTTCACACTTTTGATTCACTTTTAAGTTGCCAAACACCCTCTTACTGTTACAATATTTTCTTAACGATTCTAGACGTTGGAATCAAGCTAAACTTCTTGGTTTCTTTCATCCAAAGCTTGTTTGAATGATAGGCAAAGTCCCTCTTTGTGGGCCTAGGAGGTTGTTTTACTTTGATTTGGGCAACCCTTACATAAATTCTCAGTTTAGAAAGCTTACGAAGCTGTGAGAAGAAGCAAGCGTGTGTTTGAAGGAGGTAACTGGAGGCTTCGTTGGATATCGAGAATCACGGTTACCTTCGGAGTTCAATGTTGGCTCTGGACGATGGTGAGACTCTCGCGAGCTATCACAAGCAACAATGCCATTTTGTGCGTGGTTAATATGAGAAGATAGAATTCCGCCGTTTTCGAAGGAGAGGTGAAAGAAGCAAACATGATTGTTAATGAGGCATGGAGGTTGAGGCCAGGAGGAGGATAGGTGATGTTGATCGTATGACTATTCGTCTTGTTCGACGGGTAGTGGCCGAAGTTGGTATGGTTTAAAGCAATTTTTGATGGCTATTTTGATCTTATTACTGGAGTAGCAGCTGCAGGTTATATTATCAGAGATTGGGAAGGAAGACTTTGAATGCTAAAGCAGTTATTATTTGTGCTCGATCGGCGTTCGAGGCAGGTTACTACGGCAACAAGCGATTCAAGAGTATCTCTCCTCTTCCACATCGAAGTCCTCCTCACCCCGCAAACATCGGAGGATCTCATCCCCTAAGAGGGAAGTTCGTTCTGTTGTAATGCGCAACGATTCTCGTTCGCTTGCGACAGAGGCGATTTCCCCTCTCAACAAGATCTCAACCGATTCGACGAACGTAACTCGCCAAAGACGACGTCAAAAGATGGCTCGTCAATTAGCCAAGGCCCTCGAGTCGACGGATGGAGTTCACTATCAGACGAACTCACATGATCAAAGGCGTCAACAAACTACAGCGCTTCAACCCGTCAGCACTCCTCCCAAGGAAGAATGGGTTCTCGTCAAAAGGACCCGATTGACAAGGAAGGAGCGCCAAAACGCCGGCACGCTGCTCGAGCATCGCTGTTGTTCGCAAGGCGCAAGAGTCAAAAGCAACCCAGCAAACGGCTCAAAATCGCCAAGCATGGATCCCGAAGTCGACATCAAAATCGGCTCAAGAGTCCGCTCTCGCCAACGCTACCGAGATAGTAAACCGCCTCGCGCTGCCGAGATAAAGCCAGGCCGCCCAACAACAGGTAAGTAAATCGCCTTCGCCACCGGAGAATTAACCGCCAAAAGCGAAGGGCCCCTCCATGCATTGACAAAAGATGGGCTTTTCCGCCCCTTTCTTCCACTTCTCCGGATGAGGTATCAACCTTTAAGTCTGGAAATCCGACAACTTCAGTGTTTAGTCGTCTTGGTCCACAACCAGGAAATAAAAGCAAGGTTCCAGTGAAGAAACGCTTGGATTACCCAGTTCAGAAGAGTCTTGAGCAAGCTGAAATATCCCAGGTCTCTAGAATTCCAATTGCATCTCGTTTGAGCATCCCACAAGGGGTCCACGAGTCTGCTAAGAAGAAGAAGTTGAGGCAAGTGACTCGCAAAATCACGAGAGATGACCAGACCCTTGTGATTCATACAGAAGCAACTTCAGATGACGACGCCAAGCGATGGAAGTTGTCTCTCAAATCAAATGGCCGACGTCCCCAAAAGAAGACGTGTCCTCCACTAAGGACAACGCTACACTTGGGGTGGAAGTGCAATTTGTGATAAACCACACCAACCACACCATCAGTCGGGGTGGCAACACCTAAAGAGGACGATCGATGAAATAGGTTGTTCTTGCTCATGTGCAAAACCGATTAAGATGCTGTTATCGATATGCCCGTTTCGAAGTCGAACGCCACCCACAAAGAGCTTCAAGATTCAACGACTTTCCCTCGGCGAACGAAGATCAAGCCGCCAAGACGACATCGAAGAAGAAGGAGATCATCCATCCAATTTGATGAGTTTCCGGTGACCATTAATATGGTGAACAAAGGAAAAGGACCGGCGACGGATGCGATCCCGATTACCTCGCAGAAAAGTCGCCACCGAAGTTTCCAGCCAGATGTCTCGTTACAATTGCGAGCTACCCAACGCATCGACTATAGAAGGATGCATGAGGGAGAGTCATTTGATGATGAAGCTTCCGACATCAATTCGGCGATAGCTTCCGATGACACAATGTCAAGTGTTGGTTGTCATCCCAGAGAAGCTTTTACAATTACTCCCGATGTCCTGGCTCAAATGTTACAAGAAGCCTTAGCTAAGCAAAGAGAAGAGCTTAAGGCTGAAATGAGAACAGAGATGGAGCTAGCCATGCAACAGATGAGGGAGTCGCAAGCCCAAACGGTTGCACAACCTGGGTCCAGTCAACAGCCTGAAACCAGTCGACAAGGTGGAGTTACCCACCATAATATCGAAGACAGTGATTCGGAGATTGACGAACACATTTACGCTGATCAACCTCCAAAGAAAGTCGATCGGTGCTCAAGGTGGAAATGATCCAATTCTTCCTATGGAAATAATCCAAAACAAGGGGAGGATGATGGCGAAAGGATGAAAGAGCTTGAAGATAAAATCAATGCTTTGATGTCCACACAAAGTCAAAAGGGCGGTATCGTGTCGTATCAGAAGAATGGGATTCAATCCCTTACGTCGAAATTCAATTTGATCAACTTCCGCCATTTGGGGAGAGGGTCACCTTCACAACACGATTTACTTCAAATCACATTTGGGGATAATCTCGGAAACGAGCCTCGATGGTTCGGTCATTCGTCGGTACTCTTGGTGCTGCCGATTGGTATCGAACTCAAGGCCGGGAGTATTAGCTGGGAGGACATGGAAAGTTCTTTTCTCGGCAACTTTCGATGACGACAGAAGTCTCAATTGGAACTCTCCTAGACTAAAAGCGAAGGTGGGAGACAATTGACACCACCTTAAAGCGTTCCATAATAAAGCTATGAATGCGAGGATCCACCTTGAAGAGTTCATATTGAAGACTTGCCACAACAATCTTTCTATAGAATTCTTGGAAGTCATGGGGTCGTCCCACCAACTTCGTGGAAAGACCTAAAAATACGAGGAGAACAATGAGCGTTTCCTCGGAAGGAAGAAAGTCGAAGAGGCAAAATGACGGTGACCCCTCAAGTAAATTTTCCTCTCGTAATAGAGGAAAGGCATCTTATTGTGTTAGTCAAGCGTCGCAACAACGACCGCGTCAAAAGCTTCTAAATCAATTCCACGGACATACTCTTTCAGGGCGAAGAAGTTCCAATCATCTTCAAACACCTCCTTGATAACAACAAAATCAAGTTGCCTCCAATTACAAATCAAGAGGAGGCTAACAAAACCGGACCCTAAATGCGTACCATACGCGGAGGATCCTCCATCCTACAAAGGATTGCTTAGCTCTCAAGGCCATCATCCAAGCCTTGGTTGAAGCCGGCGTCTTACGAAATAAGTGAATCAAACTTGACTCAGGCATATCACAGTATAAAGCTGCTCCCTCAGTACTCAAGCGGTATCTGAGTATAAGCCTCCCTCTGCTCCGTGGTATCAGTAAAGCTAACCCTTTCCTCCGAAATTCAATTTGATCAACTTCACGCCATTTGACGAGAGGGTCACCTTCACAACACCCGATTTATTTCAAATCACATTTGGGGATAATCTCGAAACGAGCCTCGATGGTTCTGGCCATTCGCATTCTTTTCATGGAGCTTCTCGATTGGTATCAAGACTCAAGGCCGGGAGTATTAACTCACGGGAGGACATGGAAAGTTCTTTTCTCAAGAACTTCTTCGATGACGACACCAAGTCTCAATTGGAACTCTCCTAGACCTAAAGCGAAAGGTGGGAGACAATTGACACCTTTAAGCGCTTCCAATAAAGCTATGAATTGCGTGGATCCACCATCAAGAGTTCATATTGAAGACTTGCCACAACAATCTTTCTATAGAATTGCCGAAGTCATGGGGGTCGCCCCACCAACTACGTGGAAAGACCTAAAAATACAGGAGAACAAGTCAACGCTTCCTCGAAGGAAGAAAGTCGAAGAGGCAAAATGACTGACCCCTCGAAGTAAATTTTCCTCTCGTAATAGAGGAAAGGCATCTGGATCGCCTGTTAGTCAAGCGCCGCAACAACACCGCCAAAAGCTTCTAAATCGAATTCCACAGACATACTCTTTCAAGGACCTAAGAAGTTCCAATCATCTTCAAACACCTCCTTGATAACAACAAAATCAAGTTGCCTCCAATTACAAATCAAGAGGAGGTTAACAAAACTTCTGACCCTAAATACCGTATGCACTACGTGAGGATCCTCCATCCTACAAAGGATTGCTTAGCTCTCAAGGCCATCATCCAAGCCTTGGTTGAAGCCGGCGTCTTACGAAATAAGTGAATCAAACTTGACTCTACTGTATACGAGTATAAATCGCCCCTCAGATCTCATTGTATAACGAGTATAAACCGCCCTCCGCACTCATTGTATACGAGTATAAACCGCCCTTTCCTCCATGAATATAAGAGGTTAAACGCTTTTCCTTCTTACTCACTCATGACCCAATTTTATAAGAGCCGGGGTGGATAATCCATGAACGAGGTCCACTTCAGATTGAGCAATCAAACCTTCCGGCTTAGGATTGTCTTAAAACTCCTATCCCTGGTCAAACCTTCCTACGCTAGGACCATCAAAATCCTCTCGATTCTTTCCATGAACGAGGTCCACTTCCAGATTGAGCAATCAAACCTTCCACACGTTAGGATTGTCTTAAAACTCCTATCCCGGTCAAACCTTCCTACGCTAGGACCACGGCCAAAATCCTCTCGATTCTTTCCATGAACGAGGTCCACTTCAGATTGAGCGATCAAACCTTCCGACATTAGGATTGTCTCAAATATCTCCTGGTCAAACCTTCCTACGCTTAGGACCATGGTCAAAATCCTCTTGATTCTTTCCATGAACGAGGTCCATTTCAGATTGAGCGATCAAACCTTCCCGGACAGCTTAGGATTGTCTCAAAACTCCTATCCCGATCAAACCTTCCTACGCTAGGATCATTTTTAATTTTCACTCCCACTTGGTCAAACCTTCCTACGCTAGGACCACGGTCAAAATCCTCTCGACTTTTATGAATGAGAGGTCTACTCCATAATAGGTTCGTTTCGCCCCAAGAGAAAACACAACAGGTTCGCTTTTGCCAAGAGAAGACACAACGGGTTCGTTACCAAGAGAAAACACAAATTCCACAAGCCTACGTATTCAAAATCGTAGCATAGATGTCATTGCCTAATGACACCTAAACTATGCTTTCATGCATAGGGATGTTATCTCTGTCCCTTATCAGAGATAAGTCGACACGCCGGGTAATCAATTCCGTGATAATTGATCGCTTCACGATTCAATATCGTAGCATAGATGTCATTACCTAATGACACCTAAACTATGCCTTCATGCATAGGGATATTATCTCTGTCCCTTATCAGAGATAAGTCTGCATCTAACACATGCCGCCGGGTAATCAATTCCCGTGATAATTGATCAAGCCTACGTATTCAATATCGTAGCATAAAGTCTAAGAGAATTCACTCTTTTAGCACAACGTAACATGTAGAACGGACTCAGATAATCTACATGCTAGCCCAACTCAAACGGTAGTTGGTAAAGGCTCATCAAATCCGTTGATGGCTGAGGGTTTGCCAAAAATCCTATATCTATCATACAAGCAATAACTTGTGACGGCGGGTTCACTCTTCTGCCGGGTCAAGCACTTTCTCCACTGTGATTTTAATGCACTTTGTAATTCATTGCTAATGCAAATGTGCCATTACATCGCCTCCGAAGCTCAAGCATGCTCGCATGCATTCGTGGCGGTCCTTTTGAGTGAGACACTTGATTGCCCTTCGCTTTCTTCAAGTGAGACAATTCCGGATATTACATATAGAAGCTTTCTGGAAATCGATATTGAGAAAACCGAGGCGATGCTTTTTCTCTGAATGATTCTCAAGGCATTTCAATTATAACCCAAGTGGTGACTTTCAAGATGAAGATGATTAGTCCAAAATCGACTTCGACATTTCAATCAATCCAAATACAAATGCAACAGCTATTGATCCCAAAGTATGGTCACGACGCCAGAGCCGTGATTCAAGAAACTGAAGCAAAACATGGGCCTCTTCTACAAAGTTCAACGTTGAGCGAAGCAAAGCATCTTATCCAAAGTATTCCGACCCTCGACAAAATACGAGGAGTCCGAAAACTTTGGAGGGTATCTGTAGGCATCAAAATTGCGAAGAACCTCAAATATGACTAAATCATGAGAAGATCGAAGAACAACGTCGTCGAAATCTCAAGAAGTCAACACATGGGGAGATTGTGTCTCGCTATTAGCGAGACACTTGTTTTGTCTCTCGCCACGGCGAGACACCTTGATGTGTCTCGCTATTAGCGAGACACTTGTGTGTGCCTCGCACGAAGCGAGACACCTTGATGTGTCTCGCTATTAGCGAGACACTTGTGTGTGCCTCGCACGAAGCGAGACACCTTGATGTGTCTCGCTATTAGCGAGACACTTGTGTCTCGCTAACCGGCGAGACACCCGTAATACTTGGAACGAGCTCTTGAAGGGTCTAAATCAATGCGATGGGGCCCTTGACTTTATCAATGCGAGAGAGCGTTGAACCGTTAATAAGCGGTTACCGCGGCGAAGATCGCCCACTAGGCGTAATTCTAGGGCATTTAATCGCCTAAAAGCGTGAAAACCGCTACGTAAATGAAGGATTCGCATCGCCGCCACGTAGCCCATACCGCCGCCAGCCGGCAGCCGACACGCCGCCAGCCGAAGCTTAGGCAAAGATAGGCAGCTCGGAACCGCCGCTAATCGCAAAATTCCCGCACTTATGACACTTGTGTTTCAAGAGGGCACGCTTCCCAAAGACTATAAATACCCTCCTACGTCCACTTGGGCATGGGGTCGGCTATCAGAAAGGGGCAATCAGAGATCCAAGCTTCCGGAGTTCAAGAACACGATCCACACGGAGATTCCTTGAGTTTAAGCCTTGACTTATTCTTGAGAAGAGTAGATATCTTACCTTGCTAAGATATTTCTTTGAAGTTCTTGTTTCCTTTGCGAAGCATCAACTAAACCCCGTCGATTCGACGATCGCCGCCGGTGGTCCACGGATTACGCCCCCGACACGCAAAGTCCCACAAAACAAGAGATCTACACTTGTAGCGTCTTTTGTTGAGTTTGTGAGAGAGTTATTTAATTTTCATTGTGGCGAGAACCAAAAGTGTAATTTTCTCTAGTTTTACAAATGGAACCAACTTTCGACCCAAACAAATATGAGTTTCAAAACACACATGACTACTAGTCCCATGTGTTTAGTGGTTGCTAATCACTGGCTAAACAACACACAAAACCCATGGGACTTGTAGTCCCGTGGGTTTTATCGATAACTAATTTCCCCCTTAATAAACACATCCAATTAGCCTAGACCAATTTCTCCACGTGCCGTTTCCCGATAATAACTCATCAAAGACTGGACTTTCACCACTAATCGAGTGTATCCAATCTTTTCTCAATTTTCGATCAATAAACAATTAAGCGCTAGCACATGATCACATAAAAAGAGCAAACTGAACCAACAAAATCCAAACGAATCAAACTCAAGCAATCCATCATCATCATCATCCGATCAAAGATGAGAGATAGAGAGGATACGCACCAAAGCGTGGCGTTCTCCAGCTTGAGAGGAGAGCTTGCTGGTTCATCGCTGCGTGTAGATCAGCGAGAGGGAGTTGGCTGCGGAAGGTCAGTACATGCTCCGCTCCACCTCAAATATGACTAAATCATGAGAAGATCGAAGAACAACGTCGTCGAAATCTCAAGAAGTCAACACATGGGAGATTGTGTCTCGCTATTAGCGAGACACTTGTTTGTCTCGCCACGGCGAGACACCTTGATGTGTCTCGCTATTAGCGAGACACTTGTGTGTGCTCGCACGGCGAGACACCTTGATGTGTCTCGCTATTAGCGAGACACTTGTGTGTGCTCGCACGGCGAGACACCTTGATGTGTCTCGCTATAGGCGAGGCACTTACTTGTGTCTCGCTAACCGGCGAGACACCCGAATACTGGAGCGAGCTCTTGAAGGGTCTAAATCAATGCGATGGGGCCCACTTGACTTTATCAATGCGGAGAGGCGTTGAACCGTTAATAAGCGGTTACCGCGGCGAAGATCGCCCACTAGGCGTAATTCTAGGAGCATTTAATCGCGCTAAAAGCAGAAAACCGCAAATAGCGGAAGGACCGCCGCTCGGCCGAAATGGTGTTCATACCGCCGCCGCCAACAGGCAGCCGACACCGCCGCCCCGAAGCGGCAAAGATAGCGCCAGGCAGCTCGAACCCGCGCTAATCGCAAATTCCTCGCACTTATGACACTTGTGTTTCGAAGAGGCACGTTTCCCAAAGACTATAAATACCCTCCTCACGTCCACTTGGGTGCGGCTATCGAAAGGGGCAATCGAGATCCAAGCTTAGGAGTTCAAGAACACGATCCACACGGAGATTCCTTGAGTTTAAGCCTTGACTTATTCTTGAGAAGAGTAGATATCTTACCTTGCTAAGATATTTCTTTGAAGTTCTTGTTTCCTTTGCGAAGCATCAACTAAACCCGTCGATTCGACGATCGGCGCTTTCGGTGGTCCACGGATTACGCGTCCCGACACGGGCAAAGTCCCACAAAACAAAGAGATCTACACTTGTAGCGTCTTTTGTTGAGTTTGTGAGAGAGTTATTTAATTTTCATTGTGGCGAGAACCAAAAGTGTAATTTTCTCTAGTTTTACAAATGGAACCAACTTTCGACCCAAACAAATATGAGTTTCAAAACACACAGGACTACTAGTCCAGTGTGTTTAGTGGTTGCTAATCACTGGCTAAACAACACACACAAAACCCATGGGACTTGTAGTCCCGTGGGTTTTTATGCAGTAGCTAATTTCCCCCTTAATAAACACATCCAATTAGCCTAGACCAATTTCTCCACGTGCCGTTTCCCGATAATAACTCATCAAAGACTGGACTTTCACCACTAATCAGAGTGTATCCAATCTTTTCTCAATTTTCGATCAATAAACAATTAAACGCTAGCACATGATCACATAAAAAAAAGAGCAAACTGAACCAACAAAATCCAAACGAATCAAACTCAAGCAATCCATCATCATCATCATCCGATCAAAGATGAGAGAGATAGAGAGGGATACGCACCAAAGCGTGGCGTTCTCCAGCTTGAGAGGAGAGCTTCTGCTGGTTCATCGCCTGCGTGTAGATCAGCGAGAGGGAGTTGGCGGCGCTGCAGAAGGTCGAGTACATGCTCCGCTCCACCTCAAAGACACAATATATTTACTACCCAAGCTATACATATAGTCGTTATCACACTAATCATGCACTAATCATGGACTAATGATACTGTGTCCCTCTTTCATGGTGCATAAAACCCACGGACTACTAGTCCCGTGGATTTTGTGTGTGTTGTTTAGACAGTGATTAACAACCACTAAAGACACGGGACTAGTAGTCTAGTCCCGTGTGTTTTGAAACTCATATTTTGCAAAATCGACTTCTTTTTGCCAGTCTTGGTGAGCTGGCAAAAAAGAGGCCGATTTTGCTAAATATTTAGCAAAACAGTCATTTTTGCTAAATATTTATCAAATTCGGTCTCTTTTAAAAAATTCTCCTATATTTATTTATTAACATATGATTTCTTTCTTAACAGCTCTACCCTATCTCTTCTTTCAGGTCTCTCTTCTCTCCTTCATGTCTATTTCCATCTTTATTTTTTCTCTCTGCATATCTAATTCTGACGTCTTTACCCATATTTACTCAGATCATTATCTTTATTCTCTCCATAAAGTTCATTCCACCATCTTTGTTGATTTTTCAACAAGAAATACGCCTTATCGGATATTTTTTTTTCTATATACGTGAAAAACCCCCTCTTCTTAAAATTTTCTCTCTAGAACTCACGCCTCTCCTTTATGTCTTTTTTTCCAACTAATATTTCCCCCCACATTTCTTTTCCTCTTATATTTTACTCTCTCCATAGAATTGATTATCTTAATCCTTTTTCCTTTCAAAATAAAATCTATAGCTTTTGTCGGATCAGGCTCGATCGGCGATTATGAGTTGAAAAAATTAAAGTTATAGCAGACAAGGTTTTCATCATTATGAAGCATACAAAATCTAGACTCATCATTTTTGAAATAAGTTTGTTGATTGTCAAAAATGTTTGTTCACTTGAAAAATATTAAGGTATTCAAATTCTTATATGGTTCGTAAATGTAATAGACAGAGGGAGTGATTAAAGCAAAATTATGATTTTAAATAAATAAATAAATTATATGACATTGCCGCATCATCTTTACTTTTTTATAAGTTCAACAATAATTTCTTTTTACAAACAAACATCGTATGTTACTTGTACGCTGACGTGGATGTGAAAGTCAGTTGTTAAAAAAAAGCGAGTTTCACACTTTTGATTCACTTTTAAGTTGCCAAACACCCTCTTACTGTTACAATATTTTCTTAACGATTCTAGAGGTTGGAATCAAGCTAAACTTCTTGATTTCTTTCATCCAAAGCTTGTTTGAATGATAGGCAAAGTCCCTCTTTGCGGGCCTAGGAGGTTGTTTTACTTTGATTTGGGCAACCCTTACATAAATTCTCAGTTTAGAAAGCTTACGAAGCTGTGAGAAGAAGCAAGCGTGTGTTTGAAGGAGGTAACTGGAGGCTTCGTTGGATATCGAGAATCACGGTTTCCTTCGGAGTTCAATGTTGGCTCTGGACGATGGTGAGACTCTCGCGAGCTATCACAAGCAACAATGCCATTTTGTGCGGGGTTAATATGAGAAGATAGAATTCTGCCATTTTCGACGGAGAGGTGAAAGAAGCAAACATGATTGTTAATGAGGCATGGAGGTTGAGGCCAGGAGGAGGATAGGTGATGTTGATCGTATGACTATTCGTCTTGTTCGATGGGTTGTGGCTGAAGTTGGTATGGTTTAAAGCAATTTTTGATGGCTATTTTGATCTTATTACTGGAGTAGCAGCTGCAGGTTATATTATCAGAGATTGGGAAGGAAGACTTTTGAATGCTAAAGCAGTTATTATTTGTGCTCGATCGGCGTTCGAGGCAGGTTACTACGGCAACAAAAACTCTTATTCCAAGCACATCTGAGGGTGATGGAAAGGAGATTATAGAAAGTTTGCTAGCAGATAATATGTGAGGTTATTCCATGCTCATTGAGAATACTAGCAAACTTCTTTTTTCATTCACTGAAGTGGGAGTGATTCGTACTCTACGAGAAGGCAACAAATGTACACATTGGAAGCAATTCATGAGGGGAAGAGACCTGTTTTCAGGATGTCGCCCCCCAATGAATTAGCTTGTCTATTCATTAGGATGCTAATGGTAGTAATTTTGTAAGAGAGTAGTAGTTTTTGAGTGCATGTAACTAGTGGGGAAAAAAGCTAGTCGCAATAACTTATGAACAAAAGGTTTAAGGCGGTTTCTTGAAATTCGTGAAATTTACCCAATTAATAATATGAAATAATGGGTATGAGGTGACGGCTCGTTTTGCTGAGGCCCATCTTTCTTGTCACATCAAAAAACGTGGACTTCACCACTTCCATCTCTTGGTACGTAGCTCATTTTGCGAAATGAGCCGCCACGTCATAGCCATCAATCCCTTAATAATAGTATCCTCAGTTGGAGTGGATCCTAAATACATCCGACCCGTTATCACCCCTGTTGTCCGATACGCATCCAAGAGAATCATGGGCCATCGGATCATCACGTCCCACCCTCCGAGTCAAAGGTATTTACCGCTTATTCCATCTAAATTTCTTCCCAAAACTTCTTTATTATTAAAGTTTATCGCTTGGGTAGTTCACTGTTTCAATTTTCTTATTGTTATAGACGATGTGATCATCTTGTTGAGCTTGCACTTTGTTTATCTGTCGTTGGTAATTTGATACAGCGTTGTTACCTAAAGTGCCCACTACGTGTTTGACAAAATTCCCCAAAGCTTATTTATTATAGGGATACTAGAATTTGATGCCTATGTTACGTTTATAAGAAGCTGCACGCGAAGTGAAGGGTAAATTGCTTGCTAGTTATGACCCATTAAGTTCTTGCTGATTGAACATTCTACATATTATACTAGCATGCTCAATCATGTTACCGACGATATTTTACATATTTACACATATGCATACATTTTTAGTGTGCATGTGCATGAGATGCGGAACTGCTTAGATCGAAATCTTTGAGAAATTGTGAAACTAGCAGTTGATGCTTGTGACTGCATGCCCGATGAATCGTAAGTTCCAAAGCACAAGTTGATCCACCTGTTTCTGCTGTTAAGCAAAGTGGCCTTCATGCATGTGAGATTCCTAAACTATTCCTATCGTTCAAATTTAAAAGTTTTAGTCATCAGGTTAATGTCAATTTTAGGGGTTGATTTGGTTGTTATGTTACTTAAAAAACCTGCTTGTGCCAGTTCTGTAGTATATTAAGCCTATCGTATGCTTATATTCCTCAGCAGTGACTAATGTTACTCTTGTGTCATATTGGCTTTTTTTAACAGATCATTATTTGTACTGTATTTTCTTATGGAAGATGAAAAATATTTGCCTCCTTAAAGATGTCTTCTTTATTTCCCTATGAAGAAGCCTAATGGGTGATAAATTTCCTGGATGGCAATGGTTGTAAATAATTCAAGTTTACATGTTGTCTTTGTGAATTCTACTAGTATTCTTTAGTGAAAACTTCTGAGTTACCACAAGCATCAACTGCTAGTATTCTATAGTGTAAATAATTCAAGTTTTCATGTTGTCCTTGAGCTTGCTAGCCCTTTCAATACACTAAACTAAGATGAGAACTGGACACGGTGCATTTTCCACAAATGCTAATAATGTGAAGCACCCTACTATTTGTTGAACCACTTTGCTCTTTGTTACCTTATTGACCATTTGGATAAATTGCACGAGAATCACGAAAAATCCAAAAAAAATTTCTTGCACTAAATATATAAATTCTGTGTGTCCAAGCTTATTGTAGACATGTTAGCATACAGAAAGTAAACTCATTCTCTTGATAGCTTTGTCGGAGAGCATAAAGTTCTCTGCCAACCAGCACAAGCTCGAGGATGTTAAGAAGAAAAACTCATTCTCTTGATTGCTCAAGGATGTTAAGAAGAAAAACCACATAAAGCACATATATTCACATACTGTTTAGTGGCATTACAAACTTCACGGCACAAAATACCAGAGGGAATGCTATGAGAAACGTGGTCTTTCTTTATCTTTGTACAGAAAAGGGCATAGACTCACACAAGCACTTAGAAAAAAAATATAAGCACTCAATCACGCTTAACTTGTAATGATAGAAAAAATCTTACTAAAGCATGGGCCATGATTATACCACATCAAGAACTGACCTTTATAACTGATACTCATTTTGCTGATAGTGTCTTTGAGTGGGAGGACTTACCTGTAATTGCCTTCTTTACTTTTGCAATTGAATGCTTGACCTTTGATCCCACACCTGATAATAGACCATGAGACTTTTTCTGTGCTGGCTTCAACTCTGCATCCCTATCTACCACTTTTATTTCTGCATTATGATCATAATCCTCTGGATTATGTTCATCTTCATCTTCCTTTTCATCTTTTTCGGCATCTGTTTTGTCTTCATCTACCTTGTTATCTGTTGTCTGTGCAGGGTAGTTTTCATCTGCGTTGACTGCAGAGCTTCCTTCCTTCAAACTCATTTCAGCCATCTGCTCTGGTTGAGTAGAAGAGTCGGCTGCTAGATCTAATTGCTGAACTTCTAGTGACTCAGCTAGTTTCGTTTCTTTGGCCGTGTCATTACCCACTTGCACTTGATTTTGATTTGTTGCTTCTTGTTTCTTTTCAAAGTCTTCTACTTGTTTCCCTTCTGACTGCACTCCCGTGATTTCTCCAAGTACATGATCATTAATGGTATAGGCCAAACCTGTTTCCTTGAGACCAGTTTTCTCTGGTTTTTGTTCTTCCTCTTTCGTTTCATATGTCTCTTCATCTATTTTGTTTTCTTCTACCTTGGAATTTGTTGTCTCCATGAGCTGCTCTTTATCTAAGCTGGCTTCTGAGTTGTTGTTCTCCAAACATGTTTCAGCCATCTTTAGAGAATGAATGCTAGATTCAGTTACACGATCAACTTCTTGATCATTTTGGGATTCAGATAGTTTCAGCTCCTCCTCTGAACTATTCTTCAAAAATTGCTCTTGGTTTCCGACATCTTGCTTCTCTTCACCACATTTTATTTTTTCAACCTCTGACATAATTTCAAAAGCTTCTGCATCGTTATGCTCATTCTTGATAGATAAGCCATCAGATTCCACACATGCACCTTTGACCTTTTCTCTATCCTGCAAGCATCCCTTGCTCTCCTCACCAACTTCTTTCTGCAAACTATCCTTTTCCAAGACATTGTCCTGAACTGAAATATCAAAATCTTTGTCCTGAGTTTCATTGTCCTTTTGAATTTCCGTTTCTGTTATGGTGTCTTTTAGAACAGTTCCTTGAATTTTCTCATCCCGTGCTGAATCAGGCTCTCTGCAGTCTTCACTATCCACAGAGATTCCTTGGATGCTTTTCTCTACAACTATCAATTCCTTGCTACAATCATCATCAATATAAATTGATTTTACAGGTGATATTGTCTTGATTTCTTCCTTTCCATCCTCAGTCACTGTCGTTATTGATGTTGACTCATCAACAGTACTTTGTAGACTTTCATCATGCTTAACAACTGTAGTTTCTGAATTCTCCTTCACATCATAGGTTTCTTCTGTTTGAACTGATTCTGGAATGCCTTGAAGCTTCTCGGAGCCTACTTTATCTTCAGACTTGCTTTGATCTTCGATTAGCTGTACACCATTCTTCTTATCTCCATCATTATTCTTGTCCATTGCATCTTCTTGTTGCCCATCACAATCTCCATCAACTTTTTCACCTCCTTCTTGTAATATATACTTCATCAGAAAATGCGATACAGGCAAGTTATCTTCAGTTTCGAGACTGGCCTTTTCTGTTGGTTGTTCTGTTTCCATTATTACTTCTGGTTGATTCACTTGTGGCTCTTGCATTACAGATTGTTCACTTACTTCTTTGGGTTCCAGGTCTGAAACTTCTTTTATCCCTTGTCTTTCTTCTTTGCAAATGTCATCTAAACGTGAAGTCTCAGCGACATAGAAGTCTTCACCTTTCACATCTGTATCACAAGCAGCTCTTGAATCAGCAGAACTGAATGTAAGCTGCTCAACTACATTTGGCTTTTCTACACCGCTTGTCATTTCCTTTGAAAACTCTGCTTCTGTTCCAGTGACACCTGAAGCCTCCTCACCATATTCTCCGGGCCAATGATCAGATATCTTGCTGAACTTCTCACCTACTTCCTGTTTCACTTCCTCAGCTAGTGATGCAATAGAGGATGAAGTGTCAAGACTCTCCGCTGAATCCTTCACTATGATGATTTGTTTTGAATCATACTCTTTAACCTGCTGATAGAAAAGATGAAATATTAACTTTGATTAGCACTCTAAACACGAAAATGAAAATGTCGGAGTATACAAAATAATCACTAAGGAGATTGAGGTTTTAGTTTATGCATTTTGATCTGACCTCATCATCTGAAACTGTATCAACTGTCACTTCATTGTTTTTCTTGTCTTTAGACTCTTCCTCCAGAATCTGTTCATGGGCGGCTTCAACTGCATCCTCTTCAGGCATGATATCCTTCTGAATACTCTCTATTTCATTAGTGATTTCTTGGCTCCCAAGCATTGCGTTTGAGGACACTTCATGCTGCATGAGTTCTTCTCTATCTTTCTGCAACTTTATATTTAATGGTTCACTTATGTCTGCTATTTCCTCATCATGTGCTGCAATGCTGTCACTTTTCTCAGGGTTTCCATTGGTTTCAAGGCCCATACTCTCCTTTTGTTGATGAGGTACTTCTCCTTCCGCACCTGTACTTTCTTGTGCCAGCTCTTGCATGACAGGCAACTCACCAACCACCTTGTAGTGGTTTCCTTCATTATGTTCATCGACCTTAGCATAATTATCAGTCGGACCCTTCATGTTTGAGGTCCGCATGTCAAAAACTAAGTCAGCAAAAGCTTTGACACTAAGCAAACTAAATTTAATTCAAGAAAAATAAACTTAATTCGATCCATATGATGTAGAAACAAGGAAAGATAACTCTCTTACCTCTTCACTAGGTCTTTGTCCCTCAGCAGCGTGAGTTAGCTTGTTACTTAGGCTTCCCAATTCTAATTCATTTGCTGATTCCACGCGCTTCATGTCTCCATCTTCCACGAAGTTCTCGTCATTGACAATAGTTTGTATATTGGTTTCATTTTCATGAATATCTTCAGCTACAGTTGTTGCTTCAAGATTCTCAATGATGACATGAGAGGATTTTTCTGACCCTGGAGCCTCCAACTTTTCTTCATTTGAACCATTTTGTGTAGTTTCCTCATCTTTAAAATTTGCATTCTCATTGGCCTCGCTTGCATCACTTAATTCATGGGATTTTTGCTCTGTTTGTATTTCATTTTGATTTTCTTGTGCCTTATCTTCCACTTCCACTTTCGGTAAGCTTGTCTGGGTTTTTTGTTCTTCTTCGCTTGCATGATTCGTAACAGCCTTTATGCTGTTATCTTCTGGCATAATGTGTATTCTCTCCTCAGGAGCTACTGCAGAGGTATCTTGCATTTCCTTGTCAAGTGAAATCTTGTTAGCATATAAGGTATCACCCATTGTTTCTGTATCTATTTGAGATATGGACTTAGAATCTGTAACCTGTTTAACATACAAAATTTCACTTTCCTGTTAACTAATAAAAATCATGAAGAAAAAGGCAAGGAAAGCAAAAGAAGAAGGAAAACGCTCTTTACCTCTTCATCAGTGCCATTAATGGCTTCCTCTTTCTCTGTTGGTTGTTGTGATAAATGTTCGACTTCAGCTGCTTTAGGTTCATGGAACCCGGTGTTGGATGATTCTGCTGGGCATGCATCGAAAGCTTCCTCGTTCTTTAGACTGTGTTCTCCTTGATTCTTTTTCTGTTCAATGATTTCCGCTACAACTTCAGAGGTCAGTTCATCAGGTTCTTGTACACCAACCTCTTGTACCATCAAGCTTGATCTGGATATTTCTCCATGCTGCAACTTTATGTTTAATGGTTCTTGTATTGTGTTTGAGGACTCTTCATGCTGCATGAGTAGTTCCCCATCTTTCTGCAACTTTATGTTTAATGGTTCACTTCTCTTTACTACTTCCTTATCGTGTGCAGCAACGCTGTCACTTTGCTCAGGGTTCCCATTGGTCTCAAGGTCCACGCTCTCCTTTTGTTGGTGAGGTCCTTCTCCTTCCACATCTGTACGTTCTTGTGCCAGCTCATGCGTAACAGGCAACTCACCAACCAGTTTGCAGTGGTTTCCTTCATTATGTTCATCGGCTTTAGCAAAATCATTAGTCGGACCCTTCATGTTCAAGGTCAGCATTTCAAAAACTAAGTCAGCAAAAGCTTTGACACTAAGGAAACTAAATTTAATTCAAGAAAAATAAACTCAATTCGATCCATAAGAAAGGAAAGATAACTCTCTTACCTCTTCACTAGGAATTTGCCCCTTAGCAGCTTGACTTAGCTTGCTACTTAGGCTTCCCAATTCTAATTCATTTGCTGATTCCACGAACTTCATGTCTCCATCTTCCATGAAGTTCTCTTCATTGTTAATTTCGATAGTTTGTATATTGGTTTCATTTTCATGAATATCTTCAGCTTCAGTTGTTGCTTCAAGATTCTCAAGGATGATATGAGGGGATTTTTCTGACCCTGGAGCCTCCAACTTTTCTTCATTTGAGCCATTTTGTGTAGTTTCCTCATCTTTAATTTTTGCATTCTCATTGGTCTCGCATGCATCACTTAATTCATGGGATTTCTGCTCTGTCTGTATTTCATTTTGATTTTCTTGTGCCTGATCTTCCACTTCCTCTTTCGGTAGGCTTGTCTGGGTGTTTTGTTCTTCTTCGCTTGCATGATTCGTAACAGCCCTTATGCTGTTATCTTCTGGTTTAATGTGTATCCTCTCCTCAGGAACTACTACAGAGGTATCTTGCATTTCCTTGTCAAGTGAAATCTTGTTAGCATATAAGGTATCACCCATTGTTTCCGTATCTATTTGAGATATGGACTTAGCCTCTGTAACCTGTTTAACATTTAAAATTTCACTTTCCTATTAACAAATAAAAGTCATGAAGGAAAAGGCAAGGAAAGCAAAAGAAGAGGGAAACAAAGACTCTTTACCTCTTCATCGGTGCCATCGATGGCTTCCTCTTTCTCTGTTTGTTGTTGTGATAAATGTTCGACTTCAGCTGCTTTAGGTTTGTTGAAGCTGGTGTTGGATGATTCTGCTGGGCATGCATCGAAAGCTTCCTCTTTCTTTGGACCATATTCTCCTTCATTCTTTTTCTGGTCAGTGATTTCCGCTGCAGCTTCATCTGTCAATTCATCAGGTTCTTTTAGTTCACCAACCTTTTGTACCATCAAGCTTGATCTGGATACTTCTCCATCTTGTTCTTCGCATGATGAATCATCAGCTTTTTCATATGCAGTTTCTACTTGTTCAGTTTCTTCATCAAGTGCAGGAATATCAGATATGTTGTCATTGTTGATGGTTATGATTCTCTTGTCCTTTTCTTCTCCATCTTCACATTTGTGTTCCTGATTGACAGTATTTTCATTCAGTATTGAGGCATTAAAGTGAAGGGGAAAATGAAGCTTCACTCCAATAATTGCAGTAAAGAAAGCATAATACATGTTTTTACATAATGGAACTTGAACCGACCAATGCAAAAATATTGAAATATAACATAGATACATATGTTGTTGTGTATATGTTTGGAAACAATTTCTTCAGTAAAATTTATGGTTCTTTTTTCATTTAGCTTTTGTAGGTTCTCTCTCATTCATACTGCAACATGTTTTACATAATGGAACTTGAACCAACAAATGCAAAAATATTGAAATATAACATAGTAATTTGTTGTGTTCCCTTTTCCAGTTAACTTTATGAGTTTTTCTCTTATTCGTTGCTTGCAACATGTTTAAAGGATAAAAAGCTAATGAAGATATAAGTTTCAACTGGAAGCCTTCAAATTCATAGGGTTCAGATCTCTCTAAACTAGACAAGGCAGGAGAAATAGGATCTTATACTTATATCTTCAAATGGGAAGATGGATGGATTCATTATGTTGGAGAAGGAAGAAGCACAGGTAATGCTTAGCGCGTTCCTAAACTTTGAAAGAAGTTGCATCCGATAAAAGCATCTCTTTTTAAGGCCTCAGTGAGGTGAAAATTTTTGGTGGGCTCATATTGAGAAATGCAAATTTTAGCTTGGGATGCATTTGATTAGGAAGAAGTTGCTGCCTGTATCATTGTTTTGGACTGAAACGCAAAGTCCTCAGGGCGAGGTTGAAACACCCCCTCTACTAAATTAGCAAGTAATATATCCTCTTTTGATGTTGCAGCTCATGTTTGTATAGATCCACCACAATCCTAGACACTGCTTCAATTATGATTGTGTCACTCTGATTAATGGTCTAATTAATCTCTGTAGAAGCAAAAGTAAAAATGTAAGGAACACGAGAGAACAAATTGAACTCTAGGTTCTGAATCAACCTCCTCACTTGGAATACCATCTGTTGTCCTGTAGTCTTCTTTAGTGGTTTGATCTGTCTCATCTGCTTGTAAGTTTCCATATGCTGGTGAATCAAGTGCTGTTCCATTGACAGATAAGTCATCAAGAACATTGTTCGTCTTCTCATCATCTTCATTCTTAATGCTTTTCTCTATACTTATGTTGGTATTCTGCATAGCAAATGTTCTCTTTAGTGATGTAACACAGTTTCTTTGGTTATGCAGTTTCCCTAACACACACATTTTGCTAGTGATTTTTAGGTTCACAGCACCAGCTATTAAGGGAATAGCATGATATATGCATAGTTAGCAGTGTCAACGCAGCTTAAAGAAAAGAATATAGCCTGACCTCTTTGCATTCACCCTTTCCCTCATAAGCTTGATATTCGTATGCATCAACCTTCATGACCTGATCAACATCTCCTGATATTTCGGCCTCAACAGTTTCAGTCTCTAGCAAAGGTTCTGACTCCTGTCTGACAGTTGTTGTGTCAGATACTTTATCCTGAGTGAGAAAAAAATTTACCGATCTCAAATTTGATTAAATACATAATCTACATGAAAGAAACATCTATTTTTGGTTATGTTAATTAAGTATTTGAACCAACCTCTTCAGTTACAATTCCATTCTTAGTTTTGTCATCTCCATCAGATGCTTCTGTGTTCTGATCTCTGTTGGCAACTTCAGGGGTTGCTTCCTCGAACTTCTGCTTTTCTTCATAGCCAAGAACTTCTGAGTTGGCATTGGTTGTTTCATCATTCTTCTCTTCTATTTGGTTTTCACTAATAACTTCAGCAGAGTTCATATTCACAGTGCTTAAAGATTTTTCAACAATAATGTCTGCAGCTTCCTCTTTCTTAGGTTCATCCTTTTCTCTAATATCAAACATGTTGGTAGTTTCTTGTTTATGATCTAATTCACAATCATCTCCTACCATAGTTTCTTCTGTGTTTGATTCTGATGTTGCATCACTGGCATGTTCTACTCTTACGGCTGAACTATTTCTATCTTTATCTGGGTCCAGTGCTTTCTCTACCTCAGTGCTTTCTGCTTCACATTCAATGCCTTGTGGCTGGTCGTCAGGTTTTAGTTCCGAGTTGGTATCTAGGTGTTCCTTTTCCTGTTGCACCACAACTTCTCTGTTGTCTTCACTGCTAGTTATTTGATGAACATCTTCATGCCGCTCACCAACTCTGCCATATCCTATGTCAGTAACCAATGCAGAAGCATCAGAAACATCCCCACTTTGCTTTTCCATGACATCCTCATCCTTGGCCTTTGCAGTTTCAGGGTGATCATAATGACCAAGAGTATCAGGAATCTGCTCCATTAATGAGATGTATTAATAATATTTTGAGGAATAATATACAAAAAGAAGAAGGGAAAAAAAACATGTTGAAGTGAGTTAATCTCATACGGTCCTACCATATAGGCGAAAGTAGAATGAAACAGATGAGCACTAACCTCTTTGTCAATATAACCAGTATGAGCTGAGTTGTCTGTAAATTTCGGTTCGGTAACTTTCCCTTGATTATGGTTCTTTGGAGATTCTGTAACGTCTTTGAGTTCCTCAGTATTATCACTTTCTTTATGGATATCGACTTCAGTATTGCCTTGGTCATTGAAAGATTGGTCGATCTGTTCTCCAAACTCAGCTTTGGAGTCATCATGTTCATCAATCTGTTCAGGTGTTTTTAGCACACTTGTATGGCCATCAGAACAACCGTCTTCAATTTTGTTCAGAATTGCTTCGTCATTCTTCATTGCATTTTCGGCATCTTCTTTCATATCAGAAAATCCAGGCGTCTGTTTCGGAAGAGACACAATGTAAACTTAAACTGGGGGGAAATATTCGTAAGGTGAATTTATGATTAGAAAAAAAATAATAAAAAATAAAAATAAAAATAAATAAATAAATAAAAATAAGAAGAGCAAATAGCTATATCAATCTTTCTGATTTTATTCTTGAGATAATTGTCCTTGGAGTCATGTAAAGAACCAACCACTATTTTTGAATTGTCATCATTTGTTGAATCATCGATCTTTATGTCATCAGATTCATCTGTAGCTTTTTGACATTTGTCTTCAGGTAGTGATTCTGGGATAATGCTGAACTGCTCAGTTTCTTTCTTCTTTCCAGAAACATCAACTTCTATTTTATCCTTGGTGTAGGTGGTGTGATTAATCCTATCTTCCCTGGAAGAAGTGGAGTCTTCTCCATTCTCAGGGCCATCTTCACCATGTATTTTTTCTTCAACTGATATGTAATTGTTAGGTTCTTCAATATCCTTGTTTTGAATAACCTCATTCTCAGCATTTCCTTTGCTGTCATTTGGCTCAGCGATTTCAGGTGTCTGTTTCAATGACTATGAATTGGTAAGGGCTTTTGTTAAAAAAGAAAATTTGAGAAGTAATATATGCAGTTAACTGATATGGTCATGGATAAGTAACATATTTGAGGTTTAAAACATAAAACTAGGTTAAGAAATAACCATGTCTTTGAGAACACAATCAACTGTTAAATTATCATTCTGCGAGAATTCCTTTTGCTTGACGAATTCTTGATTCTCGTCTTCAGGAACCGAGTTTGATACAAATTCAAGTGTCTGAGACAGCTCACTGCCATCAACTTCTTTACCAGTGCTAGTATTGATGGTTTCTTGAGTCTGCTCATCGCATGCTGATTTGGGAATTTCTTCAGTTACTTCAGTTTTTTCAGTCACTTCATCATGTATATACTGCAAAGTGAACAAATGGTATCAGGTCAGTCCCAATTTCCATTTAAGTTTATATCTCTTTAACTTTTTCAGTGGTCCTATGCACTAGTTTGACAGTTTTAAGAATATTTATGAATGTCATTATTAGCAAGAGGTTCATCTTAGGTATTAGCAAGAGGTTCATCTTAGGGGCAATGTTTAAAATTTTCTGGTCAGAATACTAGATTGTATAACAAAGAAACAAATTGCTTGTAATTTATTGCTTCTTTCAGTTTATGTCTCAATGATATGTGACCTTTATAACCTTAAGCTTAGGGGAATGTTTCTTGAAACTCTTCACAGAAATGTCCAGGTTGGAGGATGGCTTGGGTGCGTTTGGAGCCTCATTTTTCATCTCAAAAGAGATACGACTTACCTGTTGTATCTGGTGCTTGACCTAAAGGACATGGCTACAAGACAAGATACCTGAACCATCTATAGGTTGATCAATCTCTGCGAGTTTGTTCTATATGATTAATAAACAAAGGAAATTATAACAAAATGTGAGTAGCAAAAATAATGTTGAGTTTTATATACATGGATTGGGGCAAATCTACCATATCGTCCAGTATTGTCTTGGTAAGGGCAAATATATCATATCGTCCAGTATTGTCTTGGTAAAGTTTATCTTAAAGTTGAAGCCTCTGAATGTAAACCCCAAATTTGACGTTTAAATCAAAAGAACTACATTATGAAAACATACAAAGTAAATCTTAGGCAATATATATTCATTTACTTTGAGTGAAAAAACATGCGACACATGTTCCTGTGTGGACTTAAATTACTTCATGTAGCCTGCTTAAAGGAATTCAACAAGAGCCTCATGTTTATGCATGGGAGAAGCATGCTTCAAATGAGCCATCATGAGACATAGCACAACAAACAATAGAGAAAATGTAACATATGATTCTATTTGGTATGAGAATGAGAATCAGGAAGTAAGGAGTTGGCTTGAGAAGGAGAGTTCTTAGACCCTGATTAGCAATTGTAAACAAAATGGGGATGGAGTGTTAACGAGGATTCATGTTTCCAAGGGCCTAAGCATGTGTCTTTTTGCACTATTGGCTTCTGTAGTTACTTTGGTAGAATGATTTAACGTGTACATTGATGGGTTTTATGAGTTGAAAGTTGTTCTATGAGAAGGCACATTGCGACCTATTTTACTGGGTTAAGATCACATGATACAATGACCTGGTTAATTTAGCTCTTGACTAATAAGCATTTTGTCAACAGATAGATCGAATAAGATTAAAGAGAGGAATCTGGATAGGAGTTAGTAAGGCATGTGGTTGTGGTAGGGAGGTTAAAATTTCAAGTCATTCCCCGAGCAAAAACAATGAGCATTTTTTCCCTCTATATTTAGGGGAGGGGTGGCAAAGGCCACCTTATATCCATTCACTCAAAAATGAACACCTATTTAACTGGCGCTTCTAACAGATTAAGAAGGAATGATTGCGATTAAATGTTAAATTGTGTTATCTAGCCCAATAAAAGATATAAGAGAGTGGTTAACTTAGCCGATAATAAGAAAAACTAATGAAATCCTGTGCATGTTTGAATGTTTGGATAAGTAAGGGTTTATCAAAAAATTCTTTAATGAAAAGGATTATCTATTACCAATCCAAAGAGACATATTCAGTTAACCCATCATTTTGGGGGTTTAACTTCTCTTAGCTCTTCTAGATGGATTATGTAACCTTGCCAAACTGTTGTGAGCGGATGTTTGTTCAGTAGTAGTGAAAACCTAATAATTATTCCTCCTCTCAATTGTTATTCCTTTTTGTGGTTCTACAATGAACCTCCGTTCTCTTCCTCAAAATAATAAAATATGGATGAAATACAGGAAGGGTTGTATAAATACCAGTACCTCAGTGATTAAGCTCTCCGGTTTAGAACTTAACTCTCCACTGGCCATTCTAGACGTTGTTTGATTCTGAATGATATCTACTTCCCTGCTCTTGCCAAAACACTCTTCATGTTTTTCAGAAGGATCCTCTCTCTCAAAATCTTCAGTGTAAGTGCTTCCTTTAGCTACTATGTTCTTCTCTAATATCACTTTAGATGGTTCTTCAAGCTTGTCTTCCCAATTTTCTTTTTGCAGGTCACTTTCTACAGTTCCATCAGCTGCATTTTCTTCTACTGCAGCAGGATATTTCTCTTCTTGTTGTTTCTCCATCACCTTTTTCTCCTCATTGAAGGTCATTCCTGCTGTTGCTTCACCTTCCATGCTCCTCTTTTCTTCTGTTTTTTCATCTACATCCTTTTCAATGATAGATTCATCGCGTGCTACTGTATTTCTCTCACAGCTTTCATTCTCATTGGCTGCTGGAGAAATTTGCTCTTTGGCTTCTTCTCCATCAGTTGTTGCTCCTATATTACATTCTTGTGTATCACATGAAGTGGATAAGCCGTCAATGGCTTTGTCCATGCTTTGACCTTCAAGGAGAGTGCTAATATCGGTGCCCACAGCTTCTGAATTAAAAATTACATCATGAATATTTTCTTGAGAGTTTGGCTGAGAAGTGCTCTCAGAATCGGGGGCTGTCTCTTTTTTAATCAGATTTACGTCGTTATCAATGCTTTCACTCAGTTCTTTACTGATAGAATTTGTGGCATCCTCATCAACTTCAGCTCCTTCATGTACTGTGTCTTCAATTACTTGATGTTCACTTGACCTTTCTTTCTTCTCGTTTACTGCTTCAGTGTCATTTCTGTGTTCATCTATTGTTGTATCCTGTCCCGATAAAGTAGATACATAAGTTCTGTTCATGTAATATCTATGCAAAATTACATAATTTTGGACTAATAGACAAAGTTTACGAATAATACAGTGGAATCGTTTTATTTGTTGGGGAGATTTGAATAGAAGGATATTGTGGGCTGATCCAAACGGTATGCTAAGTTTTTAAAAATACATACTGGGATCTCAGTTTGTGCTTAAGGGTCAGATAAATAGGGTCTAAAGTCTTGGAGAACCTTAATGAAATTTTTGATTAAAAATATTCACAGGATTTTGCATAGATGGAAAACTAAACACTTGATATGGTATTTAACAACTAAGCATCATATTGAATTTAAAAACTGTTGAAATTCTTTTCATCATTTTGAAAATGAAGTTACTTGCTTTTAACAAAGAAAATGTCGGGAGTTCTAAGTCGAGTGGTTTATAATGCAACCATGTCAATGCAAATGAGATTACAAGGATAGGGCATGAACTCACCATGTTTCTGTCATTTTGATCTAGTTCTTCACAGGCAGAATCATTGGTACCGTCATTCTTGTAACTTTCTTCATGGATGATTTCTTTAATCACCTCATTTGTACTGATGTTCTCACTTGCACCTTCAGTCTCCTTGATCAGATTACTTATTTCCTCGTTCTGCATGTCAAAGCACATCAACAAGATGTATATATACTGCTCTATTATGCAACATAATCAAAAGTTCAACAAATAACACATAAATTTCTAAATAGTGGAAGAAATTCTAGGTATGGAAGTTAGCCCTAGAAAGATGGATGGTTGATCGAAAGTGTTCAATATTGCGTCTTCAGTGCCAGAATTCAAAAATAAGAGGTTGGGGTGGGGATTGAAGGACTAGATGACAATTACTAGTTAAAGTTAACATGCTTCCATCAATAGAGGATTATTTCAGAAATAAGGAAGATGAAGGCCACTTGTCAATCGCTACTTAAAAGTAACGATAAGAGTATGCAACACTTGATAGGTACCGATTGTGATTTTTACATACAAAAAGATGACATGAAGATGGAGAACTGATGACATGGTGAAAATGCACTACAAAAGAAGCATAATTTATGTAACTTCAGTAGGGAAGACTGAGCCATTGTGAGAGAGTGTAAAGGTAGTAGAGAGCACGAGCTGTGTATGATTATCTATAAATGAGATATATGTTGATTGATTATATTTTTGGGTTAAATATACTAAAATTATAAACTATATGTTGAAGATTGTAAGAATATACAACATAACATGTAGGTATCATAATCCTTGTAAGAATATACAACATAACATGTAGGTATCATAATCCTCTTACCTGAGATTCAGGCAGCATAACTGATGCCTTCTCAATTGGCTCATATTTCTTTTCATCCTCCGGGGAGAATTCTTCTAAATTCACGAATGATTCCTCTTTTCTTGTGGGCTCTGTTTCATGTGCTGGTGCATCTTCGGTTAGTCCAAAATCCTCTTTAGCGATTATCTGAAGAGGTTCTTGTTTGTTTTCATTTTCAGAAGGTCCTGCCTCTGATGCACTCTCAGCATCATCAAATCTCTCTTTATCAGAAGTTCCAGTTTCAGCCTCTATTATGACATTCTTATGTTCATTTACACTTTCAAGCTTCTTTTCTTCTCGCTTCTCAGAAACTACATCGAGAGAGCTTTCAAGTTTGTTTTGTTCTGATACATCTGACTCAAGAGGTTCTTGTCCGCTTTCCTTTTGTGAAGGTTTTCCCACTGGTATTCTGTCAGCATCATCAGTTCTCTTGTCATTGCAAAATCCAGTTTCAGCCTCTCTTTTGGCAATCTCATCTTCATTTACTCTTTCAAGGTTTTTCTCCTTTGGATCCTCAGGAACTGCATCAAGGGAGCTTTCAACTTTTCCATTTTCCACTTCATCTTCTGCACATTCAAGGTCCTTATTAGGTGTTATCTGAAGAGATTCTTGTCTGTTTTCATTGTCTGAAGCTTCTAGAACTGATATACCATCAGCATTCTTAGCTATCTCATTATCGCAAATTCCAGTCTCAGATTCTATTTTGACATTATTATCTTCAGTTACTTGTTCAAGCTTCCTCTCTTCCAGCTCCTCAGGAACGGCATCAAGGGTCTGTTCGTATTTTGCAGGTTCAAGGGTCCCTTTAATCATTTCCTCAAGGGCTTCATGTATGTTTCCCTTTTCTGAAGGTTCCACCACTTTATCTTCGTTTGTTCTTTCAAGCCTATTTGTTTCTGGCTCCTCAGGAACTTCATTGGCAGGGCTTTCAATCTTGTCACTTTGTGGTTCATTTGCCTCAGGTTCAAGGTCTGAAATCATTATCTCAGGAGGGTCCCTCACAATTTCCATTTCTGAAGGTCCTGCATCTGATATACTATCAATTTCATCAGTGCTTTTATCATTCAAGATTCCAGCTTCAGCTTGCACTATGCTTTGTTTATCCTCGTTCGCTCTCTCAAGTTTCTTAATATCCGTTTCTCCCTGGAGTTCACCTTCCTTGCTCTCAGCTTGAGCTGTACTAAGTTTGTCATTCGTCACTGCTGTATTATTTCTATTGCTCTGAATGTCTATAGGTGATTCAACTAAAACCTCACCCTTGGAGCTATTCAACATTCCTACTGCTATTGGATGTAGGGTTCCATCCTTAGCAATCTCATGAGAGATACTGCTACCATTCATTGCTATGGCATCTCCATCAAATGGAATATGTACAGTATCTTGCAAGCTCTGAGAAAAAAGAAAGAAAATCATTCAAGTCATTAAAAATGAACATGCTTAGAACAAGGAACATCGGATTCATTAGGTACACTTGGTTATTAGCCAAAATGCAAAGGTTCAAGGAGATTGTTAATCTAATAGTATTTTTTTTTTTTTTTTTGCTGAAAGCTACCATAGAAGCAAATAGATGCCTAAGGATACAGAAGTAAGTTCCTTGTGATCAATAATACAAAGCGAAATATTTTAATACTGATAATCTTATGCCTTTTACTTATTTTATAGAAAAATCTTCTACCTCTTATAAACTATTCTGTTCTGTAAGGCGAAGAAACATCTCTTCACTAATTATTTGCATAAGTATATGTACAAATATCTAAAATTTCAGCTTAGCTGTATTGAGCTCAAAATTATGATACTATATAATAGCAGCTATTTTGAATTTTTTGTCCGTTTGTTGGCATCTCGACCCCTAAACTACAATCCACCCTGTATTTTTTGTGGCCTTTGTGATGTTTATATCCGAACATAAAATTCTTTTTCCTACCTCATTGATGCCTGTATTTAATCATTAGCCTTCAAATAAGCAGTCTTCAGCTATCAATAAAAAATCTTGAACAGAGTTTGAACATAGCAAATAGTTTCTCTTGGATGGATTATTTGTGTAGTGTTGCACAAATCATGCGTATTTTTCATTCATGTTTATTACCTAGTAACAATGATGTAACTAAATATTTTCTTTGGTGTTATAGATGCTTTGGAGGATTACGGAAATGAAATAGATGTCTTAGCCCTTAATAATACTTTATTCCTAAAACTAAAAAACAGGACTCGATAGTTTTGAGAAACAGGCCTTGATAGTAACTGCAGAAAACATGATTCCTGTAAATGAGGGAAGAGAAATAGGATAGTGTATTCAGGTATAGTTACAACAATATGATGCTAATATTAAGCTCAACAAAGTTCGTTATTGCATTATGTACTCTTCTTTCATATCATATGGAAAGTTTGATATCCACGAAGTTTATGACATCTAATAGCAGAGACAACAAGTGTATTCAAAGTTACAATTTTTCTTGAAGATACATGAGGTATTGCACTTTCTTGATGTTTACCTTTCATTATGGCTCTAGAAATTACATGTTATTAAATTTTATTGCTTACTTAGTACCTATGGAGTTAAGCTGCATCATGATTGAGATTTAGAAGAAACTCATATTGCAGCATCCTGAATTACTTAAGTGTAGACCTTTTCATTCAAACATAGTAAGTATATAACTTTTCTAGCTGACCTCCCAATATTTTGCGATATCTTATACTCTATGCAAGCAAAGAAATTTGCAGAAAGTTTAAGAAGTATAAGGAAATACAAGAAATTGACAAGATAATTCAGATCAATTTTTATGTCATACTACAAGTGAGACAAGTATGGATACGATCAACATAGATAGACTAAATTCTTATGCATAGAGTTGTGGAGAAGCTCATCGCGTTTGCATATTGAGATGAAAACTACATGCATATATCATATGTATGTTGTGATCACTAGTTTATAAGTGTATATAAAAATGAAGTGCAAAATGAAGAGGAGTTATAGTTTTTGCTGACCTCTGAGCTGGGTTCCTTTATTTCTGATTCAGTTGCCATTGCCTTCAGGCCTTTTCCAGATGAAGATGAAGGAGAACTGGAGTTTGCTGAGTTTGCTGCTTTTGAAAACAATTCATAATAATCTAGCTGTACAAGTAAGTATCTCTACATACCAAGCTTGTCCTTTTTCGTCATATTAATTTCTCGTCTATCATTAATATGTCATGATGAAGAGCTAACAGTGATGGATAAATAATGAATCTAATTCTAAAGATATGGCTAGATTTAAATGTTTCAGTTAGGTAGAACTAATGATCCTTAGTTGGTAAATTAGTGTATTTGAGAACTATACATGAGATGACAAACTGCCACCTGTTCTATATATGTTTATATTTTTATATTTGATTCTTGGCTGATCCAAGGTCCCTTTTTTAGGTCAGTATGCTTTTTTCTAGTGGGCTCTCCAATGTTTTTCTTGTTAATAAACAAGGGGTGGCATTATTTTCTCTATTATTGACATGGAGATGCAAATTATTGATTTTCTTTTGTCAGAAAATTATTGATTTTCTTTTGTCAGAAGGCAATAAGTAATTAAGACATAATTATGTTAAATTTTCCTCCATTATGCTTAAGAAATTTGATTTTGTACAATGAAAGTAGTTTATCATATTACTTAAATCTAATCCTTCTCAACATGACAATGAGAGGAGAGGGGATTAGAATCTAGTAACCAATGATAAGAGTTCAAAATGTCTAAGAATACTTATCTTTTGCGTACAGTTTAATAACTAGAGCATCGTCACACGCAGCATCTAGCTGATGTCTAACTCGAAGCATGCTCGTTCAATATTCCTTATGCTATTTTGTAATATCAATCATCGATTGTTTAGACCTTATTTTTTCAGTTTATCTAATCTGAAAACTTAGGAAAATTTGTCGGAAAAAAAATGTCCATCCATAAATCACAAAAATATTTGTATGAGGATGAGCATTAGGATTGCTCGATACTCACAATAGGTTCAGGGTTGAAACCACATTGTTGATGGCTCAAAAGTGGTTGTCTGATCTAAGATATCCTATAAGCTGAAAAATCTAGCATTGTTCCATGAATTGAATCTATTGTGAGATCTCAATCAAGAACAGTTATCAAGTTCTAATGACTGTGAACTGTGGACCAGTTGTTTTCAAATGCGCCGCCCTATGCATCATCTTTCGATCCAATCTTTACAACTTGCGTCCGCAGACTGAACATCTATCAAAATTGGAATTTTCTTGGGTATTTTATCCATTGTCTTTTTTCCGAGTATGAGCTCATTATTCATCAAGATTTTCCTCAATATGGTCATCCCTTTCTTATCTTTAACATTGTGATTTTTATCCTAATGTGTCAAAAGTCTAAACTTTAATCTTTCTTCCTCTATCACTTTGTGGAATAATTTCACTCAAGGTAAACTTTATGAGATCATGACATGGACTAAAAGAGAGTACAGAGCTCTCGATTTTTTTAAAATGAAGTCAGGTGATAAGCTTTTATTTTGTATGTATTTATTTGAGAAGGATGGGAATGTTTGTTGTAGTCATTGAGTAGAAAGAACAAAATATGAAAAGCAAGAATATATGTAAACCAAAACAAGAAACTTTCTTTCTCAGACCGACCAACTAAAGCACGTTTGTCATCATGTCAATCTAACCATTGCTAAGAACATCAAGTTGGCTATGATTGATGCAATTGAGAAGGAAAGGGACCAAACTTTTCCATTGAAAAATATAACATTCATGCTTTTAGATTCTCTACATTGATGATATGCTTCTTTTATTTTCTTATAGAATAATGTACTGTATTTGAATGTCGTTTTGGAGTTCGACAAAATTGTTGATTTCAAGTCTTTTATACTCTCTTGCTTTTTGCTGAAATTCAAATTTTAAATGCAATCACTGTCTTGTAGGCACAATGCTTCTTTTCCCCTTACTTTCTTAATATTAATATGCTCTTATTTCTTTAGGGATTTGGATCCTCTCTACTACCAAAAACAAAAGAAAGTGGAGAGATCACTACATAAATTGTAGTCGTTGATTTGCGAAGTGAGTGGTTGTAATTCATTTCAAATTCAGCACTCACCCTATCCTCATGTATTGTGTTATTTTTCTAATTCACATTCAAAGACAAATCAAAACCACCTATTAAACAAATTAACAGTTATGATATAGTAGTGATCTCTATACCATTTTTAAGGTTATGATATAGTAGTGATCTCTCATTTCAACAACTTTTTTATAGTGAAGAGGATCTGAATCCTTTCTTTAGTGCCATACGATGTCTGATTCATTGTTAAACCAGGAATTGGGTAAAGGAAGATGACAGATTCAGCATAATGGATCTGTACCATTTCTATCTTTTTAATGGCAAATGGGAGCAAAAAGAGAGTTAGTATATGGATCAATATAAAGGAATAAAGTTTATAATCATTCAGAGAGCATGTGGAGATCCTGTAGATGTGAGCTGGCTTTTGCTTGGTGGAAGGTGGGGTCCCATGTGACAAAGTTAGGATTATATAGTCCCAATCGCATGGGCCTCATGAGCCCTCATGGCCTGCCTGGCTCCTTGTGGTCTTCCAGTTGATGAGCTCTCCATCTTTCTCTGTTTTGGTCGAAATTCTCTTTTTGCTTTCTCCATGGATGTCTCACTCTTATCTTTACTGTAATTTGGATGCATCTCTTTGTCTCTGTTTGGGATTTGTGGGCTGAGTTGGCCTATGTTTTGTGTTGTTACAACAAAGACTTGATCCATGGCAATGAACAAAATAATTTTCAGAAGGGGAAAAAAAAGGGGGAAAAAAAAAGAAAGAAAAGAAGCCTTCATCTTGTGAGAGAATATTTATTTATTTTTTTCCAAAATGCTAAACGATTTTTCATATGTCTTTCTTCAGTCAAATTAGATTCAAGAAGTATAGATTAAATAACGGAATTTATTTCTTTAAGCTGTGATGCTAGCCAAAGAAAAAAGTTTCCTGAAACTGTAATTGAAATTGGTTTGAGATGGTTTGCTATTGGGTTTTATAATAAATTCTTACTTGCAGCTGGATTTATTGATTTCTTTGTTTGTTGCTATTGGGTTTTATAATAAATTCTTACTTGCAGCTGGATTTATTGATTTCTTTGTTTGTTGCTTGTTTTAATTTCTTTTTATATATTTTATCCTCTTTAGCGTTAACCTTGTAATTAAATTGCCTGAGAGCATTAGTTATTGCCGGTTAGGCCTCTCAGATTGGGCCTTAGATCCATCTCAAGGTAGAACAGGCCCGCTTAGGGCTTAGATTCTGTAAAATGGATATGTAGAAGCCCATGAATGATTAACCATGATGATTATTGTTACTAATTATCAAGATGGTCGAGATTTTTTGGCTGAATGGAACCCCAGTCTCGGACGCGTTGAATTTTTATTTTAGTTCTTTAATTTTTGCGCACGTACCGATTATAAAAGGTAATACTAACCTGGATTTTATATACTTTCCTTAATTTAAGGGCTAATTTCAGAAAACCTCCTGAACTTTGGGGGTGTTACACTAAACTCCCCGACATTTTTGATAAACACCCATATTTTTAGGCTTGTTGCACATAAATCCCTTAAAACTTTTAATTTTGCTAAACACTCCTGAACTTTAGGCGTTATTGCACATAACCCTCTAGACTTTCTTAATTCCGTTAAAACCCTTGAAAATTTAGGTGTTATTAGGGATATATAATATTTTTTTATTAGAGATTTAACACTTAGCACGATTTTGTACACATGGCATGTTATGATACATCTAGGGATAGTTTATCAATTTCTCTTTACTATATAAAGGAGGATTGAATGTATTTTTTTCTATTGAGAAGACGGAGGTCATTTTTTTAATGTCCAATGAATTTTTAAGCTAAATTTTGAGATACCACAACAAATTGATCACTTTTGTAAAGCCATGAACTCTTCTGTTCATGACAGAATGGACCGCAGCGCTAAAACCTCGATTAAAACCGCAGTTTTAGTTAAAGCCCAAAAACAATTAAGTCGGGCTCTCTGCAAGGCCCGATGCGGGCCGATCTATGATGGTGCTCATTATCTTGAATATGGTTTGATGACTCATAGTGACAATTTTACTTTCCTCCAACGTTCCAACAATTTTAACCAATAACACCTTAAACGAATATTAATTTAGGTATACGTTTACTTTTCGCATAAAACTAGATGGTTTCGAGGACGTATAACGTACACATACATAGCTCTATTAGAAAGTATAGAAAGTATAGAGAGGAAGAAGAAAAGAACCACCGCAACTTTTCTCATTTACACGCTTGTTTACCCTAAAATCTTTGGAATCTTGTTTCTTCTCTAGTTTCCTTATTGATTATGATTAGTGAAATCAAAATCAACCTATTTCATTATGAAACATAATTCAATGTCACAATACACTTTGGTGTATACGACTAGCTCGCGGTGTATGCACAAGGATCCTAATACATCCTCATGCATACACCCAAACCTCAACTAAAATACAAGAGATACACATTCCAACTCCACATTATATGTGAAGTCCTATATAGGACAGCATCAAATAATAAGAGGAAGCAAATCAACATGATGTCAAAGATATTGTCTAAGCGACAATATAATCTCAGCCTCAAAAAACAATAAGTATCAACAGATAGACCCAAAATTGTGTAGACTTAGACGATAGCCTAAAAGGACTACGACAGACAGCGGCGGAGGGAGGGTGGCGTGGGTTTGCCTCCTTCCCCAATATAATATGCATCCTGAGCTTAAAAATGAACAAGTAGAATACCAACATGAATGCTCCAAAGAATTTAAACATTAAAGCTGCAATGACTTAATTTACATGTATTCTGTTAGCTCTTTGGTTATGCCAATTCTATATGACAAGCCTTGTTGTCTTGCTCATCTTGGTCTACTCTTCCTAAATCTAAGGGTAGTTGGAATTTTTATTCTGGTTGCATGAGCTTAAAGCTAATAACCAAAGAGAGCATACGCAACTCGACTTCAA
Source organism: Asparagus setaceus (assembly GCA_012295165.1). Classification (NCBI taxonomy): domain Eukaryota; kingdom Viridiplantae; phylum Streptophyta; class Magnoliopsida; order Asparagales; family Asparagaceae; genus Asparagus; species Asparagus setaceus. The sequence continues at coordinate 30,109,538 of CM022703.1, forward strand.
GATTTTAATGAAAACCACTCATTACTTGCTCATAGGCTCATAGCTGTTTTCAAGAATTTTGGTAAGGAACATGACTAGTTGTTTCTATACTAGGAAACAAAGGTAAAACCTGTAATCTTTTATGGAGACTTCTTTTTTTTATTTATTACATAAACGCCGCATTGATTATAATTACGAACATAATTAATGATAGTTTTGCTAAATTACTTTTCAAATTAAAATCTATTGTGTTAATTATGACCATACTTTTGAATTTGGGAACTCTTTCATATTTATAACGAATCATTTGATATAAAATATTTAGTGACGACAGATGTGAAAGAAAAGTGGGATTTCATGGTAAACTTTGAATAATCACAAATGTGAATTTGGTCATACGGATATGCATCGCGACCTGGAATCTGTTAAATATCCCTTGATTAAACTACAAAATCAAATTGACATTTGGTTCCTAAATTCTAAAAATGTTTAGAAATGCAAAAATGATGGTGCCAGTGGTGTCTCATGATGCCTTGGAACCTTCAGCATTACAAGATTATTTCAATTTCCTTCGATATTCCAGAAGCAAATAGCTTTTCATATCTTTAATTTACTTGATAAAATTTTATTGACCCGAAGTTTAAGTAAATATGTAGCCTATCAACATCTCTCAAAAAACTTCCAAGAAAAATGAAAAGTGTACCCACTCCAATATGAACAAGTCTGGCGAGTTGCAAGCAGTGAATCATGATAAAGAAATGAACGGTCATGCAAATGAATTAAGTTTCTTACGGTTATATCGGATCAGAAAAAATATAACGGTTGCGGGTCTATCCAATCCACCCGACCCATTTAAAGGCAGAAATCGCTACAAATATTTTTCACCAGCACCCTCACGACATCGCGAGTTTTCTCTCACCTCCCTCTACTCTCTCTAGCCACAGGCTTCTCTATTTAAAAAGAGAGGGCAAAAGCAAAATAAACCCCTGCTTCACTCTCTTTTTCTTCCTCTAAACATCTACTTAACTAATTTCTTCAACACCCGCATCATCTTTTACCATTGACTTCTGATCTCTCAGCAAAAGCATCAACAAGTGTCTCTCTCTCTCTCTCTTTTTCCTCAACATGGGACACCAAGAGAAGGAACAAGTCATAGAAATGAGCAACAAGAATTCAGAGATTTGGGTCATCGCCGGAATCTCCTTAAGAGCTCCTTTGAGGCCCGTAAAGGCGAAAGCGATCGAAAAATGCGATGAGGATCATATTCAAGCAACGCCCGTGAAGAATTCAGGGAAGTTGGTTTGCCCACCGGCTCCAAAGAAGGCAAGGCCTTCTCTCATGTGTAGGTTGGATGAGGTTCAGTTCTTTAGCGTGCCGGAGGATTTGGCGTCGGTGTTTGTTCGGCAAGGGGAGAGAGAAAAGTGAGAGGGAGGATGATGATGTATTCTCATCGATCTTTGTAAATATTGGTTATGCTACGATTAATAAACCTTAGTGTTTAGAATTAGTTGCTTGGTAGTGTAGCTTGAGCTCTGATTTGTCTATTTGGAGTTTTTAAACTTGATTTTAGTATTATGTATGATGAAGGTAAATGACTAATATCTAACCTTGCAAAGTCTTTTAAATGAAATTGTTATTTATTTTGATTTAATTTCTTCTTATTTATATTTCCATTTTAGAATGATGATGATGATGATGAGAGAGTAGTAGTCTGAGGATGTGAATCATATGCTTAATTTAGTGCTTTCTTCAAAGTTCCTCTCTTGTATTTTTCAGTGAAAGTCTTGTTTATAGTCTATGTAATTTATGCAATTAATTAATCTTTGTGTAATTTAGAGAGAGAGAGAGAGAGAGAGAGAGAGAGAGAGAGAGAGTAGTACGAGGATGTGCGTGAATCATGCGCTTGTACGAGGATGTGCGTGAATCATGCGCTTTAGTGCTTTATCTCCTTCAAAGTTCCTGTCTTGTAGTTTTTGAGTTAATAAAGTCATGTTCTAAATGTAGGCTAAATGACACTAAAATATCCTATTGTTTTACCTTAAATATCCTAAGTTATAAAAATAATATTTTAATATCCTAAGTTGTAAATAATTGACACGTTAGTACCTTTTGTTAATTATTTGCATGTGGGAATATAATTCCTATGAATATTCTCATATGATTAGCACATGATATTTTTATAATTGTATTGACTCAATTTATTGTCATACTTACCATTGTACCTACCCTCCATCGTTTTATTAATTTCTAAAGAGAGGTATTTTTATCATAATAGATTTTTAATGGTGTTTATAATATTCTAATGGTAAATAACTTAGGATATTTATGTCTTATTTTTTATAACTTAAGATATTTAAGTATAACGGTGGTGAAGCTATAGCGGTGAAGCTATAGGACATTTAGGTGCCATTTAGCATTAAATGTATGTACTTTATGTAAATATTTGCTTAATTTTCTTGAGAAGTATGCAATTTTTTTATTTTTTGTTTTTTGATAGAGAGAGGAGTGGGGGCTTTACTCGTGAGCCTTGAACAAAGAATCATGATCATGTTATTCCTATGTTAATTGAGTTCTTGCAGCTTTGGCTTATTTTACAATAGCACCTACAGACCCCTCACCTAGTCTCCTAGTCCAACCCATGTGAAACGAATAACCATCATTATCAGCATCAAAGTTACCTCATCCATCTTTCATGAGTTTTGTGCCTTCGCCTAATCCCAACATGACGCAGTCACCTCATGACATCACGAAGAAGACTATGTCCAGGTATAGCTACTTAAAGCTACCACACACGAGTTTCAAAGGATTGATGGTGCGCTCATGCTTGAACTGATTGGCCTATTCAGACCCCACTGTCTTATGTAAATAATAGGACTCTCTCCCTTGAAAATCATAGTGTGGTATGGTTGCATTGATGTAATTTTTCGATTGCACTGATATTGATTGTGTTTTTTAGAATTGATAATAATAACCTGCTTGTCAATCTACGAAGTTAGATTAGGTTTAAACCTGAATCAATTTTAGGGTTGAGAAAAATTGGATCAACTCTTGCTCAGTTTTTCTTAGCTCGTCTTTGGTTCTTGGTTAGAATTGGTCCGTCTCCCACAAATCTTGACCTTGTTAAACAAAAACTGACGCTACTTAGTTTCATATGTTGGGAATTTTACTACTTACAAAGAAGAATACCAAAATTTATCTGGTTCAATTGACCAAGTTTGACCTACATCCACGAGTCATAATATGAGCAAATTCACTATGTAGGGGGCCAAAGAACCTTACAAAAGTAAGCAATCATCTCTCATCTCTCAATCTCTCAACCTCACATACATAGCCATCACTCATATTCTCTCCAAAGCTCTAATCTCCTCCTTTTCTCTTCTTCATGTATTACCTACAACCATAGAAGACTACATATAAACTAGAGGTGGGCACTGGGCCAGGTCCGCCCACAAAACCACACTCTCGGCCCGCTCTTTGGCTCGGGTCAACCCAGCCCAGTGCAGGAGTAGGCCCAACTCGTCCTGCTTCAATGGTGGGCTGCGGGACAAGCTGGATCACCCCCGAGCCATATGCGGGACGGCAGCCCGCAAGGCCCAGCGAGTGAACTGGGTTTGCACGTGGGTGGGCTGGCTCACTTGTCTTGGCCCGTGGATCTATATTTTACTGTTATTATTATATTTTTTTTTAACAGATTATTCTAATTTATTCTATTCTTGTATGTTTTTAAACTAGTGGAACACTTATTCGCTGCTCAGGGACGTAGAATTCGCTCTGAACCGCATTAAATCTTTGTATTTGTGATGTTTTCTCTCAATCAATGTGTACAAATATACAATTTTACTTAAGTAAATTATTTTTTCATTTCTTATAATCATTGCATTGTTAGTTTTTTATTTATATATAATTTTTATTTGTTAAATAATGTTAAAAAACTATTAAAATTTTAAAAAATAGAAAAAATAACAACAAATAATTAAGTGGGACGTGCAAGCGGACACGTGCCATTGCCCGTCTTATTTGTTTCCGGACCCATGAGCGGGCTAGGCTGAGCTCTAGGCCTAAAAACAAGAGGGGAAAAATGTCTCGCTTTACTCATTGCGAGCCACGAGTTGGCTCGTCCCGCCAGTGGGCACGCACGGGCTAGCTTGCAGGACGAGCCGGCGCGGCTCGTTGCCCACCCCTAATATAAGGCAACCAAAATCCTATTTGTAGCCTAAGTTCCTACTTTGAATAGGATACAAACTTCTTACCACAATAAGACTCCATTTCCTGATAATAGATATCTAATTCTATCCAACTAAATAAAGTTATACAAATAATTGTTAAACAGAAGCTAAGAGTCCTTCCTCCCCAAATGGGCTTCTGTCCAATCTTAGTGCTATCAGAAAATCCCCCTTAACTTTGGACGATTATCAAAAAAAACTTTCAAAATATCATAATCCCCCCCTTAAGTATCAGGATTATCACAACCCCCCTCTAAATTAGGAGGGTTTTCTGATAAATTCTCAAAGTTAAGGAGGGTTTTCTGATAAATTCTCAAAGTTAAGGAGGGTTTTCTGGTAACCCCTAAAGTTAAGGGGGTTTTCTCATATTTTTAAGGTTAAGCAGGGTTTTCTAATAATCATTCAAAGTTAAGGGGGTTTTTATGATATTTAGCCTAAAATTCCCTATACAAAATCACTTAGTAACACGTCTATTGTCAATTTTATATCACTACAATCGGTTTAAAATAACTAATATTATCAGTAAAAAATAAACAAAAACAAAAACAAAAACAAACAAACAAACGGTTAAAGCATCAGTGCAAATAAGCTACCGAATCAATGTGATCATTGCATTAATCACTCCAGTCATCAACTTTAAGTTTGATATTGAAACATGTGTCCCTCTCTAATGATTGTCCATAGAGGTTCTATGGATTTTTCCCCTTCAAAACATTATGTATCATGTTCATAATTATGGAAGCCAAAAATATCTGTATTGGAGGATTTATTTATACCGCACTGTTAGGATACGCTTATGGTTATTAATATCTATATCATTATAGGATATGGTTACGAATATGAATATGTAATAAAATATCTAGATCCGTATTCAAAATACCCTAATATATATTAGTCATACAATTATAATTGTTTGATTAATGGATTGAGGTTGATTTTGATAATCAAAAGATCTAATCTTCGCTTTTCAGATATAGCAAACATATTAATGAACTCTCTTGTATCATATGAACTATATTCTTTTCAATAGTACATGGTCTTCTCATATCCGTTTTGTTTCCTCATGTATATTGTAACCGTATCCGAATTTGGAGGCTATGAATATGAATTTTCTTTACTGAGACATAAAATTTTCTTATCGAGACATATCTGGCAATATATCAGTATCCATAATTAGTGAACGGGTACAAATATTGTAAGTACCATATACAAACTGTATCTAAACCGTTAACACCCCTGTACATCACGCGTTAAAAAGAAAAGAAAGTTAAATCACTATAAATATGATCCTAAAGAATCCTATCAAAGTTAAATTAGTAAAGGAACGCTATGAATAATGAATGAATTAAATTAATAAAGGAACGCTATGAATAATGAATGAAAGCACATGAGACATAAAACTACAGTGTAAAGGTGTTTTTTTTTCCTACATAAAAAAGGACTCCTTCCCCGTTAGAATAAGGTTTCCTTTATCATGCCAAAAAGATTCAATTCATGATTCATGCATTGAGAGACCCACTCAGTGTACTGTCTTCCACTATACAAACAAATCAAGCTATCACTAGAAAATAATAAAGGGGAGAATTCTCATTGAGTTTATGAAATTGAGAATATAGATAACATGGCCTACCTAACTAGGCTAGATACCTAACTTTGTCCTCTACCAGAAAGAAATGACCCATTATTGATTAGCATTGACCTAATGAAGCTAACTTACTATCACAAAATGGGCTATTATGCGGTGATGAACTTTGATCCACTTAAGTGGATAAGAGAAGTTGTCCACCCAACTTCTTATCCCTTCATTTTTTCTTGGGATTCATGCAAGATATGAATGTAATTTTTTATTTGTTCATGCACACATCTCAAGAGAAGATGGATGGATAAAAAGTTGGGTGGACAACTTTTTTTATCCACTTAAGAGGTTCATAGCAAACCTCCTATTATGTGATACCATAAATTTCATATGATGGTTTTGCTAGGACTAATATGAATCACATGATTTGTTTCCGGAGGTGATTGATGAAATCCTGGCACCAATTTCTCTGGTAATGTTCGCAGAACAATGGTAACTAGGCTATCCTTCTCCAAATTACTACTTCCAAGCTACAAGGGAGTAGTGTGGACTGCTTTGATGAGTCATTAATTTTGGAAAATATTGAAGAGTATTATGGACAATTATTTTTCTCTTCTGTAGTGTGAAAATAATTTGAGGGGAGTAGCCTAGTTATCACTATTCATGTTAGTATCATGTCTTAAAGTATAGTGAAATATAATTTTTACAAGATAATTTTTAAATAATTTTAACTTTTCAATGCGCATGTGTAGCTTTTAATCAAATGTCATAACCTGTTTTGTGACAGAATTTTATCATTTTCTCTATCATAATCAACATGATTATACTCCATCCTTTTCAAGGCATACGTAACCTATATATAGCAATATTTTAGAACAAAACCTATCATGCAACCTTTTAATTATTGAGTTCTATGATAATTCTTGGATTTCTACCCCTATCAAATAAATCAATTCCACAAGACAAGAACTATATATATTCTACTAAAACAATGCATGTGTGAGGAATTATTTCACAATTGTGGCGGTCTCACAATACTGCTAGGATATACAAAACCTTAGCTTAGTCACAATCAAATGCTCATTCAAGCCTCTATGTGTAAATCTCTGATAGCAACTGAGAAGTCCCTTTAATTTGTTACACCAATGAGCTTGAGGGCCTTAAAACTCCATTCACCACAAATGAAAGGGACAAGAGAGTGATGGATAATATTAGAGCAAACTTATTAAAGACCAACATTTGTATAGTTAATTAATTGGTGTGGGGATATAATTCTATGTATATCCATGAAGGTTGAGGAGCTTCATGTCATCACATCCATGTGTATAGGATTGGTAATCCAAAACTCAATGGTTAATTTGCCTAAGATAATTGAACTTGCTAATTATTTTGTACCATAGGTCAAGTCTCCCTAGGAGAATCTATGATTTGTTGCCTCACTGCTTGAATTACACTCATAATTTTGTTGTTAAAGGTGCTATTAAAAAAAAAGTAAAGGCATTGCCTTTCTGTAGATCAACATTTTTAATTCCAAACCACTTTAAACGTTCATTATAAAAAGATAGAGTGACCAAGCCTGACATTGTTGTTGATGAACTCTTATTAGTAAATTGTGGTAGCTATAAAGTGTAAACCCACATAAGTTCAATAAAAAATATTGTGACATTTCATTTTGTACAGCATTTTCGAATCGATCATTTTTTATATATCTCCATGGTCGATTCCATCGTTTAGAATCGAAAAGAAAAGTTACAATAGGTTTTTCAAACCAGAAATGATTTTTTTGATTTTTCTCTTCTTTATTTAAGTTACGTTTTTCCAATTCCCAATTATCTTGATGGGTATCAAGATAAGAATATTTGTAAACTGGACTATTTTTGTCTTCTTCGGTGGATCCCTCTTTAATGGTAGTCTTTACATTTTCTCTTTCACTTGTAGTATGGGGAAGGAGTGGACTCTAGAGCTTGGGGCACTGCTAATTGCTCAATTGAACTATATTAATTCTTTATTGATTATTTTGCGAAGCCTTAAAAATGTCTTCAAATTTGTACTGGAATACGGTAATAAATAATTACCATAATTGTATTTCGAAACTCAAATCTACACATGATAGGAGATTTTTTCCAGCCTAATTTTTCTCCATTTTAGTAAATCAGCTCTTATCAGAATTATAGATATATTACAATAAAAGAAAAACTAATACCTTTACCAAGCCAAAGATTGAGTAATAGAGTGACCCACACGAGAGAGAGAGAGAGAGAGAGATGGTAATTAAGAGTTTCTCTCTGTAAGACAGTGACATTTTAGGGAATCCAATGCAGTTTAGCAAAGCAATGACATCACACACACGTGCACACAGTATGCAATGGAGATAGGATCAATCATCAATGGTAATGCGAATAAAAGAATCATATCTCTATGGATAGAATAATGCCAACATCACATCGAGCTTTGTACCTAAGTCGTGTCTCTATGCTCCGAAATTGTGCTGACAATGGCGGGTGAATTCAATTTGGAGCCCTGGATTATAATTGGCTTCCCGCCAAGAAATACTTTGAAGGATTAATTACTATAATGGTAATGGTAATGGTAACAGTAAATTCAATTTGTTGGACTGAATCCGCTCTATTGCGGATGTTGGATCCAGGCTGATCCGAACCAGATCAAGATCAAGGTTTGGTTCTGTTGAAACAGGGTATAATAGTAATGAGTCACCTGCCGAGAGGAGTTTTCTTGGTGGGCCGCGGGCTGATAGCAAACATGCAGCAGTCCAATGTGAAGAGTTGGGACCAACCTGCACAGGTAACAACTCGATTACGACGGTTATGCGGCACCAGAGACAAATCTCCGGTGGCCCTCCGATACTTAAGTCAGAACATTCCTTATATGGAACAAAACAAATTGATATCTTGGGGGAATCTTTATATAGAGCGCTGCAGGTACTCGTTAAGATTTAACTGAGGCGAACGTATGTCGCCAGCCATCCGTCGCCATCCTACCGAAGAGCTCATTGCTCCTATCTGGCTATGTCTGATGCGAGGGCCATAAAATGGGTGAGAGATGTACTTAGTGCCCTGAAGGCATAAAATGATGTATGCACAACGAGTACAAAACAAACTTGTTCGAGACTCGGATGATCTAGCCAGTCAATGGAAGGATTAATCCATAGCCCCATAAATAATCCTCTTTGATAAACAATATAAGCATCGTTTGCATAAATGATAATTCATTTGAATTGTCAGTACCTAAAAATATTTGCATAGCCGTGCACATTATACATACAGGTGCTGACAACTAGACCACTCCTCCCAAACTAATCTTGTGGTACAAGATAGGAAAGTGTGCAACATCCTTACTCTCAACTTCTATGAAAATTAATGACTCATAAAAGGACCTTACACTTTTTCCTCTTGTAATGTGAGAGTAGTTTGAAAAAGTGCAATCCAGTTAGCATACTTGTATACATTTCTCGAACATGACTAGGAAGTGTAGCCTCTAGATTATAAGATCATATTTCGAATTACCGATGCATGCAGTTTCCTATGATGTGGGCGTTCTTGAGACAATCATTCACAAATGACATGAGAAACAGGTCAACAAATATTGCCATCCATATCACAACAAGACAGTATGTCAATACATAGCTCTTAACTCATGTTTTGAGTTTATGAACAGTGCATAGCCATAAATGCGTACGTAACACTTCTGCAAGTTTGCTTGTCCACCAGTAGAAGAGAAATGTTGAGCTCAACTTTTACCCAAGCAAACATTTCTCACACGATGAGAATGTTTGAAGAAGCATCACCACGGGAGATTAAGTACATAAGAATATTACAATAACTTGTACCTTCCCTTGACTGGAGTTTTTTGGCAGTTAAAGAGTTTCAGAAGACCTCAGAATGTATGAATATTAAAGTGGCTCGGACTGATGATATGCTGCTTTGATTTGTTACCTGTTCTGCATCAAACAAGTAAAGGGTTAGCAAAGAAAACATTTAATTTGGAATCATTACATTACATCTAATTCTATTAAGTATGCCTGTTTCAGTTGCTTGACATCAAAACATCATCATATCGTATAACACTTAGTGGAGAAAAAACTAACTCCATATGATGCACTAAAATTTCCATGAAGTTCCTGTTTACAATAAACCTAGAAGTTGAAGTAGCACTCACATCAAGCAATATGCGTAAAAGGATGTCATGAAAAGTTTATACAGGAGCAAAGTTCACTTACACTATCGTCATTTCCTTGGATGATCAAGGAAATCATAAAAGCATCTATATTTCAACATCCTTGAGTCATTCCCTTCACAAACTGAAAAAATGCAGAGCTCTGTGTGATACAAGGATACCTAGATCTTACCACAAACCCCCAAACTTGTGGTTTATTTGGTTGAACTGTGGTTCAAACTTGGAATTTTATGGTATAACATCAGCTCCAATAAGAAAAGGTAAATTTCACAATGCTACCATGAACTTTTTTGGGTGGGTTTGAACAAAACTACCATAAACCTTTTTATTAAAGGAAAAATCATAAAACCTCTATACTTCAGGATCATTGAGTCTGTCTATTACCATCTATGGAGCATGGGTACTTCTATTGTGACGCCGTACCCGTACCAGACATCGACACTTCCTTGAACACTCCTTGGATATATGCATGCACTTCTTGAAACGTTTACTCAATTACATATACATGTTTTCATTTAAACACTCAGAAAACACTTTTTCAACATATAGCCTACATATATACTTCTCGAACACTAAAACACTGATCGGGTTCATTTCAGCCCGTTATTAGTTCAGAACTATGATTCCAAGGGGTCTTTAGGCATCGGGTAAAAAACAAGTGGTTTTCTAATTTATAGACTATATCATCATAACAGAAACATAAAATGTTATAGGAACTTTAGTTTTCATAACATGTGATGAAAAACACATATTGATCTCATACAAATTATTAATATGTGATGAAAAACACATTGATCTCATGCAAATTATCAATATGTGATGAAAAACACATTGATCTCATGCAAATTATTAATTTCAACACACACAGCCGTGTCCCCGTACTTATCTTTTACAAATTTGCCGTGTCATGTACTTGTACCCACACCCATACCCATGTAACATAAACCTTCACAGACACAAAATGTGGAGCTGCTAATTATCCAGGAATATCTACGACAAACCTCCAGAGCCTCAGTTTATTTGGTTGAACCATACTCTGTAGTTCAGTTTTGTAGTTCCTGGTATCACAATTCTACATTTGTAGGTTCACCATGTTGGCTCCAATGAAAAAATAAAGGGCACTTGGATTTTTCAGATTAACTTGAAGATCAAGCTAAATACAACATACCATGAATCTATGGATATGACTGCATCAACAGAAATTTCCTTTGTCACTGGGATATGAGTACAGGTGATGTGTCCAGCCAGCTCATCAGTATGTCGTATGAACCTAATGCATGACATGTTTGTGACTCTGTATTTCATTTTTTTCCTTAATAAATGAAATATTGCTTGCTGCTATTCAGCTGCTTCCTTTCTGCTGCGGCCGCTACTCTGTTTTTTCTAAAATCCTCCCCCCCCTTCTTTTTTTATTTAAAATTTTCCTAATTTTAGGGAGGAAGTTATTCATTCATGTGGTTCTTCTCTTTTCCAAGTTACATGCTATGGATAATAACAAGCATCAAGTCAACAGCATAAGCCTGGTTAAACAATATGTTTGTCTCTTTGATACAAATTTTGTTCCCTTAACAAGTACTATGAAACCCTCCAACCTTCCATGATAAGCTATGTAACAATGACATTAAACAGTAGCATAACAATGAAGCTTGTTTCACTAATCTAAAAAAAATCACATCCTTTGAACAAGCACTTGTTCACGCGAACAATTGAATCAACATTTTTTTTAACAAAACAATATAAACTTACATTAACACAAACCAAGAGCTCCCACAACCACGCCTGAGATCTCCAACAAAAAGAAGATGAGGGCTCCCAAGACAAACAACCTAGAGAGCTCCCACAAAAAGAAGACAAGGGCTCCCACAAAACAATGACGAGATATAACAAAATACTGGACCAATTCCTTCAAACCCCTAAATTAAGCATCAACTTTAACCCAAATGGGGTCCACACAAGAGGAAATGGCCGAGGAGATGGAGAGGGTGAAGGAGATAGCAAGTTAGTTGGGACGTTCCCCAGCTCAACATCAGTAAAATCAAATTTGGTATTTGGAAACAAGCATTTTCCACCTTGCCTTCGGTGGTCTTCCTTTGCTTTTTCTCCATCCGGAAAGCGCGGGTCCCGCAACATGACCAGCAAAGGCATCATTACTCATACTAACACACCAAAAAGCCAAAAAATAACCGCTACTAAATTGCTCATAGTAAAAAAACTCAGGCAAGCAAATGTGAAGATGTTGAAGAAAGCAACAAAGAGATAAAGATTACTTACTTGAAGACCTCTTATCAAAAGAAAGTGAATAAAAAATAAATCAATTGAAATGACCCATATCTTTTTAGGTCATTTCATTATGCTAGACAAACCCTAAATCCACAATAACCCAAGTACAACTCTACATCTTAGGCCACTCTTCATTTATTATGAGTGGACAAGTAAGAACATTACAAGACAACTTTGAGAACTTTCTTCAAGTTTTATATCATTCCTAAAGCAACTACAATATCATCGGTTGGTGTTCCCTCATCATTTCCAACGCAACTATAATGCCATTTGTTGGTGGTTTCCATCCTCCAAATCTATGATTAGTTACTTAAACAAAAGAATTTGAGTAGTTTATAGGTCCAATTCACCATAATTTGTGAATTAGGAGGAATCAAAATTATGTTATATTTAGGATTATTTTATGGGTTTTTCATAGAAACCACCTTTAAAATAGAGCTATTCTATAGAAACCACATTTAATTTTCAATTTGTACTTGGGCCACCATGAATATAGGATTTATCTAGCATAATGAAATGACCCAAAAAAATATGAATCATTACAATTGATCCACTTTTTATTCACTTTCCTTTGATAAGAGGTCTTCATTTCAAGTAAGTAATCTTTATCTCTTTGTTATTTTCTTCTGCATCTTCTATATCTTCATCTTTGCTCCTGAGTTTTACCATGAATAATTTAGTAACAGTTATTTTTTGGCTGTTTAGTGTGTTAGTATGGGTACTGATATCCTTCCTGGTAATGTGGCGGCATCAGGGCTTTCCGGATGGAGAAAAGGTAGAGGAAGATCACAATAGACAAGGTGGAAAATGCACACCTCCAAGTACCAAATTTGATTTTACTGGCGTTAAGCTAGAGAACGTCTCAACTGACTTGTTGTAGTGCAGTGTTTTCATGGGACTAGATTAGTGCAAAGCCAAAGAGGTGGCGTCGGGATTGCAGTGCTCGATCAGGACTACACTAGTGCACAGCCAGCCTAGACGCCGAGATTAGAAGCGTGGAGCTCACTACCTGTTTGATTTTTTGCCTTTTTTGCTAATTGTAGCAATATAGGATCAACTGGGTTTTGCTTGCTACCTGGTTAATATTTTGCCTGAATGAAACTTGAAATCAATACAAACTAGTCCAAATGTCCAAATCATGTAGTATATGTTGAGATACTGATGCTTTAAGTTTTAACCTCAACACACACAACACTCACTTTCTCTCTCCTCCTTTTCTCCCTCAAGGGACGACTCTGCCCTAGCTATCCTTCACCCGATCCTCTGCCCTTTTGAGTGGCCGGAGCTCCTCCCCGACGGCCACCCTCGCCATGGCGGACCACCATCCCAACCCTCCACCAAATCTCTTTTTCCCCTTCCTAAATCCTCCCGCTCTGTCCTTAGCAGCCCTTTCCATCTCAAAAACCCCTAAATCCAAATCAACATTTACATCAACCCATAATCAAATTCCATCAAAACCCACCTCAAATCCACCCCTCCCCCATTCCCCACGCTGTTCAGCCAACAATTACAGTCCAGGAGGCCAATGGTGCTCCATCATCCTCAATTCTCACTGTTCCTCAGTGCCAATCTTCAAATCGGCCATCAGCAGTACTAGGAGCCTCTACAGCCCTATCCAAGCAAGTCTCCAATTCCCGTAGTCCACCTGAACAGGAAACTTACGCTCAGATTGCTCGTGGGTCTAAGGGTCTAGGAGCCTCTACAGCCCTATCCAAGCAAGTCTCCAATTCCCGTAGTCCACCTGAACAAGAAACTTACGCTCAGATTGCTCGTGGTTCTAAGGGTCTAGGTTATGTGAGATCTCATGCTATGCTGTTGAATCCTTTGCAAGAATTGCTTGTATTGGAGTTAACATCATTTGTGGCACTCGTGATGGCATACCATTATTTTCTTTCATCAATTCGGAACTCCCAAGAGTGGACAAACTTTTCTCAAATGCAATAGTGATGAGATTCCACGGCGGTCGTCCCTCCCTTGAAGCTAGTCAAGAAGAGATCAGGTCTTGGGGTGTTGAGCACCCTTTCACAATTGGCCCCATGAATAGTAAGACATTTTTGTTGCGTTTTCAAGATAATAATGACCTGTTGAAGGTCCTTACATAAGCCATCTGCTACTCTTGCTCGTACTAGTGCTACTTGAATGTGTTGACATTGATTTAAGGAAGCCCCCTCCTTTGCTAAACTTCAAGATGCCCAGGACCCTGATGATGATTACAGGTCTTTGTCCCTTGGTACTTGTGATTCTGAAGGGGATCAAGACAACACAGAATCCACTTCCCTTGAATGTCATTCCTCTAATGAATTCTTATCTAAATCAGTGCAAGCTCCTCAAAGCTCAAAGAAGAACAAAAGGCACCCAATATAGCCCCTCAATGTGCAACTCACGGTCAGGAAAGACCCAACCCTCTCTCTTAATGAATAATATGAATATTATATTTTGTAATGGCAGGGGTATTGGTAACCCTAACACCTAGGATAGTGTAGGCAACTTATTTATGTTCACAGACCTTTTTTGTTCATAATAACTAAGCCTTTTGTTAATAGCAGATACATTAGACACTTTCACTTTTTTGTGAGAAGTCGAACTAGCTGACTAATGAATTTAATGGCGGCAAAATCTGGATTACTTGGAAACAAGGAGTTAAGGTGAATCCTATTTTGATTAATACTCAATGTATCATTCTGTCTGTTGACATTAGAGGGTATTGTTTTACCTTATCGGTTGTTTATGGTAAACATACCATCCAAAAAAAGACGAGAACTATGGAGCCATTTGAGGATGATACATGCTCAAAATATTGGTCCATAGATTTAGGGTGGAGATTTCAATACTATTAGAGCTCGTGGTAAAAGAATTGAGTGTGCCTTCCCTCAACCAGTGGCTATTCAGAAATTTAATAAATGCATTGATGACTGTCAAATGGACTCTATTCCTACTTCTAGAGGAAAATACATTGGTGCAATAACATGAAGGGCTTGAGAAGAACCTGGCAAGTGCTTGATAGTGTTACAATCTAATTTACTGCTTTCTAAGGGTCTTTCTGCTACTCTTCTGACCAAAGAATTCTCTGACCACTCCCCTATTCTCCTATCTTGGTGCATTGATCCCTACAATGGTCCCAGACTGGTGTCTCCAATGTATGTGGTGTACTCAAATTGAGTTCAAAGCCATTGTCTCTAAGGTATGGAATAATCTTTGTCTCCATCTCCTTTACTTGACATTCATCTCAAACTTAAAGAGCTAAGACAGTCCCTCAAGGAATGGAACTTTGCCTCCTTTGGTAATATTTTTGATCGTGTAGCTGCTCCAGATGCTAAAATTAAGTCTTTTGATCTTATGCTGCAAACTTTATGGAATTCTGATACTTATGCTAAGCTGGTGGACTGTAAAGTTAAATGGATGGAAGCTTGCCTTTGTGAAGAAATATTTTGGAAACAAAAGTCCAAAATTAAATGGCCTAAGGAAGGGGATGCTAACAGTCATTTCTTTCATGGCATTGTTAAAAGCAAACATGTCCAATCCAGGATTGATTCTATAGCTAGTCCAAATGGGGATACTTTATCTGGTTCTGCGGCTATTCAATGTTTCTATCGACTCCTCAGCTCTAAAAACCACAACTTAGATGACGATTTTCTGAACATTATTCCCACTCTGGTCAATGAAGACGCTAATGCCATGTTACTGAGACCGTTTGTTATAGAGGAAATTCACTCTGCCACTTTCTCAGTTCCTCATGATAGTGCTGCTGAAATTAATGGCTTTTCATGTGCATTCTTTACATCAATGTGGGATATTGTGTGCTCATCTATACTTGAGGCTGCAAACGAGTTTCTGCAATGTAAACAGTTGCCTAATGCATTTACTCATACTATTCTGGTCCTTGTTCCTAAAAATAGGCCCTCAGTAGCCTCAATGACTTCAAACCAATTAGTCCGTGCACAACCTCCTATAAAATCCTTGCTAAAGCCATCAGTGTTAGACTAGCTAATGTGCTATCCATGCTAATCTCTCCTAACCAAGGTGCTTTTGTTAAAGGCAGGTGCACACCAGATAATATTGCTCTCCCTCAGGAGGTTTGTAGAGAGATAGATAAAAAACAGAAGCATCCTAATATTATTCTTAACCTGGACACGAATAAGCTTATGACATGCTTGAATGGGATTTCCTTTGGGCTATCTTACAGAAATTTGGCTTCTCTGATGTTCGGATAAAGCTCATGCAGGCTTGTGTATGCAACTGGCACTTCTCTGTGGTGTTTCAAGAGGTGTATAACGGCCACTTTCAATTTTATAGAGGCCTTAGACAAGGAGATCCTCTATCTTCAAGTCTATTTATTCTTGCTAAAGAGATTCTCTCCCTGGGATTTTCTCACTATATTCCTCCAATGGCTGGACACTTTACTAGCCTAGCTATATGCCCCTCTCATCTACTTTTTGCAGACAATATCATAGTGTTCATGAATGTGGTCAGATCCTCCCTCCTCAAAGTGATAAAATTACTTGACGCTCACCAATTATGCTCTGGTCAAAGACTGAACTTCTCTAAGTGCCAATTCTATCTTCCAGTCAAGGCCCCCCTTGATAGAGTGAGAGTTGTTGAAAAAACTCTCAAGTTTTCAAGAGGTAAGTTCTTTATTAAATACCTTGGTGTTCCTATTAGCCCTGGTCAATGCAAAGTGGCTTATTACCAACCTCTGTTGGACAGAATCACTATGAGGCTACAAGGATGACAATGTAAACTTCTTAGCAATGTTGGTAGACTGATTCTCATTAAACATGTGTTATGTAGCATGCCCATTCACCTCCTCTCTGCCACCTCTGTTCCCAAATCTATTATCCACTCTATCAAGTCTCTCTTGGCTAGATTCTTTTGGGGTTTCTTTGAGTATGGTAAAAGGACACACTAGATGCAATGGCATAAACTATGCTTTCCTGTTTGTGAGGGTGGTCTTGGTATCAAGAGAGTTATTCATATCAAAAAAGCTTTATTGCTAAAACAATATTGGATGATCTCTGTCTAATTCTATATGGGTTGGATTCATGTGGACAAAATACAGAATTTCTTCTTCTCCTGCTGAGTGGACCAGCCCCTGTGCTGCTCCAAGGAATGGAAAGATTTATCTCTAGGAAGCACTCCTTCCCCAACTTGTGTGCCTCGACTGTAGGTAAAGGTAGCATCTCTTTTTGGTTTTCCAATTGGCACCCTGAGTTTAATTTTGCTCTTCTAAGTGATAATGACGTTAGCAAGGTTAAACTCAAGGACTTTTACTCTGATGGTCATTGGTGTTTTGATGATCTTATTCCATCTCTTAGCCCTGAGGTGGTGCATGCCCTATCTGAGAATGCCCCCAAACTTTCAGAGGATGATGATTTGACACACTGAACCCCTGATAAGGCTAGTGCATTTTCCACTAAGTCTGCTTAGAATGCTATCAGACCACGCAACACTCATATTCTTGAGGAGATTTGGTCTACTCTCATGCCCCTATCTGCTAAACTGTTATGCTAGAGGATCTTTAACAACATTCTCCCTGTCTGGCACATCAATGGCCTCCAAATGTGTCTACTGTGCTGCTATTCAGGTTGAAACCCTTAATCATTTATTCATTCAAAATGAGCTTGCCCAATCTATATGGAAATATATTGGTGCTATTTTTGTTGTTCCTTATTTCCTCTTGAATCAATTCCTTCCAGAATTAGATGGTCGTCCCGGAAATGTAATGGAAAATCTCATTTCTCAATTTTGGGTAGGCTTGTTTGTATTGCTATATGCAGGATCTGGAGTTTCAGAAACAATATTATTTATAGGGGCATGACAAAGGGTGCCTTGCATGCTAGATTGGTTATTATAGACTCCGTGCAGCACATCGATCACCTTGTCAAGCGTATGATGAAATCATCTAAGTTTGGCATTGACTCCTTGATTTCGATTGGCATTACTCCCAAGCAAGGTTTTAAATGTCGTTTTTCATGTTCAAGTCGGATAAATCGGCGATATATCGGCCATATCGGCCGATTTTTCAGCTTTGAAAAATTGGCCGATATGACCCTTTTTATTTTCCTGCTGTTTTTAAGGTGAAACGGGTTTGGATTTAGTGCTGAAAATCCAAACCCGTTTCACCTAAGACCTATTCTTATAAATGTGAAGCGATAGAGAGAGAGAAAAGAAACCCTAGGGCAAAGTCGCCGTTGTTTACCTCTCTCGAGCTCGTCCTCATCGGTGCCTCGAAACTGCCTCGTCCTCATCACGGTGAGTCTTCTTCTCTCTCTCTCTGATCACCGTCTTCCTCTTCTTCTCTCTCTCTGAGTCTCTGATTCTCCCTTTCTTTCTCTGAGTCTATCTCTCTCTCTCAATCTCTTCGTCTCTCTCTGCTTACCCTTTTTTTGAGTAATTCACAAAAAAAAACCCTGAATTTTGTGATTGAAATGCATAAATTGAAAACTGAATTTATAAATTTGTAATTGAAATTCATAAATTGAAATTGAATTATATCTTATTTCTTAGTTCAGCATATAACTAATTAACTGGTTATTGATGATAAATGCCGCTAATTACTGGTTATTGCATTTAGGATATGATATTATACATATGCGCACCACCCAATATGACAATCCGATATTTAGTCCATGTCCCCCGACATATCCCCGATTTTCGCTATCCGACATGGATTTCAGCCGTCCGACATGAACCCGACATCCGACATTTAAAACCTTGCTCCCAAGACCCCTCCTATCAGAGATTCATAAGATCACAGTTATGCATCGTCTCCACCTCCTGTTAACACATATGCTCTAAATGTAGATAGCTCTTATCGTGGCAATTCTTTGGCAGTTGGTGGCATCATTCATAATCACATGGGTGATTTAATCTGTGCATTTGTTGGTCCTATAGGTCATGGCACTAGTCTTCAAGGAGAACTACATGCCTTAACTATTGGGGCTGAAATGGCGTCTGAAATTGGCCTACACCCCACCAGTGCTCAAACTGACTCTAAAACTCTTATCTCTTTGATTGGGGAACATAGTCCATATTGGCAGCTGCACCATCGTTGGCGTGAGATGGACCATTATCTGCAAACCATCCCTGTTGCTCACTTCCTACCATGAAGGCAACAGTGTGGCTGATTTCTTGTTCAAACTTGGTCGCTCCTTGAATGAGATGCAATACTTCTTTCAGCTTTCAGAGCTCCCTCGCCCTGCTCAACGGCTCCTATGGTTGGATAGGATGGGCACGACATATGCGGGAAACTGCTAACTTTTTTTCCTTTTCTCTTCAGGAGATTTTTGTCTTTGGCCCATATTTGTTTTATGTACAAGTGAGGCTTGTCTCATTTCTTTTGCTCTTGCTCCTCTGACTATGTATGAGTCATACAAGTTCTCCGGAGAATTTTGTGTACTTAAGTTCATATATATATGTGTGTGTGTGTGTGTGTGGAGGGGCGGTAGTTTAATTTTAAAAAATTGAATCAATGTGTTAACATTTACAGTTTTTAAGGAAAAAAAAGTTGTTTTACATGGATAGCTCAAACAACCAATTGTATTTCCTTGTTCCATACTCCATAATGCATAAATTTGCAAAATGCAAAAATATGAACAAATTGATTAAAAAGGAAGACAACTCTACTTATTAAATAGTTTAAAAACCTAAAGAACAATTGATGTGTGTCATCTTATAAGTAAGACATCACAACTAAAATCATTAAGAATCCTGGTGGAAATTATCACAGGGGAGAATAAACAATCAAATTTCAGTTTTAGTCCCTCCTTTCATCATTGGTTGTTGAAAGTAGGAGTGCAAGCTTACATGCATTATGTAATGCACAAGTCTATTCAAACTACTAAAATCGAAAGGACTGCTCATCGATGGTTGACAGGAAAGCCAACACAAATTAGATTAGTCCATTGTGGATGTTCAAGGGGACAAGAAAGGAGCAGTTACCATATGTCAAGAATTCCCAGAGGAGCGATCATCCATGTTTATGTCATGATATTCGGTCCTCAGGTTCAGAATCATAATACTCACCATTCCAAAGTTTTGGTTTATGATCCATATCTTCATCTTCCTATATCAATCCAATCATATGATTTAGATGAAAATCAGACAAAAGAGCAGTTTGCAACTAAACAGATAATCTGACAGTGAAGTAATACCTCCTCAGGAGGTTCTGTATTTGGTGGTCTCTCCTGGAATTGCACACTTGGAACATGTTGTATTTTTGAAAGGTGCTCAAGTAGCACAGTCCTGCATGAAGCAAGTCGTGTTGTTTGAGAGACAAAAGAACACAATTGAAGGAACGAAACTTTTTCTCTCTCAATATCTTTTCTAACTAACTTCAGAAAAGCAATGATGTAAATAAACTCAACACCAAGAAGCTGATAAGGCAGATACACAAAGAATGTTCAAAGCAATTTGTTACCTCCAAATACCTTTTTCCAAAACCCTAAACCAGTATTATAGTCACTTTGCATCTTCTACTGGAATTTTCCATTCGCAAAAGCAAAATGGCATTAGCTACTTGTTTCCATAATAAGGTATCTCTGACTGAGGCCCAAGAAAAAGTCACTAGATTTATAGCATGAATGCTGGTTTCCGAGAAAGAGATAAAATAAACTCTATAACATGATTGTTTCATGAAGAATGCCAATGTCTTTATAAACATGAGCAGCAAAGCAGCTCAGTCCAATATGGTGTAAAAGGAAACCAGGGTAGCAGTTCATTAAATAAAAAAGCAACTGCTCAAGCAGGTGGAACACTGCTCTAACGAATTAATACAGTTATAATGTAATTGTAAGCTGCTGATTACCTAAATCTAGAAGTTCATTCTTTAACGAAGTTGATATTTTCATAGAGAATGCCTAATACGCATTTTAACTTTGCTATCATGTGTATTCATTTCAGTATCTAAAGTCAAATGATCGAAGGAGGCCATATTTTGAATGGAAGTACATCAAAGACAGACTATCTAACAGAAAAATACATTGAAAACAAAGTATATGTAACATTGTAGAATGTGTTCGCATATGATACAAGAAATAGAGCGATTAAAGTGAAGGAAAAAAAAACTAATGAGCACATTAAAAAGAGAAAGGTCAACAAATACCTCATTTTCTCCAGATCTTTTGCAGTGTTCTTATTCTCCGCAGGTGATGGTGCAACATGCAAAGTATAGTCAGGACCAAAGTACTCATAATATTCATTATAAGGCAATTTGTTTTCTGGTTCCACTCCAACTGCAACTGCTGTCTATATACAAGGTAAAATACAAGAATTATATTCAGGACAGAACTACAAAGGAGGGTTAGAAATCCATCTGATATCTCACAAACCTCATAACACCAGCAGCGTGCTACATTACGAATTGTATAGCCTCCACCACCCAAGACCATAAGTGGCACATTGAAAGATCTAAGGAACCGTAGACAATCTGCATGCCCCTTAACTGAAAGATTAAAACAACCTAACCTATCTCCAGCAAGGGAATCTGCGCCACATTGCAGGACAACTGCATCAGGCTGATACACCTCCATGACTTTTTGAATGATTGGTCGGAAAAGACCTTGAAAACTATTGTCATCCATCCCGTCATTTAAAGGAACATTTAAAGCATAGTACTTTCCTGAGCCATGGCCAACATCCTTGACATGCCCAGTCCCAGGAAAGAAGTCCCCGAATTTGTGGAACGAGACAGTCATGACTCTGTCAGTAGTGTAAAAAGCCTCCTCAACGCCATCTCCATGGTGGACATCTATGTCTACATATAGCACACGCTGACCATCAACAGAGTCAGCTAAAAGTCCAAATATAGAAGACAATATCTTAAACAGGATACATTTGACATCACAAAAATAGTGATCTAAACACTACTAAAACACATACAGAATAAATTATCCAGTAGAGAGCATCAAATTAAGTGCATGGAGCTTTCCTCAGTTTGATTTCACAACGCAAGACCGGTAGAACTCAGGATACTGGACATGAATTTGTATAAATGAGAGATGACGATGACAGTAAAGAAGACAAGAGGAAAGAAACAGACGAAACCAAGCATCGAATAAGGAATACAATAACATTTTTGAAGCATTGACAGCTCTTATATGGCAGCATCAGGAACCCACTTCTAAAAGATATGAGAAGGATGCATGAATTGAAATCATCTTCACACCTCTAGAGGTAGGTGTACTGGTCAGGCTGCAAGCTGGAGGGATTTGTAAGTTCAAGTCCTTCTACCTCCAATTCCGGTGGCAACAGAATCTTTTCTGTTAATTAACCAGCCATTGCAGAGGAGGTTTTGATGCACCCAAGGCACTGATTTTGTAGGTCCTAAGAGTGTTTCTTTTCCTATCGGGTGAATGGAAGTTGTTAGCACCACCTTCATGCTAGAATTTTTCCAATAAACAAGTAGAACACTGCTGGGAAAGCAGTATTTGAAACATTCCATAACTCGGTGAAAATTTTACAAGAATTCTACTGGCTGCCAATAATAGACATGAAAAATTTCTAGCTAAGGCAACTTTTCAGAAGAGGATTTGCCTCTAACAATCAAAAGCAACCAGCTTGTAGAGGACCGACTTTGTTACTCTAGCTCATGCAACGAGTAGCAACTTTCCAAAATTATATACCTGGTTCATATTATGCAAGTCAAAATTAATGTCATCCTAGCCTCCTAGGGATACTACCCTAAATTTATAATTTTGCATTTTTATTTTATGTGCACATATATGTGTATTTATTCGGATGCCTGAATTCATAATCCTATTCACTCCTAAAAATTAAAATTAACCTAAATTGGCACAATAAACATATTATGTTCCAATTGTAAATTCCTCCTGGTTATACTAATATACTATCTTTATATTTAACAATTGCCCCATTTATAATTAAAATTTTAAGTTACACCTCAACTTTTTGTAAGGAAATGTTCTTGGTTTATTGTCATATATTCTATTAAGTTGACCTATATTTGTAAAATATGACTAAAGTACCCTTAAGTATACTTAATTAGTTAATTATACCATTTAACCTATCTTCTTACTAGTTACACTTGCGCACTACAGCGTTAGAATATCTTTTCTTAATAAATTGAAATTTCATCAAATAAAATAATGTAATCGCAAACACACAGAAGACATGCAACACAACTCAATTCATTTGGAAACAAGAAGCAAATTCCCTCCCTCTCTCCCACTCTGCCAATCTAAATCTCTCTTTCATAAGGCATTTCTTTCTTTCTTTTAATCCTAATAAACGCATTAGAACAAGAAGCTGGCTACTGATTTCCCTCTCTTAGAAGTAATCAGGTCTTATCTTCAATTGGATATGGATCTCAAATCGACGAAGAGAAAGGAGCTCCAAGCCTTCGCAAGAAGCATCGGTTTCCTGCAAACACCACAAATTCTCAGTTGATCAAGAGCCTCCTGTTTATTTTACAGGAGGACGATTTTACGTGACAGACAAACAGGAGGATAATCTTGTTTGCCCCCTACTTTTCCTTTTTTGGAGATTTAGGGTTCAGTGTTTGATCCTTACTGTTATGGTGTTCAAAGGGCAAGACAGTGGACGGCACAAACCGGGGGCCGTGCCTCTCTCCCCCTCCCTTTTGAGATTTTTTAAATCAGGTCAATGTTCGGAATGAACGATGGGGCATGGATTGGGGCTGTTTTAACCTATATACCTTTCAAATCTATCGTATTATATTCCAACACCAAACATTCGTTCCGATTATTACACTGGCTTGGGATAGATATCGTAATATCAATTAAGAACGTCTAATTCTATAATTTTCACAAAGACAATGGGCATGCCCAGTGTTCAGTTCTTTTTCAGATTGCATTTTTTCTGCTACTCATTAAAAATATGAACTTTGACATTACATTAAAGCCACTAAAAAGCCTAGATGAGCTTCAGAACTTTGGTTTGGGTTGGAGATACCTCTTTGGGATGTAAGAGCTCGGGCTTTAACTTATCTTTGCTAAACCATATGATGAGAATATTAATTATACTAGGGATACCTGTATAACCCTCCAGCAACCTTGATTATTCTGACAATTAACTACCATATTTTGATATTGTTGAAACAAACAGTCTCACATTTGCATTATGAATTATTTCAAACATCAGGTATGCTGGTGTAAAAGCCCTTTTTAAGTCATTTACTTGATTTTTTGTGCTTTCTTTGTACTCTTAATGCCCTTTATCTTCAGCAACACAAACTGGCAATTTGAAACCAAAGAGCTCAAGACTCTACCCAACCCTCCCAAATTACAGAGAAATATCTAATTCAAAGCAATAATTTCATCAACATACACAAAACTTACTCCAATTCCTTAAACATTTCACAACACGGAATACAATAGGAGCTCAGGAATGTAAACTAATCATGCAAATTTAGTAGCAATTCCAGACACCCAATACAATAAAATCCATATCACATTGTGTAAATTTTGCAGAACCAAACAATTTGAACTTGGAGATATTGTTTGATTTACCTTGTGAAACTTGAGAAGCTCGAGAATCCCCAGCACGATATCATTAACATAACAAAACCCCGACGCCTCGCACTTCTTGGCGTGGTGCAATCCCCCGGCCCAATTGATGGCAATGTCCGCGTCCTCCCTGTTCAGCTTCACCGCCGCCCCGATCGAGCCCCCGGCGCTCGCCTGGCAGAACTCGAACAGCCCCTCGAAGACCGGGCAGTCGTCGCCGACGTTGAACCTCTTCAGCATCTTCGAATCGCGGTTGTCGCTGTTGGCGTCGGCGGAGGAGGCGTCGGAGGGGAGGGAGGAGGGGGAGACGGAGGAGAGGAAGTCGACGTAGTCGTCGGAGTGGAAGCGGCGGATGTCGGCGGCGGAGGCGGGGAAAGGGCGGGAGATCTGGAGGAGGCGGTGGAGGGAGTAGTGGACGACGAGGGAGTGGGCCATCCGGATCCGGTGGGGTTTCATCGGGTGCCCTTGCCCGTAGTAGTAGTCGCCGATCGAGGGCTCGTAGAAGTAGGCGACGCGGCGTTTGGTGGCGTCTCGGCCGACGGAGGGGAGGGAGGCGCCGCCGCCGGCGATGGGGGTGTCGCCGCCGGCCATCGATTGTGAGGGTTTGGCTGGCTTTTGTTTTTTGGGGGGGAAAGGGAGGAGATTTGGGGACGAGGGTTTATGTTGTTTATGTACGGTACCGTGATTTGAGAGTTCGGGTTTGGGTTTGGGTTTGGGTCTGACTCGAGCCAAACATTTTGCGATTTTACTCCCTTAAACGTTTCGTATTTTGACTAAGTCCATCAAATCATTGAAATTGCTATTAAGTACCCCAATTCTTAAGTTATTCTGAAATTAATCCCTTCGATCGTTAAAATTGTTACGAGGACTTCTAATTCTCATAAGTAGTTTCAAATTATTCTCTTTAATTGCTACTCCAATTCCTTAAACATTTCATAACACGGAATAAAATTACTAATACCGAAGAAACTTGTCTTTATTCCTATTGTATAGTAGGGAAAAAATAATAAATTTTAAATTTTATTTCTTTTTTTTGTGAGTTTTTGCTCTTGAGAGCTAGCCATAACTTATATATACTATGTGCAAACCGCTACGTATACTGGGCTATTTTGCAAGGGTTAATTACGCATAGGTTCCAGTAGTGTTCATGCTTTCCATTTACTGTCCTTGGGTTTCATTGTACAAATAAAGCTCCTGGCTTAAAAATTTTCGTCTGCCTCTTTTGTCCTTGGTGAAATTTTCATAAATTTCCCAGCTTTGATGAAATTAGTGAGTCTATCCATGGTAGAAGAGTCGAAAGATTTTAACCCAAGAGTCCATCCGCAATAATGAAAATACAAGGGTAATAAGTACAAAACAGGAATAACACAGGGATCCACGTGCAATTAACCCTTTTGTAAGCAACATATGTCTCCTCCTCTCCTCCGCTCTGATTAGCAGTGTGGACTTAATAACCTCTAGCCTAATTCGTTTATTTTGTAAAAGAATTTTTATTTATTTATTTACTCTTTTTTTGTTGATGACGTAACCTCATATCAATTTTTGCAAATGTATGGGCTTATAAGTAGAAAGCACTGTTCTTTGAAGTACCAATTTGACAAAAGCGAAGGCCTGTTTTCAGTAAGAAGGCTTTCAATCCATCCAGGCTTTTAAACAACTCTGCATGTATAAATGAGTTTATACTGTTATTTGTACCCGCTGATTGTATAATACGTCAATAGAGAGCGGTAGCTTAGCAATTATAAAGTTATCTATTATCGAATGTTTACTAATTATAATATCATTGAGTCAGGGTACATGAGTTTGTGCCAGCGCAAGATTTGATTAACCCAAACATAGGCCTGAGTAGACAATTATCAGGTTATAGTCTAAGTTTCCGATTACAGCCCACAAGTCAGGCCCGTTTGTTTTCCCATTGCATAGCAGCATAGCTGCATCTTGTCTGAACTACAAATGAATTATCACAAAACAAGCTATAGAAAATAGAAAGTGATGGTGTTAGATTATGGAAATTTTCAAATTAAGTATGATATTTGATTTTTCTTGTAGATAAAAGCACCCCACAGAAAATCGAGGATGCTATAACTACATGCACTAACACTGTGTTTGGTAGTTCACTGGGGGAAGGAAAGGAAAGGTAAAATAGAGAAAGGAAAGACATGAAAGGGGAGGGCAAATATAATATATTGTTTGGGAGTTTACGAAGGAGAATAGAGGAGAACTTAGTTCATCATATTTGAAAGTTCTTACTAAGGAAATGGAAGGGAAAAAAAATTTCATAATCAAATCTGAGCCATTGATCCACGGTGATAGAGCCAAATATTAAATCTTTTAAGTTCATTTTCCCTACCCTCCTCTACACTCTAATTTGGAGGGGAACAAAACCACAAATTTTTTAATGAAATGTTTACTTTCCCTACCCTCCATTACCTTCCTTAAAAAAAACTTCCAAATAAATTAAGTGTTATTTTTCCTTTCCTTACTCTTGACTAACCCCCATCCAAACACACTGTTAAATGACCGTGTTTCAATTTAAAGAGCTAGACCGAAGAAGATATCATGAAGAATGCTTCGCGTTTAAAGGAGCTATGACTTAATCACTTTTCGTCACATAGAAGTGGAAGATCCTAAATTTTTATTTTTATTTATTTATTTTTTCCTCTTATCCTTCCTTGGTCATGTATTTCTTTCTTTGTAAGGTAAGGGTTGGGATAAATATAAGAGGACAGATAGATATGAATACGAGATATCATCTTGTATGTTTTTCCAATTAAAAAGTACACGAGACCTTTTTATTATAGTAATCTAGATTGCTACTTCTGAGCATTACACATTACTTTCACCTCAAAATAATTACTCTGTCGGCAATAATTACAATTCTCAACTTGCAACGAAGCCCCCATTGGTGAACCAATATTGGACCATAAATAGAGCGTGCGTAGAATTCTCTAAATTCCGAATCAAGAAATCAACATCATAGAAATCTTGCACACTTTATTAAACACTTTTCACCTAAAAGTTATGGACCAAAATGCAAAAATTTCCCTCTCAAGGCACCATCATGAGTTGCTTTTTTATGTAGAGAATGTAAGTGCACGGAGAAGGGTTGGGACGATGTAACACAAAGCATTAACACAACTTTGTTTCTCCCTAATGTAAGTTAAAATAATGAAGCTTTTTGGAAATAGACATTCCACTACAAACTAATTAATGGCTAAAAGGTACGGCATAATTCTTTTCAATGGAGACAGCAAGAGACAAATCCAGCCAAGCAGAAAGAGACTCCATCGTGTAATTTGTGAATTGTGAGGACTTAAAAATTTGTCAAAATTGTCATTCTTGAATCATGATGGCTGTGAAAAAAGCATTTTCTCATCTCTCTTTTATAGGGGAACAAACCAACACGTAAAGTCCATTTTAACAGCTTAATTATTAGCATATATACATGACATATTCATGTTGGCATTCAAATGGAAAGGCATGTGTCGGCACAGATGAAAGTCCACTGAATATATATACATGTACAATTCAAGCCTTCATGTTAGCCGGACTTTTCTGATCCATATAAGAGGGCAATGAAATCTCTTAACTATTTTCTATTTCGTTCAGTATGGATCATCAAATCAACCCGTTCGCTTAAAAGCTGTTCAGATAGAATTTATACTCGAGAAGAAAATCTAGCAATTATTTTACTATAGAACATGATCGACAGGCATAAACGGTAAAATAAGAGAGGGGAAGAAACTTAGCATGTGCATTCATGTAAACGGTGGAATCACATTATTATTATTATTATTATTATTATTATTATTTTGGTTGATACAATGACATGGGCCAAGATCAAGAGAAGCTAGATAATTTGATTCGCTCATAAAGAAAAAAAGTCCAATACCTTTCCGCGGGCCCGGCGGCTCATAATACACCGGCAAATCGGACATATCGTATATTTGTCTCCCAACGTGGATCCTGACAATTTATATCTTTTAATGCTCCAATCATTCAACTTTAAGTCATCTTCTTCTATGTAGCTCAACTCGTAATCATATACAGACGTCATGTTTTTGATCCGATGGTTATATTAAGGGTTAATTGAGATTATACCCTCTTAGTATCATCAGATGTGAATAGAAGCCATGTAGTTCTATTTACCCAAATAAAACTCCTAAGGTGAAATTTTTTTGACACTTCAAATAGCAAAAAAAAGTTTTGAAGAGGCGAATAGACCTCTTATAATTCAATTGGTGTCCCCAATTTACTAATTTTTTTGACTCGTAAAAAAGTAGAAAAAGTACATTAAGGGATCTATTCGCAGTTGGGCCAATGTTACAAGGGGTATATCTACACACAATTATAAGGAGTCTATTCGCAATACTACAAGAAGTCTATTTGCAATTAACCTTATATTAATATATTTGCACTATTTCATAATCTGTATAAGGTTTTCCCCCCACCAATGAGTAATGGGAGAAGGGGCACTTGTGAAACAAGTGCGGTTGGATCATAGGATGTTCGGGGGGGGGGGGTTAGTCAAATAGAACTCAAAACAAATTAGAACTGGGATAATTGTATGAAATTATCCCACTTTTTTTTTCTATACAAAAATGAGAGTTCTACTCTCTCAAATTATCCCAAGTTTTAGCTTGAAACTAGGTGGTAAAAAACTAGAACTCTCCTATTTATTTTATTATTTTCTATTTTTATATTTCTTTTTTTCTTTACTTATTTCCTACAATGGTCATCACCATCATTAGACCATCTTTGTTAGATCGGATCTCATCTCTTCTTTGTCATCTCTGATAATTTTTATCGGATATTATAATTATATAATTAATTTAAAAGTAAATATTATATCGATCTATAATTTATTAAACAATAAATTTGAGAGATGAGGAAAGAGATCTCATGGAGCAAAAAAGAAGGAAAATGTGGAAAACTTTTTTAAGGCTTGCACTATAATAATAATTAACAAATAAAAAGCTACAACATATATTATAATAATAATTGTCAATATCTTATAGTCTAACCAAAAGTTATTTAATAGTAATTAACATTATCGTAAATAATTACCAATCAATAATAGTAAGTTTAAAATACATAAATAGTATTTGTATCCTCAAAATTCATAAATATATACTTCATGATTGTAAAAATTATTTCACGTTAATTTATCAAAATATCATACTTTACAAAATTGTTCCTATTTATCCCACTAGCAAAAATTATTCCACTTTAACTATTATTTGACTTCAAGTGAAAATGTCCCAATGACTAACACCCCGAGGTTTAAAAACGTTATCATATGCACTAAAAATTTATTGATGAAAAACAATAAAAGACGAAGAAACTTTTCCATATTAAAGGAGACAATGTGAAAGACGTTGTTTTACTTACTTCCTTATCAAAGATATTTCTTATAGTTATACTATTGTTGAAAATGATTTCATAATACCCTCACCAAGATTATTAAAAGATGTCCCTTGCATTACAATACTCCAAAAACCAATTCACACCATTAAAGTTTAACTAATGAAATAGGAATTAACTTCCTTACGATAAGGTCCACCTCTATATTTAGCCAAATAGAACTCAAAACTAGAACTAGAATAATTTGTGGGATAAAATTTTATAGGGTTAGTCAACCGTAACTCTAACAAAATTAGAACTGGGATAATTGTATAAAATTGTCCCACTTTTTTATTTTTCTATACAAAATGAGAGTTCTACTCTCAAATTATCCTAAGTTTTAGCTTGGAACTAGGTGGTAAAAACTAGAACTCTTATATTTATTTTATTATTTTTCATTTTTTATATTTCTTTTTTCTTTACTTATTTCCTACAATGGGCATCACCATCATTAGACCATGTTGTTAGATCGGATCTCATCTCCTCTTTGTCATCTCTGATAATTTTTATCGGATATTATAATTATATAATTAATTTAAAAGTAAAGCTTGTATCGATCCGTAATTTATTAAACAATAAAATTGAGAGATGAGGGAAAGAGATCTCATGGAGCAAAAAGGAATGAAAATGTGGAAAACTTTTTTAAAGGCTTGCACTATAATAATAATTAACAAATAAAAAGCTACAACATATATTATAATAATAATTGTCAATATCTTATAGTCTAACCAAAAGTTATTTAATAGTAATTAACATTATCGTAAATAATTACCAATCAATAATAGTAAGTTTAAAATACATAAATAGTATTTGTATCCTCAAAATTCATAAATATATACTTCATGATTGTAAAAATTATTTCACGTTAATTTATCAAAATATCATACTTTACAAAATTGTTCCTATTTATCCCACTAGCAAAAATTATTCCACTTTAACTATTATTTGACTTGGCGTGAAAATGTCCCAATGACTAACACCCCAGGTTTAAAAACGTTATCATATGCACTAAAAATTTATTGATGAAAAACAATAAAAGACGAAGAAACTTTTCCATATTAAAGGAGACAATGTGAAAGACGTTGTTTTACTTACTTCCTTATCAAAGATATTTCTTATAGTTATACTATTGTTGAAAATGATTTCATAATACCCTCACCAAGATTATTAAAAACATGTCCCTTGTATTACAATACTCCAAAAACCAATTCACACCATTAAAGTTTAACTAATGAAATAGGAATTAACTTCCTTACGATAAGGTCCACCTCTATATTTAGCCAAATAGAACTCAAAACTAGAACTAGAATAATTTGTGGGATAAAATTTTATAGGGTTAGTCAACGAACTCTAACAAAATTAGAACTGGGATAATTGTATAAAATTGTCCCACTTTTTTATTTTTCTATACAAAATGAGAGTTCTACTCTCTCAAATTATCCTAAGTTTTAGCTTGGAACTAGGTGGTAAAAACTAGAACTCTTATATTTATTTTATTATTTTTCATTTTTTATATTTCTTTTTTCTTTACTTATTTCCTACAATGGGCATCACCATCATTAGACCATCTTTGTTAGATCGGATCTCATCTCCTCTTTGTCATCTCGATAATTTTTATCGGATATTATAATTATATAATTAATTTAAAAGTAAAGCTTGTATCGATCCGTAATTTATTAAACAATAAAATTGAGAGATGAGGGAAAGAGATCTCATGGAGCAAAAAGGAATGAAAATGTGGAAAACTTTTTTAAAGGCTTGCACTATAATAATAATTAAAAATAAAAAGCTACAATATGTATTATAATAATAACTGTCAATATCTTATAGTCTAACCACAAGTTATTTAATAGTAATTAACATTCTCGTAAACAATTACCAATCAATAATAGTAAGTTTAAAATACATAAATAGTTTTGTATCCTCAAAATTCATAAATATATACTTCATGATTATAAAAATTATTTCACGTTATTTTATCAAAATATCATACTTTACAAAATTGTTCTTATTTATCCCACTAGCAAAAATTATTCCACTTTAACTATTATCCCACTTCATGAAAATTTCCCAACTGACTAACACCCCAGGTTTAAAAACATTATAATATGCTCTAAAAAATTTATTGATGAAAAATAATAAAAGACGAAGAAACTTTTCCTTATTAAAGGAGGCAATGTGAAAGACGTTGTTTTATTTACTTCCTTATCAAGGATATTTCTTATAGTTATACTATTGTTGAAAATGATTTCATAATACCCTCACCAAGATTATTAAAAACATGTCCCTTGTATTACAATACTCCAACAAAACCAATTCACTTCATTAAAGTTTAAATAATGAAATAGGAATTAACTTCCTTATGATAAGGTCCACCTCTACCTTAATTATTAAGCATAAACAAATTATTATGAGGCAACAAGAATCTGAGGATTGACTACTTGTGTCATTTCCATCAACATCACAATATTTTTTCTCAAATCTCTCCTACCGTCCACCAAGCTTCTCTCATAACCACCTTTATAATTATTTTCTTACCACTTTTTATTTATTTATTTACTTAGTCTAGGTATCTTAAAAGCCAATTCATTCCCCATGCAACCACTATAAGACTGCATTCTATTTTGAATCATTAGACAAGGCCTCAAAGTTCAGCCTCTGAAACTCAAGCCATTCATCCAAAAATGGGCAGAAATCCAAGCAACATTACTACTCAGAAGGAGAAACTGAGGAAAGGGCTATGGTCTCCAGAGGAAGATGAGAAGCTTTTCAACCACATTATGAGATTCGGTATCGGATGCTGGAGCAATGTCCCGACGCAAGCAGGCAAGATAAATTTATAGTTTTATATCCTAACATGTCGTTGCAGATTGAGCGTCCTTTATTTATGTCTATACAATTATTTGAGTGCAGGGTTGAAGAGATGTGGGAAGAGCTGCAGGCTTAGGTGGATAAATTACCTGAGGCCAGACCTCAAGAGGGGCAACTTTTCAATGGAAGAAAAAGATTTGATCATTGGACTTCATGGAATTCTAGGAAACAGGTAGCTAAAATTATATTATACATACAAAAAAGTTAAAAATCTATATGATCTTATATGTGTGTGTGTGAAATTTGAGATGCAGGTGGTCGCAAATTGCGTCACAATTGCCAGGAAGAACAGATAACGAGATCAAGAACTACTGGAACTCTAGCCTGAAGAAGAAACTTCAAAAGATGGGTATCGACCCGCTAACCCACAAACCGATAAGTGATGCAGAACGACAACAGGAAGAGAAGAGTTCATGTCCAAATTTCAGCATGAAATCAGTTTTTGATTCGTCACCTGTGACAGAATTCAAAGTGGATACTAGCATTGACACAATTTATGATCAATTGCTACAATGCATTGTGCCTGAAAACTTGGGATATTATGAGGAGAGCTCAAGTATTGGTAGTAGTAATTCAAGCAATTTGATTGAAGATGGGGCTTTGAATTGGACTTCAGATTGTAAGCTGAGATCATTTGCCTAGGATCAGTGTAATTTGTCTGTAGATTACTCAACTTTTCAGTCAATGGCGTGGATGTCTTCATCTGAAGTGTTGTTTGGTATCTCCGCAGGGGATTCAGAGTGTGAGTTCAATGGGAGTTTTATCTGAATTTTCTCTTTTTTCTAAGATTCTAATATGTTCATATCAATGAATAACATGCAGTTCTTGTGTGTCTTAATCCTTCTTTTCTTTTCCTTCTTTTTCTTTTTCTTTTTCTTTTTGTAAGCGTTGCGGGGAGCAATATTTTGACATGCCTTGGTCTGTTACAAGATGAGATGGTATTATTATTCTTCTTTGTTTCCCCTTTGCAAGAGTTCTGAAAACTAAGCATGCACTGCTTCGCCCCTGTAATTTCTCCACTTCAATGATCTGATCAACTGGCTTCTTTCTCATGAATTGATTTAAGATTTGATCAAACTGTTAATCAAAGTCAAAGCTCACATTGTCTCGCAAATAAAATATTTAAAAAATGAAAACATAAACTTCTTCTCATACTCTTTGCTAACTTTACAAAATTCATTTCTGATTAACATAAAATGGTTAGGGGTCTCTCGTGCTAAAAAGGTGAAAGAACGTTAAATAACAAGTAATTAAGCAAATACAAGAGTTAGAAAAGGGTAAATATCACGAGAGTTAGTAAAGGGTAAATGTCAGAAAATTTCCCTTAAGTGTATGGATAAACAGAACAACCCCTCCCTAACTTTAAGATTTTATTAGAATGCTCTCTTTAACTTTGAGATTTTATAAAAAACTCCCTAAAAGCGAAGGGATACTGATAAAATATCAAGTTAAAGGGGTTGGTTTTCTGATAACCTTTAAATTTAAGGTGTTTTTATTATATTTTTAAAGTTATGGTGGTTTATCCGATAATCGTCCAAAGTTAAGGGGGGTTTTCCTGCTATTTACCCATCTGAAAGAGAGGGACAAGAATGGTGGTTATATAGCATGCAAGAACACAATTGCCTTTTTTCCACGAGTTTTTTTTTTAATCTTTATCAGATAAAATTAAAATTTGTATATTCTCTTTTTCTCAAGCAATATACAATAATCAAGCATTACATTTTTTATAGGAAGAAAGATTAAGAAAAATTAAAAGATTTACTTTGATGAAAAAAATTTAGATTAATGATAATGATCGACTTATCACACTGAAATTCCGCGTATGCCTTACAAGTTCATGGAACAACAAACCACGTGTATTATAGTCCTTATAGTACATGTAATAATATTCTTTATAATTAGCTCAAATTAATTCTTTTAGTCTTCATACTATGAAAAGAGCACAGTCACGAGATCATACTATGCGTAGATCATAATTATAATATTGAGAAGTTAATAAAAAACATATCCTGAATTTTACAGGATGAGATTATGAGAAGATAAAAGAACAGCTATATTATTGTACCTATTTGCATATATTATCTTATTTTATCTTGTTATAAAAGTGTGTTTGATGTTAAAATATTTTTTTTCAAAAATGCCCTCCAAAACACATACAGGCATCCGTAAAACACATAAATGGATACATAAAACACATACATATATACATAAACTAAGTCCCTTCAAATCAAACACATACATACATACATAAATTTAAGTTCTTCTCATAACCCCAATCTCATTAAATCACATTAACTAAAGGCTTTACATTATGGTATAACTATTATTTAGTATAGTTAAATATATTTTTGATAACAGTATGGTTAGATACATTTTGTAAACTATAGTACAACTATTATGTAGTATATAGTTAGGTATATCTATTTTGTACTAAACTTTAGATATTAATAAATTTTATATGGATATAAAATTTAAGTAAGTTACTTAAAATTATGTAAGTTACTTTTTTGCAAATAACTTTCACATCCACGTCGGCATGCAAGTGGAATATAATATTGTTTGAAAAATAAATTTATTATTAAAAGTGCAATGTGAAGATGATATGGCAAAGCTAGATTAATTAGTAAATATAGTTAAAATCATTTAATTAAAATTTGTTACCATTTTGTCACTTTCATGTGACTTCACCACTTTTAGGAGAAGTCAAAATTTGCATTATATCCTATGTGATAATTTTCTTGCATTTCACTTTCATAAACCACTTACATGCAAACAAACACGTAAAATATTAAAATAAAGTCACTTTCTCACTTTTATCTTTCACTTGCATGCAAACAAACACCCCCTAAAGTAAATGCGGACAGACCACTATCAATTAGCATTTAAGTCTCTTAATCTTAATGGGCTACGTAAATGCAGACAAACCCATTCTCAATTAAGTAAATTGCTATGGAATTTTATCAACCCCAACTATTTATTAATGTAACATATATCCTTATTCATTAGTATTTTGAAAAGAAAAGGCCAATATGTTACTCGCTCTTCCTGAACCATCAGAGACCGATGATAGCGTGGGTCCTGGCTGCTATCGCAATCACGGTGCCCAAAAGCAGCCCATTGACTGTCCTCCCTCTTCTACTGTCCGTCAATGAAGAATATGATGACGAGTTGGACATTGCATCGGCAATTGATAGTCTACTTTGGTTTGGAAAAATGTGTGGTATCAGATGGCAATGTAACTTGCAACATAAGAAAATATTGATTTTGTGCGTTCAAATAATAATAATAATAATTCTTTTTAGTGTTGGGTGGGAGG
Source organism: Asparagus setaceus (assembly GCA_012295165.1). Classification (NCBI taxonomy): domain Eukaryota; kingdom Viridiplantae; phylum Streptophyta; class Magnoliopsida; order Asparagales; family Asparagaceae; genus Asparagus; species Asparagus setaceus. The sequence goes on from CM022703.1 coordinate 30,145,862, forward strand.
GGGGGGGGGTTGGGATTTATTGATATAGGCTAAATGCAATTTCCTTTATTTTATTTTAATATCATAATATCTAATGTCGTAACATTTTTACTGCTTGTGATCTTCACTGTTTTTTTGTTATTAGAGATATATAGGTTTCTACGCTTTTTTATATTTAACTGTTGATTTGTTTCATAATTTTTGGGTTTGAGGTTTTGGATTTCATAGGCTGCTTTGGGATTATATAAAGATTGTGAACATCCCTTAACAAAAATAAGGTAGACGATCCACAATTCATGTAGTTGAAGGGTGCGGGTGTCTAAGCGGATACATTACTACTCTATATTACTAAACTATTGGAACTAGTCCTGTAGCAAGTCACTATTCCTCCTACAGTTGCATCTCTAACTTTGTTTTTGTTATCTATTACTTCTAACTTAAAAGCAAAATCTCGGATTACTATTTATGCCACAGTAAATACTATTCTTGATACAATGTAATTCAGAATATTAAAATTACTATTTATGCTACAATAATATTTTCAGCCTAACCATGTTGTTCTTGCTACAATGATTTTCCCCCCCATAAATACTGTTTATGCTACAAGATATCTTATAATTTTAAACATGCTATTTGTGCTACAGTAATTTTTTTGGCCCTATATTGAATGTCCATTTTGTAACCTTGGAAACACTGTTCTTTTTTTTTGTCTGTTCTTTCAAATGATGAATTTAACATTTATCAGACATTTTATAAATATAAATTTTTTCTAACTCTATTATAAAAAATTGATAAAACTTATTAATTGATATAACTTGATAAATAATACCCGCAACAACACACAGGTTTAATACTAGTTCTCTCTAAATGCTTTGAAAGAGAACAATTCTCTTTGTAGTATATCTTTTCTTTCGATGTCTCAAAAACTTGGGCTTTGCTTAGAGCCGGCATTGTGCCGAAGAGGGGAAGGGATTGAAGCTGTGAGGGAGATGAGTGAACTTGTGGTGGTTCAATAAATAATTAGAGATTGAGGTACCATATATGTACTTAAGATTTGTTTTAGTTTGGTGAGATATGGGGTTCAGATTAGTGAAAGCTATTTCTTCTTTGATTAATTGGATTTGTGTTTAGTTAAGTTAATATATTTATTGTCTTTGGTGCTGAAAGTCTTCATCACTATCTTCCCGTTTGTTTGAACGGAAGTAGTTATGAAGTAGCTGAAGTAAAAGAAGTAGATGCTACTTCTGCTACTTCCAAGTAAAAAAATATGTTTGTTTCTCTAAAAAACATACTTCCAATACTTTCTTAAACGCTGATGTGGTGCTTACGTGTCATCCTTACTTCCAAAATATTTTTCCACCCCTCAAGGCTCGGAAGTAGCTCAGAAGTAGGCGAAATGCATATTAATTAGGAAATAAATAATTTTTCTTATTAATATTCATTTGTTAGTTACTTCCTAACAATTTTTATTGATATCCAAACAAAAAGAGAATGAAGAATAAGAAGTATTATTTCCACTACTTCAAAAACATGTGAAAAAAAACTATTTCCACTACTTCCTACTTCATAAATTTATAAGTTACTTCTTTGATCTATTTCTTACTTCCGGTACTTCTGTTAAATCAAACGGGCCTGATTGGGACTAAGAATTTTAATCATTTGTTTCATCATTAAAAATTTAAATTAACTTAAACATAATTTATTTCTATCCATTTTACTTTTAAATTTATCTACTATAATTTGTTCCTAATACTTCATTTTACTTTAGCATATAAAATAGGTGTGTATACGTGCAACGCACATACAATATGCTAGTAATTTATAAAATTTCTCTTTCAGTTTCCTTCAATATCTTAATGATTTTCGCTTCACAAACATAATAATTCTTATCTCCATTCCACAATTCCGAGCAACTCACTCACTTTCATACTGTGCCTACACCCCCATATTTTTTTACTTACAGAAGATAATAGATATTCACACCATAGAACAACATGTCATGCAAAATCTAAAAACCAAATCAATCATGTAAAATGAATGAACAAAAATAAATAAGTCATTTGCGCCTTTAGCGAAGAAATAGATCATATATCATTTTTGTTTGAATAAAAAGAACAAGAAATAGATAAAATGTTGGAAATGGTTTGCATGCAAACACGAACAAAGGCTAGGTCAACCCATTTTTCATTAGGACTCATTACTTTTAAATAATGATCATTATGAGCTTCAAACTACTTTTATACTATAAGAAACAAAATGTTAGATACATGAAAAACCATAATTTTATTGCATCTCTCACTTTAGTTTCTTATAGTACAAAACTTCGTGGAGAGTTTACCGTTAGCATTATCCTTACTTTTCATCTCTAGAAAATACTAACACTTCTTCATAATTCAATGACATATTAAGCTGTGATATAGATAAACTGCTCGGCAAAGATTCAAGGAAAATACATTAAATAGAAGTGTTATACTCACTATCCCATTCTGATCAACCCATTAAATAAAAGTCATTGTAATCATTGTGATCTTCTTTAGAGTCTGAAATGGAAGAATTATATTATTTTCATTATATGTAAATACGTTATAACAATTTATCCGTCTACATAAATAAGACTATAAACCCTTATTTTGATGTGTTAAATCATTTTAGCTTATCTAAAGAGTTATCTTAAATTTTGAATTTTGATAAATTAAAATTGATTAACTCATTTTATTCCGTGCGTAAAATTTTATTTTGGTATGTTGGGATAAGTTTCGTTAACTCTCACTCGTGGTCAAAGAAACATATTATTTTTTGTTATTGTCGATATTAGTCCCTTCACTGATAAAAAACGTGGCATTTTAGACGGAAAAATCTGTCTAGATTAGTGAAATTTCCGTCTAAATTAACCAATATAGACGGAATTCCGTCTAGAATGTCGGTCGACTAAGTTTCCGTCTAGAATGGACTATTCTAGACGGAAATCCGTCTACAATAGCCATTCTAGACGGAAAATCTTTCATATTTTGAAAATATTTCCCTTTAAATATTTTAAAATTAGTCCTTCTAGCTAACAACTGGTTGAAAGATTTAGAGGGCTAATTTCATAACATTTAAAAAGATTTGGGAACTTATTTCAAAAAATAAAGATTTGTGGGACTAATTTCAAAACACTCGAAGATTTGGGGAACAAATTTCAGAATATTAAGATTTGGGGGAGTAATTTCAAAATATGAAAGTTGTGGTGTACTAACATCGAAATCCCCCTTTACTATGTTTTCGGCCAAATAATAGCGGAAAACTACCAACATGCTGGTTGGCCCGTCTGATCTTTTGGAACCAGTCCAGTTTTATAGGCTATTCTCCTAAGTGGGCCTATGTATTGGGCCTAAGCCACATTCACGATATTGGCAATTTGCCCACCGCACCGAGGGGTTTACTAAAGATGGAAACAAGGCGAAGGGTCAATTTGCCCACCGCACTGAGGGGTTTACTAAAAATGGAAACAAGTCGAGGGGTTCACTGAAATTTACCCTCTCAGGCTCTTCCCACTCCAGAGCTCCGACTCTCGACTCACCTGTTCAGGAACAGAGGAACCAAAAATTCACTAGATCCGATCCAAAACCATCAACACTACCTCTCCAAAACCCTAGAATGCGAGATCCGACGAGATCGCTCTCCAACTGATCTCGCTCATCGCCAATGGCGAAGCCGAAGAACCGCCTGCTGCTCCTCCTCCTCGTCGTCCTCTCCATCTCGACGGCGGCGGTCTTCTTCATCCGTAGCGCTCTCGATTCCTGCGACTCGCGTCGCGATGGAGCGGCGGCGGCGGACGCCGCGGCCACGGTGTCGGATCGGGTACGGTTGCGGCCGGAGAAGGATCCGCTAGGTTTCATGAGATCCAAGCGCGTTCTTCTCGTCTCTCACGAGCTCTCTCTTTCAGGTGAAACTAGGTCTGATTTTTTTATATAATAAACTCATTCTTCAGTTCGAGCTTTGATCTTTGTAGCAATTACTATAAAATTTCTCAGTTCAGTTAATATCTTCTAGTTTCTACATCAATCTCTCTCTCAATCACAGACAACTTTAGATTGCTCGAGTTAAAGATCAGGTAATATAACTCAAGTTCATAAAAAGTGAACTCCATTTCCATGTAGCAGTAAACATAATGGACATACATCAGTTCAGTTAATATCTATATAGCTTGATGCAGGGACAGAGCCACGCTGTCCAAGTTGATATTTTTGACATTCCTTGTAATCAATCAATACATCAAAGAATAATTACTAGGCTACAGGAACCAAGGTTACTGAAAGCCCTAGGTGACCTTGGCGTTGGAACCGACCCTAGCACCCAGGCACCTAGGCAATTTTCCTATTTTTTAATTTTTTATGGGTTTTTACATAAAAAACACCTTAACTTTTACTCAAATTGACGGTTACCACCTACTTTTTTTTTATTTACAAAAACCACCTGAATTTGCTTACATGCTTTCAATGTCACACCAAGCTATTTTTTTTATCGTTACCACCTAAACTTTTATATCTCTTTACCACATATACTTTTATATTTCTTATGGTTATCACCTTTACAAAACACAAATTGATATGTATACCACATTACCTTTATAAACTTTTGACATGAACCACCTGCTATTTTATGAAAATCATACGTACCCTATAAAAGTTTAGGTGGTAACTGTACCTCAAAAATAAAGTTCAGGTGGTAACTATAAAAAAAACATAAATTGGTGTGACATTGAAAGCATATAAGCAATTTCAGGTGGTTTTCATAAAAAAAATAAAAGTAGGTGGTAACCGTCAATTTTGAGTAAAAGACTAAAAGTTAAGGTGATTTTTATGTAAAAACCCTAATTTTTAACTACAATAATTGATAGTATCATAGTAAATGCCAATGTCATAGAAAGCTTAGCCGTTGGACTGGCGCTTAGGCAGATTTCTTTTTTCGTTTAAGTGGTGGTGGAGGAGATTTTGTTGAAGGTCGGAGGAGTTAGAGGAGTTGTTCATAGTTGGATTCTAGAGGTGTTTAGAGGAGGTTGGAGTACGTGGAAGCTGCAACAGAGGTAATCACGATCAAGACCTATTGAGTACAGTCCATGTAAGCAGAGCATGCTCCCCTAGACGCTTCCAAAACCTAGGTGGACAGCCTAGGCACCATGTAGGGCCAGCCGTACGCCTAGGCGGGCTAGGCGGAAGCTTTTTAAAACCTTGACGAAAATTTTTTATAAGTTAGCAATTCAAAAACTACTTTAATCGATATATGGAACCATGCGGTCATTTCTAGCTTTTCCCAAATAATATCAAATTCAAATGGTAGAGTGAAGTGATTTTATCTTCAAAAACGACTGGAAAAAACCCTGATTTCCTCCCAAACAAAAAAATGATAAGAGGCTATTTTAGTTCTTAAGGAAATTCTTCCAAAAATTTAAACAAGCATGAACAAGACATCTTTGTTTGTAAGGCGTAAAATTGTCAAGAGTATTTGTATCTAAAACCAATAATTTTAAAGGCATGGATATTTGTTTAATTATTGTTTACTTATCAATTATTTGAAGATAATGTATGCTGCAATGATACATGACAAATTGAGAGGAACACTTGTGTGTTGATACTTATTTGGTTAATTATGTCGCACTCCTATATTAATTTCCACCTATATCCTTCTTTTTAGTGATTTCTTTTTGCAGTGAGAAGTTGAAATCATGGATTTTTAGTAATTTTCTTACTAATGGAATTTCCTCTACTGTTTTCTGTCTGACCTGGTTGAATATTCTGTCTCCGCCTCTGGCTTGATGCTAGCAGACATTAAATATCGGATGATTTCATTAATGCCTATAATTAACTAATTATGCAGGTGGACCTTTACTTTTGATGGAGTTGGCATTTCTTTTAAGAGGTGCTGGTGCAGAAGTGGCGTGGATTACTAACCAAAAATCAGTTGAAATTAATGAAGTCACTTACAGTTTGGAGCATAAGATGTTGAATCGGGGTGTGCAGGTAAATTTTCATTATACTAACAACGATGTAAATTTTGTAGTTACTTTTAGCCATGAGCATATTTTACATGATTTTTTTTTATTTTTAGTCATATGACTCTTTCACCTTGCTCCTTAATCCTTGAATTTTTAGTTAGATGTTTATCTCAATAAGGTAGTGCAGACATTTATTTGGATAGGTGTATTATGTCCCTTCAAATTTTCGTCTTTATAATGAAGCTTGTAAAGACATTACCAGATAGATGATCCCTGAGTGCTCTTTTTTACATTATGAGTTCTCTCGCGCAAAGTCATGGACCCTTGACTGATTTAATTGACTGTCTTCATTCCTTGACATCCATGTACTGGTGAGTTAGCATGAGCGATGCTAGTTGTTCCTATGTCATGGCATAATTTGATAATTAGTTTGTATTTGGATCTTCAATTGACTGTTGGCTACTACTTTATTTTATTTTTTTTTCAGTTTTGATTCTGATATGGCCTTGTTATTGTAAGAAAAAATATGGGAACGTAACAAAGTATGCAAATCAGATCACTCTAGAATTTTTTCAATCCCACTCTTTAGTCTACATCTTTTTGACCTTTTGAATGCCACCTTGACTTCACCCCAAGCTGTTCTCTTACTTCAATCATCCAACATATCCATTCATCAGCACGGTAGCAGGAAGATGTTCCCACTTTTACTCATTGTAAGAATGACTGGTCTTTTCGTAGCAAGTTTTTTGTAAGAACAACAAATTTAATACACTGACATAAAAAAGGGGAAACTAAGAAAACCAACCTGAGAAACCTATTACTTTATTCTGCTTCCAGCCTCAAGATAGAAGTGTAAGTGTCCATCAGTCATCCAAAGATAATAACTAAAAAGGAAGTTGCTCGCATCATGAGCATCCCAGGCTTCCTTTTCAGGATTGGTAAATTTAAATTTCTGTTCCATGTTAGAACAGTACAGTGGAAATAGCCAGATTTCATCGAACAGAGAGAAAAGTTTGGCATGTTGAGAAACAAAACTAGGAAATGAATTCAATTAGTCGTATATGTGACTTACCATAAACTTTAATGGGTTTAGTAGCTAGTGGATATAGAGCTAGTGTCACTGTGTGGTAATAAGCAGGGATAGTGGTGTGTAAGTGTATACACCTTTGGTTGTGGTAGTGGTAAATTAACACAAGTCTAAAGGTTAATATCTTATTCGTCTAAAATAACATTTAGGAGACTACTCAACTAGTAAACCATTACAAATAGAATTAGTTAATATCTTACTGAGATGATAAGTGTATACGGTTTTGTAGTTGTTGTTGTATGATACGTGTATATGGCACTGAGCTGAAATTTTCAATAATGGCAAACCCAAGCCTAGTTGCAATCATGCTCAGTTATGTGAACTAGTGAACCATTACAGATAGAAGCATTATTATCTTAATTCAATGTTAGTAACTTTGATTATTATATCCCATGCAGGAGATTTAGTATCCCACGCAAGAGATTTTTCTTTCGAAAATAGACGAAGTATTGAGGTTAAAACTTTACGTATGTTGCATAGGTATGGGTACGGGTACGGGTACGGGACACGGCAAATTTATAAAAGGTAGGGTTCGGGACACGGCTATATAAATATTTATATACACATATACATATTATTTATTGGAATTAATAGTTTACATTAGATTAATATTGTTTTCATTCACATGTTATGAGAACTAAAATCCCTATAGCATTTTTATGTTTAGTTTATTTTGTGGATTATAAATTGGAAAATTGCTAGTTTTTGAACTAGACATCCAAACGAGCCTTTAAAATCATAGTTTGGAACCTGACCTATGTCTAATGAGTTTCTAGCAGTGGATGTGAAGTGTAGGATATATGTTTAAAAAATGTATGACAAGTGTTTTAAATTAAAACATGTATTATATAATTGAGTAGATGCCCGAATAAATACATGCATATATGCAAGGAGTTTGGGTACGGGTACGTGTCGGGTATGGGTACGGCACTCAGATAGAAGTACCCAGGTAACATTGAACTTCACTAAATGGAAGTTGCAGTTGCAAAAATAGGTATTGAAAATTAGACTTATCCTTTATTCATCCTGCCGTTTAAACCCGTGCAACCTGAGAGAAACACTATCAGGTTTACTTACAGTACAAACAAATCCAGGAAAATATTGAAAAAAGCACAACCATCTGAACCTATAGATTGTAAAAGAATTTAGCCAAAGACTAAGACACCAAATGGAAGTTTGTCTGTAGAAAAAATGATTGTCTTTGTAGTTTGTAGTTTAGTAGTTCCTAAGGGCTTTGCAATTGGAGGTGTTTAAGGCTTTTTCATTCCAGTGTGAACTCATAATATAAAACAACCATAAAACATAATGAAGGATGAAAGAAATTCATCTACACTCTGTGTCACTTGAGGGTATCTAGTATCTGAAAGCACATGAAAGAATTTCTAAACGTTTTGTTATGATTTACAAAAGGGTGCTTTAATATTGAGATCATTCTTTTTCCCTCCAAATTTGAGGTGAACTGTGGTCCTATAGGATTCTATCTAAAAAGTCCATTACTTACACAATAATTTCCCCTACTTTTTACAAGGATGGTCTCAAGGCGCTTTTATGTATGAAAGCTAAATGCTTTGTCTTAGTGTAATTTTCACTTTTACCTTAAAACAATGCTAACACTTACATATTTAAGCACATTGAAGACTGAGTTTGGAGGGTTCTTATTTTAGGGTATAGGGTGAGAGGGCTTTGAAGAAATGGATGGAGGGATATCAAGATGGTCCTCTTTCCTTTGGGCTTGCTCCGGGACGAAAGAAAATGATGTAGTAGGAAAAATGCTGATTGAAAATAGAGTGTGAAGCGCTCCTTGTTGTGCAATAAGTAGAAAGACATAACAATTTAGCATTGTACTTCTTTTCTGACAGGTATCTAACTTTCTAAAGTTTGGATTTCTCTTAATGAACATTTTATATAATATCTGTGCAGAAAAAATGTTGCCTTCATTGGAGGATAATGGCGGAGAATCGAAAATATAAACTATTAGTTGACTAGATGATGGACATACTGAAGACAGTGATAGCCAGAATGGTTCAGATTTTGCTTCCAAGATAGTTTTTTGGTGCTGTTTCTGCAGAATGTGAAGTCTCTGATTAAATGAGAAGGAATTTCAAATATCTATATTCAATGATAATGACTGAACTTGGTCTCTTTTTTCCTGTTTAATACTATGAGTTTGTCAACTGTGGATCACACCACTTTTCTAGTAGTTCCAAACGTATCATCCGTGCACTATATCACATTTCAAGAGGGCTATTTGAACTAGTCAATTTAGTATTCCGTGTCCTTTGAATTTGGTGCATCCAGCTTTAGTGCTGGGTGTCTTTCCTTCTTTTGATGGACATGTTTTCTTTTTCTTTTTTTTTTTTTTGGGGAAGGGTGGGGTTGAGGTATGAGAAAGCTGACCTACTTTACTGTGTGGAAGCTATCAATTTGTTTTATTGAACTCTTCCATCTTCTTCTGCATCTTTTGACTGTATGGATGGAGGCTGTGACATAACGCAGTCTTCTGTTTAGCCACATCTGGGGTTGATTTACTTCTCCCTAGAGGATAGATCTTTCTGGAATATTCATAGGATCTGTCTACTTGAGCATGTTCTATCAATGGTATTTTGCAATTTCTATAGTTTTGTTACGCTTGGTGTTTTTCAGTATTTCTTCCATTCGAGTTTCATGACATGTTCTTCATTCTGGCAGGTCCTTACTGCGAAGGGCCAAGAAGCAATCGATGCTTCTCTTAAAGCGGATTTGGTTGTTTTAAACACCGCTGTCGCTGGAAAGTGGCTTGACCCTGTTCTGAAAGAACATGTACCTCAAGTTCTTCCGAAGATTCTGTGGTGGATTCATGAAATGAGAGGGCATTACTTCAAATTGGAATATGTCAAGCATCTTCCTTTTGTAGCTGGTGCCATGATTGACTCCCATACAACAGCTGAATACTGGAAGAATAGGACACGTGAGCGGTTAGGGTAGGTCATACATGCAATATTTCTCCATTAGAACTTTCGGTATTCTCATCCTTTCTGTCCCTTATGCATACCTAGTTCTTTCTAGGTGTTAAGATCATATATTGTTTAAAAGACAGACCTCTCGGACCTGAACAACTTATTTGGGCACGTCATGATATGCCATACGCTACCCTTAGTTGTTCATTTTTATGCAATTCCTTTTTAAGTGTGGTCCAGTTTGATCACTTTCTGTTAATCAGAAAGGCAATACATAGATGATTAAAACTGCCAACAGCGACTATTTCTTGTTTTCCTCCTTGTTTCTCATCTTCTTTGTTGTTCTCTCTTTCTTGAATTAACGATGTGCTCTTCGTCTCTGTAATATATACATATATTTGTATCATGGTATGCAGATGGACCGACAAAGCAGCATAGTTGACAATTGACATTTTGATATTTGTCTAATAATTGAAAAAGAAAAATATTCTCGCTGTGCCATATGCAATTCAATTACATGACACATTTGTCATCCTTTCTATCCATTGATGCTTTACCTTGCAATTTAGGATACAATTTATTTATCTTTTCTGTACCTTCATTTCATTTCTACATCATTCTCCTTGTCTTACTTTCTGTTTTGTCGCACAGTATCAAAATGCCACAAACGTATGTTGTTCACTTAGGAAATAGCAAAGAACTGATGGAAGTTGCTGAAGATAGTGTAGCCAGAAGGGTTCTTAGAGAGCATATACGTGAGTCTCTTGGAGTGCGAAATGAAGACCTCCTATTCGCTATTATAAACAGTAAGCTCCTGCTCCTGAGATGAGTTTATTGTTTGATGCTGAGGTTTCTAGACTGGTTGTTATTACCTTTCAGTTCGATTCATGCTGACCATGCTTCTTATTGAATTTGGTTAAAGTATTATCCTCAGCCATTTGATCCAGGTCTGAAGTATGCACCTATTTATAGCTCTTCTTCCAGCCTGATTTTTCTGGATGTATCGATTACCAAAGAACTATATCTCATGATATTCATGGAAAGACTATTTTTCCATGTAGAAGTACTCATGCAAACTTGAAAATGTTGCAGGTGTTTCACGTGGTAAAGGACAGGACTTGTTTCTTCATGCATTTCATGAAAGTCTGCAGCTCATCCAAGACCAGAAGCTTCAAGTTCCATCTATTCATGCCGTTGTAGTTGGGAGTGATGTGAATGCTCAGACCAAGTTTGAGATGGAACTTCGTTCTTTTGTGTCAAATAAAGGAATACAAGGTCATGTTCACTTTGTCAATAAGACACTTACAGTGGCTCCATACTTGGCTGCAATTGATGTGCTTGTTCAGAATTCTCAGGTATATATTATGCATGTCTCAGACAATTTCATCATTCTCATCTCATCATTCATTTCCCTTTGAGAGGCTCATTAGTTGTTTCCCTTTTTGTTACTAGAGATGTAGAGCTTTCCTTTTTTTTTTTGGAAAAGTATAATTTGGGCATGCTGATGATTTTCAGTGCCTATTGAACATTGCGGTACATTAGAAGTGTTAGTTGTTTAATGTTTAGTGTCTTATTTCTAGTGCAAACTACAGTACTATCTAGGCCACTAGAGCCAAACCTTATATCTTGTTGTTGCATTAGTGTTGACCATGTCTTAACCTTGAAGGTTGATGGAATAGTCTCAAATAATTTCTACTTACCAGAAAACATCATGAAGACTCATTTTCAACACGGTAATTTTATGATCAAAACATCTTGAATCCCTCAATATACCACGGAACGGGCAATTGTTTACTAGTACAAGATGACTGTAGGTCATGGTTATATTTATGATGTGAATATTCTTGTTACGGATACAGAATAAACACAGAAACCGAGATCAAGATCACATAAAATCAGTGCAAAAAGCAAACAATGATTTGACTTAATTCGGTGGAAGTGCTATGTCCACAGACACAATAAATGAGGGGGAGGGAGGGAGGGATTAGGACCCATGCCTGATAGATTAGGACCCGAGACATCCCAACAATTCTGTTCCAAGTGAACATCTTACTGGGTCATATATGATTTAGGATATCTTATTTGGGACAACATGTGTTACATGTAAGACTTGAGATTGCCACGTAAGGCTGTGTCTGCATATGTCTGTTTTGCAGTGTCAAAGGTCCACGTAAGACTTGAGATTGCCTGCTGAAATCCTATGACTGCATGGACAAAATCCTGCAAGTCCTTTCTATGTTAACTAAGATATTCAATGCAGAATATTGTCACATGCAGTTTTCCATTTTAAGATGTAGGATGGGAACATTCCATTGTACCTGTCTGTCAGCTACAGAATGCCACCCTACAACTTTGGTGGCTTCCTGATGCTTCTTGCTTTCAAACTTTAAATCCTTATTTTCATTGCAATTTAATATCTACTAGACATGATCCTGCTTTCTTAAGAGAGACATCATCTCAAACAGATGCATTTAGTACTTCTTTCACTGATGAGAGTGCTGTGATACAGTATATCTTCTCAGGCGTTATTATTGATTAAAAAAACTGTAAGTTCTATTTAAGAAACTGAACTGTAGGCTAGACTGAGTTATCACCATTTTCGTATTCCTTAATTTAATGCTATGAACAATCAAAGTCCGTATTATGAGTTTATTTTGCTTAGGAGAACTCTGATGATTTGAAAAAGAGCAGGTAATAATCTCAGTATACATATTGTTGGTCACACCTCTGAAATGTTTACATAATTTACTTCATCTCAAAGACTATGGAGGTTTTAAATTACAGTACTGTTCTGGAAGCTATTAAATCTATAACTGGTGAAGTTGAAGATGAAGTGTCAAAAATGAGAAGGTTCCAGAATACACTTTTCTGACACTTTTTCAGATGGTTCCTTGAAGCACACTTTCTGTTAGAGTGATAGTTAATTCAGATAATACACATAATAGTGAAATCAAATAGTACTTATGTGGACTTGTACTTCAGGATAATAACGGAATCAAAGTTCGTTTTTTTCTTTTTTAGCTATTAGAATTTCTCTAATTGAACTTGTAGTTGAGGTCCTTCAGGATACAGAAGAAAATGCATTAAATTCTAAAGCCTGGCCTTCCTTCTCGTGTAGGCCCGTGGAGAGTGCTTTGGAAGGATAACAATTGAAGCAATGGCATTTCAGCTACCAGTATTGGTAAGTCTGTTGGTAACGTATTGTTGTCCCATACTAATTTAACCTGGCTACTTTATTTCATGCAGCTCAAAATTTGTTTTATTTGTTGTTGATCTCCATATCATAGACACTGGTGATAGCAACTCTAGTTATGAAATCATACACGCCACAAGTACATGGCCAGTTATTTCAAGCCAGTTAGAAGAAGCAATGCCCATATCTGTATGATCAAAATGTTGCTTTATATCTTTACTTTTTAAATTGGAAACATGTTCACCTGTCTTCTAGAAAGTGAAAATTTTGGTGCAGGAATTGATTTTACTCCACATCAACTATAAGGTCTGTTTTTTTTATGATCATGCCATCTAATCAGATTTAACTTGTTGTCATAATGTAGGGTACAGCTGCTGGTGGCACAACCGAGATTGTTGTGGATGGAACAACAGGTCTTTTGCATCCTGCGGGAAAGGAGGGTGTCACCCCGCTTGCCAAGAACATTGTCAAACTTGCCACTCATGTGGAACAAAGGCAAACTATGGGAAGAAAAGGTTATGAAAGAGTGAAGGAGAGGTTCATGGAACACCATATGGCTGAAAGAATTGCATTGGTTCTAAAAGAAGTTATTCAGAAATCAAAGCGTCTCTTGCATTCTTAAGATGATTTTGTTGCTGATCCCTTTTAGAAATTTGTTAATATGCAATATTACTTGCTTCATCTCTGTAGATTAAAAGCAAGTTGAGACCTGGGTCATGTAAATTTAACATTCTGTCTTCAAAAATATGCTGCAAACATGATTTCTAGTGTACATTTGATTCATTGATAGTTTATACGCAAGTTTTAATTAGAATTGGCAATTTGTTTCCAGAAAGTTAAATCTATATGCAAGTAAAAGTGTTGTTAGTTCATCTCCTTTGCATGCATTGCCAACTTTCTTTTTTACGTCAGATGCATATGCGTGCGTAAGTTCGGCAATAAGAATGGAAATTGATTGCATATAGCAGACAGGTATTTGTTGTTTGACCCTTCCTCAATGAGAACTCATTCATGCTTGGCCATTATGCTATGAAGGTGATGGTATCCTAATTCCTTGATTTAATTGTTAGGTTAAATGTCAGGAAACTTCTATAGGGAGTCGAGGTCTTTATCTTGTTTCCTATATGCAGGATCAAAGTGATGAATCAGCAAAAGAATCCTGTGAACAATCGCGCTCCATAATTAACTTGTGGCTTTAAACATTTTATAGCAATGGTATCCACACTATTTTCTGTTTTTTCAGATTTGTTTTTGTCTTTGTAGGAGGTGACAGAAGCAATAACAGCTCTAAGAGTGGCCGGATTTTGTGTTCTCCTCCTGCATCAGTAAGCTACTGACAAGGTCTCTGGGGTAATGTTTCTGCTGAAAATCTACTACAGCTCCAGTTTCAGTGCATGGCTGATGGAACTGAAAGCAATGGCTGATGGAACTGAAAGCTGCTTCCTACAAGGCAATATACTGCATGATTATGATTACATGCGCTGCGCCTCAAATACCAGGTCATTGGCCTCCCTCTTCTCCATGTCCTATTATGCTCTACCTTCGCACGATAGGTAATGGTGAAAAAGTGCATGGCACATTGGCACCTATTACCCAAAACTAAGCTAAGCAAGAGCATGTGTAGACTAGACAATGTAGCTGCTGGTGGTGACGAGTGCATGAATTTGCTATATTCCAGTGAAAAACACGTAAGCGTGACACTCCAATGAACTCATTGATTTTAGTTCGTGATGATACTGAGCACAGAAACAAAGATTGAAGCATTCCTGTTCTTGCAGGATGTAGTGCTGGAGGGGTTGCGAGCCTTTAAGATAATATGGAACTCTTGATACTTCCACCACATTTCTTTGCTAGCAACTTTGAACATTGTCTTGGAGCTACAAATCGTTTACATTCATTCATTTAAATTATGATAGTGTTTCCGTAGAGTTTGCTGAATTTGCTGACAAATGACTCCAGGACTTGGGAAACTAAAGTGCTGATCTAGTTAGTCGGCTGGATATATAGGCAATTTACTTTGATTTCTTCCTCTTGGCCAGCTTATACCTTGCCATTCTGACTATCTTGTAGAACCAAAATGTGCTCACGAGTTGCAATCCCATAGCCATTATCTGGCAATTCAGAAACAAACATATTTAGAAACCAGCTTGAGAAAATATGGAGGACTACGAAATTGTTTATAGCAGTACCTTTATAAGCAAAGGATTATCTGCCATCCAAGTCTCATATGTCACATATGGACCAGCAATCATCCTTCCAAATGTGAAGACTAAGGCAAATGAAATCTGCATCATTATGTGCAATATAGTATCATCAGTTTTTTTTCGATTGAGATTTCTTCATGGATTTACTGTGTGCCTCTATTGTTCTGCTTTCTGCATCCTATATCCTCAGAGAAATCCAAGGAGGTATTTATATCTTTGCATAAATATAGGTTTTGTATTTGCTGAATAATCTTATGATTTTCATTTTTGATAGTAAAATTTGCTTACAATTTTTATAACCTGTGCTTAGTCTTAATAAATTTTCAGTGAACAGAAGAAAACAATGAGAAAAGGAGCTTGTGTCTAACATGGTTCACTGTGCCACAGGTGGTCATTTTTACCTTGAGGTGCTCAGATATTCAAAATGAAATGCTCATTCAATACTTGATGGAATGAGTTAAGCTTGTGATTCTTGCAATATTCTTTCTGGTCATTGAAATGCTTCTTTCCCAATATTTAACCTTGAACATTTGCAATTTAGAATTGAGCGTATAAATAAAATTTTGTTTTCACAAGATATTATAATAGCATGAAATACACATTGATGTCTATGTGTATGACTTTTTCAAAAAAGGTAATTTGATAATTTAAATATTAGAGACTTGTACATCAGTAGCATCAATAAATGTTTAATGCAGCATTCAGGTGAAGCTTTACCGAACTCGAGGCAAGGGTTTGGATTTGCTTGAGGTATGTACTATAACTATTTACTACTATCTTTCAGTTCATCTTTGACTTAAAGCTGCTATTATTTTTCCATTATGAACGAATTATGTGACATGAAATTCATTGATGATCAAACTCAGTTTAAGTTTCTCCACAACTAACTGCAACCTTCAAGATATCACTCTTTAATCATGCTTTATTCTAAGTACTCAGGAACTAAATAGATTTTGCTAAAACTCACATCGGCTACTAATTTAAGGTCAGTGTCACGATATCCAAGCACTTTCAGAAGCTCCCTCACATGGAGCAGAGGGCTTGAGATCTCTGATAACCACAATGCTGCAACCAATTCTGACGCAGACTGCAAATAGAAACCAATGAATGAAAATTGAAACAATTGTACAAGGTTAACTGAAGAATCAGAAAGAAAAAAAACCCCTTAATGCTCTATTGATATTCTTACCTTTTGATAAGCAAGTCCAGCTCCAATACCTACTGTGCTGATAGTATGATGAAATACGTCTTCTAGATTCACTTTCTTGTGTAAGAGGCAGCAAATTAGATCATATATTAGATATGAAAGTGTCACCACCAGTGTTTTCATCTACAAATATTACAGAAGAAAATAAAAATGTTTAGGATACTTCAAAGCCAAAAACTAGTGAAGATTGATTGAAATACCTGCAGAGGTGAAGATTCTGATGCTTGAGGGCAAACAGGGCGGCACCAATCTTGAACAGAAAGAGAAGCTAAACAAACAGCCAATGAAGCATGAATTGTCGAGACTACGCGATTGCAGAAATCAAACGAGCGACGGGGAAACACTCTTCTGATAAGTATGAAGGTTGCAGTCCAACATATTGTTGCAGAAATAATCCAATTCATTACAGAATCTTCCATTGGATTTTTCTTTTGAGCTCACTTGTAGTTCTCTAGTTCTTCTCCCAGAGGACACTAGCTATTTGAGGGAGAGCATTTGAATTTTGAAGCACATGGGTATTTATTCTATTGAATGATCGCAGGGAAAGGCAGGCATGGAGCCAGTATTTGAATGTTCCCCCAATAATTTCATGCAGTAGCTACTGTGCTCTATTTAATGTATATTGAAGTACAGAATTTATTTCTTTCCTATTCGATTCATTGAATTCAAATGAATGCCCTACCTACTTCCTTGACTAATTGGACTACATGCTGTTTCAGGATAGTTAGGGAGAAGAAACAGGTTTCCTGCTAAGTTACTGACATGCTTACAGGCTTAATACGCTGAGGCTACCACTTAGCAGTTACCGCTATAAGGTGAAATCTATGCAGCTTCCAAATTTCTAAAGTGCACGAATTGACTGAAAACATGATTTAGTGCTTGTATACTGTATTTTGTTGTGCCAATGTCTAACTGCTAAACAAATTTAAGGTTAATTGTAGATACGCATGTGTTTGGCTTTTCTTTAAAACTAGGTTAGGTTTGATCATGATCCAAGTTTTGCTTGTTGTGCGATTGGTTAAAACAGGGCTAGAATTGGCCTAGTTTTTTCAAGTCAAGAAATGGCTTTAAAACAAGTTCTTTGAACCACCCCCTAGGGTGTGTTTGGCAAAATGTCAAAAACTAGACTAGGATAAGTCGTGACCCAATTTCATTAGGTGTGTGTGTGGAAGTGGCTGGTCCAAACTAAAACCAGTTTAAGAGGCTTTTTTGGCTTACAAAAGGTGAGCCAACATTGGCCTAGTTTTTTGCCAATCAGAATAACACCTAAAACTGGGTCAGATTCAGTCCTGATTTAGTTTTGGAGGTATGCCAAACACATCATTGAACAAAGGGAAAATTGTGTCAAGGCCCCAAAAGCAAAAACTTCATGTGACCAGCCCCCTCCAACTTTCCCCCATGTGTTTCAAAATTCTCAACAAGGCCCCCATTTGTGTCCCACCCCTTTTAGTCATCATCTGACGCCAATTGTTTACTTGTAAAAGATACAAAATCCAAAATCGTATCTCCTTCTTCCTCCTCTCATCTCCTCTCCTCTCCTCTCCTCTCCTCTCCTCTCCTCTCCTCTCCTCTCCTCTCCTCTCCTCTCCTCTCCTCTCCTCTCCTCTCCTCCTCTCATCTCCTCTCCTCCTCTCATCTCCTCTCCTCTCCTCTCCTCTCCTCTCCTCTCCTCCTCTCCTCTCATCTCCTCTCCTCTCCTCCTCTCATCTCCTCTCCTCTCCTCCTCTCATCTCCTCTCCTCTCCTCCTCTCATCTCCTCTCCTCTCCTCCTCTCCTCTCATCTCCTCTCCTCTCCTCTCCTCTCCTCTCCTCTCCTCTCCTCTCCTCTCCTCTCCTCTCCTCTCCTCTCCTCTCCTCTCCTCTCCTCTCCTCTCCTCTCCTCTCCTCTCCTCCTCTCATCTCCTCTCCTCTCCTCTCCTCCTCTCATCTCCTCTCCTCTCCTCTCCTCTCCTCTCCTCTCCTCTCCTCTCCTCTCCTCTCCTCTCCTCTCCTCTCCTCCTCCATCACCATCACGGCACTACTCTCGTGTCTCCTCCACCGCCTCCACCACATGCTCCTCCCTCCACGGTAGTAAACAATCACTACTCCTTCCATTACATATGGAATATTATTACAGTCGAAAAGCACTCCATCTCCCCCTCCGATTCCCTCCCTACTCCTCTTCCTCCTCGCCTCCATGAGTTCTAGCACCAGGAAAGTCAGGACAGTCTTTGGAGGAGTAAGAATGAGCTCGAGCCCAAATTAGACTTAACACGCAGTGAAATAGAACTAACATGAAGCGAGAATAGAATTAACATGAAGTTGAATAGAATTAACATGAAGTGGAATAGAATTAACATGAAGTGGAATAGAATTAACATGAAGTGAGATTGAATTAACATGAAGTTGAATAGAATTAACATGCAACCAATAGAATTAACATGAAGTTGAATAGAATTAACATGCAACCTAATAGAATTAACATGAAGTGAGATTGAATTAACATGAAGTGGAATAGAATTAACATGAAGTTGAATAGAATTAACATGCGATGAAACTAACATGAACCTCGGTATTCTTGTTAAATTCAATTTGATTCATGTTAAGTCTAATTTAATTCAATTAAAAGCGCCAAAATGCCCTTATCTCCTCCATACTCTTGCATGTTAAGTCTAAAAATAAGTTGAAAATAGACTTAACATGAACATGTTAAGTCTATTCCAACTTATTTTAAGTCTAATTTCATGTTAAATTTAATTTAATTTATGTTAAGTCTAATTTAATTCAATTAAAAATAAAAACAAAAATAAGTTGAAAATAGACTTAACATGAACATGTTAAGTCTATTTTCAACTTATTTTAAGTCTAATTTCATGTTAAATTTAATTTAATTTATGTTAAGTCTAATTTAATTCAATTAAAACAAAATAAAAAATAAGTTGAAAATAGATTCATGTTAAGTCTCATTCGACTTGTTTTAGACTTAACATGCAAGAATATGGAGGAGATAAGGGCATTTTAGCGTTTTAATTGAATTAAATTAGACTTAACATGAATCAAATTGAATTTAACAAGAATCTTGAGGTTCATGTTAGTTTCCTTCTGATTAATTCTATTTCACTTCATGTTAATTCAATCTCACTTCATGTTAATTCAATCTCACTTCATGTTAATTCTATTAGGTTGCATGTTAATTCTATTTTCAACCCGAAAATAGAATTAACATGAAGTGGAATAGAATTAACATGCGGTAAAATAGAATTAACATGCGATGAAACTAACATGAACCTCGATATTCTTGTTAAATTCAATTTGATTCATGTTAAGTCTAATTAATTCAATTAAAAGCGCCAAAATGCCCTTATCTCCTCCATACTCTTGCATGTTAAGTCTAAAAATAAGTTGAAAATAGACTTAACATGAACATGTTAAGTCTATTCCAACTTATTTTAAGTCTAATTTCATGTTAAATTTAATTTAATTTATGTTAAGTCTAATTTAATTCAATTAAAAATAAAAACAAAAATAAGTTGAAAATAGACTTAACATGAACATGTTAAGTCTATTTCAACTTATTTTAAGTCTAATTATGTTAAATTCAATTTAATTCATGTTAAGTCTAATTTAATTCAATTAAAACAAAATAAAAAATAAGTTGAAAATAGATTCATGTTAAGTCTCATTCGACTTGTTTTAGACTTAACATGCAAGAATATGGAGGAGATAAGGGCATTTTAGCGTTTTAATTGAATTAAATTAGACTTAACATGAATCAAATTGAATTTAACAAGAATCTTGAGGTTCATGTTAGTTTCATCGCATGTTAATTCTATTTCACTTCATGTTAATTCTATTTCACTTCATGTTAATTCAATCTCACTTCATGTTAATTCTATTAGGTTGCATGTTAATTCTATTTTCAACCCGAAAATAGAATTAACATGCGATGAAATAGAATTAACTGCGATGAAACTAACATGAACCTCGATATTCTTGTTAAATTCAATTTGATTCATGTTAAGTCTAATTTAATTCAATTAAAACGCCAAAATGCCCTTATCTCCTCCATATTCTTGCATGTTAAGTCTAATTAATTCAATTAAAACAAAAATAAGTTGAAAATAGACTTAACATGAATCTATTTTCAACTTATTTTGTTTTATTTTTAATTGAATTAAATTAGACTTAACATGAATTAAATTGAATTAACATGAAATTAGACTTAAAAATAAGTTGAAAATAGACTTAACATGTTTCATGTTAAGTCTATTTTCAACTTATTATTTTTATTTTTATTTTTAATGAATTAAATTAGACTTAACATGAATTAAATTGAATTAACATGAAATTAGACTTAAAAATAAGTTGAAAATAGACTTAACATGTTTCATGTTAAGTCTATTTTCAACTTATTATTTTTATTTTTATTTTTAATTGAATTAAATTAGACTTAACATGAAATAAATTGAATTAACATGAAATTAGACTTAAAAATAAGTTGAAAATAGACTTAACATGGTTCATGTTAAGACTCATTCGACTTGTTTTAGACTTAACATGCAAGAATATGGAGGAGATAAGGGCATTTTAGCGTTTTAATTGAATTAAATTAGACTTAACATGAATCAAATTGAATTTAACAAGAATCTTGAGGTTCATGTTAGTTTCCTTGCATGTTAATTCTATTTCACTTCATGTTAATTCTATTTCACTTCATGTTAATTCAATCTCACTTCATGTTAATTCTATTGGTTGCATGTTAATTCTATTTTCAACACGAAAATAGAATTAACATGCGATGAAATAGAATTAACATGAAGTTGAATAGAATTAACATGAAGTGAGATTGAATTAACATGAAGTGGAATAGAATTAACATGCGATGAAATAGAATTAACATGCGATGAAACTAACATGAACCTCGGTATTCTTGTTAAATTCAATTTGATTCATGTTAAGTCTAATTTAATTCAATTAAAACGCCAAAATGCCCTTATCTCCTCCATATTCTTGCATGTTAAGTCTAAAAACAAGTCGAATGAGACTTAACATGAATCTATTTTCAACTTATTTTGTTTTATTTTTAATTGAATTAAATTAGACTTAACATGAATTAAATTGAATTTAACATGAAATTAGACTTAAAATAAGTTGAAATAGACTTAACATGTTTCATGTTAAGTCTATTTTCAACTTATTATTTTTATTTTTATTTTTAATTGAATTAAATTAGACTTAACATGAATTAAATTGAATTTAACATGAAATTAGACTTAAAATAAGTTGAAATAGACTTAACATGTTTCATGTTAAGTCTATTTTCAACTTATTATTTTTATTTTTATTTTTAATTGAATTAAATTAGACTTAACATGAAATAAATTGAATTTAACATGAAATTAGACTTAAAATAAGTTGAAATAGACTTAACATGGTTCATGTTAAGACTCATTCGACTTGTTTTAGACTTAACATGCAAGAATATGGAGGAGATAAGGGCATTTTGGCGTTTTAATTGAATTAAATTAGACTTAACATGAATCAAATTGAATTTAACAAGAATCTTGAGGTTCATGTTAGTTTCCTTGCATGTTAATTCTATTTCACTTCATGTTAATTCTATTCCACTTCATGTTAATTCTATTCGGTTGCATGTTAATTCTATTCAACTTCATGTTAATTCTATTAGGTTGCATGTTAATTCTATTCGGTTGCATGTTAATTCTATTCAACTTCATGTTAATTCTATTTCACTTCATGTTAATTCTATTACGCTTCATGTTAGTTCTATTTCCTTTGCGTGTTAAGTCTAATTTGGGCTCGAGCTCCTTCTTACTCCTCCGGCTCTTGTCAGGACTTCGGTGGTGCTAGAACTTCATGCTGAGGCTGAGGAGGAAGAGGAGTAGGGAGGGAATCTGAGGGGGAGATGGAGTGCTTTTCGACTCTGTAATAATATTCCATATGTACTTGAAGGGTAGTGGTTATTTACTACCGTGGAGGGAGGAGCATGTGGTGGAGGCGTGGAGAAGACATGAGTAGTGTCGTGTGATGGTGATGAAGGAGGAGGACGAAGGGCTGGCATGGTGACGGAGAAGGCGGCTGGACGAGAGAGATGGAAGGATGGAGGAGGATGTAGAGGTAACAGAGACTGTAATGGTGAAGAAGGGAGGGGCTACAAAGATGAGGGCGATGGAGAGGAGAGGAGGAAGAAGGAGATGAGCAGAGAGGAGGAGAGGAGATGAGAGGAGGAAGAAGGAGATGAGTTATGAGAGGAGGAGAGGAGATGAGAGGAGGAAGAAGGAGATGAGAGGAGAGGAGAGGAGGAAGAAGGAGATGAGAGGAGAGGAGAGGAGAGGAGGAAGAAAGATGTCGAGGAGGAGAGGAGAGCGAGAGTGGAGGTAAGAAGCGTGATGGTTTTGATCTTTCTCTCTCCATGCATGGCATGCAATGATGACTAAAAAAGGTGGACATAAATCAAAGACTGGCTGGAATAAACACATGGAAAGTTGAGGCGGTCATACTAACTTTTGCTTTGGGCTGACACAATTTTCCTGAACAAAACAAACCGGTTTAGGATAAAAGGGCGGAATCAATCGTGACCTAGTTTTAAAAGATTTGCCAAACTAACCCAGTGTAGTCATGCATACTCTATACTCTAAACTATTTCTTGGCACTTACATCCGTCGAACTCCATACAACTTCATGTTAATTCTATTCAACTTCATGTTAATTCTATTCAACTTCATGTTAATTCTATTCAACTTCATGTTAATTCTATTAGGTTGCATGTTAATTCTATTGGTTGCATGTTAATTCTATTCAACTTCATGTTAATTCTATTCAACTTCATGTTAATTCTATTCAACTTCATGTTAATTCTATTCAACTTCATGTTAATTCTATTAGGTTGCATGTTAATTCTATTGGTTGCATGTTAATTCTATTCAACTTCATGTTAATTCTATTCAACTTCATGTTAATTCTATTCAACTTCATGTTAATTCTATTCAACTTCATGTTAATTCTATTCAACTTCATGTTAATTCTATTCAACTTCATGTTAATTCTATTCAACTTCATGTTAATTCTATTCAACTTCATGTTAATTCTATTCAACTTCATGTTAATTCTATTCAACTTCATGTTAATTCTATTAGGTTGCATGTTAATTCTATTAGGTTGCATGTTAATTCTATTCAACTTCATGTTAATTCTATTCAACTTCATGTTAATTCTATTCAACTTCATGTTAATTCTATTCAACTTCATGTTAATTCTATTCAACTTCATGTTAATTCTATTCAACTTCATGTTAATTCTATTCAACTTCATGTTAATTCTATTAGGTTGCATGTTAATTCTATTGGTTGCATGTTAATTCTATTCAACTTCATGTTAATTCTATTCAACTTCATGTTAATTCTATTAGGTTGCATGTTAATTCTATTGGTTGCATGTTAATTCTATTCAACTTCATGTTAATTCTATTCAACTTCATGTTAATTCTATTCAACTTCATGTTAATTCTATTCAACTTCATGTTAATTCTATTAGGTTGCATGTTAATTCTATTCAACTTCATGTTAATTCTATTCAACTTCATGTTAATTCTATTCAACTTCATGTTAATTCTATTCAACTTCATGTTAATTCTATTCAACTTCATGTTAATTCTATTCGGTTGCATGTTAATTCTATTCAACTTCATGTTAATTCTATTCAACTTCATGTTAATTCTATTCAACTTCATGTTAATTCTATTCTGCTTCATGTTAGTTACGTTTCCTTTGCGTGTTAAGTCTAATTTGGGCTCGAGCTCCTTCTTACTCCTCCAGCACCGTCCGGACTTTCCGGTGGTGCTAGAACTTGCGGGAGGAGGCGGAGGAGGAAGAGGAGTAGGGGAGGGAATCGGAGGGGGAGATGGAGTGCTTTTCGACGGTGTAATAATATTCCATATGTACTTGAAGGAGTAGTGGTTATTTACTACCGTGGAGGGAGGAGCATGTGGTGGAGGCGTGGAGAAGACATGAGAGTAGGTCGCAGGATGGTGATGAAGGAGGAAGACCGCATGTAAGATGGGAAGGGCTGGCTTGACGAGAGGAGATGGGAGGAGAGGAGGAAGAAGGAGATGAGAGGAGAGGAGAGGAGAGGAGAGGAGAGGAGAGGAGAGGAGAGGAGAGGAGAGGAGAGGAGAGGAGAGGAGAGGAGAGGAGAGGAGAGGAGAGGAGAGGAGAGGAGAGGAGAGGAGAGGAGAGGAGAGGAGAGGAGAGGAGAGGAGAGGAGA
Organism: Asparagus setaceus; assembly: GCA_012295165.1. Taxonomy (NCBI): domain Eukaryota; kingdom Viridiplantae; phylum Streptophyta; class Magnoliopsida; order Asparagales; family Asparagaceae; genus Asparagus; species Asparagus setaceus. The sequence goes on from CM022703.1 coordinate 30,170,705, forward strand.
GGAGAGGAGAGGAGAGGAGAGGAGAGGAGAGGAGAGGAGAGGAGAGGAGAGGAGAGGAGAGGAGAGGAGAGGAGAGGAGAGGAGAGGAGAGGAGAGGAGAGGAGAGGAGAGGAGAGGAGAGGAGAGGAGAGGAGAGGAGAGGAGAGGAGAGGAGAGGAGAGGAGAGGAGAGGAGAGGAGAGGAGAGGAGAGGAGAGGAGAGGAGAGGAGAGGAGAGGAGAGGAGAGGAGAGGAGAGGAGAGGAGAGGAGAGGAGAGGAGAGGAGAGGAGAGGAGAGGAGAGGAGAGGAGAGGAGAGGAGAGGAGAGGAGAGGAGAGGAGAGGAGAGGAGAGGAGAGGAGAGGAGAGGAGAGGAGAGGAGAGGAGAGGAGAGGAGAGGAGAGGAGAGGAGAGGAGAGGAGAGGAGAGGAGAGGAGAGGAGAGGAGAGGAGAGGAGAGGAGAGGAGAGGAGAGGAGAGGAGAGGAGAGGAGAGGAGAGGAGAGGAGAGGAGAGGAGAGGAGAGGAGAGGAGAGGAGAGGAGAGGAGAGGAGAGGAGAGGAGAGGAGAGGAGAGGAGAGGAGGAAGAGGAGTAGGGGAGGGAATCGGAGGGGGAGATGGAGTGCTTTTCGACGGTGTAATAATATTCCATATGTACTTGAAGGAATAGTGGTTATTTACTACCGTGGAGGGAGGAGCATGTGGTGGAGGCGTGGAGAAGACATGAGAGTAGTGTCGTGTGATGGTGATGAAGGAGGAGGACGAAGGGCTAAGATGGAGAAGGGCTGTGACGACGGAGGAGAAGGAGATGAGAGGAGAGGAGAGGAGAGGAGAGGAGAGGAGAGGAGAGGAGAGGAGAGGAGAGGAGAGGAGAGGAGAGGAGAGGAGAGGAGAGGAGAGGAGAGGAGAGGAGAGGAGAGGAGAGGAGAGGAGAGGAGGAAGAAGGACATACTCTATACTCTAAACTATTTTACTGGCACTTACATCCGTCGAACTCCATACAACTTTGTCTTTTCAGTTTGTTTAATATGTCAGGTCAGAGCCACATGGGATAAATTATCTTTCCGTCCAAACTGTCCTTCAAATTGAGAGCAAAAACGTAACAACATTTGAGTTTCGAGAGTACTGATAAACTAGCTTAGGGAATATAAAAGGGTGCACCATCACAATACAGCACACTGGGTTTATCTGCAATTGACCCTAAATTTAGTTTGGGATGGTATTAATACTATAGGTTCAATTATGAATGCACATTAGCGGACTGAGGTCCTCACAATACAGTACAGGGGGTTTATCTGCAATTGACCCTAAATTTAGTCTTTTGGTTGCTCGTAGCATATGGTTAGGGGCTGTTTGGTTCAAACAAAATTTTGGTATTTGGTGTGGATTACAAATTTTGGGATCAAAAAGTGAGTATTTTTGTGTTTTGGGATTCCATATTTGATGTTTGTTTCAAAAAAAAAATTTAGAATGTTGAATCCCAAAAATGCAAAAAGTACCTAATTTTTAGAATTTGTCAAATCCCCTCAAATTGAGAGGATTTGGCAAATCCCACAAATGGGTATGCTTACTTCTCTTTTTATACCATTGTATTTTATTTTTTTGTGGGAGGTAACCTCACCAAAGTAAGTATATTCATCTCTTTTTCTTTTGAAGAATTTATCCTATAATTTGGGTTTGAACCAAACAAGATATTACAAATTTTAGGATTTGCTTTTCTATAATAATGTTGAACCAAACAAAATATTAGAAATCTAAAAGCATGTATAAAACTCTATGGATTTGAAATTTTCCATGAGATTACAAATCCTAAAATTTTGCCGTTTGAACCGCACAACACCTTAATAATTGTGCTGGTCAGGGGTCAATAATGGTGGGTCTACAATTTAACTATGATGTGCTTGCTCGGCTAGCTGTGATGGCGAGGAGATTTGAGTACTTGCATTGCTTCTCAGAAGGGAGACGTTTGATATGACCTTTTAAGGTTTTCATTAAGGTTTGAAAAGCTGTATATATACGACCTCATTTATTTTTTATAAATGATGTTTAAATCAACGCATCCCTTTTTTATATATATAAGGAAAAATTGGCACAACTTCTAAATGCTCAAAAAATTGACATGGATAATATTACAAAGGCACAAAAGCTAATATGTGTCATATCATGAGTACACATGTATCCCTCCATCCTATTAAAAGATGACAAGTGAACATCAAATTTTATATTCACCTAAAATCCTCATTAAATTAAAAACTATTCACATTTAGGAAATTCTAATGATCAAATATTTTGTAATCTTTATTAAATTATAAGTATCAATATTTAAAAAATCATAATCATATATTTATATAAGAATCCTCATCAAATTAAAAATATTCTTAATTAGAAATTTCTAATAATCAAATATTTTGTAATACTTATCGATTATAACTATCCATATTTAAAAACTCATAATTATATATTTAAATATACAAATATATTCACATAAGAATCCTCGTTAAATTATAACTATCGTAATTAGAAAATTCTAATAATCAAATAATTTGTAATCTTTTATCAAATTATAACTATCGATATTTAAAAAATCTCATAATTATATATTTAAATATAGAAATTAAAACAAAATCTCATGTAAAACGTCTCTCTATATAAAATCATGGGTCGATTTTAGAAAACCCCCTCAACTATTTCAATTTGAGAAAACCCCCTCAAATTTGAGCATATAGTGTCGATAACCCCCCCCCCCACCCAACTATGAAATTTTGAGATATCCCCTGAAATATTCTCACTTACCCCTCAAATATGAGTGTGTGAGAGAAACCCACTTTAACTATTTTAATTTCAGAAACCCCCTCAAGTTTGAGCATATTATAGATAACCCCTCTCAAGTTTGAAAATTCGAGAACCCCACATGAACTCTTCTCACTTTATATCCTAAAAAGGTAACATCCTTAGGTCTAGCATGTTATATGACAAGTAGGTGACTGAAAAAAGATAGGAAATAAACATCTCAATCATAAAAAAGTACTCTTGATTTTTTTAGGGTAAGAGAAAGACAATAGAATGAGAGGAAAACATTACAATCAAGATCTTTGTTACCGGTTGGGGGTTTCTTTGTAGAAAAAAGGAAAAGGTGAAAGATTAGGCAGCTTTGTGACACACCCCATAACTGAGGGGGATTTCTCTAATTTTCAGAGTAAAGTGGGTCCACCTATTAATATGCCCAAACACGAGACGAATTTTCTCAAATTAAAATAGTTGGGGGGGAGGGGGGGGGGTTGTTTCTGAGACATTCACCATATATGACTCACCCGTGCGAGCACATGCAAAATACTTGTGCTTTTAAGAAAGTTAATCAGTGATGTTATACTGTTGAACTTATTAGTGAAAGTATCTAGCTGCTTTACTAAACCATCTATTAATGGTGCATTAAAGAACGAATAAACCTTGAATGAGTGCATTAATTTCCAAATTATATTGCATTAATCTAAGAATAGATAGACATTGGTGTAGCATTGATATAGTAAGGGACTATTTGGATGCAGTGGCGGAGCCAAAGCATCCAATATACATAAGTATATTGCCAATAATTAGTTAGCTCAATTATTTTTTAGATGTTTTTAGGCTTAATTGCACTTATATACCCTCACTTGTTTTTTGCAGCACTTATACACCATGAAAATTTTAAAGTATACACTTTAATACCCTCAGTTATGCAAACATGAAAATTTTCCCTTGAAAATTCTCATGCGACACTCACAAGCTAATTTAGAATATTTTAACTCTTAATATGTGTTAAATTCTTGTTAAAACTATCAAAAATTTTAATTGAAAATAGAATTCAGGTAGATTTAAAATAGAATTACAATAGGTTCAATAGTAAATTTAACGAAAATTAAGAGTTAATAAGTTCTTACATTAGCAAGTGATATCACATGAGAATTTTTGGGGAAAATCATCATGTTTGCATAACTTAAGATCTCAAAGTGCAAATTCTAAGAACTTTCGGGTTTATGAGTTCTGCCACAAACAAATGAGGATATATAGGAAAATTTGATATTTATGACACAGAGTGGAAATATTACATCCAACTAAAGACTGAAGCTATACTGGGATTTAATATTAGATTGTTGCATTATCGTTCTGTAACACGTCACCCTTCTCTCTTGTCACATCCAATCAAGATAAAAACTTAGAAAGTACATGATGGACCCTACAAACCCTCCACGTTACTATGATTTCTCTCAAAAAAATTGCGACCAAACAACGCCTAAACTGCATTCACTTGAATACCTTTTAAACTCACTTGAATATCTTTTCAACTCTTCTTAGTACACACTGACATTATCGCACGTGCATATGCATATGCAAGAGTCATAAAAGTTTTTAATAAATTTCTATATCTTAAAAATGCTTCATAGATTCAATTACAATTATAATGTGATATCTTAAATCTATAGAAACTATTTTTTATTCTATAGGAAAAGATAAGATTTTTAGCGTCTATTAATATCATTTGTATATATTTTATTTATTTATTTTTGCCAGAATATAATGCATGTGTCTAATATATACATACATACATACACACATATATGTGTGTGTGTATTCTTTATTATTATTATTTTGATATACATATTGTTATTTTTGCTAAAAGGAACTTGTAATTTTAATTTATATTCCTTTTAGAATCTAAAATATAATGGATATGTAACTATATGGGCTCATATCCTATATATGGAGTATGGTATGAAACATTCTAGAAAACCAAAAGAAAAAAAAGAAAAGAAAAGAAAAGAAAGACAAAATGTTTGTATGATATATAGAATATTCTAGAAAATAAAAAGAGATAAAGAAAAAAAAGAAAGATGTCTCTTATTAAATTACCTTTTACCCTTTCAAATATAGTAGCGGATGAGAATATGTCCACCACTCATCCAAATTTTGAATTACCCCTCACTTGATTTTTTTATATAGTAGTATAGATATGGCAACGATTTTTTTATTATTTTCAATATTTATAAACGATAGTTAGGGAACATTGAACGAATATTTGGTCAATGAAGATGAGCTAGTATTCCGTAGGGGGAGTGCTTTAACACCTAGAGTTCTTAAATTAGTGCAAGCGATGATGGATTTAGAGTTTTTAAATTAGTGCAAGACGGGAGGAATTTAGGGATAAATATATGATCCAGAGATTCTCTTCTGCTTAACCCATCATTTAGGCTTGGTTTGGTGGGGAGTATGAGGAGGGGAGGTGAGATTGGATGAGGTGCAATGAGGTGCAAGAAATGATATGTCTTTTGTGCTTCTGATTTGGTTAGAGGGGGAGTGAAGGGAGGTACATATCTTTTTCTTGTTTGGTGGAGGGGACATGAAATGAGAGGTAAGGTGATGAGTTAGTTGAAGTACAGAAATGCTATTTGGCAAGCGCTTCATCACGCGTCATCCACGTCAGCTCCCTTTTTCCAACTCCCCCGTGACCTTTTCCCCAATTCCGTCCTCTCTCCTCACCCCTTTTCCCCAAACTCCGTTCCCACCCTCACCGCCGTACTCTCCCCCTCCTCATCGACCTCCGCATCACCCTCTCCATCCTCCTCCCCTTCCCCAACCCCAGCCCTAACTTCGCCGTCGCCGCTGCCGTCCCCCGTCTCTCCCCAAAAAAACGAGATTTTGAGACCATCAAGCAGATCCACTCCTCCTCCACCGCCATCGAAGCGCTCCCTCTCATTCCCCACTTGAAAACAGGTACCTTTTCTCTCTTTTTAATCTGTCAAAAACCCTCAATTTCGTGCAAATTTCACTTATTTGAAGATTAGTTCGTAAATGTAATGTTTTTGTTTGTTTTTCTGAAGGTATAAAACTAGGGTTTACGCAGTTCTCGCTTGCATCTTTGTAACTTTTTCTTATTTTCATTAGGATTATAGTTCTTAGGCTATTGGCTGTTGAAAATTGCATCGATGGACCTTGATCTGATGCTCATCATGGACTTATAGAGCTTTATTGCATATTTGAAAATTATATGGTGACCTTGATCTTGTTTATGTTCTTCTGATTACATGGCCTTCCCCTTCTCCTTGAGAAAATAAAATGAATATAATCCTGAATTAAACTGGCTCTGTGAACAAAATATTATTAGTTTGTGGATAATTTAAAAATATTATTATTAAAGTTGCCTTGTGAGGAATGCGTTCTTGGTGTACTAGTTTACGTATCATGGCAGGGATCATGGAGTCATCTTCAAGCACTCGTCATGGACTGTTGTGCCATTGTGGAAGGAGGGCTATACTCTCCAAATCTGGAACTAAGACGAACCCTGATCGTTTGTTTTTGGGATGCGCTAATTGGAAAGTGAGTAATTATGGATTCTTCAAATGGGTGTCTGATGAAGAGGAGTTTGAAAGTTCAAAGGAAGAGCTTGTTCAGACGAAGCAGTCGAGCGTGATGCCGCAAGTTTCAAGAGCCGTGTCAAGTGGAGAAGTGCGGAAAAGAGAAAGATTGAGATTGATATTATGGATTTGTTGAAGTTTGTTGTATTTGTTCTTTTATTTGGTATTTTTCTTGGATTTGTATTTGGTATTTTTATTGGATTTGTGCTAAGTAGGGTCTAAGAATGTATTACTTTGCTAGTCGTACTGTAAGAATGTATCTTCAACAATGATACTACAATATTCTCTGTATATATGTTGCCCGGTTCATATCTTGGTTGTTCATATATGAACAAAGTATATTCATATCTTGGTTGTTCATGTCTTGGTTGCCGAGTTCATATACTTGTTCTATCTTCAACAATGATACTACAATATTCTCTGTATATATGTTGCCCGGTTCATATCTTGGTTGTTCATATATGAACAAAGTATATTCATATCTTGGTTGTTCATATATGAACAAAGTATATTCATATCTTGGTTGTTCATATATGAACAAAGTATATTCATATCTTGGTTGTTCATATATGAACAAAGTATATTCATATCTTGGTTGTTCATATATGAACAAAGTATATTCATATCTTGGTTGTTCATATATGAACAAAGTATATTCATATCTTGGTTGTTCATATATGAACAAAGTATATTCATATCTTGGTTGTTCATATATGAACAAAGTATATTCATATCTTGGTTGTTCATATATGAACAAAGTATATTCATATCTTGGTTGTTCATATATGAACAAAGTATATTCATATCTTGGTTGTTCATATATGAACAAAGTATATTCATATCTTGGTTGTTCATATATGAACAAAGTATATTCATATCTTGGTTGTTCATATATGAACAAAGTATATTCATATCTTGGTTGTTCATATATGAACAAAGTATATTCATATCTTGGTTGTTCATATATGAACAAAGTATATTCATATCTTGGTTGTTCATATATGAACAAAGTATATTCATATCTTGGTTGTTCATATATGAACAAAGTATATTCATATCTTGGTTGTTCATATATGAACAAAGTATATTCATATCTTGGTTGTTCATATATGAACAAAGTATATTCATATCTTGGTTGTTCATATATGAACAAAGTATATTCATATCTTGGTTGTTCATATATGAACAAAGTATATTCATATCTTGGTTGTTCATATATGAACAAAGTATATTCATATCTTGGTTGTTCATATATGAACAAAGTATATTCATATCTTGGTTGTTCATATATGAACAAAGTATATTCATATCTTGGTTGTTCATATATGAACAAAGTATATTCATATCTTGGTTGTTCATATATGAACAAAGTATATTCATATCTTGGTTGTTCATATATGAACAAAGTATATTCATATCTTGGTTGTTCATATATGAACAAAGTATATTCATATCTTGGTTGTTCATATATGAACAAAGTATATTCATATCTTGGTTGTTCATATATGAACAAAGTATATTCAAGCCTTTTCATCACACAACAGATTCTCATATCCACCGACCTCATGTACTAGTGAGCCAAAATTTTTGTTCATTTTGATTAGGCTTGATCATTCGGGTTAATTTGATGTCTAACATGTGCACTAATTCTTGATTGTAGCGAGAAAACGACTTTTACTAGGGCTAAGGCCATGATTATGCTCACGAATTAAAGCGGCTCTGTGAACAAAATATTATTAGTTTGTGGATAATTTAAAAATATTATTATTAAAGTTGCCTTGTGAGGAATTGTCTGTTCTTGGTGTACTAGTTTCTGTATCTGTAGCCGGGGATCATGGAGTCATCTTCAAGCACTCGTCATGGACTGTTGTGCCATTGTGGAAGGAGGGCTATACTCTCCAAATCTGGAACTAAGACGAACCCTGATCGTTTGTTTTTGGGATGCGCTAATTGGAAAGTGAGTAATTATGGATTCTTCAAATGGGTGTCTGATGAAGAGGAGTTTGAAAGTTCAAAGGAAGAGCTTGTTCAGACGAAGCAGTCGAGCGTGATGCCGCAAGTTTCAAGAGCCGTGTCAAGTGGAGAAGTGCGGGAAAAGAGAAAGATTGAGATTGATATTATGGATTTGTTGAAGTTTGTTGTATTTGTTCTTTTATTTGGTATTTTTCTTGGATTTGTATTTGGTATTTTTATTGGATTTGTGCTAAGTAGGGTCTAAGAATGTATTACTTTGCTAGTCGTACTGTAAGAATGTATCTTCAACAATGATACTACAATATTCTCTGTATATATGTTGCCCAGGTTCATATACTGGTTGTTCATATATGAACAAAGTATATTCATATACTGGTTGTTCATGTACTGGTTGCCCAGGTTCATATACTTGTTCTATCTTCAACAATGATACTTTGTTCATATACTTGTTGCCCAGGTTCATATACTTGTTGCCCAGGTGAATATACTTTGTTCATATACTTGTTCCCCATGTTCATATACTTTGTTTATATACTTGTTGCCCAGGTTTCATATACTTGTTCATATACTTGCCCAGGTTCATATACTTTGTTTCATATACTTGCACAGGTTCATATACTTGCCCAGGTTCATATACAATGATACTACAGAATCATGTTGAAACAAAATTGACCATTAAAGTTACAATGAAACAAACTTGCCCAGGTTCATATACAATGATACTATAGGTTCATATACTTGCCCAGGTTCATCATTATATGCCACAGACACCATCTGTGCCTAGTGTTTGGAAAAACAACCTCAATTGCATTTTTCATTGCTCTTGCTTGGTCTGTTATTATCCCTTGAGGAGCACATCCATCCATGCACTCAACCCACTTCATAAATAGCCATATGAAAGTCTCTGTGTCTTCTTTTGAAATTAACCCACATCCTAGTAAAATTGATTGCCCATGATGGTTAACGCTAACAAAAGGTGCAAATGGCATATCATACTTATTTGTTAAGTATGTGGTATCAAAAGTGACGACATCACCAAACTCTTTGCAAGCTTCTCTGCTCCTACCATCTGCCCAAAATATATTTTTCAAATGATCATCATCATCCAATTCAATATCAAAATAGAAACCTGAATTTTCTGCAACCATCCTTGAAAAATATTTCATAATGGCTGAAGCATCACCTTCGCCGAGACGTAAACGCCTTGATTCATCAACCAAGTTTATGCAAGCCTTTTCATCACACAACAGATTCTCATATCCACCAGCCTCATGTACTAGTGAGCCAAAATTTTTGTTCATTTTGATTCCGGCTTGATCATTCAGGTTAATTTGATGTCTAACATGTGCACTAATTCTTCGATTGTAACGAAAGAAACGACTTTTACTAGGGCTAAGGCCATGATTATGCTCCAGAACAACCACGGATCTTTCCCATCTTCCGGTCATATTTAACCTAGCTGTTATCTTTGCATTACACCCAATTTTGTAGCTTGCTTGTGGTTTTAAGGGATTTTGAGAAGTACTATTATGTTTGTCAGCTCGACTACATGCAAAAGTTATACTTCTAACAATCCCCATTTCATTCTTCCTTCTTGATAGTTTCTTAATTGAAAATCCGCTGCCCTTTGCATAGTCTTTGTAGAACTCAAATAATTCATCAATGTCATTAAACTTCATCCCGACTTTAGGCTCATTCTGCTCAATCTGCTGATCAGTGTGCTGAGGCAACTCACATCTCTCATCAACCGAGCAATTATTCAAGTCACCATCATCTAAATCATCAAACTCCTCAATATCTGCCATAGCTGTTCAAATTAATTGATCATCAAAAAATGCTGACAGAAAAGTAGTTGACTGAAACTGAAAAGCTACAAGATCAAGCTGATTGTAGAAAAATCAAATTTGAGGGACTAAAATAGTTGACAAAATAAATTACTAATCATAGTGAGCACAAATAAAGCTCAAACCGAGCACAAACAGAGAGCAGTAACAAAGCATCAATAGAGATCTAAACTTGATCACAATCTTGTAGAAAATTTACAAATTTGGGGAAAATTTTCATATCTCAAACTAACTTGTGGCCTGATAACCAAATAATTAAACTAAAAAATGCAACTAGTTGAAACCCTACACTGATCAAAAAAATAAAAACCACTAAAGTACCTGTTTTGAAGTAGGGGCTTGATGGCGCCGCTCTTCGATGGCGGAGGAGGAGGAGCGCGGCGGTGGGGTTCGATGGTGGAGAGGAGCCAGTGGGGAAACTCAATCAAAGTGAGCTCATGGCATCGGAGTCGAAGGGGTCGGAAAAATCAGTGATGTTGGTCAAGCGTCAGAAAGTCCTGGCAAAGAGAAGTTATCATCAGAAATCAGGATGTTCAGATAAACAAAGATCTGGCGAAAGCAACTGAAAAGAAATTCGAGAAGGAGTCATTGTCGAGGTTAGGAATCAGAAGAGAGAGAGGAGGAGGTTTAGGGAGGAGGGTTAATGGGGTTTGGATCGAGGTAGGGGAAGGGAAATAAGTGTGGAGAGAAAATGATGGGCAAAGGGTCACGGGGAGTTGGGAAAAGGAAGGCTGATGTGAATGACAGCGTGATGAAGCGCTAGATGAAGTGCTTGCCAAATAGCATTTCGGTTAAAGTATAACAAATATCATTTTGTCTGAAATATTTTATGTTTAAAGAAAAGGACAAAAATTTCTTATGTACACCTCTTGAGTTACAGACCCATATAATAGAGGCATATTGTATTTGAACTATCCATAGATAATGTACAAAAGACATAATAAAAATTTACACAATTTTCTATTTAAAAATATTTTTATGCAGTTTTTCCTAGCAAGAAATAACTGCAATATAAAATACTAAGAGATAGTAACATCTTGTAACAACAAATAACTGCAATAGAAACAACTAGAGCTAACAATGACTGCAATAAAAGATAATTGGATAATTATGAAAGATTTGTGAGGATATCATCTTTTAGCACATACCTCGTTACGTATCAAAACTTATAAAATTATTGTTGCATTTTTATTTTCCTCTTACGCTTGGCTGAAAGTAATGCTTAGAGGTAAGTTGTGCAGTAACTATTGCCGTATGAGCCTGTTTAGTTGGGTTGTTCTTGCTTGAAAGTTACTGTAGCTGTTTGCATTTTCGTTTTCACTATCTGATCACTTTTTTCCCCCACTCTTTTCTGGCTTTTTTTTGTCTCTCTTTCTCTGAGAACTTAGCCTGTATTTCGTGGACCGTACAATATGTTTCATGGGCCCAATTTCCCAATTTGGGTTAGCAAAAGAAGCCCATCTAGAAGGGCGAACCTCAGTCCCCAAGAGAAGGTGGGCTTTTATGCCTGAAGATCACCCCGCCCACATCAGTATTTTTCGAATGGTATAACACACAACTTCTGCTTTTAAACGCTTTCATGTACATGGATAGAATTTCTCGTAACTGTAATTATTATACAATATAAAAAGGGTTAATTTTAGAAAACCCCCCTTAATTATGGGCCTTATCTTAGAAAACCCTCATCAGCTATTTTATCTTTAGAAAACCCCCTTCAAATTTGAGGGTGTTGTAGATAACCCCCCTCAACTTTCAAAATATGACTAAACCCCCCTCAATTATGTGGTGTATCACAAAACCCCCCTTTATCTTTCTATTTTTTAAATAACCCCTAATATTATTAATTTAAAATATGCAATGACTAAAATTTCTTATGTACACCTCTTGAGTTACAGACCCATATAATAGAGGCATATTGTATTTGAACTATCCATAGATAATGTACAAAAGACATAATAAAAATTTACACAATTTTCTATTTAAAAATATTTTTATGCAGTTTTTCCTAGCAAGAAATAACTGCAATATAAAGTACTAAGAGATAGTAACATCTTGTAACAACAAATAACTGCAATAGAAACAACTAGAGCTAACAATGACTGCAATAAAAGATAATTGGATAATTATGAAAGATTTGTGAGGATATCATCTTTTAGCACATACCTCGTTACGTATCAAAACTTATAAAATTATTGTTGCATTTTTATTTTCCTCTTACGCTTGGCTGAAAGTAATGCTTAGAGGTAAGTTGTGCAGTAACTATTGCCGTATGAGCCTGTTTAGTTGGGTTGTTCTTGCTTGAAAGTTACTGTAGCTGTTTGCATTTTCGTTTTCACTATCTGATCACTTTTTTCCCCCACTCTTTTCTGGCTTTTTTTTGTCTCTCTTTCTCTGAGAACTTAGCCTGTATTTCGTGGACCGTACAATATGTTTCATGGGCCCAATTTCCCAATTTGGGTTAGCAAAAGAAGCCCATCTAGAAGGGCGAACCTCAGTCCCCAAGAGAAGGTGGGCTTTTATGCCTGAAGATCACCCCGCCCACATCAGTATTTTTCGAATGGTATAACACACAACTTCTGCTTTTAAACGCTTTCATGTACATGGATAGAATTTCTCGTAACTGTAATTATTATACAATATAAAAAGGGTTAATTTTAGAAAACCCCCTTAATTATGGGCCTTATCTTAGAAAACCCTCATCAGCTATTTTATCTTAGAAAACCCCTTCAAATTTGAGGGACTAATATCGAAAAACCCTTTCTTTTAATGCAATGTCCAGAGGTAAAAACACTCAATTTATTGACACAGAACTGCATCCTGTACATACGTAGTTTCTGAGTGTCTTACCATCCAAAATTAATTATAGCAATTGCATGACATGTTCTGATTCATGATGTATCATGTCTATAATAGTGATAAAGACACTCTGGAGCACATTGAATGTAGAACTGAAACCTGAACATATGTTGTTTCTGATTATATTGACATCCCAAAGTTATTTTTCAGCGGTTTCATATATTTAATATCTCAGGCTATAAGCATGCAAGTTTTTTAGATCTCACAGTTTCTCTCTTTCGTAGAGATATGAGGATATTATGGTCTTTTTTTACTCCTAGAGTTTCTCTCATTTGTGGAGATAATATGAATTCAGCATCCTTTGTCAAGATATTGACAGCAATAAGCAATCAATGTTCCATCAAACATGACATGTAAACTGTGGATTTAGAGTCTTAGACTCTAATTAAGAAGCTTGAAGAAGAGGGGATGGATCTTTTAAGACTGCTCTGGATTTATTACGAATGTTTCTGTGTTTTAACTGAATATGTTGATAAAAAATAAATCCAGGAAGAGGAAATCGAAGTTTCAATTAAATACATTGTGTGTTTTTTTTTTTTTGGAGAATACAATCAAGATAATAAGCGGCTAGTTGGATGCCTCAAAAATTTTCCTTGGTGTCATCCTCTTGGTCAGTTTGTACCTGACCATTCTAGCTATCTTGTAGAACCAAAATATGCTAACCAGCTGCAATCCCATTGCCATCATCTGAGAAATCAAAAGCGAAAATTGTGATATTTTAGCTAATAGAATGAAGGGTTAATTGTAGATAAATCTCATGTAACATAAGAGAGTAGTCACTTATACCCCACAATGTTACAGAAGCGTTAGGCTGCCTAGGTGCCCAATTTTGTACCTAGAGCCTAGGCGGGGACCTAGGTGTGTTTTTAGTTATAATAATTGATAGTAAATACAATGTTATAGAAAGCTGGCGTCGGGGCTGGTGCATAGGCAATTTCTTTCTTTGTTTAATTGGTGGTGGTGATATTTTGATGAAGATTGGAGAGATGGAGGAGGTGCTCATAGATTGTGGAGGAGGCCGAGAAGAGTTGGGAGGAGGTTGGGCGACATGGAGGCAGGGAAGAAATCTAGACCAATATCTAAGGGAAGTGCATAGCGGCCAACACTCTCCTAGGCGTTTTCAAGACATACTCCGATGGCCTAGGTACCGCTTAGGCCTACGCATGCGCCTAGGTGGGCTAGATGCTCACCTTTTAAAACTTTAGTACCCTTAAATTATTTTATCAATACTTACATCTCTTGAACTTGAGACGACATTATAGTTGAGGGTGATTTTCTGATACGACCCCCATAGTTGAGGGGGGTTTTCTAAAATTAACTCATATAAAAATGTCAGTTCCATGCAACTATAATTGCTACAACTATTGTCATATGCAATTGTAACTGTTTAATTCAGTTTTAAAATTTTTCATTTTGCGGTTGCAGGTGTTTGTTTCGGACATCAATTTTTGGACATCTATCGGGGATTGACATCAGCTGCAGGTCTTTTTTTGACTAAAATTATTAAGTGTACCTATCGATTACGTTCCGTGAAACAAAAAAAATATAGTGATCCCAAATATCACTTTGCCGTCAGTGACGTAAATTTGACTCCAGAAATTGATCCCTCTTCTTAAGCCTTCAAGCAAATAGTTAACTGTGGATAGGTTAACCCTAACCATGGCTGGCTAATTACGAAAATACCCTTAGCTCCCCGGTCCTCCCCTCCTCTCCTTATTCTCAAAACTATTCACAATCTCCTGTAATTCGTAATTCAACCCTAACCCATCAAAGCTCCCATCATCAACCCCCTCTTCCTCCTCATTCTCTCCAATCAAAGTGGGTTGAGCTCCAATCGAAGAATTAGCCTTAAGGGGCATCAAAATCTTTGACCCATTAATAAATTGAGGGTAGAAGAAGAAAGGGGAAACATGTTTGGGTTGTCCTAAACAGGCCGGTATGAATTTTGGGGGAGTTATTAACGGGTTTGGATTTGTTAAATGAGGGCCATAAATGTCAATTTATGGATGAGGACTAAATATAACGGAATATTTCCCTCATTTATAACCCCAACTAACCATAGATATTTATATCAACACAACATAAAGATTTGAGGGACTAATATCAAAATATGAAGATTTGAGGGAGTAAAATCAAATTAGTAAATATTAAGGGACTAATATCGAAAAACCCCTTTCTTTTAATGCAATGTCCAGAGGTAAAAAAACACTCAATTTATTGACACAGAACTGCATCCTGTACATACGTAGTTTCTGAGTGTCTTACCATCCAAAATTAATTATAGCAATTGCATGACATGTTCTGATTCATGATGTATCATGTCTATAATAGTGATAAAGACACTCTGGAGCACATTGAATGTAGAACTGAAACCTGAACATATGTTGTTTCTGATTATATTGACATCCCAAAGTTATTTTTCAGCGGTTTCATATATTTAATATCTCAGGCTATAAGCATGCAAGTTTTTAGATCTCACAGTTTCTCTCTTTCGTAGAGATATGAGGATATTATGGTCTTTTTTTACTCCTAGAGTTTCTCTCATTTGTGGAGATAATATGAATTCAGCATCCTTTGTCAAGATATTGACAGCAATAAGCAATCAATGTTCCATCAAACATGACATGTAAACTGTGGATTTAGAGTCTTAGACTCTAATTAAGAAGCTTGAAGAAGAGGGGATGGATCTTTTAAGACTGCTCTGGATTTATTACGAATGTTTCTGTGTTTTAACTGAATATGTTGATAAAAAATAAATCCAGGAAGAGGAAATCGAAGTTTCAATTAAATACATTGTGTGTTTTTTTTTTTTTGGAGAATACAATCAAGATAATAAGCGGCTAGTTGGATGCCTCAAAAATTTTCCTTGGTGTCATCCTCTTGGTCAGTTTGTACCTGACCATTCTAGCTATCTTGTAGAACCAAAATATGCTAACCAGCTGCAATCCCATTGCCATCATCTGAGAAATCAAAAGCGAAAATTGTGATATTTTAGCTAATAGAATGAAGGGTTAATTGTAGATAAATCTCATGTAACATAAGAGAGTAGTCACTTATACCCCCACAATGTTACAGAAAGCGTTAGGCTGCCTAGGTGCCCAATTTTGTACCTAGAGCCTAGGCGGGGACCTAGGTGTGTTTTTTTTAGTTATAATAATTGATAGTAAATACAATGTTATAGAAAGCGCTAGGCGTCAGGACTGGTGCATAGACGAATTTCTTTCTTTGTTTAATTGGTGGTGACTGATATTTTGATGAAGATTGGAGAGATGGAGGAGGTGCTCATAGATTGTGGAGGAGGCCAGAAGAGTTCGGAGGAGGTTGGACGACATGGAGGCTGCAAGGGAAGAAATCTAGACCAATATCTAAGGGAAGTCTGCATAAGCGGCCAACACTCTCCTAGGCGTTTTCAAGACATACTCCGATGGCCTAGGTACCGCTTAGGCCTACGCATGCGCCTAGGTGGGCTAGATGCTCACCTTTTTAAAACTTTAGTACCCCTTAAATTATTTTATCAATACTTACATCTCTTGAACTTGAGACGACATTATTTCTCCCATTTGATTTAGACGTTGCGTGAGGATCAAGCAACGACAAATTACCTTTTGCCCTAAAGTTTAACTAAAAAAGACTAAACTGCCCTCTAAAATGAGAGCGAAAAAGTTAAACATCGTCTGCGAGTTATGAGGTACAAGTGGGCTGTAACGCCATAATAGTTCATTGGGTGTATCTTCTATTAACCTTAATATTTGGGGACCATGAGATAGATTAGAGTCGTACCTTAATAAGCATAGGATTATCCGCAGTCAAAGTAACATATGTGAGGTATGGACCACCAATCATCCTTGCAAATGAGAATATGAAGGCAAATAGAACCTGCATCATTAAAAGAAATGAGTCATCAGTTTTGCTCTTGTTCATTTAATTTTCAATCAAGATCCCATCATTTGAAAATGATTGACAAAAGGGTGGCTGTCATCGATCCTAGAATGTTTCGATTTGCATATAAACACTCCTTTTTTTTTTTTGTAAAAGATTAGTATATGAAGTGCATATTCATGTATTATGTAAGAGAAAACTAAAATCTCAAGACTTCTAAAGATTTTTTGTAAAAGATTAGTAAGTGAAGTGCATATTCATGTATTATGTGTAAGAGAAAATAAAATCTCAAGACTTTTAAAGGCTTCATGCTCTTCATGTATTATGTGTAAGAGAAAATAAAATCTCAAGACTTTTAAAGGCTTTACTATTTTTATCAGTTTCTTTTTTCTTCCCTTCTCTCTGGAGGAATTACTTTATTATCATCACCAAAGATCAGCATGTTTAAGTGAACATTACTAAAAATAAATATATAAATCCCCAACATGTTAATGAGAAATCATGCTAGATAATACAAAATGATTGAAAACCAAATTTCTCAAAACTCACATCAACTGCTAAATTGAGATCAGTATCATGATAGCCAATCTCTTTCAGAAGCTCTCTCATATGTAGAAAAGGGCTAGAGATCTCAGTTATCCACAAAGCCGCAACCATCTCTGATCCACACTGCAAATGAAAACCAATAAACAAATATCAAAATAAAACTCAATATAAAAAACAAATATCAGAAATTTTTCACCAATATCCTTTACCTTTTGATGTGCAAGTCCTGCTCCAATACCAACTATAGTAACAAGATGATGAACTGAATTGTCTAGATTAACTCGCTTGCCAATGTGACAGCATATAAGATCATATATCATATATGCTGCTGTCACTGCTAAAGTTTTCATCTATAAAATATCATATAAAAAAGTTATGAAAATTTCAAAACAAATATAAGGGGGAAAAAACATGCATGATACTAGTACCTGCCATGGTGAAGATTTTGATGCTAAAGGACATACAGGGCATCTCCAGTCTTGAACAGAGAGAGAAGCTAAACAGACACCAAATATTGCATGAATTGTGGACACAATTCTATTGCAAAAATCAAACGATCGATGAGAAAAGATTTTTCTGATAATGAGGAAGGTTGTCATCCAACAAATTGTTGCCGAAATAATCAATTTGATGATATAATCTTCCATTTGATGTAATAATGATAAATTTCAGAATATTTGATTCCTCTCACTTCTAATATGTATGAGGGCATTTGAAGGTTTGGTTCATAAATTCATGTAGTTGGTATGGTTGAAGTTGGTCAAGGAGGAAACAGGTAAGTAAAGAAGGGCAAAAAAACCTTTTCCAAGAAATATTTCCTTCTAATTAAATTTACAAATTAGTCAGTTTATTTAGAAAGTTTACGTCTTGACACATTATTGCATTTATTTGTGTAGGTAGGGTTAGCTGAATACATCTGTCACCAACTGTTTGCCGATGACAGTTGCAATTATATTCTAATATTAGATGCAGGTAAAGAGTACAAATATTTATTTCTTTGTCCTCTATTCATCCAAAGTTTATGTCTTGATACATTATTTTCCTGAAAGAGGCAGTTCACCTGTGATTCTTTTATAAGTATATTTTTTGTGGTTGTTCCCTGATTTTGTGGATAGGAAGCAAAATAGCTGCTAACTTGATTAATTTTTTTTTATATTTCATAGAGTGCTTACATGCATCAAAATGATTAGGCTACTGCTTTATCTGTTTTAGTGTATGATGATGCCTGTGCATATCCCAAAGTTGATATCATGTCTTACATAGACCACAGATACAGTAGATTATTTAAATTAAATTTCAATTACCTTCTGTTATCTATAGCTTTCATTGGCTAACAACTACCAAATTATATTAATGTGCACTAAATTAGGAATGGTATTGTTCATGGCAGTTAGAGGCTCCAACCAAGAAGAAAGTTGTTAGTTATACAAAATTAGGAAATTTTCAACTAAAAAGTGAAGGTGCATTCATTCATTTGGTTCCATGGTGTTGTTAGGAGTTAACAAAGGGTGGGTCAAGAAATGAATGATGTCTACTACCTTGTTTACCGAAGTCAAGAGACTTGACAGATTTAGTATATAATCTACTGCACAAAGTTGACAAAGATTGATTAATTTGTCTAGAAAATTGAAATATTAAAATTGATTGGAAATTCTAGAATCACGCACTGCTTGTGCAAAAGACATTTTGCATGTTTATCCTGTGACTATTACATATCATGCACACATTAAAGCTGAACTGTGTTCTGTGAAGGTTAAGACAGTTGATACTCTGGGAATTTGAAGTTCAGATACTGCTTTCAAAGTTGAACTGCTTACGGTGATCTTTCAAGGCATGATTATGCTAAATATTTCTCTTTTTTTTAATTTATAATTGTGTTGACGTTTCCTTTTGTTTATACAATTTGTTTCTCTACCTAGTTATCATAACTTAACCGATGAAGTTTAAAGAGATATTATATATGGACTCGGATCCGCTCCAGTTAGGTGGTAATTGAAGAGGGTCAAGACTCTAGTTACCCCAATCTTTACCCTCCATTCCAATTTCAAGGATTGCGATCATGCCTTGTAGCGTTACCACTTTCACAATAATGGTTTTCAAAACAGTGATTTCAAGATAGTATTGTTGGAAATGTTAGATAGGGTTACCGCTTTCCCATTCCAATTTTGTGAATGCTCAGTGGACTTTCTGCTATAGCATTATGTACCTGCTTTTCTACAAGACACAAACTTTGGATATCAAGAGCTCATAAAGTCCATATCAAGCCAGTAAAGGTATAGCCATTATTTAATATTGGTTGTGGTGCTTCAGGTTTGCGTACTTGTGTATAATTTGACAGAAACATAATCATCTTTTGATTTTGTAGACATAGTTTTAAGGCAACTTGGAAGAAAATGATATCTTCATCGAACCTTTATATTGTCAGCATGTTTCAGTGTACATAAAATTCATCCAGTGAATCATATCTGTAAACTTATTCTCTGATATTATAAATAACATTATTACATAAGAATGTTTTCACAAATGTTGCGTGCAACCATTATTCATTTTTCCTAACTAAAACCTTAATTTTGGAGATACAGCAATTGTAACCAATTATTTCCATTGTAGCACCTCCAATGCCTGTTTGTGCAGCTGAGGATCTCCAGCAGCAGCCACATTGAAACCTGAAACAGATAATCCAGAATAACATAAGTATTGCAAGAAGTGATATTTCAAAACAAACTAAGCATTGAGTGACGTCTTTTTACTTGTTGCGCGTGAATCAGCAGATGCCTCCCAAGTAAGCTTATTCCCTTTCCAGTCAGTGATTGATCCACCAGCTCCTTCTATTACCGGTACCAATGAAAGGAAATCATAGGGCTGTTGATTGACAGTGAGTAAACACTCTTTTAGCTTTAAATCACATAGGGTTTTCTTAGATATTCATCCCTTAAATCTTTCATACTTTAAAACTAGTCCATTCAAATTAGTAACCACGGTATGCCATTTGGTTTGTGTAGAATATACCATCAAACTTAACCTTATAACATGAGCCATGACCTTCAACTTATACGGTTAACCTTATAGTAAGATCCATCCCCATTCTCGAATCCAAAACTTAAACCTAAATCCAAACCCAAAATTTATATCTTCTTCTAATACATCCATAACTCCATCCAAAGCTTTTGCCTCGAAGCCATCATTTCAAACGGCTCTTTCACTAAATCATTTAAAATCTCCTCTTCTAATACATCCATAACTCCATCCAAAGCTTGAATCTAACCCAACCAGAGTTAAATAATTGGATGGAGAAAGTAACAGAAGAACTAATTTGGAGTAAATTTTACAAGTTGGACTAAATGGCACTTCAAAGATTTGAGGAACTAATTTAAAAATATAAAAAATTAAAGGGACTAATAACTAAAAAAACATCATCTCATACACTGTACCAAAGCTTACCATGTCGAGAAATAAGCTATGGGCTTAAATCGATATGGCTATGGACATAATAATATCTGAAATCATTTGATCTCTCAAATAGAAGAGGTGGCAGTTAAGAACAGGAATATTACCTTAAGCCCAGATTCAACGACAAGATCCACAAAACCGGATGCTAGAAGAGCATAGGCATAACAGTCACAGCCATATAATGGTACTTTCACCTTGAATGAAAATAGAGGAGAAAAAAAATTACAAGATTTGTTGACAGGTGATGAAATTTGACCCAATAGAATGTAAAGGTTTTTATATAGTTCAGAAAAGCAAATATGCTTTTGGCACCTGCCTCTATGCTAAAAAAGAAACAAAGAAAAAAAAATGAATGTATGAAAAATCCTGCCAAAAGCTTGAATTTTATCTCAGAAGTTTCTCTTTTCTTAAACTAGTTACTGACTTCACTCTAGTATGCACGAACCTCATTCCTCACACGAGCGAAAGCCTCTTCAGCCTCCCCATTAAAGAGATGTGGACTTGTAGTATACCTGAGAAGAAAACATTTTTACAGCATGCCAACATAAATAAACCATGTACAAGTTTGCACTGAGGCTGATCAAATAACTGACAATTATTCTCATTCCTATAATTGGTAAAAGCCACTATGTCCAGGCATTTTACTAAGAGGGGTTGGATTTCATATCAGTAGAATTAAGTTCATAAAAAAGGAAATAAAGTAAAGGAGTTTTACCTAAAAATCCGTTGCTCTACATTTTTAAGATTTCCCTTTTTACAACTTATAAAAGGGCTGATGGTCAAGGAATGATGTGCTTCTAAATAACATAAACTAGTAGTTGTGATATCGAGAGATGAAAATGAAACATAGCTTGATTGATCAGAAGACATCACTATTTAGTCCTAACAAAGCTAAATGGAGAAAAGGGCTTTATGATTTGTTAGTTAAAGTATATGCTTGAAAAATAGTTTTTAAGTCTATAAATGACTAAATTAGTCATTTATAGACTTAAAAGCTTATCTTGTTAGCTAAACTATACTTACAAATAGGCTTGGGAAAGTTTGCTACACTCTCGTGTAGATATTTCTTGTCCATTCAATGTAGATCTTCTCCCATTCATCCCAATCCATCTTTCCCTTAAAATAGGTTGGTCAATAACACCAACAATCTGAAGATTTAAGAAAATGAGAAACTTCTTAATATGCAAAAAAACATTCATCAATTTAAGAATCCCTGAGATATTATGTGAATGAAGAATGCAGTTGGACTTATGTCAGATGAAATACTAGAGCATATGCGAGTATGATAAGCATGCTTAGAGGAAAGAAATTCTCCATGCACATATGGCTACAAAAGAACAAGGAGCGGGGTTGCGCCAAGGAAACGTGAAGTCCAATGTGAAGCCAAGAGTCGTGAGAATGCATCCATGATGGTTGACATGTCATGTTGCTCCGACGATTGCCAGTGTAGACTACGGTCTAGTTAGCCCGCAGATGGTAAAAGATCCTATGGATGTTTGCAGTCTTGTTGACGTCAGGTTATTACTGCTTTAGACCCAAAGTCAGGTTACCCCACAGATAGATTGCCCATAGGAGTGATAAGGGTCTTTTTAGCCCACTGATGGAGGAAGATTCTACTGATGTTGAGTAATCATGTTTGCTGCTTCATGGTTGTCTGTTAAGACCAAGTCAGAGAAGGGTTCATTGGTTTTTCGTTTATGATTTAACTATACTCTTGGGGTTGGGATATTCATGTGAACATAGTCTCACATTAGAAAGAAAAAGAAAGAGTGATGAGTTTAATAGGAGTTGCCTACCCAATAGTTTAAGCTTTTTGGTTAAACTTGGTTCCTAGCTTCTATTAAGGCTCGTTAGCTCCCGGTTAGGCCCAATTTCTCCCCAACACAGTTATGGGCAAAACATAACGTGTTTCATGGTAGGCTAATAAAGAGATTCTAACTAGAACTCTTAATCCACGAGAAAATTTGAATCACCCGCAGTTGAAAGAATTGGAAAATGCAAATAATAACTTGGTATAGATGGATTATGCTGATATAGCTGATCAAATATTCTGAAGATAAAACTCTATTGATAGCATACATAAGAATGTCTTTTGAAGATCGATTAACCATTTTCATCATCTCCTCCTAGTATATCCATGCCCACCAAAACCTCCTTCCAGTCTGCACCAACCGCCTCATCCATTAATACCTCCTTCACGACTAAAGTGGCAGTAACCAGTGATAATCGGTTTTCCACTTTCAGTCTTGCCCTCTCCAAACACGATTTTTGAGCGACACTTTCTGGTGCGCCTTAAGAGTCTATTAAAAAACACATGCATATGGCTGTGATATGAAACACAGCAAAGTACTTACTATATTGTCAGGTGATTTCAGTTTCATACACCAAAGTATAACTAAGCAAGTCAAAACATACCGGTTTCCCTTTGTGTAGAAGCGCAATCAGAGTACCAAATAAAGGTTTTCCTACATGTCAAAACAAAACAACAGTTTCTGTTCAATGTTTCTTTGCAGTTATCAATACCCACAACAAAGGACGATAAATTCAAGAAGTTACCTGTAATAAAGCTCTTAGTTCCGTCAATAGGATCCAAAACCCAAACATAATCAGCGGACTCTTCCTTACACTTCCAACCATTTTCCTCCCCGAAACTGTATCAATATCTAAGTCACCAAATTTGAACTTATTTTTTCTTTTCATCTCAATATTAATAATATTAAGACAGAACTCATCTTACATGGCATGAGAAGGAAACTTCTCCAATATGATGGAGGCCATAGACTCCTCTGCATCACGGTCAGCAATTGTCACTGGACCTGGAAATGGAAGAAAGTTTATTTTAAAAATTAGGGAAAATGCAGTCTCAAAATAACCAAAATCAGCATTCGAGGCTTTGATAATCAGGTTTAATAAGGTTCAATAAAAGTATATAATAAATATATCTATATATGAAGGTCCACAAAATTGTCCTGCTTAGTCATATCGGTATAATTCATACATATTTCTAGATGAAGCACTACAGGAAGGTAGCAAATGATAACATCCAGGGAAACATTGTGGTATTTAAGTGAAGGAAAAAAGATGAGTAGGGAATATTTGCATACAAATATAGTGACATTGGAGGGTTTTCCTGCAAATAAGCAGAAGAATAAATACTCTCCAGGGAAAAATGAACAAATTAAAAGTATCAATTTAAATTTATAAGACCCGAAGAAGCTGCATCAATTTCAACAACTAAATGCTTACTAGCTATAACGATTCTACGGGATGTGTATGAATAAGTTAATTCCCGCAGAAATCACTAGTAACCAGGAATACATAAGCTATCTTTGATAGATTTTGGTAAACTGCATCTCTGATAGTTTTTCAGAAAACATATTTACATAAGTAAAAAATTTATCGTATTTTGAGTTTTGATTAACTATATTTGTATCCATGAATGGAAGAACAAATATGGATATGACAAACCCCACGTTCAATCCAAATGCACCCCTCTACTATGACGAAAAATTGCAAAGACCATTCATCTGTACATAATCATTCAAAACCACTGGAAAATATAAAAGCTGACATCTTTATTTAGTTTTGTCCTTCTTAAGTTATGAAAACTTCCATTCATTAAAAAGGGGTTTTGTTAAAAACTCAAAGTTTTATACTGAATCACTGATTTATCTTCAAATCACCACCTTCAAATTTACTCTTAAACCCAAAATACTCATACTGAATTATTTATTTTAAACCCAACTATAGCATCTTAGACCCAAATATAGTTACTGGTACACCAAATATAACATGATAGGTGAAAATATACCTAACGATACACCAAATATATCAAACTTAGACCCAATTATAGCTACAGATATACCAAACATAACATCACAGATCCAAATAGAACTACTGATACACCAAATGCAGAAAATTTAGACCCAATATAGCTATTGATATACCAATTATAGTAACGGAGACATCAGTTTAGCTACTGATACACCAATTATAACAAATTTGATGTCAGTATAGAAACTAAAATTAGGTTTAAAAATAATATTCAGTATATGGGTAACTGGGATTTAAGAATGATTTTTGAAGTGGGTGGGTTTAAAAATAATTAGGGTAAACCTCTGGGTTTATAAACAAAAACCCTAAAGAAACAGTACTTTTGAATTTCTACCTTGACATTCTTTTATCCTAACAAGGACAGTATCAGTAAACCAGTAAAAGATATCGTCTTTCTTCGCTATTGAACTTGAACCCCATTCAAACATAAAAAAGGGTTAAATTTTTTTTTTAAAGGCTAAATTTCAGAAAACCGCAAGTTTTTGCATGGGTGAGTAAAAGTAGGCGGGGATATTTTTGCCAGTGAGAATTGCGGTTAATTCTGTTAGGCGGGTTTTCTGATAAAATCTTAAACTTAAAAGGAGGTTTTCAAGATATTTCTAAAAATTTGAAAGTTATGGGAGGTTATCTGATAGTCGTCTAAAGTTAAGAGGTATTTTCTGATATTTAGCCTAACAACTAACAAGTGGCGCTTACCGCCTCTCCTAATTTCTACGAACAAAATTAACTTGGATATGAAAGCAAATGTTATATAAGGTCATTTTCTGTAATTTACCCAGCGAAAAAGAACGAATCTTTCCATAAAAAGATGAGGGATTCACTTACTGAGATCGTCCTTGTGGAGGACGTCGAAGGATTGACGGAAGTACTTGCGGATGACGTCGCCGGCGGCGTCGGCGACCTCGTTGGCCGCCGCCACGAACCCATCCATCGCCGCCTCCACCGAACTCGACATCGCCGGAGACGAACAATTCGAAACCCTAATTGGGCAATGGGAGCGGAATCTGAAGGGTCGGAGAGAGAATCCGACCCGGTTGGGGGCCCGAATCCGACAAGGAAGCGGAGGAGGAGGGGGGAGGAGGTTAGAGTGAGAGGCAATGGGCATTGAATGAGAGAAAAAGAGCGAAGGGGGGTTTAAATAAATTTTAGAGAGAGAGAGAGGAGAGGAGAGAGAAAGTGGGAGATGAGAGTGAAGAGCACCGGCGAGCCGCCCGTGAATTAGAAAAGAGACAGAAGATCGCTCTGCCTCTTTCAATGCGTCACTCTTCTTGTTTTGCCTGCAGGGGGTTTTTGGAGGGTTTTATACGGCTTTATTATTCGGCTAAATTTTGCCTTTTTTTCCTATTCTTTACTCAAATTAATTCTCTCTCTTTTTTAGCCCCTACTCCTCAGTTTTTTTTATTGGACATTTTAATAGAAATTACTTTTAAAATTTAATCGGCTAAATAGCTCTTATATATCCTAAGTTTTTCTTGACATTTAAATACCCTGTTGTTTTTAAAAGTAGCATATGATTGCCTCCTATTAGTTAAATCTTAGAATATTACAATGTTATTTGCAGATGATGAGAACTGTATAGTTATATCTCTAAAATTGGTTGAATTGACTAAAAATGAGGGTGAAAACTAATATTGGGGAAAACTTTTAAGTACAATTAATTGGGTTGTAGATGTGCTTTTTAACAATCGACTACATATTTTAGAGAATATATATATATATATATATATATATATATATATATATATATATATATATATATATATATATATATATATATATATAATTGACCTGTTTATATCATGCGCAAGTTAAATAAAAGTTTAGGGAATTATTCTAACAGTTAACAGTAATATTCTAATATTTTAACTAAGAAAAACTAGTAATGTGTTACTTTTAAAATGTTAAAGCATTTAAATATCAAAAAATTTCTAATGCTACATAAGTGCAAAATCATGTAAATTATAACGTAGTTAAGTGATATTTAGCCAATTTTATCATAAAAATTAATTACTTATTTTTCTACTTTTTCATGAAAATCACCTTTAAATAGGTCAAAACCATCTTTGATTTTTTACTTAAATCACCTCATAAGTATTTTTAGTTTTCAATCAACTATTTTTATTAATTTCTGCTTGATTAATATCCAAATTATCCTCATTTACTGCACGTGTGTATTTCCCAACTATACATGTAATTAATGAGAATAGTTTGAATAATTATGGTATTAATTGAGCAGAATTTGACAAAAATAATTAATTAAAAACTAAACCTACTTATAACATGATTTATGTATAAAAAAATACTTTAAAGATGGTTTCTATCAATTCAACCTATTTTAATGGTGGTTTTATTGGGAAAAAAACTCTCTACATTTTCTAACACAAACTATAGATCTTTCGGTCACCTTTTATGAAAGACCCTTAACCTGTCATCATTCTGACTCGTACGTATGTGGTATGTTAAAGGAAATAAATAAAAAAACAGAAAACACTTATGGAAGTGATACATTGGATCCTTTACTTGACACTTTGTAATATTAATGTTATGATACTCATCTTCTCAATTGGGCAGGGGTCAGCGGTGCAATTGGAACATCACCATTTTTTTCAGAAAACCAATGAACGGCAGAGCTGTATACAAGTGAAACACCTTTCCAGGATATTCCAAATGTCTGATGAAAATATTTCTTTAATCTTCTTTAGCAAAGCTTAGTCATTGTTTGCCAATAGGATTTAGCTTTTTGTTGTTGTTTGAGTTTTGTTTATGTTTCTTAGTTTGAGGTTAAATAGACGACTACCACTACAACCACTGTCATGCAAATTCTATTTTATTGGGTGAATTTCAGTTTCTTAGTTTGAGGTTAAATAGACGACTACCACTACAACCACTGTCATGCAAATTCTATTTTATTGGGTGCCCTAGGTTTAGCTGTTTCCCATATAATACTCCTTAGCTTCCAAAACGTCACAAAACCTCCTTAAGTTTTGAAGTTCCTGTTTGGCAAAGGGTTAAGAAATGGGGTTAAGGAGAAGGGTTAACATAGTTAATCCATTTATTAATCCGAAGGGTTAAAATTTTTAATCCGTTAGATTAGTTTATTTTAATCTTTTTGTAATTTTTGTGTTTGGGAATAAAAGGATTATGACCATTTTCTTTATAAGCAAAGGGGTTATCTCTAAATCCTTCTAAATAGGTGGATTTGTAAACCCTTCATTTTGAGGGGTTAACTCATTTTAACCCCTCTAAAGGGATTTGTAAACCCGTCTACTATTTTTTGTGTTTGGCAAATTATGAGGGGTTAACTCAGTTTACACCTTGTGTAAACTTTTCGTCTTAGGTTAAGGAGGGGTTAACTCTCCTTAACCCCTCACTTAACCCTTTGCCAAACAGGGCCGAAGTTCTTAGGAAAACCCCGAGATATATGAATTCAGATCCTTTTCAATTAGGCAGTAATTAGAGAGTCTCGTTAATCTAATGCTTACCCTTTTTCCTCAAATTCAAATTTAAAGAGTAAGGTAACACCACATAAGATTTTCACAATTAAATTAGTGATGTAGTGGTTTTTAAAATACCACGCTTGCTGCTTTAGGGAATATAATTTGCTTTTTGATACAATCAAATATTTTTAAAACTAAAAAATTGAACCAATTAAACACTCCAATTACATGTCAAATAAACAACTCCCTCTTACATTTTCAAATTTAATTTCTATAGCCACGTATAATAAAACTTTATACCCAAAAAGGTCAATGAAAGCATTTAATTTTATCATAAATTGGAGAGAGTATCGCATATTAGAGAGATTAGGGAGGCTTTTTAGTTTTTAAAAGTATACGATTTTATCATAAATCAAATAGTATCTACAAAATCCACCATAGAATTTTAAAACAACTAGTATAATATGGATCCTATGTGCTTACCCTATAAATTTGAGATAAAGATTGAGGATTAGAATAATTAGACCTAATTGGAGAAGATCCGAATGCGACATATGGTGACATATATTGTGACCGTAACATGCACAACATGATAAAAGGAGCCAACTAAACAGGGATCAACCACAAACCTGAAGCAAGGCAAAGCAAAACAACGCATGTTCTCGAAGAACCCACAAGAAAATAAAATCTTTCTCAATCTCACCAAAAAGATTTCTCTCTTTTGTTTCTTTTTCTCTTTTTAACAATACGCTACTCCCATTGCTTTTTATCATAACCCTTTAGCACTCCTATCCGATTAGGATTTCAAAATACGAAACAAAATCCTAAAGCGATCAAAGGGAAAACCTAAGCCCTTTTCTTAATTAACAACGCATGATTTACAAAACAAGGTGACGGTTCATGCCTATGTCATTTACATAATTTACATAATATATATAATATTCTCATAATTATATAATATTCACATAATATACATCATGACAACTTTCCATACGCGAGGAGCCGGCAACCATCACAGCCGATCGGGAATCTTTGCCGCCGCCCGTTCAGGCGGCGCCTTCTTGTCCCCCGCATGTGCCCTGTACTCGGCCTGCGCCGCCCCGTACGCAGCCCTGCCGCTCTGTGGTCCGGTCTTCCCTCCACCGCCTAAGGCCCCTTCGTGAGGGGTGGCCTCGTAGTCGCCGGTGGTGACGCCGAAGCCTGCCGCCCCGCCTTTCTGCTCATAGATTGGGTTACCGTACTCATCGGTACGGTACTTCTGGGCCTGATCACTGCCAGCGTCGTATTCCTTCTTGAATTCTCTCTGATCCGCCATTTGCCACTTAAGTTTTGTACATATATATAGATTTGATTCGAGATGAGGGTGATGCATGTACATATATATATGGATATATAGAACAGCGAGGGTAATATGTATGAATTTGGCCAACTTCGCTGATCGACAACTAGACACGTGCATGCGCGGTGACACGCGCATGTTGACACCTGTCAATAAGGAAATTCACCGAATCCCGAACCTCGAAGTGATGCGTTTCTTTTCTGCTTCTACTATTGATTATCTTTGTCTCATTATAGAGAATCAATTAATTTTGGATAATGATCTGTTTTCTTCTATGCCGATGAGGACACGTATATCACAAGCTTAAATATAAGAGACTGAAAAAAAAAAGCTCGATAGTATTATATATATATATATATATATATATATATATATATATATATATATATATATATATATATATATATATATATATATATATATATATATATATATATATATATATATATATATATATATAAATTAGCTCATGGTTGAGCTGAGTCTTATATCTCTTGTGACTTTCCCATTGGAATTCTTCCATATTAATCAAGAGTAGATAGAAAAATATTTAACCATCTCATAGTTAATTACACAATTTGAAGTAAATAAGATTTTCTCACATTTTAGTCCCTTGATATTTCCAATATGTTAGTCCAACATTTGTTAGGTTTTCGATAACACTATGTTTAATCACACGTACCAAGTAATTAACATCTTGAGAAAAATATTACTATATTGAGTACATCTATTTAGAAGCACATTACACATACCACAAAGCAAACAAAAATAAGAAAACCACGTACATGACCACGTGTGCCACGCGTGATACATTATTCTCATACTGCTATACTAATCCATATACTATAGTAGGCATACTCTTAGCCAACTCGTATAAGACTAGTAGGATACGTATTTTGTCCGTACGTATAGTGTGATTCAGTATTTTCTACCACCCTGCCCGGACCCGAAACCCGTTTGTTGCTCAGTTCTAAGTTTCTAACATGCTGCTCCTGCCCGCTTCCAGACCCGACCCGCTCTTCCGGCGGGTTATGATCGGGTTTTGATCCGAACCCCGTATCTCCGCACGGCCCATACCCTTCAGGGCCTGGACGGTAGCCAGTGGCGGAGCCGTAGCCTCCGGTGAGCTCCTCGTCATCCGTCCTCCGTATCGCGTTGTCGGGTATGTGTGTAGGATCCGCCATTTTTTCAGATCCAAAACCCGGAATTAAAAAGCTAGTGTATTTATCCAATTAATATTGTGGATTGGTTGATGACTTGATGGTAAGAAAATGAGGACATGGCACGTTTATTATATAGAGTGGGGTAGAGAGCGCTGGGATTTGACACGTGCCGGGTGACGGTGTTTGGGGTTATGTGGGCAGTTGACACGTACGTTTCGCGGATGGTGTGCAATCAAGCATGCGCTGCGTGCATACCAGACACGTAGTGGAGATACACGTGTGTCACTTTGGGCCTGACTACTTCAACACTTGTGGTAAGACGGTAAAAAAAAAGGCTAAATATCATAAAACACCCCTTAACTTTGGATGATCCCTCTTAACTTTGAAAATATCAGAAAACCCCCCTTAAGTTTAGGGGTTATCAGAAAACCATTCTTAACTTTGAGATTTTATTAGAAAATCCCCCTAAATTAGGGGGATTTTCTGATAAAATCTGAAAATTAAAGGGGATTTTCTGATAAAATCTGAAAGTTAAAGGAGGTTTTGTGATAATTCCGATACTTAAGGGGGCTTTTGCTGATATTTTGAAAGTTAAAGAGGGTTTTCTGATAATTGTCCAAAGTAAAGGGGGGTTTTCTGATATTTAGTCCAAAAAAAAAGGTTAACAGAGGGAATGGGCAACAGCAGATAGCAAACAAAGAGTATAGATTTCTGTGCAGAGATGTTCAAGTATAAAAATGTAATCCCAGCTCAATTCTCATTATAATCGAAACTTTATTACAGTGGCAGAGACCTTTGACAGTTGTAATCACTTGTACATAGTTATATATGTTCCATGTTACGGATATATATTTTCCTAAAGCCGAAAGGTCGACTGCATCCAAGTCCAAAGTGTGGCCTTCACTCACTTGGACCAGCCACCGCTATGCACCACTCACAAGATGAAGATTATCTTAATTTAAGCATTGACATGTCGCTATATCTCATTTACCCAGGGAATAAAAGGGGGATTGGAATCCTCTCTACTACTAAAAACGTAGTAATAGAAAAATCACTCCTGTTTTAATAATCATAGATCCTCTTCACTGTTAAAAGTAAAATTAATAGAGAAATAATCACTGCTATTTTAGTAGTCGTAGATTAATTAATTAATGAAAGTTGTGATTTATTTAATTGAGTGTAAAGTAGTTAATAAAAGTTGTAATTTATTTAATTGAATGTAAAATAGGAATGAATGAAATTAATAGAGACAAGATAAATTTCACTTTTAGAATGACTACAATTGTTCATTAGTACTGTCCATTAAATAATCACAATTTTTATTAAATACAGTGGACCTTCCACTATTTTTTATTTCCACTACTTTTTTACTTAGGAGAGAGGGACAGCAACTCTGAGCTCGGAGTGCACATAAAAAAGGTAATTCTTTTAAAAATCAAGGCTTTAACGATTCGTGAATTAAACAAGACTGAAAATTCAAAGATGGAAAAACTAAGATTTTAACTCAACAGGAATACAGTCTTAATTTGTATTAACCTTAAACATCACTTAGAGTAGAAAGAACAATTAATAGCTGAAGACCACCATACATTCAATACCAGTTACCATCTATTATCACATAATCAAACATACTACAAAGCAACAAGAACTAAACAAAAACACATGCATAGTCACGTGCCCCGCACGTGATATTTATTCTCATACTCTTCTACATATATTCGTAGTCTATTAAGTAGCAAAGTCAGGTACAAACAGCTTCAGTACTCCTTCCTCCCTCCCTCCTGCCTGTACCCGGTCTGCCCGGTCGACCCGAAACCCGTTTGCCCGTACCCAAAACCCGCTTGCTGCCCGGACTCGGTCTGTCCGAACCCGGGACCCGTTTGCTGGCCAGGCCTCATCTGCTGCTGCTGCCCGCTTTGCTCGTAGCCGAAACCCGTTTGCTGGCCGGGCCTCATCTGTTGCTGCTGCCCGCCGCTTTCGGGCGGGTTGTGGAGCCCGCCGGTGCTGACCCCGTACCCGGTAGTGCCATAGGGGCCGTACCCCTCAGGGCCATGGCCAGCACGGTAGCCGGTTGTTCTCTCGTATTCCTCCTCGTCAGTCGACCGAATCGGGTTGCCAAACTCATCCCTGCGCTCCATTTCCTTGAAGATCGTTTAACGGATGTATATGTTAGAGGATTTGATTTGAGTTTGTGGATGGAGTTTTGAGGTTTGTAGAGGCTGCGTATCTACTTATAGGCAGCTAAGGAGCTTGCGTGTTAACACGTGCGAGTTGATAGTCTACAGACGAGATGTGACACGTGTGGGTGTTCGTGGCAGACGAGACTAAGGCACGACCTACACGCAGTGCATGCATGGGAGACACCCGCTTCACAACATAACAGAAGATAAGATATTATTCATCTTTATGATTTATGAATCAAACTTATCTCTTCACAAATTGGTGAACGGCGACAGCGTTTTAAACCCTCCAACAGAAGATGAATTTGTTGCATTTTAGCATATTAATTATTCTCTTTTTCCTTTATGGGTGAGGACATACATCAATGTCCAAGGCTTTTCTACAATATATCCGACTCATTGACTTTGATCATCTTCCTAAAATCAAAATCATTCATTTTTTTTTATCACAATATTTGTGGTTCATATTAATTACAACAAATACTCACACTTCATAAGACCTGTATTATTTCCTTCTTCATTTTATAACAACAAAATGTCAAAAACTGTTCCCACAGTAAAGTGCCAATATGATGGGGGGAAAGAAAAACGGATCCAGAACAATCTCGCCATCTCCTCAGAATACATGCTTACATCCTAATCTCTGATTTCAAAACCTGACCCTTTCAACAGTATATGAAGTATGAATGAACAATTAAAGAACATCACTTATGCGTCCTATGATATCCATACTGAAGTCTCTAAAAGAATCAAAATGGATATTACAAATAGCAAATTAGTAAGAGTGTTTGGGTCAAACTAGCTTTTAAGTTAGCTTTTCTAAATCTACTTGTTTAGTAAATTACCAAATAAGTTAGTTTATAAGCCACTTTTTAAACAGCCGGTGCAACCCAACTTTTAAAAATTAAGCTTATAAGCTCATCTAAATAAGCTAGGTTTGACCAAACAAATTACTATTTACACAAATAATTTTTATATCATTTTTTATCGTAAAAGCCAGCATAACTTATGACTTATGAGCTTCAAAAAATAAGTCATCCCAAACGCCCTCAACAAACATCCATGTCCCCAATAAATTGCTTTCTATTTCCTACTTTCACTCATGAAAATAATATGCCATTCCAAATAAGTGGATGAATATGATGAAGAAAAATTAGGATCCAATACTTCCATTTTCCTCGGATATAAATGCTACCTCAAACTGTTATGGAAGTGTTACAGAACTTCCCAAATATGCACCTGTGCTACCAAATCATGGAGAATTCGATTCACTTTTGCATTAGTATTCAAAAGGTGCATTACAAATACGAAGGTACATTCAACTAACACAGTCAACATAACTCTTTACCCCTGCTTCTTTCTCCCCCTCAATAAATACCCTTCTTGTTTGGTAACAATTCATCAATTGTTATACACTATACTGAGCATATAATATACCATATATAACCCAAGAATGCAGAATTTATTAGAGGCAAGCAACTAGGGAAGGGCGGCACCATAACAATAAAGACTAGTTCTTTTTCACTAAAGTAACTATATGAATCAAATCAACAGTGCAAGAACCAAAAACACAGATGCTCACCTCTTACCCTCTTTTGTCGGGCGAGCTCATTCAATTTCAATCCCTACGGCTTCTCGACCAAAACCCTTTCTTCTTCCTCGTCGCCTCACTTTCCGACACTGGGTGTGAACCAATAGAGAAGTGACGTTTCAAGAATGGCCTCTTCATGCTCAAGCTCACCCCCATGCTCGGACTTTTTCTACATTCTCCATGGACATCAATATCAGCTACAGCTCTTCTAGATATCTTGCTTCTTGCCTTCAGTTTCGGTGTCAGTTTCTCACTATTTGTGCACAAAGGGCAAGGAGGATCGTATCGATCATTTTCTGATGTTATGCTCTCCAAGCAATCAGCATGATAGACATGGCCACAAATGAGAACTGCAGCCACAGCGAGCTCGTTGGTCGAGACTATCTTCTGTGCACTCCATGGAGACCTCTCCTTCAATAGCTTTGAGCATACCCTGCAAGTATGGGGATCAGAAGAGGAAGAAGAAGATATTTCCATCTTGCTGTTGCTGCTGGTGTTTTCGCTGTCTAGTGACCACCGAGGGTCCCTCTGTGAAGAGGCTGCCACTAGCTCAGTGAATGTTCTCATCGACCAGCCATCTGAGGAACCGCCATGTGATCCTCCAGTTGAGAGAACAAAAGATGGTCTCCCTTCTGGAGAGGAGTTGCTGCTCTCATTCAAGGATTTGAGGGAAGGGATCCTGCTGTCAGAGACTTGTCTAGATAAGGGATAGCCTGGGGAACGCCGCGCTTTTCTAGATGAGGGTGAAGGATCTGATACTTTAAATGACGAAGAAGATGGAGTAGATGGAATGGACAATGAGGGTTTCACATCTGAAGAACTTGATACAGTTGATGACTTAATGGTACCCTTCTCCTATTCAAGGTTTAAAAACAGTTGTGAAGTCAGGCCAAATTGCACGCAAAAAAAAAAAGGAAAAAAGAAAATCTTACAAAGAGCAAATAAATGCATCTTTATTTCAACTCACCTCAGCAGAGAAATTGATTCTTGTAAATTGACCTGTTATAAGCACAGGAATACTAGTTAAAGATGGCAGAAGAAGGGAAAAAAAAAAGAGTCTGCATTCTGTCTGTGTGTGTGTGGGGCTGGGACAAGCCTGCAGAGCTGTGCTCTTTCATCACAGAGCTTCAGAAGTTTATGCAAGAAATGCATAGAAAATATTTCTTCCTGGTCTAAAGAATATTACTCATATAGGTGACAAGAAACAGGAACATTCATTGGCAATAACATAATTAATTTAATAGTATTGTGGAGGGCTATCATTTTACGGTACTTTACAACTACATAAAATTTGTTTGACCATAAGAATTATTAATATAAAATATTGCTCAAAGATAAATACATTTCAATAAAGAAATGGCTTAGATGACAAAAATAATGAATACATAACACCTTACTAGTTTTTTTTAACTTAGTAAACACTGGCCCATTATAAATGAATCATGTTTTGATGTCTTTGAGATAATTTAGAGAAATGCTGCCGGTAGGGTAGCTGTGAGTTTTATATGATCTAAACAAGCCTGGGGGACTTGAGTTAAAATTTCGTGATTTATGATTGGATGCACTTTGTGTTATGTGGTATCAGAAGTTGAAAAGGAAAATAAGAAGGTTCAAACAAACAAGAAAAATAAACTACAAACGAAATTGCATGATATGGAATGCGGAATGAGTATGCTCAAGCCACACTGGGGACAAATTACAATGACGTGGTTTCAGAGTAAGGGCACGTTCAAGATTCACTACGTTCATCGGTATCTGCCCAACCCAAGGATCAAAAAAGAGGACAGTAGACGGATTGCAGAGATGCAATAGTTCGGAAAATAGTGTAAGATTTCAGATGTAACCACTACACCTTAATAACAATGACAATTAGAAAAGGGATAACATATTGAACTATAGAGAAAGAATGAATAATATAAAAAATGAAATAAAACAGAAGAAAACAAAACGATGGTCAAGAAGTATCCATTTCTTCTGCAATTGTGGCTAAACTTTTTCACACATTACAGAATCTGCACCTCAATAGCCTGAGTAATCACAAAGCAACCATTTATTGTATTGTCAATATATCATACATATTACTTAGTTTTAGTTTGTCTCTTTCCAGAAATAAAACAGAAGAAAATTTAATTAAAGAAAAAATTACTTAGTTCGTCAGTATATCATAACTATGAGTAATCACAATCTTGCTCTCAAGTGTAGCCAAATTATAAGAAAAACTAGTTGAAGATAGCCATGCTGCCTCTTCAAATGTCTCGCAAGTGATTGGTCACCTAAGCTCACAATGACCGGTAAAGGAGAGACCAAAGATTCTTAAAATTTCTGTAAAATGAAAGCATCTGGATTGCTAAAGGTCACCAAGAGCTAAAAATCTAAAGGTGTGTTTGGATGGAGGTGAACCAATGGAAGTCAAAGTGAAATTTTGTTTTCACCTCGTTTGGGAGTTTTTTTGAGGGGTTAGAGGGTGGAAACGGGTGTAAAATTTGCACTCATTTTTCTCCCCTCCAATTTGGGCGGTAGAGGAAGTAATGGAAACGGGTGTAAAATTTTACAATGTAATAAGACAACAATACCCTTATCACAATAAAATCTATGGCCAAGATTCATTCTCATCCAATATATAAGGGTATTTATGTAACTTTGACTATATTCACTTTACTTCCATCCTCTAATATAGAACTCCCAAACAAGGTAAAACAAATTTACTTCCGTTACCCTGACTAAACTCCCAAACAACATTTTATCTTTTCACTTTCATTCCTTACCTTTCCTTTCCGTTATTTAACTTTCCGTCCCTTCCCTTAGTTAACTCCCAAACACAAGCATATTTTAGACCTTCTCATCCCGCCAAGGGAAAGAGCAGTTTCCATACCCTTATCCATGCTGGGTTCCATTCAATTGTCAGCAGCTTGATAAACATCTAAGCATGCAAAGACAGGCATGCTTTTCCAGCTTGACTTTCAGCTTTCAATAAAGTGGATGAATTGGTAGAAAAACCTAGCTTAAATGATTAGTGGTGCTCAAAGTAACAAAAGAGGTAAACCTGCAAAAGGTCTGGTTATTCATGCTTGGGTAGTCTCGTTTAAGTTTATTTTTAAAACCACATAACAATTGATAATAATTTAACTGGTTATATGTGAAAATATGGCTCATAAACAACATAGCTTGTACAGATTGACCAATTAATGAGCGAGCTAGGCTTACTCCGACGAGTTTGTAACACAGGTTCAACCAAGCTGACAAACAAGAAGATCAAGTGTTATGTACTAAATTAATCTTCATAATATTTGCAACTCCATACATTTGGTAAATCATTTATCATGTTCAGTCTCTTTAAGATTACAACAAAGTCCATTAAACGAAGGTCGAACATATTTTCATAAGAGCAGTTGGATACTACAATCGTCAAAGACTCAAAATAAATGAGCCATTTTGTATAGCTCAGGTTTGCAAAATTAAGCTACTGGAGCTTGATCATAACATTATAATTCACACTTGGGAATGAGCTTGAACATAAGATTGATGTGCTTATCTAACAAGGAAGTTTTGTCAAAACCTGGTCATGCCAAGATTGATCAAGCTCAGCTCATTTATACCCATGAAAAGCACAAACTTAGTTCATTAAACAATGTAGAGAATGAAAGGCTGGCATGTTTTAAATGCCACAGCTAATAGACTATTTACAGATAATTGTATCACCTAATTGCGATTTAAACGTTTATACAGTTCAGATTTTGACATTTGGTTTCCTTAAAGGGCCTAAACAATGTAGAGCAGGTCAGCCATATTGTACACCTAGAGGTCCTCATAAAAAAATGTTCTGCCCATTTTCCGCATTGGACGGTTAATCCTATTTCAGAGGCATAATCAGGGTTCGTAATTTGTAAGGGTAAAGAAATCCTTTTATGTAAAAAGGTGGCATAAAAGTTAGACCCTAACTTCCCCTCACACTTTCCAATTAACTTACCTAGACACTCCCATTCTGCACCCACCTAGTACATCCAACCTGACCTTATAGCTAAAGGAGAACTTCTAGATTACTCTACAAATAGCTGAACAGTGAATCCAACAGTTTTATGTCACTGGAATAGACTTGTTAGCCTAAAAATCATTTGACCATATGCAATTACTAATCAAATTATGGCCGGGACAGTCAAAAATGCAATAACAATAATATTCTTCAAAAAATGCCAAGTTCAGTAGGAAACTAAATCAAGTAGCACAACCAAGTTAAAAAAAATAAAGGCTGTGCGTTTTCTGAATAGACCAGCATGAGAGTGGTTTTAAACATCCTCACATAGCATAGATATCATGCAAACACACTCATGCAATCCAAACCGCAATAAGCAGCGGAGACAAAAAGATGCAGAAAAGGGTTCATAAAAGGCCAAAAAAGAAGCTTAACAGTTGTTGGCGAAATGCTAAACTGTACTAAAAATGAATTAAGTTTAAACAAACAACATTATTTTATACCAAGATTAGTTGAACTACACAGAACATGTCGAAGTGTTAACATTAATTACTACAATAGAGCTGAACACTATAAACAGACCACTCATATATCAAATTGGTTTTAAAACAAATTCAGCTTACAACTAAAACATTATACCATGAAAGAAAGGACTAATAACATTTTACCTGAAGCAACCGATTTAGAGCTTCCAGCAGATCCTATTTTCTTCCTCAACTTGGGGGTTTGGAGCCTAAATGATGGGCTCCCTCCATCAGAAAGACCTTCAGTTTCTATGTCAGCTGCACTCTTACTTTCAGAGCTGATATTACCACTATTATGCTGAGAAAACCGAGAAGGATTGTCCATGATATCTTCTATATGTGTCCGGTTGTCCCATCGAAAGCTCCATGATGGAGAATGTCTAACATTCCTATAACTAGAAAGTTCACGACTAATCCTGTCCGGCAAGGGTTTGTCCCTTGCAGCAACACAACAATTGGCCCCCATATTTATTTTTGCAGAGGAAAACAGATCCTCGCTAAATACAGAGGAGGCAAAATTCAAAAGAAGCTAGCCTGGTAAAGAGGGAATTTACAAATCATAAGCCTAGATTCTCCGATGCTCATCTCCCAGATGCTCTAAAAACTAAAAGTTTGGTTTTATGCTCCAGTTTATTCCTGTTAAAACACAAATATACATAAGATCTCGGAGATAGACAATTGCATGGTGAATAAAGATAATAAAATTAGAAAATATTAATTAAACACAAAGCAACACAGACTACACTAGAAAATACCGTGCTAAAGCCTAAAGGGCCGGAGGACAGCGAATATATATATTTTTTTTCTCAGGGAAAAAAGGCAGCTTAAGAAGAAACAGATGACTCAGAAATAAGATATAGAAAATATCATCAGGCTCCAAATCAAATATAGTAAGACCCTCACCTTTTTCTCCGCCAAAAGCCCTGAAATACTCTCCAATAGTCGCATTATCACACAGAGATGTTAGATGGGTTGTTGAAATATGACTAGATTCCAATAAAACATAACTTTTTTTAGGTGTGAGATGACATCAATTATGCCAAAATTACAACAAAACAAAAAGAACAAGCAAGAAAGAGAGCAAAGAGGTTGTTCTACCTAATATGAAACCAAAACCCCACTTAACAAAAAATACTATCTACCATGTATAGGTCAAACAAGTAGAAAATACAGTCAAATACCCACAAAAAAAAGTCCATAAAGGAGGCTGTTTCCAAAGGATAAGCTATATGTTCCTTCAACATGAAACTGATTCAATTAAAGAAAGTTGTTAGAGGTTTTGTAAACAAGTCACTAGTCAAACCAATAGTGATGTCTACAAAAAAATAATAGATAAAAAGCCCATCAAACCCCCAAAAAATAATCAACATTCAAGACATATCTCCTAACAATAATTTTATAAAGGTCAAGTTCTTATCTATGGTAGCTAATAATAAACAGATAACTATAATATGATCTCTGGCAATTTTTCTTTTAAACAAAGTATTAGTACAGACTAGAAGAAAAGCATGGGATTCATATTCCAATTTCTGAGATGAAATAATTCATTCGAATAATTTAACTCCATTAATAGTCCATTAAATCTTGCTCTAAAAATCTCATAATTAGAACAGTAAATTCTGATTGATAATCACCAAAAAATACAGAAAATTGCTAAAATGAAAGAAATCAAACCAGCAATTTCTAGAAACTACCAAACTCGGCCTAAAATAACCTCTAGAATCGACAAAATAAGCAATCAATGCATCATTAATAACTGAACGAATCCGAAGTTACAAATCTCTCGGTTCCAGACCTAGAATGCAATTAAATAGGAGAAACGCTAAATTTCTTCCATTTGACAATGAAAAAATACCTAAAATTGCGATTGGATCTCGATGAGAGTCGACGAGAGAGGAGATTCAACCGCCGCCGAGAAAATCACCGGAAAGGGGAGAAGGATCCATGGATGTCGGAGGGAGGAGTGAGAAACTAGGGTTTCAAAACTTCTGGGGGCTATTTTAGGGTTTCTAGAGAGAGAGAGAGAGAGAGTTGGGCTCTTAACGGGTTATTGAAGGGACTGTCCAAATTCGATGACGCCCGTTTGTTTTTTGACGTTAGGTTTTTTAGCATATTAGCCCCCTCTAGACTTGGTTATTAGATTTTTAGCTTTGTAAAAAGAATGAAATCAAGAGTTAAAGGCTTAAAGTTGTCTAATTTGAAACACTAACATTAAAATAGTATCAAAGTGAAGCTTCAAGTAAAGGTAGGTTGTTTTCTATGTTCTTATGAAACATTCAAGCAAAAATTTCAAATTTGATTTGATATGTTGAAGTGTATACATAATATGAGTAAAAAATTAATTTTTGTATATTCAAAGATAAATAAAAATGTAGCATTAAATGATGAGGTGCAAAATTGAATAACTATAATTCTGAGCATATGGATTAAAATTAATATGAATAAAAGCTAGAGATTCAAATAGTTGAACTAATTATTTCTTAATTATAAATGGAAACTAGTATAAAATTTTAAATACATGAACATTAACTTAATTTGCTAGATCCTCACATCACTTCAAAGATAATAACACTTTTATAAATTATAAAAATATCAGAATATGATAATTGAGAAAATCTTTTCTAAAAGAGTCATTTAGTGTTAAATACATATAATATATTTTCAAAATCTTTCTTTATATTGCAACTTTTTCATCTTAGACAAAAATTAAGTCATAAGCTATATATGATATATCAACTGTTTTAACCCAAAAATTTTACAATTAGTGGATTTTATCGCTTTAACCCAAAAATTTTACAATTTGCAACTCTAAAATATATAATTTATGTTGCATCCACAAGTATTATACCAAGTTTGAAGGGTTTGTCTATTACTTTTCTTATCAACTCGTGAGACTACTTATACAACTGCTTCTTCTCACAATTTTGAAGTGACTAGGTATCATAAACTGAAGATGTGTAAATGGGAACCAAAAGCATCAGTTATTTCTCAAGCAAAAACAAAATTTACAGGTACTAAGTCGTAAAAGTTCATTTTCTCCGTTTGTTGTAACGGTACGCGGGAATGACCGCAGTGCTTTCGGCACGTAGAACAGTGTGAATTAATAATTCATTAAAACTCCCATAATTCAACTAAAACCCACTTATCCACCCACTATAAAGCATGGTCTCTACTGTAGAGGTCCCATTTGTCAGAATGACCAGCGCTTTAAAGTCGTGGTGCCTCTTTGTGTTTCTTTGAAGGAA
Source organism: Asparagus setaceus (assembly GCA_012295165.1). Taxonomy (NCBI): domain Eukaryota; kingdom Viridiplantae; phylum Streptophyta; class Magnoliopsida; order Asparagales; family Asparagaceae; genus Asparagus; species Asparagus setaceus. Next base: position 30,212,901 of record CM022703.1, read on the forward strand.
GGCAAAGGGGAAAAAAAACTGAATATTTAGCTGGATCTGGTCACTCGAGGTGAGCTCACCCTACTGCATCGCATAAATACAGAAAGCTGAATTTGGTGTGGTGAAATACGCTTAACCTTACGTAGGGTGCTTGTATGCAAAGACAATGTCTGCAATTTTTTGTAATTCGCATTTATTTCAAATAGAAGCAAGCATGGGCAAAATTTGTAAAGTTTGATATTGAGATCATGTTAGGTCTCTGACTTCGTCATGGATCGGCATTGATTCTGATCTACATCAATTTCGGATCATTTATTGGGTATGTTTTGTGCTAACCAGATCATTTAAATTATCAACATCCATATTTAAATAGTCTAACCAAATAAGGGTTGTATTAATAAGCCAAAAAATAAAGCTATAATCAATCATTTTCATGAATTACATCTTAATGCAAGTAGTGGATTTGAAAAATCCATACTTAAAGTCTTGTTTGTTTGTAATATTGAAGATGATTTGTATGGAATATAAAATTCAATAAAAATTTATTTGGTTGAATAATAATTTTGTTAAGAATATGTGACTAAAATAATAAATTTAATGGAATCAAAGATAATTTTAGGGAGCACATTTGATGTATTTATCCTATGCAAGAACCATGAAAAATACCAAACAAACAAGACATCATACTCCCTTTAATCATACTCCTTTAAAAGCACGAGTTCGATAAAATCTTTCCTTGGTCAACATTACCCTTTGCTATTTTGAATATTTTATTTAAATCTTAACCTATCATAATCATAATTATAATCCCGTGAATTACCTATAACTCAACAATTTTTAAAAATAGGATTAATAAAATACATGAAATATTACAACAACAAAAACCCAAAAGTTTCAAAAATTGTACAAAGTATTCTCAAAATTTTAAAATTACACAAAACATCCTCACGATCAAAACTTAAAATAACAAACATGAAATCTGAAATTAACAAAGATCCCCGGAAGAATTTAAAATTTATAATTAACACCCTCAATGTTTTAAAAATTATAGAAACACCCTCAAAAGTTTAAATTATAAAAAAACACCCTAAAATTATGAAATTTCAAATTTTACAAACAACATAGATGAATTTAAGGGTTTACCATCGGGCTTGAACATAGATCCCCTTTCCCCACAAGAAAAGCTCTTTGTTGCATCAATTAAGCCTTAGAGATGATAGAGAAAGATAATACCATATGAACATCAATGAGTTTAAACGATAATAAAAGGTAAATAAATAATAATTAGCTAATATACTATAATACATGAATTATTGTCAAAAACTAAAAAGTTTAAAATTGCACAAAACACCCTTAATAGTTCAAATTACACAAAACATTCTGATTTTTAAAACTTACATGAAATTTGAAAATTAGTAGTATCCCCTAAAACTTTAAAATTTGCAATTAACACCCTCAAAAGTTTAAAATTGTAAAACACCCTCAAAAGTTTAAAATTACAAAAAAAATACCCTAAAACTTAAAAATATATCGACAGATTAAAATTTAATATCACGGTCTAAATTAAAGTAACGCATATAATTTTACTCATGAGTTGGAGTATCAAAAATACGTAATTAGCATTAATTAATAAAAGACTCAATCACTTCAAACCGATAAAAGACTATAATATAATAGCTTAACATTAATTGATTATATTTTTATAAACATTATTCTCTGATGTTAATAATATTCACACGGTAAAAATATATAAGGAGTTATGTATGGAGAAACTATTGAAAAGTTCATCCTTCAAAAGGATCAAACTGTTTTCATTTCAAATGGAAAAATAAAGGAAATAAACCCAAAATTTAGAAGCGTACATGAATCACTTGAATTGATATTAACAAGAGATATCTATCAAAGAAGTACCAACTGATTTCCCCTTAACATATTGAACAACTTTGTTCCAATCAAAGAAGCATTTTTCATAGAAGATACAAGAAATATTAGTAAGTACTAATTATAAAATTTCATATTTTATTCTTCAAATACTAAAGGAATCATAAACTTATTATAAAATTACATACAAATCTTGCAATAGCAACTAACGTGAAGCCGTTGATCAACTATAATCTGAGATATAACTAGCCATACAAGAGGAGGAAAATCACTACAATGGACAAAATGTATACATATGATACTAACAAGCAAGACAAAAGGTGAAAAATTACTATAATGGACAAAAGGTATACACACGATACTTACTTAACATAGCTTAAGAAAAAATTAAAATCGATATTTTTTTCCCTATACGATGGCATGGCTCTACGTGTAACTTTATTTACATGGCTCTGAAAAAGGATCAATTCTTAAAGACACGATCAAAGATAAGCCCATAATAGCATTATTGGATTTCATGATCTCTAAATATAAAGGTAACATATTTCATTATAAAAATTCTTATTAAAGATCACTAAATATAAAATTCACCTTATATCTGTCTCAAACTTGCAGGGAGATATGCATGTCATCATATATATATATATATATATATATATATATATATATATATATATATATATATATATATATATATATATATATATATATATATATATATATATATATATATATATATATATATATATATATATAATATATATATATATATATATATATAATATATATATATATATATATATATATATATATATATATATATATATATATATATATATATATATATATATATATATATATATATATATATATATATATATATATATATATATATATATATATATATATATATATATATATATATATATATATATATATATATATATATATATATATATATATATATATATATATATATATATATATATATCAAAGATACAACTAACTAAAGAAATAAGAGAATGGTAATTAAACCAAGTAAACATCCATATAACACAATAAAAACAAACATTATATTTTAAAGTTAATATGCATGACTCATTCAGAGTAAGCTGCCAAGACAAAAGCATCTCTATCACTGCTCTTTACAAATGCAATAGAAATTTAACGTAGTGATATTATGCAGACATCACAACACTTAAAAGAGGTATGATCTTAAAAAATCTACTTTATAATTCACATAATTAAACCTAATTACAATTTACCAATATACAGATATACTATTTCACCTTTAAGGCAAAGATAACTACCATTTATAATAGATTGAGCTGTGGTTTTACGCTTGCAAAGGCTGCAACAAGAAGATGTATATAGATATTAATAGCGAGTGTCCAAATGATAAATGTCGCAGAATCGCCGATGACTTAGGATCAAGGTTAAGTAATATCCCTTCTTCATGGAATAAACATATCAACATAAAATTCTAACATATATCTAAGGCAAATAAATAATGAAAAAAATACAAGTATTTAGTTAAGATCATCATGAAAAATGACACGGACATTGCAAAGGTAACACTGTTTGACGCAGTAGAAACTCTTATCGGATGCACAACACAAGAATTCATTGCAGAGAAAAAAAAGATCAATCCTAACTTAACTTAAGTAATAAATTATGAACATATAAAAATTGTCATATATATGAAAATAATATTTATCATAATTGAAATAGAAAAATAATCAAAGTCTGTATTTCCATAAGGTTGTGTTGAACGGCGGAAAGACATTCAAGTTACTTGTGAAGTTAGATGAGAAGATAAAAGATGAATGAGTCCAGAGAAAGATAATAGCATAAGAAATTCAGGTCCAGCCTGATCTCGCAATCAACATAGATGATGAAGACACTACTCCAGATTTACCCTAGAGAAAGATAAAAGTGGAGAATGATTAATCTTGGCTCAATAAAAAATGAAACAGAGAGAATAAAAGATAATATTTTCTAAATATTTTATAGAATAGCCTAATTTTTAAGTAAAATTAGGAATATTTGGAAGAGATTTTCATGATTTTTTAGTATTTTTATATACTTATTTTGTGGATGCTTTTATCATATAAATATATACTAGCTAGCATTAATATTTACTTTATGGTTTTTAATAAAGTCTATCAATGATTAGGAACAAAATTCATATTATCTTTTGTGCCATTTTAGCCCACTTCTAATCAATCGCCTAGGCTTATTGGCTTTAAGTATTCCTCTTACTTTTATAACGCTATTTTTTCAAGTGTTTTTCACTTTTACAACACTATACTTCCTTAGATAAAGATTCATTTCATATCGGTCCAAATAACATGAGTATTCAAATTGGCTTTACATTGATTTCGTGTTAATTTAATTATCAACATGAACTTTTAAATTGGGTGTAGCCCATTCAAACAAATATTAAAGAAGATAAATAATCACAATGCTAAAATTTAGAGACATAAGTGAGCAAAAACTATCAAATTGAAATCGAAAAATAAATTTTAGTAAGAAAATAATCATGATATTTAACCACGTGCAATGCACGTGCATAAAAACTAGTTTTATAAAAATCCAAGATTTTAAACCTGTGAGTCCTATTTTCCAATGCACAGCCCACCAAATGCATGTATAAGTAAAGAGACCCTTTAGCCACCTGAAAAATCCCTTACTTTTGACACATTTTTCACATTTCTCAAAAATCCTCTTTTTTTTTTTAAGGATTTTGATCTGAGGAGTTATGAAGGACACAAATGCATTTCTATCTATTACTATTATAAAAGTGTGTTGTCATGTTAAAATATTTTTTTCAAAACTACCCTCAAACACACATACATACATCATAAGTACACATACATATGCATACTAAATATCACTAATTAAATGCTATACATACATTGATGCATACACACATGCATAAACAACATTTAAATGACCACAATTAAATAAATTATTCATAACCCCCAAATAATTTATCCATGAATAAATTATTCATAACCCCCAATCCATTGTCCCACTAACTTCTAATTAACTGAACATTTTAATTATTCATTAGTGCAAAGTATGAATTGACTCTTAATTCTACCCATTAATCCCCATTGTCAACCTCTCAAATTCATTCCCCTTGCGTTACTATGTGTTCCCTCTACAAATACAATTATTGGTGGAAAGATTGAAGAGAATGGACACCGCAAGTGAGCACCTCCCATATGAAAAATATCCTCCTCCTCCTCTGTAACCACATGAGAAAAGTGCTCGCCAATAAAATTCCTCCTATCAAACATCAAGCATTACATAAATCTCTCTTGATATAGACATTGAGAGCCTCTTTTATCCAATCTTTCTTGATATCTTAATGCAGAGGAGGGAATTTTTTTCCAACATTGTTGGGTTCTAAGATGGCGAGGAGGTTGGAGGGGTGGTTTGAGCACGTGATGTCGCAGAGAATGACATGTGAGGAGGAAAGTGGAGTAAGAAGAAGATGGCATCAAAGCGATACCATAATCGACATCTTGAAAATGATGAAAGTGAGTGAGAATGAATGAGATTAAAGAAAGGAGTTGAAAATAAAAAAATAGAGGAGTTGAGGGTGAAAGTAGAAGTGACCGCTAACGCCTACCAAAATTTAAACCTGATTATGCCTACTCTATTGATATTAAGCGATGTTCTTCTAATTCGTGCAATAATCAAGTATAAGATTCCTATGAAGATCTATTGTGCCTATTCTATTGATACTTTGACATTTTCTTTCTTTATAGTTTGATTTTCTTTCTTTATAGTTTGATGCTGATCATTTCATTTTTTGCAGGCAAGTGTTATTTTGATGGCTTCTTTACTTCGTTCTGTCTGCAATAATGAAGTGAAGTAACTATAAAAGGTTTTGTTAAGATGCTTTAGTTTAGTATTGAAGTGGGCTTATGTAGATTTATGTGTCTTTTCTTCGATAGCTAGATTTTAGAATATAATTCTCTTATATTCATAATAAATGAAAGCTGGTGGATCAGTTTGCATAATGCTCGGTAGTTTTTATTGATTGTTATGTGCAAATATTCCCAAATTTTGGCATTGATTTTCTTTGATTCTTTCTATCTTCAATAATAATAATTAAGTAAAGAAACATCATATGAGATTTTGTTGGGATCCACCCTTAGTTGGGTATTGAAATTGGGGAGAAAATTTAGCGGCAGTTGCTTAAAGTGATTGTCGAATCTCACTCGCCCTCTGATTGGGCCACTTAGCTCCTGCTTTTACTTGCGCGTGGGTACCAGTTATAAATGGTAAACGGCATCCTGTAGCAACAGTCATTGGATTTATATATATACTTTGCTAATTTTAAAACCGCATCCAACCCCATAAACTCAAGGGTATTGCACTAAACCCTCTTAAAACCCTTAAATTTTAGTGGTTATTACATATATCCCTCTAAATTTTTTATTCCACTAATGTATTAGCATAATTAAAAATTGAGAGGATTATGTGCAGTGAGGCCTAAAGTTCAGGGGTCTAGCATAATAAAAAAGTTAAAGGGGGTTGTGTGAAATAACGCCTAAAATTTGACAAAATTAAAAAGTTTAGGTGGGGTTTATTTACAATAATGCCTAAAGTTCTGGGGGTTAAGCCGTATTAAAAAGTTCAGGGCGGTTTAGTGCAACACGCCCAAAGTTTTGGAGGTTTTCTAAAATAAACCCGTAAAATTAGCAAAGCATATAAAATCCATATGTTACTATCTTTTGTAACTGGTACCCACGTACAAATGAAAGTAAAGAGTTTTGTGGCCCAATTGGAGGGCGAAAACAAAGACCAAGTGGCCCAATAGGAGGGCGAGTGAGATTTGCGGTCACTTTGTGCGACTGCAGCTTGAGTTTCTTTGAATTTAAAGAGATTTGCTCTGACAACTCGATTTCATGATTGAATTATCTTATTCCTAACAAATAATGTTGCAATGCAGTGTTAAAATAAGTAGGTTAATGATACTATGCTTACTTTTCAAAATAATAATAATAATAATAATAATAAATACTATACTTAATTGCGAAACTTAGATCTAAAAGTTGGAGACAGCTGAGGAATTCGTCTAATCAGATTGAACACAAATTTTGGTGACCAAATATTTGGGATTTTACTTGGTTTGAAAGTATTTGTTGTTTGTTTGATTAGATAATTTTATGCTCTCAACTTATTGTAACATCATCATAAATTTATAAATTCATATTCTATCTTGGAATATAAATTACATATAAAAATACAATATAATTTGCCATCAAATATATATTTTATATTGGCATATAAATTTTATATATTTTATATTCAGGTTATAAAATATAAGCTTTGCATATATTAAATAATATAATTTATAGCAAAATTAGCATATAATGTTATAAATTTTATATATTTTCACTAAAATATAAACATCACAAAGATTCAAATTATTGAAATATATCTTAGTTTATAATTGACATCTTTACCGGTTCACATAGATTTTTATTCATTTTACTTTTAAATTTATATACTTTTATATGTAAAAATACTCAATACTTCTTTAAAATATTTTACCATAAATCTTTTTTTTTCTTTTGACCAACTTTCTTATTTTCATGTTCATGAAATGAATTAAAATATAAAATAAGTATGTCCACGCAGTAAAGCACGCACTATACTAGTGCTTTTAAAATATGAGACAAGAAAAGGGAATTTAGGTCTTATTTATTTATTTATTTATTTTAAAGGAGTTATGAGTGACCCAAGCTGAATTTTATCTTCATAATACATGCAGGCGAACATAGCCCTTAGTGTTTTTGTCATTTACCCTTGTATTCTTTGCATTCCTTGTCCAATTAGAGGTGTTCATCGCATGACTTTGTATCTAATTTGCTTGGATTCAAACCTTCATGTGCATATTTGTGATTCCATAGGAAAAGTGCATATTTGTAATTTGAAGTCTACTACTCATTTTCATTAATTATTAGTATTCGGTGCATGTGATATGTGCATTAATATTAATTCTGGGAGTGTTGTAATCAAATTTTCAAGTGCATATTTGTGTTTCCATAGGAAAAGTGCATATTTGTAACTTGTAGTCTACTACTCATTTTCATTAATTATTAGTATTCGGGTGCACGTGATATGTGCATAAATATTAATTCTGGGAGTGTTGTAGTCAATTTTTCTCAGGAATGGATAGTCTGTTTCTTTTTTCCAAGTTTGAGGACATTTTTGTTAGTTTTTTAGACATTTCCATTAATCTTTGGCATTTCTTCTTGTACCGAACGACATTTCTGAATCCAAGAAGTAAATAAATTGCTTTAGTAAAAATCTAAAAAAAACAATGACATTACAACGTGAAGTCTTTGGAATTTATTAACGCAAAAGAAGTGAAGAGTCAAAACAAAGAAAGAATGAAGGTGAAACGCTCAAACTCGGAAGGGAACTTTCAAAATTAAGAGGACAATAATAAAAGTATAACATGGTATTTCTATCAATATACGCTTTTCTTTGCCACCAAACAAAAAGCGAAATCCTTTTCACTCTTGAGGATAAAAATAATTAGATTTTTTTGCAAAATATTTTCGGATGATAGACCCATATGCAATTCGGATAAGCTAAACTATTTTCCAAATGAATTTAGGATACAAGTGGCTAATGTATAGATTGTCATCTTATAAAGAATTTATTCTAATTACTTATGATCCTTTAACTTATGGTTGGCCTGTAGTCATCAATGGACCCGTATGCTTCATCTAACTTAGATAACCAAAAATTCTTTTCATATTATCACTTGGTTTTTAATGAAAAAAGCCAAAGGCAAATGTAACCATCAAATGGGCTCCATGGTAATCTCTCTTTTATAAAAAGTTAATGGTGATGCATTTTACAGCTTGATGCATCTTGATTTCCAACTTCCACACGCATTCGGAAATCCTACGTAACTATGAAAGTGAGGTGTCGATGGTCTCTAATATAAATTGATTCAGATGAAAAGTAACTTTCTTAATTATTTACTGCAATGGTAATTTATCTTGAATGAAAAAATTAATATATAGTTGCAATAAGCAAGCGACAATATCAGATATATTATAAAATGAAAAATGGTTTTCTATATAATAATGGGCAATCATGATAAAATTAAGTGGTGTGTTCTCTACTGACAAGGCAGCATGAGTGACGAAATCCAATTTTTTTTTTTTTTTGAGATTAAAAACAGGGGACAAGATGGCCCGTTCATTCATAGAAAGAAATATATATGTATGTACACAAGAGGACACGATATATGTCCTATAGTTAGATAGAAAGAAATCCTAAGATCTGTCCTCAGGGATACATGACTTTCTTTTCCAAACATCCATGAGGGTTAAGATTGGGCCTTGCCGTCATTCACCACATGCATAGATATAGGGAAGAACCAAAGCCAGCCATGTATATGAAAACAGATGCTAAGATTTTTAAATTCTAACTCCAAAAAGAAACAATCATAGGTATTACATACAAAAACTATGGACAAGAAGAAAATCCAAGAGTTCATATATCTATAAACAAAACTTCGACTGAACCAGACTGCCTCTTCGAGCTGAACCCAATCCCTTCAAATTCCTTGCCCACCATGTCGCTCCACGTCTACTGCCATAGGAAACAAGTTAGCTGAGAGGTCTTTGGAGATGTTTGTAGCTGCAATTCCACTAGCCACTTCTGACCATTCAGTGAGAACTTTGATAATAGAATTGATAATGAAAGTATGTGAAACATTAAGTTGATAAAAAATGCAGCTATTCCTAGATTTCCAAATATTCCAACAGACAGAAGAAAAAATGGTTCGCCATAAAAGACCCCTTGAACCTGAAAGATGTAAGTTCTCCAAAATACTTATTAGCTCTTCAAAATAACCTGGCCAAGAGAAGGGAAGTAAGATGTTTGAGAAATAGCTCCAGACCAATCTTGCATTTGGACAAGAGAAAAAGAGGTGTCCTCTAGATTCAAACTGTTCATCACAGAATGGGGCATGAAAGGTCTCCTTCCTAACCTTTTTTGACTAGATTGTCTTTTGTGTTTAATTTGTTTTTGGATAACAACCAAGTGAAGAACTTTGTTACAGTCAACCAAACCCTACTTAAATAATTTAATTTTTGTTATTTTTAAATTTATTTTTTTAGTGCTGTAGTTTAGGTTAACAAGGGATGTTTCTTAAGCCATGATGCTACTAATTCCTTGAGCTAGAAGAAGCTTGTATAAGCTTTGTCTCTCCCATACAAGAATATTTTAAGCCAATATTAAATAACTAAAATTTCAAGTTAGGCAGATTGCGTCCTGAATTATATATAGGCATAATAGCCATCCTCATATAATATTTGCTCATTGTTTTATACGTATCATATATGTATGTATATATTTGATTAATCACGTATTACACATCTTAGCCATGTTTCCATACATCCATATTAGATAAAGGCCACTGGGGATTGCTCAACATAAGTGCTATGCATCCAATGCCCAAACTTGGGTCCGGATCCAACACGTTTGAATAATAAAATATTGAACTCAATATGCACACATATGTATTCATTTTATACATGATGTTATATCAAAGTTTTTATATTTCATCTCAAATAATCATAAAAACAACTGGAAAAGAAAATATATGAGCAGAACTGGTAAAAGTATTCTTTATTGAAATATCTCTGACACAAACCTCTACATAGAGGGAAAGTATCCCATGGGGACGGGTGCATTGCACCCCTCCCCTTTGAACCATTGGATCTCCTTGGGATCTGAAATTTTTCAGATCCCAAGAGGATCCATGGTTATCAGAAAATCCGTAGGGACTGACCCTTACTCCTACATAGAAGAGAGAGAGAGAGAGATTCTTACTACAAATCCATGACGAGAGGTGATTTCTAAGTAATCACCCTCCTATGCATCACACATTCTTGGGAGCAAATGCTAAGCCTTAGAAACTCATCATTTTGCTTTATGGCCATCAAGCTCCACATATTCATGATATTTATTTTATGTATTTCTAGTTGGACATGTTGAATTTGAGGTGGAACTAATTTCATCATCTTTCCTAGCATATATATATATATTTTTTCTCCTAAACCATGTGTGATCTCAATAGCTTTGATGTGTACCAATTTATATTGTGTAGCTCGTTGATATGTTCTTTGAACATTGCCATTCATGTAGCAATTGTGCACGTCGTTTGGGATAGGATTTGCATGTCTTCATGCATTGAGCAATACATTCACCAAAGTTAGAGACACGAATATTGCTAAGATTTGTGAAGAGCAGATAACAGACGCACTTAAGCTAGAAATGCACCTTAATTATGGTATGTGCATGTATCGAGAGATCATCTTCCTTAAACTTGTTTTAGAAGGTTAATCAAATAAGATATGCTGTAGATGAGTGATAATATGTCACTCATACTAAAATAACACAAAATTTATTGTTTTCTACCTTGTCGAGTTATAAAGGAAGGGGATATGCATAAGAGTTATCATAGTTATTTTCCTTTTCCCCTGTTTCCTTCAGTTTCACCTAAAAAGAGAGGTTAGCAAGTTACAAAGTTAAAACTAAAAAATATAGGTTCCGATCTCTACTTACCCTCTAAACTATTAGTTATCTCCCTTCTTATCCACTAAACTAATTTTAGTGCTTACACGCAGCATGAATTATTAAAATTTTGTTTCATGCTTGCCCCAACACACACACCAAAAAAAATATTTTTTTGGGTCCTACATTGCCCCTCAAAATTATCACTTACTTCTCATAATTTTATTTAAAATACTCTCATAAAGTAATAAATCAAAAGGTAGTAATTGGCTAGAATTTAATAGCTAACATGGCAAGCAAGGATGAATTAATAGTTCAGAGGACAAGGTGATATTGAAAATTAGTCTAGGGGATAAGCATGAACCTGATTTAATAGTTTATATGGCAAAGTGAGATAGAAAAATAGTCTAGAGGGTATTAAGGGACAAATTCAATAATTTTGGGAGACAAGTTTGGTATGAAACCAAAAATATAAATAAGAAAATCTGCAATTTTGGAAAACATTGAGGAGAATAGACCCTAATTTTCCCCTCTTGTAGTGTATAATTAGTGTAGAAATAATAGTGTAGTTATCAGTAAGGCTAAGTTACTAGATTGGTATTAAAAGTAGATCAGTTTTACCTGCTTAGTATTAAAAATTACTCTGTCGTCTTTTTGGTATTAAAAGTACATGCTTTATGCAATTATACCCTAAAACTTATCGGTGTTGGAACTTCTCTGGTGTGAATTGTAATTTTTTGTTGGAAAAGTTTCTTCCACCACCACCCCTCCGACCTCTTAAAGTTATAATATTTTACATTATTCTTCTCTTTCAACATCTCCAAACTCAATTTCATCAGTCCCTTTACCCAACAAGACTCTCCTTCACCCTCTCTTTCTCTTTCATCAATGGAGCACCCTCTCTTCTTCAACCACTCCCAATTCAAATCTAAACCTTAATCCAAATGATTACAGAGAAGAGAGATTGAATACTAGTTTAGATTTAAGTGTCTCATTCCTATCCACTCTCCAACCCATGTGAATGTGGTCCCCCATTTGAGTGAGTGGATGGGAATGAGACACCTCACTACTAAGCACAAAAAGTTATGCTTGGCACCAAGTTCCTCCATATTGCTATATATATATATATATATATATATATAGAGAGAGAGAGAGAGAGATGTAGGCTGTAAAAAAATTATTATTATTACTGAAGACAATCAATATCCGCGAAACACTATCAATGAAGGTTACAAGCTTAAGACTTTCATGACAAGAAAGGAGAATCAGAAGCTAATGTCTCCAGAGTACAAGGATTACAAGTTGACAATCCTTGTGAAAAGAGATCACAAGTATTGATCTCTTCAAAGCAAAACGCGGGACTCACCCCCCCGCGTTTTAATTCAAAACGCGGGACTCATCCCGCATTTCAATTCAAAATGCGAACCGCGTGGCCAGCGTTGAAAACGCGGAGCACATGGCGCGTTCGAGCGCTGAGCACATGGCGTGTTGAAGTTCAAAGCGGGCCTCGACCAGCGTCCTAGTTAAAACGTAGACGCGGAGGTCCATTCCCGCGTTCCTACACTAAAATACAGACGCGAGGCTTGCTCCAGAACGCGAACTTCGCGTTTTGACTCATTCAAATATGAGTTGAACGGTTCCTAAACCGTTTGAGAGATTTAAGGGGGGGCGGTTACACCCCCACTAAACCCCCATTATGGAGTAATTTAAGGGGGCGGTTACACCCCTTTAATCCCTATAAATGGAGGGTTTTCACAGCCAAATGGGGGTTGGTTGAAAGGGTTTGGCCGGAGAACTAAACAAAAAGGAGAGGAGGGAGAAAAGAAAAGCCACTTCTGCGCAGCTGTGATCGGCGTGACGATCGGACCTTCATCCGTAGTCTGATCGGAGTGAAACTTGGAGGGTAGCCTCACCACTCGTCGTTCCTAATTCTAAACGGTTAAGATTGCTTTCTACCAGTTGGATCTAGAGATATTGAGGTTTTACCAAAGCCAATTGTGCAGAGAACGGTTTCTTCTGCGCAGCTGTGATCGGCATGACGATCGGACCTTCATCCATGGTTTGATCGGAGTGAAACTTGGAGGGAAGCCTCAACACTCATCGTTCCTAATTTTGAACGGTGGAGATTAATTTTTACCAGTTAGATTTCGAGATATTGAGGTTTTACTGAAGATCTGCGTCTCTTTTTAAAGAAAGGATCAAACCTCCTTTGCTGGCATCAACTCTCCTAGAGAGTTCAACTCGATTACAGTTTTCAAACTTGCATGGCAAGTTCTTTTCCGCCATTCTTGGCTAAAAGGATTACTAATCCTTTTCTAAAATTAACTCTATCAAAGAGTTCTTAACTCGGCCAGAGTTCTAAACTTGCTCCTGCGAGTTATTTTTCAACCTCGTCCCACGAGTCAAGACGGTCGGATCGTCCACGAGATACAAGATTCAAGCTCCTATCACCACTGTGAAGAACCCAGTTTTAAATAAAAGGAAAGATCTTCGTTGACCCTTCCTTCTTTTATAAATCGGGCAACCGATCGAGGAATTTGTAATTTTTTTTATCTAAGTCTGTTAGAGAGAGAGATTGCATTCGAGAGATTGTATTCATTATTCTTCAAATAGAATAGATCAATTTTACATTTTCTCAATTTTTCCTCGCGAACAAGAGAGTCTCACTATAAATCCATGAAAGCGTCTTCTGCCTTAGTGAGGGGTGATTTCTAGATAATCACCCTTGTTACCCATTCTTGGGATTAGAGAGAGAGTCTCACTATAAATCCATGAAAGAGTCTTCTGCCTTAGTGAGGAGTGATTTCTAGATAATCACCCTTGTTAACCATTCTTGGGATCAAATGCTAAGCCTAAAAAACTCATCAATTTGCTTTGTGGTCATCAATCTCCACATCTTTATCATCATCTTCTATATTTCTAATTGGACATATTGAGTTCGAGGTGAAACTAAATTTCATCAACTTTCTAGCCTTTTTCTTCCCAAGCTGTGTGTGATCTCAATAGCTTTGTCATGTTCCAATTTATAGTGTGTAGCTCCGTGATATGTTCTTTGAACATTGTCATTCATATGACAATTGTGCAAATCTTTTGGGATTTGCATATCTTCATGCATTGAGCAATACATTCACCAAAACTAGATATACGAATATTGCCAAGGTTTGTGAAGAGCAAATAAGACACACACTTAAGATAGAAATGCACCTTATGATATGTGCATGTATCCAAACATCATTTTCCTTAAAATTATTTTAGCCGGTTTAATCAAATGAGATATGCTAGTAGATGATTGATAAGTGGTACCCGTACTAAAACAATAGATGATTGAGTATTTTCTACCTTTTTTCGAGTTACAAAGGAAAGGGGATACGCATAAAAAAATCAAAATTATGTTCATTTCCTCATGTTTCCTTCAATTTCACATTTCACCTAAAAGAGGTCAGCAAGTTACTATCAGAACTAAAAAATATAGAGGTCAGCAAGTTACTACCAGAACTAAAAAATATAGGCCCCGGTCCTTACTTATCCTCTAAGCTATTAGATATGGCCCTTCTTACCCGCTGAAATTTTTTTAATGCCTATATGCCCCTAAATTATTGAATTTATTTTATGTTTGCCCCCAAACTATTTTGGTCCCACAATGCCCCCTAAACTATCACTTACTTCTCATAACTTTATTGAAAATACTCATAACATAATAAATAAAATGTGGTAATTAGGTATTGAATAAGGTGAGACCGAAATAGTTTAGGGGGGTAAGCATGAACTAATTTAATACTTTAGGTGCCGTTTGGCAAAGGGTTAAGTGAGGGGTTAAGAAGACTTAAACTCTTTTTAACCCGCCAAATACAAAAAATCTACACAAGGATTAAAGTGAGTTAACCCTCTATAATTTGCCAAACGTAAAAAAATATAGAAGGGTTAAGCTAACCCCTCTAGAGGAATTAAAATGAGTTAACCCCTCAAAATGAGGGGTTTACTAATACTTCTATTTAGAAGGATTATGAGCTAACCCCTCTAGTTATAAAGAAAATAGTCAAAATTCTTGTTATTCCCAAACGCTAAAAATGATCACAAGGGCTAAAATAAAATTTATATAACGGGTTAATAATTTAGTCCTTCGGGTTATCGAATGAGCTAATTATGTTAATCCTTATCTTTAATCTCTCTTCCTTAACCCTTTGCCAAACGGGGCCTTAGGGAACAAAGTGGGATAAAAAATATTTCGAAGGGTATTAAGGAGCAAAATAAATATTTGGGGGGGGGGGGAGGGGGAGTAGGGCTGAAATGTTTTTATATCAAAACCACTTTTACTTATACCCAAATTGATACTTACTATCTTTAAAGTTTTTTTATTTTATCAAAACCACATTTACTTGCATACATCTTCACAAGTGACACTTTTTTAATGTTCACCCCTGAAATATCCATATTGCCCTCACCATCTTCTTGTTTCTCCATCTCCTTCCTCCCTAAACCCTAACCTTACCCTCCTCATCCTCCTAATCTCCTTCCCTCCTCAATCCTCTTTAGAATCCCACCTTAAACACCACCACCGCCCCATGACCACCGCCTCCCTCCAAAATCCTAACCCTAACCCTAATCCTAGTTCTCAATTGGGGAGGAATGGAAGAGCGGGAGCTTGGGGAGGAAGAGTGAGAAGGAGAGGGAGGGGAAGGGGAGTTGGGGGAGGACGGAGAGGGAAGACAAGGAGAAGAGGAGGATTAGGAGGCTAGGGTTAGGGTTTGGGAAGGAAGAAGATGAAGGAGAGAATAGGGTCGGGGGTAAAATAAGAATTTTTGGTTTTTTTTTGTTAACAGTAAAAAAAAAGTGTCAATTGTGAAGATATATGCAAGTAAAGATGGTTTTGATTAACAAAATGTTAAAAGTGATAAGTATCAATTGGATATAAGTAAAGATGGTTTTGATGTAAAACAAATTTTTTTTAAAAAAAAAAAGGATAATTTGAAGGCTAAATTTTTATAGTGTTAGTCAATTAGAATTAAAATTTTCTAAAGAGAATATACAAACGATATGGTGGCAGTGGTGGAGATACGTTATGGAAAGGGCATGTAATTTTCCCTAGTGAAATTATCCTCAAGTCTAAACAGCATTTTAAAAAGCGTATGGGCAACCAGCTTAAAATCAAAAATGGAAAAGAAAAAAGAAAAAAGAAAAAAATTGGCAATAAGCCCAAATCAGCCCGGCCACACCAAAACAGACCTAAATAATAACAAAACCTGACCTGTAAAACCCAAACAAAACCCCAAAAATCCCCAACCGATCCAAAACCCTAATCTCCCTCCCGTTTCTCTCCTTCGTCTTCCTCCGCCACCGCTGCCACCTCTCCCGCTCTCTCCCCTCTCGCCTCCGTCCGCCACTCCTCTTCCTCTCTCGCAGTCGCCGCCGCCGCCGCATCTTCCTCCTCTCGTCGCTGCTCCTCTCTCGTCACTGCTCCGGCCACCTCCAACTTGATTAGGTAAATTATTTTGATCTAATTTTTATATTTTTTCTATTCTTTTTTGCTGCTGACTTTTTATTTGATCTGATTCCCTGTTATGAATGGGTGATTAACTATTTATTTTAGCTTTTTAATTTTATGTTCACAAAGTCAATTTTAGCTGGGTAACTTAGTTTATTGTTAACTTAATTCATAACTAGTTAATTGAATTGATAATAGAACAATAACAATTAATGCACGTCTGATTATGTTGGACATGTTGGTGTTTCTTAGTATTTACTTTTTTTTTGTCAATTATTTTAATTAAATAATAAAAAAATAGAAAAATACCTAGGTCCCTAGGCACTAGGCTCTGAGTCAAATGCATGGGCCGCCTAGCGCTTTTTGTAACATCTAAACTCATATGAGAACAAGTCTTAATATTGCGCTCCCACCCTTCCCGCAGTCTAACATAGCCCCAAATGTTCTTGCAAGTTCTCAAACACAATTTATCAACGCCATTGTTAGCAGGGGAGCCACAATAGTGTCTAGTGGTGGCATATGACACCACTAGATTGTCTACTTTATACATATTATTTATTTATTTTTACTTGTATTTACTACTTAGGACACCATCAGAATTAGGTTAGGACACCACTAAAAGAGATAAAATTATCATTGTCGATTCTAAACTACAACCATAATAAATTATATGGGGACATCATTAGGACAAAATCCTGGCTTGCCACTATCCATTGTCCATGAGTTTTAGCTCACATTGCCCATTGGTTTTGTCTCTGTCACAAGTAAAGATGAGGGGACGAGTTTTTTTTTCCCATCAAAGACATTATACTTATTTGTTATTTACATGTAGCGAGGTCCATCAGAAAAATTTCGACGCTTAGGAGGGTGATGCGAGACACCCGAAGTTTTGAGGGACATGTTTTTTCTCCTCTCAATGACATTTTAGCTATGTGTCATGTACATGCAGGGTTCTATTGGGAAAATTTCAACGTTGGGTTTTGGGGAGGGGGATGAGACGCCTGAAGTTGGGTTGTTTAGTCGTAAAAAAAAGTTTAGGGGGTTTGGTGGGAGACTCCCAAAGTTTGTGGGCTTTTGTGAAATTTACCCTTATTTCGTACTGCATGTGATTTGGATACTCATGAATCGGAATCCGACCCGTTTTCTACTATC
Organism: Asparagus setaceus; assembly: GCA_012295165.1. NCBI lineage: Eukaryota > Viridiplantae > Streptophyta > Magnoliopsida > Asparagales > Asparagaceae > Asparagus > Asparagus setaceus. The sequence continues at coordinate 30,230,959 of CM022703.1, forward strand.
CTCTCCTCTTCCATCCCCATCATCCTCTAAAACCCTAATTAACCCCTTACTTCCAATCTCCAACCGCCTTCTTCTCTTTCTCTCTCCCCAAAAGTAGATGTCGCCGGTGGGCTCTTGCAAACTTCAATCTTTGGAATTTTAAGTAAGTTCAAGGGACTCTCTCTGTACGATACATTGAAATAGTTGCATTTTTCTGATTAAGTATCTTAAAAGTTTCATTTTTTCAGTTTTATCTTAATAGTTAACTGCAAAGCTTATATCTTTTTTTTTTTTTCAATTTCTTTGTGGATTCTGCTGTTAATTGTAGAAAATGATCGCTGCTGTATGTTGGGTCCCCAAGGGGGTCGCCAAGATTGTCCCCGAGGAGGCCACTGAGCCAGACTCCAATGAAGAAATCGAGGAAGCAAAGTAAGAGTTCATGATCTGTTTTCCTCCTTTTCTAATTGCTTTAGTTTTATTTATTTGTTGAATTAGGGTTTAAATTTTGATTGCAGTGAAGCAAGTGAAGAGGAGAAGGATGAGGGGGAAATGGATGTGGACGGTTCCGAAGAGGGGGATGAAGTTGCCCGTGCATTAGCTGCCGTTGAGGGCCTCGGAAAGAGTAAAGGAAACAAGAGCTCTACCGACGTAAATGACATTGCTAGTCGGCTTAATGAGCTCATGAGCGGCTATGATAACGAGGATGACGGTAACTTCTTCTACTATTGGCCATTAGGCTTTGTATTGTAACTTTCATGTGTTGGATTATCTTGGGTTTGGCTTGTTTTGTATACAATCACAACAACAGTTCCAAATATTTTGGGTAGGCTACACATAATCCTCCCATTAATGGCTATCTCCTCCATTGAGTTAAGTATTAATGTACCCTCCTTCATTTCTTCAAGCAAGTTCTCTTAGACCAACCTCTGTTCCTCCCTGTCACGATAACTATAATCTTATCAGTTCTCCTAACTCTCTTAATTGGTTCATTTCGTGCCCATTTGGGTTTGTACTGAAATTTCATGTGTTAGATTTTATTGGGCTTCAACTTGTTTTATTTACAACAACGACGACAATAACAACGAAAGAGCTTTTATCCCAAAATTTTAACAACGGAGCCTTTATCCCTAATTTTTGGATCGGCTATCTGAATCCTATTGTTCCATTCAGTTTCGTTAAGGGTATCTCTTCAGTTAAGTTAAACTATATCCTTTTTAGTTGCTTCAACCAAGTCTTGTTAGGCTTACCTTTGGTCCTCCTTTCCTCATTAACTATAATCTTATTATCTTTTCCTAATTGGTCTTTGTGGCGCAATGTTCTGAGAAGCTAGGCGGACTAGGCGTTAGGGGCCTAAGCGCCTAAGTCTAGAAGGCGCTAAGCTTTACCTATTTTCTAATTTATTTAATTATAATAATTCACAAAAATATGTATTAACTATTAAGTTCATATCAAATTGTAAAAAAACATAAATAATAATCTTAGATCCATAATCAACCATGCATAAATACTAAATAACTAAAATAGTAACCAAATGTTAAGAAACATAACCATGTCCAACATAATCAGTTAATCACATTGAAAAAAATAAAACAGTGAAAAAAAGATGAAAATAGGTTAAGAGTTAGTAATGGGCTCGGGTTTGGGTTATGAGTTCGGGTTTGGGCTGGGTTTTAGTTTAAAATTAGATTTTTTTTTCGGTAAAAAAGCTAGGCGGGGGCCTAGGCGGAGCCTAGGCGGCGCTAGGCGGACCTAGGCGGAGCCTAGGCGGCGCCTAGGCGGACCTAAGCGAACCTAGGCGGCGCTTCGGGCCATCTAAGCGACCAAGGCTCGCCTAGGCACTTTTGCTATTTGTAGCGTTCATTTAGGTTTATAATGTAACTTTCATGTGTTAGAGTATATTGGAGTTTTAACTTGTTCTATATGCTCTGTGTAAATGTTTTAGTCCCTGATTGCATTACTGCCGGAGTGGGCAACCTATACTACCCGAGTAATGACATGGACCCTTATTTGCAAGACAAAGATGTGAGTAATTTAGTTAGTGTTATTATAGAAAACCCCTCTGAACTTTTTGCGGAGTTGCAGTAAACCCCTTCAACATTTTTTCCACTAAACCCCCCGAACTTTAGGAGTTATTGGACACAAACGCCCAGAACTTATTTGTTTCACTTAATCTTGCCTGAAAACTTATCTTTTAATCCCCATATTAGCCCCATCAACTCTAACGTATCACTAGATAAGCACATGACAAAAACAGAAGACAAATAATTTCTTCCCCCAGAAAAATACCCTTTTATTGAAAAGGAAAAATTGAGACTAAAGGATTATTTTCATCTTTTTTTGGGCACATGCTTGCCACATGAGATGTTTGAATCGATGATGCTATTGGAGATTAAATGAGAAATTTGCAGGTATGATTTAGTTAAATAAATACGTTCAGGGGAGTTGTGTGCAATAACCCCTAAAGTTCAGGGGGGGTTTAGCGGAATAAAAAAAGTTGAGAGGGGTTTACTGCAACTCCCCAAAGTCAGGCGAATTTTATGTTTCAAATTTGAAATATTATATATAGTTCTCTTATTAATATGTCATGATGGGTTGGAACAGGAAGATGAGGACGATGAGATTGATGACATGGTCATTAAACCAACAGATGCAGTGATAGTTTCTGCATGTACTGATGAGGAGGATGAGTATAGTTATCTCCAGGCATGTAATTACTTATGGACTCACATGTTTCTCTTACCTTTTATTTTTTTGCTAAATAATTAAATCTCTTCTTATAGAAGAAATTATGGTGTTAACTGTGCATACCACAAGCTATTATTTGAAGCAATACCTACCTTATCAACACAAAGATAGTTGAATGCTTAGTGCACTATGCCTATCTGGATGGAGAAGCATGAATCCTGGTGAACTTGTTTTGACCGAATATGGAAACTGGTCTTGCTTTGTTTGTTTGTTTGTTTTTAAGTTAGTTCCTTATACATGGTTGTCTATGATTGGTCCAGACCTATGCCTTTAGAGTTCATTCGTGGATATTTCAGATAGATGGGAGGTCAAAATTCTGATTTCTGAGCATGATCATGATCATGCATGACTATGGCTGATAAGTTGTGTTAAGTTTCGGTCATTTTTATCAAAGATGTGTGACTCATTGCGCCTCATGTGCCTTGCGATGCATGGCGGTGGTGAAGTACCCTGCATCTAATGCGGCATAGCATTTTTGCGTCTTGCAGGTACAAGGGCACTTCGCACGGGGCGCATCATGGCATAGCGGCCATAGCCTCATATAGTTTTGTTCTTTAACATTTCAGTCGGGTCTACTTGATAACCCGTATTTCGAAAAGAAAAATAAAACTCATTAGGCCATTTTAGTAGCCCAATTGAGGACCCTAACTCGTTTTTGTTTACTATTTGATTTTGTTTTGGCATTAGTCTTGATTTGACTTTTGAATTAGAAAATTATGAACTTTACTATTCTGTTGGGCGTGTTAGAATTATGAATTAAGACCTTATTTTGTGATTTGATAGTAAATTTTATTTATCTTGACATAGTTTTATGTGAAAATTCGTAAAGATGTTCTTTCATGCTTGATTATCTATCTTGAAAAATTATGTGTGCGGTGTGCGCCTCGCTTCACTCGGCCGCGTGCATTTCATTGTGCCTTGCCCATGTGCGCATAAAGGGACTTTGTGCCCCGCATTGCATATCACGCATTGGTAACATTGGTTTCGGTTGATACGAATGTTGCACTATGATGACTTTCTAAAATTATACATTTACAAATAGTTTGACCGGACACAAAAGTGTTTCTCCAACACAAATCAATCCAAATGGTAACTGATTTTGATTCGACATGAGGAGGAAACAAGAAGTTATCAGGTTGAGTGATATGTTCAACTTATGACAAAATGTTTCAACTTAGACTAATAATTATTGTCTACATATTCCTGTTTGAGTTCTTCATTTTTTAAAAAAATATTGAAGCCCCAATCACAGGTTGATTCTAATTAGGTGTGAGGTTAATGATCTTCCTCTTATATGTTGCAGAACACATAAACAATAACCTTGGAATTACTTTCAGTTCTTAGTCACCTATCTTCCGTTAAGCTATCTCACATAATAAATTGCAGTAACCCTATCATAACAATAAACTAATACTTAATTAACTGTTCTAAGAACATGATCCTAGTTTGCCTTAATACTCTATTCCCGATATGCTTCAGTGATGCTCAGTTCTGCATAACAAGTCAGTCTTATTAAAAGTGAAAGATTATAAGATAAGATGCCGCATGATGATATAAAAAGGCAAAAAAAAAGGATGACGAAGAATGGAAGGCATATATCGTCAAGCAACAACTAGGTTAGAGGAGGTGGGAGACAGGAGAATGAAGTGTGTTCTGAGACCACAAACTTCCTTGCCTTTTTGTAATCCTATATATGCCTGCTGCTTCAATATGATTGATGGAATATTTTTCTGAGGAAAGTTTTTTAGGTAGCACGCTCATATGCAGTGTCTAGACCCAACTATTGTGACTGATTCTTGAACTTATGTTTAGTTGCATAATCATGTAAATTCTGGGCCCTATTGAATTGAACTCATCCCATTTGCACATTGTAACATAGAAGATATGAGAAATAGTAAACCATTAAGTTGCAGTTTGAGGATTAATCTAGCTTGATCTTTATGATTTAAATGTCTAGATCGTTGAACTGATATCAGATACCGTTAGTCCATGACCACCATGCTTATGATTAGATCATTTTGTGTCACCTTTCCTGGTCATATATTCACCTCAGTTACAAGAAAACTTCACTAAAATTTATATGTCTGGACAATTTTGACAATTTCAAACACAGAGGTTAGCATTTGCATCCATTTAAAAGTATCTAGGGCATGGATATAAAGGTTAGCTGGAGTTAAGGTTTCATGATTTTGTCTTTATTTACTGGTTTAAATGCAGAGCCTGTAATTCTTTGTTCTCACTTGACAATGCTAATACTTAAGCATTTTTCCTTGATTCTTCAATTGTTAAAAACAAGGGATAAGACTTGTTGCTTTTACCAATGTTTATTACTCTTTTATGCTACTTTGTGATGGATAGTTATTGATAGAAGAATATTTACTTATGAATTAGTAGTCTTTATGTTCTTGGGTTTTCTAATATACTTGGTGCAATTACATGAAGGGGACTTCAGGCTTCAGCACACTCTTAGTTCTACAGTCCTTTATGAGTGTATGGTCTTAATTACTTAAATTTCTTATCCAAATGGCAGGTTTCAATTTATGAAGAATCTGAAGATGGGGAATCTAATATGTTTACTCATCAGGAGAAAATCCTATCTGCTTTTCCACTCTGCACAGCCTGGCTTGATTTTAAACCTGGAAGTGAGGATAAAGGTACCAGCGGCTTTGCTGATCCTCTCTTTCGCAAAACACACACACACACTCATATGCAGTGGCGGATCCATAATCCTTTTTTTTTGGGAGGGGGGGGGGGGAGTATCTATTAAATCAACTAGGATTGAATCGACGCAAATAGTTTCCAATTTCTGTTTGCACAAATTTATGTTGGCGGTAGACAAGGACCTTTTTGTAAATAAATTCTTGAGGTGATAATCTAAAATATTCGGTCAAAGTCCCGGATCCGCCGTAAGATCTTTCAAGTTCACTCCATTGTTTTGTTTTGTACTAGGTTGTAAATTCTCAAGATTGTTTAAATTTGGAGTAGTTGATGCTTGCTGCTTCGGTAGTGGCTTTTTCTTGAGATATTTGTCCACAACTTAAAAAGAGTTAAGCAAGATAATCAATATCAAACTATTATTCCAATTAATCAATATTTGTTTTTTTACTTATATTTAGTTACCAATTCTCACAAATTTTCCTTTCTACAACGTCTAATTTCTATATGACTCCAATTCTCGAAGTAAAGAATAATCCGTTAACCATATATTCCTTTTACACGTTGGTATACTCATGGTTTTAAATGTCGGCCGACATGTCGGATTAGAGGCTAGAGCGACACGGATATGACCATTTCAAGTCGGATATCGTTTTTGGGGTTCATGTCGGACATGTCGGGGGATATTGCGGACATATCGGCCGATTTTCAGACTTGAAAAATCGGAAATCGGCCGTTTTTTTTGTTTTGTTATTTTTTTTGTTTTTTTGTTTTTTTGTTTTTTTTGTTTTTTTGTTATTTTTTTGAGTCGATAAGTATTGGGGTTTGGGTTTAGTACTCAAAACCCAAACCCGATTAATTCTTTTTTTAGCCTTTTGTTCCCATAGTAACCCGATAGCATATAATATAGATTAGGGCAAAGAAAAAAAATATTGCTCTCTTTTCCACCGTGATCTCCTCTCGTTCGTCTTCGTCTCTACAAATTGAAATTGTGAATTCATAAAAGTGTGATGTAAACAACAAGTTCGAACCGTAGCTTGAAATCAATCCAAAGTCTAACACTTTATGTCAATTTTATGCAAGGCACTTTACTTTATGTTAATTTTATGCAAGGCACTTCGAAAGTTTTAGTTTGACAATGTGTATTTTATTTATTTGTTGGCATAATATTTCACTGTTTCCCTTCAAGAAATGGAAAACAACTCGTGTCTTGATGATGAATACTCAACTCAAGTAGGATAAGCTATAACAAGATAAGTGCATTCCATCTTGATGATCAAAATTGAGTAGAAATCCATCCGATATGACAATCCGATATTTAGTACATGTCCCCCGACATATCCCCGATTTCCGTTATCCGACATGAATTTCAGCTATCCGACATGAACCCGACATCCGACATTTAAAACCTTGGGTATACTTGAATTTTTTAGTGAAATAGATAAAACTAATATATTGATTTGTATTCTTGATATATTAAAATTTTTGAATTTTGTTTAGGTTTTATTATTTTTAATTTGAGTGAGGGAGGGCATTACTAGCGTTCAAGTGTAAATTTGAAAAATTTTAGGGGTGTAGCTGAGGCTCTAAATAATCCGCCCTTGTATATATGGCAAAGTATGATAAATAAGCTCTCTTATTGCGTTATTTGAATACATTTGTGAGGTTTTTGTAAGTATCCTCGCACCACTACCTCTCCCTGCTCTTGTGCGTGTGGATGTTTGGTTTTATTAGACAATTAATTGTTCTCTTTATGATATCAGATAGAGCTTTTTTGGCTGTACAAAAACAGCCATAGCCGATAAGAATTCACATTTAATTTATGAATACTTAGAAACTTCTGATGTTCTTTTGTTTCACCTTTGGTTTATTATTTTGAAAATTGGCAGGAAACTTTATAGCTGTTGGTACCATGGAACCTGCTATTGAAATTTGGGACCTTGATTTGGTACGCATTCATGATAATATAGACTTGTTAGGGCTGTTGTTCTAACACTCCTCTTTATCTTTCTTTTTGCGCATTGCGACACTATCATCCTAACCCTTACTGCCTTTTTCTTGTTTTCTATGAACAGATCAAGGAGGAGAATCCGTCTATGGCATTGGGGGGAAGATCAGAGGTAAGTCATTCTGTGAAGGAATTTAAGCAAGTCTGTTGCTGGCATTGATATCAATACTACCCTGTGACATTTTTAATTGTACGATTCTCATTTTGTCTGGACAAGTTCGTCATACCAGCCTTTGTCTTATGCGCCTTCTGTAATATTTCACAAACTTTTGCGTTACTTCATTTGTTAGGACTTAAATCTGGACTAAGACCATGTTGTTACAAAGAAATGGCCAATATTTTAGTGTCTGCTTGAAGTCTTACATGCTATACCATTCTCTTTTAAGCTTTAGGAAAACTGAAATAGAGGTCTCAATTTTTGAGAAACACGTCTGCTTAAACTTTTATTAATACATTTTAACTTTTTTGGTTACGTAAGGATTTTGCATCTCTTATTGGATGAGATTCTTCGACTGAGGCAAATAATGTTGTAAGTCTTAAACATTGTTTTTTATTTTGTCTCTGCAGAAATCTGGGAAGTACAAATCAGGTAGTCACAAAGGATCTGTGCTTGGTCTTGCATGGAATAAAGAGTTCCGGTGAGCACTATCCTGATAAATGATAATCCAACACTTTGAGTTGTCACCATCATCCTGGAACTCTGATCTATTTGCCTTGAAATCCAGGAATGTACTTGCTAGTGCGAGTGCTGACAAATCTGTCAAGATCTGGGATTTGGAGAAGAGGAAATGTGTTGCCACAGCCAAGCACCACACAGACAAGGCAAGTGACTATGCTTTCACCTGATATGCTTTCATCCTTTCTGAATATACTAGAAGCTAAATGTATCACATTTGGAGACTGATTGTTGATGCGCGGACCAGCCAATTGTTCTTGCCTGTCGTTAATACTGAGAGTGCTAATTTGGATATCAGATATTAGTTATGCGTGTGCTGCTCTTTGAACTTTTGGAAACTTTTTGGTGCTTGATATTCTTGTCTCTCGTTTCACTAAATTCTTCTAACGTTTCCATTTGATTTTGCCTTACGCTTTACTCCTGCTATATTCACCTTGAGTTTCTTTTGTAGCAAATTTACAAGTTTAGATGCAGTAGAGAGAAACCAGTGTTCTTTGTACCTCAGATTGTGAAATGGGATGGAATCTCATTAACTTACCAACTAAAAGGAAACTTTATAAACAGATGATTCGAGGACATAATTGTTTTTAAGGTTTTTGATGACACAAGGTCAGGTTAATTCTAGAAGGTATTTAGGGATCTTGTCCTCTTTTGACGGGAAGAGTCTATAAAACAGCTACTCAACTAAAAGTGCTTCATAGTAAGAATGTTGTTGGTCAATTAAGAAAGAACTTGTCAAGAAAATGAGTTCAGCTGTAAGAATGATGACTTGTATGAGGATCAAGTAGTAAAGGATAGGATAAGGATCAAGTGCATCCGTAAGCAGTTAGTGGTAGTACCTACTTAGGATCACTGTACGTTAGACTTGTTTTAGATGGTTTGAGAATTTTAACAAAGTACCTGTGCCAATCAGGAGTTATAGTATCATAGTTAACAGGAACTTAATAAAAAGAGGATTCTTGCAGGTGAACCCTTTTGGTGGAATGGAGTTTTTGTTGTTCCAAGTTTTGCTGCTTCTTTAGGAGTCACCTTCTATTATGAATGCAGATTTCTACGCACACATGTTCACTTCCTTTTACCTTTTTGAAGAAAATACATTATTATCTTTAATCTGCTTCAATTATGAAAGCAGAGTTCTACGCTGGTAAAGGTAGTTAAAATGGTATCTTAAATATTTGATGATGGAGATGACCCTTAACAGAGCTTAATATAAAGAGGATTTATGCAGGCGAAACCAAAAGGTTGAATGAAGTTCTAGTGATAATGGCCTCCCAAATCCCTACACACCTCACTCTCCCGCTCTTCCTTTTCGCAAAAAAGGGGGGGAGGAACTTCTCTTCTTCTTCCTTTACTCTCTTGTGCACCGACTCTCTCATAAACTAAAAACCTGTATCTAATTCAACACTGCCTGACATCAACAGGGTGAAGCTGAAATTTATTTGAAGGATGTATGCTATACTTCACCAATAACCCTCTCTTTAAGAAGGGTGATGTACATAGAGTGTCATTCTTGGATTCGGTGTTACTATGACTAGTTTTTATTCACTTATGGTCTTTAGGCATGATGGGCAGACATAGCTTGTTTGTATCTCCATTTACTTGTGAAGCCAGTCTCCTGCGGTTCAAAAAACATTGTCTGAGAATTTATTTAGACAACATATTGTATTTTTCACCTAAAACAGAGAAGTATGCAAATTCTCAGTCCTGGATGAGAATTTATTAAGATGATGTTTCTTGCTATTTGCTATTTGAACAAGAGTGTAAATAAACTTTCTTGATTAATCATCTGACTACATGATTATTCTGCAACTCTACCAGACTTTTCAAACAATTGTCAAACATACCACTGCTTAGTGATTTAGTGACATAAAATTGTCTCTGATGATTCTTTTGACATCTTTACAGGTTCAAGCCGTCGTGTGGAACCGGCATTCAGCAGAATCACTTATCAGTGGATCTTTTGATCGATCAATTGTCATGGTAATGAATCATTTTGTGTCTATTTATGAGTGTTGGACACAATCATCTATTAAGTAATGGAGGTTCAGCTTTACCTTGAGCAAATAAATCTAATTCTGTTTGCTGTCAAGTTTGTATCTTCTTTATTTGCTGTTAATTCCTAGAATCAGATACTTAGATGATGATTTTGTAGGCTTGATTTCTCTCCTAGTCTTTGTGTGGCTAAAGAAGTAGTACGAATTGCTTTTACCTTCTCTCTGCCCCGCATCTGGGGATTGTGTTTTGTTGCTTTTCTCAAGTATTTCCCATGCTTTTATTGAATAAAACTTATTTCCTATTCTTTGATTTTTATGAAAAATATAGGTGAAATAACATAATTGAGTCTATGTGCTCATCATCTAGTCTCAAGTGGAGGACCAAGCTAACTAGTGTTTTCTCTTTGGTATAGATGGGGTAGAAAGATATATCATACTCTAATTAATAGGTGAATTTGGCTATTAGTTATCTACTTATTTATATGATCATGGTCTTATTTGATTAATTTTTTGATGGCACTAGCAGTTTTGGTATGCCAAGTGGTTGGACAGTGGGTATTTTGAAGGAAAAACAATTTTCACAATGGGCATTGTGAGGCATTTCTGACTTAGAAACAATGCAAGCCCTATTAACAGAGAGGTTTCTTATGACAATTGATGAAAATGTATAAACAGATGACCTTTATTAGACTGCTTGAACATGTGAACATACTCCTGTTTAGTGTTCATATCTTCATCCATGTCACCTGTTTCCTTTGGTCTCGTCTAGTCTCGTTTGGTCACTTACACCCTCTGAATTCCAAACGACATTATTTCCCAACTTAGATTAACATATCATGTAGGAGTCACATGATGGTAAATTATCTTTGCTAAGTTTCCATCTAAATTGACGGCAACAAGTTTAACGTCCTCTAGGATTTGAGGGGTGTAAGCACTATAAAATAGTTTAGGCGGTGTATCCCTAACCCTTTTTTAATTCGAAACTATAGAGGCAATTGTAATTCTGACATTTTAATGGCAGATAAAACAATCATGTTATACTTTATATGATCTGTCGTCGATGCTATCGCTAATTGTCCATTATATTTTTTAACATGCAGATGGATTGTAGAAACATGGAAAGTCCTAGCAATAAATGGTCTATACCAGCTGATGTTGAGAGCTTAGCGTGGGATCCACACAATGAGCACAGTTTTGTGGTAAGCTTTGAGCGTAACATTGTTTTGGCTTTTCTTTAAACCTTTGGGATCCACACGAGGGAATTTTTTAACAGCAGGGGTTCCTTTTAGGAGCAGTAGATTTGGAAGAATGATTTTATTAAATCTTACATAAATTCCTTTAGTTCAAGTTACTTTTACATTTCTAGTTTGTTCAATGTGGTACAGGTTAGTCTTGATAATGGCACAGTTCAAGGTTTTGATATCAGGACAGCTTCATCTAACTCAGACTCTGGCTCCAAGTCAACTTTTACTCTTCATGCACATGATGCAGCTGTTACTTGTGTTTCTTACAATCCTATTGCACCTAATGTATTTTTCTAGACCCCATAACTCTTACATAGCAAAGGAATTACTATTGTGAGTGACTGTACTTATTACTCTTCTGTTTTGGGTGCAGCTTCTTGCCACAGGATCTCTTGATAAAATGGTAAGACTTTTTCTTAATTTTCTATATATGAAGCTAAGCATTTGACAAAATTGCTGACTGCAATCGTGTATTTTAGGTGAAGCTCTGGGACTTATCAAACAACCAACCATCATGTGTTGCGTCTCAGAATACTAAATCAGTAAGTCTTTTAGAATTTCTATTTCTTAGTGAAAACCTGCGTTATATCTTTCTTATGTATAGGAATAATGGGGTAAGTGAGACTCATGTCATGGATCTAAGGATGGCCCATGCACTTACTGGAAATGCCAATGAGTTTAGTTTTCTTAATAAATACAGTTGGATGAAAGGAAGTCGTACAGACAAAATTTCATAGAAGAAAATTAGATTATTCGTCAACTGTCTTTTTTTTTCTTTTTCTTTTTTTTTTTTGCTCAGAGGCAGTGTAGTTGCACCACTTGAAATTTGTGGGACAAGTATATAGTAACGAGAAGATGATAATCATGATGTAGTGCTATCTACAGACCAAAATAATACTCTTATTTATCATTAGGAACAGTGATACTATATATCCAATGATAAATATAACCCTCATCATTTTGTTTGATGTCAATGGTATACCAAATCCAACAATTCTAGAGTCTGATTCAGCGTTAAGACAGAATCCTCTTGCATGCTATCATTTAAAATTATCATAATTTCTCGATGCTGTTTAAATTGCGCTTTATTTTTGGAGGATAGACAAGTCCTCTAAACACCACTTTGATGTCATAGTATATTTTTGGGTTCTTTAGAAAATATTTAGACCTCTACTCTTTTTGGAGGTTAATAATTCAGCTATAGGGCTATAATTACTAGTACTACTAACTCTGATGTAATCCCAACTTCTGCAACTTCTTCTACCCTTAACTCTTGTAAATGACCTTTGATTAAAACTTTGTCAGGGACGCATTTTTTCAATATCCTTCTCGGAGGATACCCCTTTCTTGCTTGCAATTGGAGGCAAAAAAGGCGGACTTAAAGTATGGGACATATTATCGGAGCCTGCAATTGCTCGAAGTTTTGGGAAATATAGCAAACAAGTTTGAAGGAGTGGACTCTGCCCATACACTGAGTTTGTTTCCCTTTCTGTATTTTTTTCCTACTTTTGTATCGTTATTAAGTTGGAGATGAGGTTGCAGTTTTGACTTTGCTTGACTAATTTATGACACTTTCACAAATTTTCCCTATCTGCGTGAAATAGTACTTGCTTTAAAAAAGAAAAAGGAAAATGTATGTATATGCTCTTGAAGTCGACTCCTTTGTAGGATATAATTAGAGACGGTTTTCAGGTTAACAGTATTGGAAAGCTTGCCTGCTGTTCTCTATTAACCTATTTATTGAATTCATATGGCTCATGAAATATCTATGAATTGATTTTGTTAATAATGACGCTCAGTAGATTACATGAACATCCTACTATTATTTGCGCACTTGTGACATCTTAATTAGAAATGCTCATACGTTTTGTTTTGTTTCTGTTTACGTTTATAAGAGGAATTTAGATTCAATTTCTTTTGGTGAAAATCGGTGAAAGGTGCTATTTACTTGAAAACATGTAATTCAGACTTTGCAATTACTATTAAGACTTTAGACGCTATTGGGCAATGCTCAGAGTCTAAGGTTGATCAAACAAAATCCCATTTACACTCAGAGGGCCTGTTTGTTTGCTTGTTTTTTGAGGTGTAATACTGTAGATGTCAGTGCTATAGTATTATCCCCAACTCCTCAGTTTGGTTTGTTAGAATGGGTGCAGTTACTGTAGCTGAATTGGCGATACTGTAGCTGAGTTGGCAGCCTCTCAACATTTCTCAGCAAAAAACAGTGAATTGGGCTCGAATTACTGTAGCTGTCAGATACAGCTAGATGACTCAATTTCTTATTATTGTAGTTACTGCACGTTTTTACAAAATGTAACCAAACAGGCCCTGATAACTTGCATAAACTAACTTATAGCTGCAAAAATAAATGAACAAGTTTTTGGATGTAGTTGGTCTTGGCTCATGTTCTCAAATCTAAGGAGTATGGCTCTATATCTTCAACGCAGATTTATGATTCTAGTAGGTTCTCGTCAAAACGTAAAAGCAATAGATGCATATTGTCTTCAGATGACCAATTGTTATTGTTGGATGGGGGTGAGATTCATTAACTTCATGCCTCTGTTTGGTAGTTGACTGCAAATTATTCTTCATGATTCTTTTGATTCTGAGTTGTAATTAGTTGTGTCTAATCTTTTGTATTTAAGTGGAAAGCATACGTAAGACCAACAACATTGATTTCAATTAAAATAAAACACCATTATATAACTTTCTAGTTTCTACATATAAAACTTAATTTCTAGGTATAGCTTCAATACCTAAAATCAATAATGAATGTTCATGTGAATTCTTTAAGCATAAGCTCCAATTTTCCCCACTATAGGCAAGCTGCAGAAACTTAGCGAAAACTTCAAGCTTAAAACTATAATGTTGTCAAGCTAAATTGAGGAATTTTCTCCTCATTCACTGAAAAAGGCGAGCAATTAGTTCCTAGTGGACTCTTTCCCTTAAGATCATGGAGTTAAGGGAAGCACGAGTAGATCAAGCTCTAAAATGGTCATCCTTACTGTGGAAAGAACATCTAAATGAGGTTAAGGGAACCCTAAAAAGTTTAATTGTTAGGTTTGTTTTACCATTATAAGCATAACAATAATAAATTCAAGTCCACAGAGGTGTCTCCTAAAAGCACAAAACTCTGTATCTCCATTACCCCAGATATAACTAAAGCTTTAGTTGGGTAAGAATAATAACCTTCCTTATTAAGTGATCATCCAAATATAGAGATGTAAAATTTCTGGAACCATTTACCTTAAAATGGCATCCATTATTATATCATAATTAAATGGGACTTTGAGGTTAACTTTATAACCTAGCATGCTCTCACAAGTTAAACGCTTTTTATACACAAATATTTCATATTTATTATATACTAGTATAGTCTGCACATGGACATAAGTGTCTCATATTTCTGAATCAATTTTATGAGGGGAAAAAAAGAAGGAGGTTTGGTGCATAAAAGTTCAGAATCAATTGGAGTATGAATAATTTTTGACATAATTTTAATTTTAATTATATCAAGTATGATAAAAAAAAATTTATTTTAATATGTCAAGTATGGTTTTATTTTAATTATGTCAACTATGATTTAATTCTAATTTTTATCTTTAATTTAAACATTTGATTAATCAGTTTTTATTTGATAATAGGCATTAATTGAAAATTACCAAAATTGAAAGGACAAAAGAGTTGCTTAATATGGGATATGGGTTAGTTTTAATGATTTGATAGAGGACATGATTGTGAAGAAAGGGTAAAAAGACAATCAAAAGTATTGACATAACAATCTTTCTTTTATGAGTAGTAAGTATAGATGGATATTGAAATTGTGTTATTCTAATATCATTTTAAAATCACTTCTACTACAACACAGTTTTAAAATTGCAGTATGAGTTGAGGATTTTGATTTTATACTCTTTTAACATAGACTCAGATGATCAGCCTTGCTCTTACCGTCCAAACCATACTACTATATAATAATTTCTCTTGGTAACACAGTCCCTAGCTCTACAATTTTATAATCATGCATCATATTCTCTGTTTCTATAACAAGATTCCATTAGACAAAGTCCAAGACTTAGAGCACATTTTTGTCAAAAGTAGGCCTCTAGCTCCCTGAATTAAATTAGCAAGTAAACTTAGTGTGCCACCCACCAATCAATTTAAAATGCAAGAAATTTAACTTTCTTAATAACTCTTCAATGGAACCAAAGCTCCATGATCATAAGCTCAATATAGAACTAAATCACCACCTCACACCAAAGAAAAGTCGCCTCTTTTCTTCAATTAGCATGAGCCCTTCAATCAATGGTTGGGCTGGCCACATGCTTTGCTGGCTTGCATCACTCTCTACTAGTTTAAACAACTTGCTAATTATTTAAAAAAAAAAACCCCTTTTCTAACATGCAATCAAGTCTAAACATAGAAGAACATGACATAATTGATTGGATCATTGCAGTACTCCTTTAATTAGGTACGAGTGTCATAGAAATCACGAGTCCAGCTCTTATCAGAACCTCCCGCACCGTGCGGGAGGTTCGATCATAAAGGAATAGCAGGCGGTTTGGTAAGCGCCCCTCCATCTGCCGCCTATCAGAACCCCGCACCGTGCGGGGTTCTGATAGGATTTGTAGTTAGAAATCACAATCACTAACCTAATCCTAACCATTTCTTTCCCCTTCTCTAAACCATTTCAGTTGAGCAAGTTATTAGGTAGGAGTAGGACATTGAAATGTCACATGATAGAGTATCACGTTATGATAAATTACCTTTTGTCCTCAGTTTAGCAGTAAAAAAACTAAATTGGGCTCTAAGTTGAGGGAGAAATGTAAGGATGTCGAAGGTTCAACGAGTGCATGTGCTAGTAAAATACTTTTAGAGGATATAAATAGTTTCACCACTATAGTATATAGGGTGTATCTGCAATTAAACTTTTCTTTTTCATTCCCAACCTTTACAGGAAGCAATTTACTTGGTAATTGTTGAACCTCTGGATTGAGATAGATTCCATATTCTATCAAAAGACAGATATGACAACAAACTAGATACTGTTAAATGCTAACACAATGAGGAAAAAAGAGTGTGAAACTAGTTTAGGCTTCTGATGTACTTCAGCCATGAAATTGGTAACAAAAACTGTCTGAAATTGAATGCATAGAACTCGTTTGTAGCTTGTTCTGAACCTGTAATCTTTTGTCATAGGAAAGCACTCTCCTAATATTCCAAGTTCCTCTAACGTTTATATATATATATATATAGAGTAAAGCTTTTATAAACTTAAGTGGATAGAAGCACTTGTCCATCAAACTTTTTATCCATTCATTATGCTTTGAGATTTGTGCTACACATCAATGCTATCTTTGAGATTTGTGCATTTATTTTTATCACATGCTAGCACAAATCTCAATGCAAAATCAATGGATAAAAAGTTGATGGACAAAAACTCTATCCACTTAAGTTTATAGGAGCTTTATATATATATATATATATATATATATATATATATATATATATATATATATATATATATATATATATGAGATTAATGGGTATCCTTGTCATATGAGGGATTCCTCATATCTGTTGAGGTGGCACAATCTCCACCAAGTTAATAAAGTAGAAGAGAGAATGTCTCTTATTTTATTAAAAAATACTTTGTGGAGATTGTGCCACTTCTCTCTGAGAAAATCCCTCATATGACAAGGATATCCATTAATATATATATATATATATATATATATATATATATATATATATATATATATATATATATATATATATATATATATATATATATATATGGGTATGCTTGGTACCAAACACCACTTTTGGTCTTGGTAGTGAGGTGTATTAATCACATCCACTCCTCAACCCATGTGCTTGTGGACCCCATTTGAGGAGTGGATGTGATTGATACACCTCAACTACCAAGCACTCAAGATACCCATTTTTCTCATATATATATATATATATATATATATATATATATATATATAAACTTGACCAAAAGCATGTACTTTAGAGCAAATTGTTATTAGAAGCAAGATGCATGAAATTAGCAATTTTTCATATATTAATGAGTGAATCATGTCCTTTAGAGCAAATTTTCAACTCTTACCAAATATTGAGTATATATTGATATTAATATTCTTCATAAAAATATTGAGTTCGTGAATCAAAATATACATGAACTTGACCAATAGCATGTACTTTTGTTTATATTGCAGCTTGTACAAATCTTTAAATTGCTTGTACTTGATTACTAATAAAATGTATCCATAGGACATTAGTTTAGGCCTTTAAAAGCATGTGAGATTGATTTATATAATTTGGCAGCATAGAGTTTGTCTCTCTTATGTATTTTTTTGCCCTTTCCAGTCTCTGAATCTTAACATAGAGCGGTTGTATCATGGGACTGATGGAGAAATAAACCTACATTGATCGTGAACTATTTTTATAATGCTTTTGTTAATTGAGATCAAGTACAAGATGCTTGAAGACCTCAAGAAAGCAAATTATATATTTTTACAGCTGATTAACTAAAGCAACTCAGGTTAGTGTCCTTTTCAATGCATGAAAAAACTAAATATGTGTCAAAATTATTATTGCTGCTGTTGCTGTTCAAGTTGTTGCAAAAGTGAGTACTAAATTACCTCTGTTTCTGCATTTTAGTATATCTATACATATATCTTTAGTACTTGTTTTTCTCTAAATGCAAATTCTTGACATTAAGGGGGTGTTTGGTTCACAAGTTTTAGGAAAAGTTTTTGAGAAATGGTAGTTTCGTAAATAAAAGTTTTCCTATAATTGAGTTTTCATGTGTTTGGTTCACTCTAGATTTATGGAAAACATTTCTTAAAAAGTACAGAATAGTGGGAAAACAACTTCCTAGCATTTTAAGAGGAAATCTCATGAAAAACTGACAATACTATTAAAAAAGTAATAAACTCGTCTTTTTACTTGTTTTGAACCAAACAACTTCCTAGCATTTTAAGAGGAAATCTCATGAAAACTGACAATACTATTAAAAAGTAATAAACTCGTCTTTTTACTTGTTTTGAACCAAACAAAAGAAAAGAAAAATTTATACTTTTTTACTTCTCAAAACTTTATTTGGGTGGAAAACATTTCCTATAATTTGGGTGGAAAACATTTCCTATAATTTCAAGAAAATGAACTAAACACCCCCTAATAGCAATATCAATACTTACTTTTCTCTTTGTATTAGCTAGTTCTTGTGTGAGCTGGCTCCCTACAAGTCCACAATCTGATTGATTCTTGTCTGGCAGCAATTAATTATAGTGGTCCTTTATTCTTATAACTCCTGACAACAGAATCTACATCAAGAGAATAAGTAAAATAAGCAATTTGGCATTGTTTAAGCATATAATTGGTCTATAGTAAAAATCACCGAGAGAGTGCTCACAAGAAATCTAACCAAAAAAATAAAGAGGAGAAGAAAAAGACAACGGAAAGAAGACATCACAAGATTTTGAAATCGTGTATTATTTGTACTTAAAATATAATGTAGGAAATGGCCAGCCTTGCTAACTTAACAAGCACAGCAAACAGCAGCTGCAATGATACTGCTATTTTATTATGGGATTTAGATCCTCTCCAATTAGATGGTAATTGGAGAGCCTCCAATTTCTCCAATCATTACCGTACATTCTAAATTCAATGGACGAGATTATGCCATGTAGGACTTCTCTATTGTGTTAGTGGTTTTCAAAGAATGGTGGTTTTCTAAAAATATTGGTTTTCAAGATCATAGTGGTTTTATCTCGTAGCCTAATCTTGTTCATTGAATTTAGAATATATGGCAATGATTAGAGGAATTGGAGACTCTCCAATTACCACCTAATTGGAGAGGATCCGAATCCTTTATTATGCAAACATGTAATAATTCAAGTAGACTTGAAGTGACAAACGATTCGTTTATATCATGCAATTTCTACTTTCCTTTACATTAAACTCCCATGCATTTTCAGCATTTTGCAGTAAACCCTATGAACTTTCAAAATCACACTAAACCCAATACCTTTTGAAGAAAACCCCCAATATCTATTGGGTAAATTACACTAAACCCCAATAACTTTCAAAATGCCTTTTGATGTTGTTCTGATTCTAACTTGTGGGGGTTATCTGCAAAGTACAGAAAGTTATTTTCAGCAAAACAGAAAAGTTACCGGGGGTTTAGCGTGATTATAAACGTTCATAGGGGTTTGTTGCAAAATGCTGAAAGTTCATGTGGGTCTATTGTAATTTACCTTGCTTTAAAGCTTAGGTAAACTCAATCTTTCGGGCATTTTGCAAATTTTAAAATTATATGGAGTCGAATCTATGTCATTTATTGGAAAAAGTTACTTTTCAAGAAAGATTAACCTTATAACCAGTCAACATCTTGGAGAACAGAAGATCATACAGAATTTCTACTTCATTCATCAATTTTCTTTGTTTTAGCAAGATACAGTATACCGATCCCTGTTAAAACTTGACCTTAGGTTTTTAATATCATGAGCAATTGCATGAGACAAACTAAAGGAATGCCGGAAATTATCATTAAGGGATTTTTTCCCTCCTAAAACCATCTTAAAAATAGAATAATTATACGAAATCACTTTTATTTTCAATTTATACATAAATCATTTTAAAGTTAGCTTTTGTTGCAATTAATTAACTAATAGTTAAATCTTTAGTAAAAATAAAAAATAAAAAATAAGCTTAAAAATTCAAGTTCAAGATACCTGACTCTATATCTTAATAAGACCTAAAGACTAAAAGAAAACCAACTTTAAATGTGATTTATGTATAAATTGACAATGAAAGATAATTTTCGTATACTTACGATGTTGTTAAGGTGGTTATGTTGTTAAGGTGGTTTCTAAGGGAAAATAAAACCCTTTATTCTATATGAATAGAAGAAAAGACCAATTGCACTTCTAACTCCTCAATTCAACCAATACCATGTAGAAACCATGGCCATACGCTCCAACCATTCTAGATGAGAACAAGAAGGTCAGAAGATACAGTACGCTGTCACTTGATCCAATTTTTTCTTTGGCCAAATAGAAAGACAAACTCAACAACCACTAGATATTTATCATTATTCTATTAAGCATAGGACAAAGACCAAATACACTTTTATCTCCCATTATAAGCACTGAGCAGTAACCCATACATGTATATATATATCAAATATTTTAGAGACATTAGCCAAACTAACCATAATCAAATCACTTAAAACTAAAGCACAATTCGTGGTCATTTTCCCAATCATTTTGGCCCAGATGAGAAAGCTCCAAACTTGGCCATGGCGCCCCCCGCATCAATACCCATACATGTCAACAGATGCCATCATCATGGGTTGGTTAGCCATCCCCATCATCATGCTCCATGGCCTCATCCCATCGTCGTAGAACAACCCATCGCCGTCGCTGCCCCCTCCTTCGTTCACGCAGCTCAAAATCTCATTCAGAGCCTGAAGCCTGTTGCTGAGCTCCATCATCTGAGTCCTGAGCACAGAGTTCTCGGCCTCCACCCCCAGATAATGCTGCGTCGTGACGCTCAGCGCCGCCGCGATCTCTCCATTCTCCTTCCTCAGTTGGCTCAGTTGCGCATTCAAATCATCGAGATGCTTCTGCTTCCTCTGCCTCGATCTCCTCGCTGACTCTCGATTCGACAGCATCCTCTTCCTCTTCCTCTGCTCCATTACCTCATCAATGCTAGTTGAAGTCCCACTCCCACTGGAGGAGTTCGAAGCCATAAATATACTTAGTTTTGACTTAAGCGATCGAAAATATTATTTATAGAAAATTAATAATAATAGGTAGAGAAGGACTAGTAGTAGAATTGGGGATTAGGGTTTAGTTCATGAGAGATCGTAGAACCAGTAGAGGAAGACAACGGAGAAGGACTGGATCTTGATCATAAGCAGCTCAGTTTGGTTAGGATGAGACATCAATTAAGAAAACCAACAGGAACTGATGCCGCATGTGAGATTTTTGTATGAAAAAGTTTGGATTTTGATGGCAGAGGTGGAGGGAGGATTGGATTTTGGAGATGGGTTCTTGGTTTCAGATCTAAAGGAGCTGGATTGAGATAAGAGTTTGCCAAAGTTTTAGAGGAGCAGAGCAAGGTTTTGATAGAAAAAGGCCGGGTTTTATGAAAAAGATTGGAGCTTTGAGATGGAAATCTCTTGAAAGAACAGAGAGGAGCAGAGCTTGGGCAGCTCAAAAGCTAATGGAGGGAGAAGAAAGAAGGAGAAGAGGTTTTGAGCTTGGAAGGGGATGGAATTTATAGGGAAAAACTGCGAAAAGAGGGATTAAAAAATTGAGAAAAAAGTGAGAGCTTTGGAATCTCCTGTTGAAGAGAGTTTGTTTTGTGGGGCGGGGGGGGTTGATGCATGTGTGACATGCAAACAAATGTGGGCCCCATGTATGGGCCCATGGCCGGGGATTCGAAATGGGACCCAAATAAAAAGATAACCCAATTTCACTCCCTACCAAAATTTTAGATTTTGGTTCTTAAATCCATTTTTAATAGAGATATGAGACATAAATTCATGTCCAATTCAAATTATTTATGGAGTCGAGAACATCTATTCATGTCTAGTAACTAAATTATTTTGAAAAATAACATTCTAAATGATTAGCTTCACTTAGCTATAGTTAAATTATTTTTCTGTTTAAGATGATTAATATAAATCATTCTGATATTTTTATATGATAAATCACTGTAAATGAATGTAGTGGTTATTAGTTGGGTGCAGAGTTTGGTGAGTGTAGAAATTAGGTGGGATTTTGTCACAAGAGTCCAAGTACGCTGGTGAGCAGAGCAGACATCATCAGCCCCTTGAGACTTTTTATTTTTCCGATTACCTTTCTTGTTTACATTTTATTATTACTTTTTGCCCTTTCCCAGTGTAATTTGTTAATTCTTTTGAGGTCTTACAGTTATGGGTTGTTTTTTAACTGCTATGTCCGCACGTGCATACCCACGTGAGTGCACCGACCCCACGTGAACTTCGAGAGCTCTGTGTTTTGCTTTGTCTCCTGAAGGTAAATGTCGAAAATTTGGGGCATTGTGCAAAATGGAAGTGTTTGGAGAGTGTGCGCGCAAAGATGATACTATTTACATGCACCTACTGGCAAGAAGAAAGTTCTGCTTTTTTTAATAGTAAACGATAGATTGATCTTATTTAGGCTTCAGAATCATAAAGTACAATATCATCCCTTTTGGATGCAATATTTTGCATGTGAAAGTTACTGTAGCGTCGGTGGCCTTCTGATGCTGATAACTTTCAAAGCCAAAACGTTTGGGATGAAAGTTACTGTAGCGTCATACTGACGCTACAGTAACTTTCACATGCAAAAAATAGGAACCAAACAGGCCTAAAAGGTAATTTAATAGTTATCACATCAAACAACATCATTTCGTCCGTCACGAACAAAATTAGTTAAAGAATGGGTTAGTCATATGTTAATCTGCAAAGAAACTAACATTCATCAAATGCAACACAAGATCTTCTAATGTCTTCTGTAAGCAAAGTCATTTGATAGTACAACATCTCACTATTTTAGAGCACACGAATAGCTTGAGCATAATTAGATTCAATCACCACCCTGCCATAATCTTATTCTTATACAATTTTACGTCTTTCTTAATCGTTATTAGCTTTTCCATAAGAACAGGCTAGACTGGACAGAAAAAGAACACACCATCACTAACACAACATTTTTCATCCCGAGCCACCTGCCCACCACTCTCAACTTCACTTGTCTTGCTTCTGACAACCATCCTACGTCACAATTTAGAATAAAACTGTATTGACTTCAAGCACGAAAATAGCTAGAACTTCAGCTTATCAACACTTCCCTTGTTTTAATCCTCTATGTTAATTTTGTAAACTCTAAATATCTATTAATGGAACATTGGGTCAATGCAAATACATACATAAAGTGGGAGCTACCCCCAAGAGATAATTTAAGGGCACCCCTAGTGATTAAGTATGAAAGTCAAGTTTAAATTTAATTGTAAGATTCCAAAAAAGACAATGGCGACAATGGTGGGCCCTCTTTGCACCCAGCAAAATGGAAGGCCTAAACTTTGTGGGCTTTTACCTTGGGAACTTGGCCCACGCTAACTCATTTTGTAAAAGGGAAACGTTTAAAAGTAGGATATTTTGATGTTGTATTTCTTTAATTTTGAGGTTTTTAGGGAAAAGTTAGGAAATCTCTGTCCTCCCAGTTGGAAGAAGGTTAAATTTCATTTTCCCTAACCACAGTAAATGCACATTTACTAAGTTATTCAAATTCAAATATTATAATCAAAAGAGTACAATTGGATGATATATAGAATTAGAAACAATGCGTCCCAAAAGTACATGTTTTCATTTGTATGTGAAGAAAAGCTTTAGAGAATAAATCCCCCATTTAATCTTACTCTTCCGTAAGAATTTTTTTTGGACATAACATGACAACATGTTCATTTTAACTATACCAAAGCCAGTATGTTTAAATCATTATTTTTTCCAAGTATGGTCGCAAAGTAGAGAAGTCAAATGTTACAAAATTGAGGGTAAATTAGCAAATAACAAGATTATTATAGGGATAAATTTGCAAATATTTTGTGGGGGTATATGCAAAAAAAAGTAAAAATTTGTGTTACCTTGGCCCCTACTTGCTCAAGTTAAAACATCCATGCATGCACATTAAGGTGCTCCCAATTATAAGCTCCAAAAGGTCTTTGGCATCAACAACTGAAGGGGTCCCCCTACCATACGACATGATCTTGTCTCTCTTCTAGGAAATGATATGCAATAATTAGATTCACCCGTTCACCAAGGAGACAGCATATTTGGTCATGCACCCACCTAACTCTCAACAAAAACTCTTCTGATTAGAATATTGGTCAATACAAGGATTGAACGCTTCTTAGACTAGTTGACCCTGTTCATCAACACTCTCCATAGGATAAAATGCACTTAAATTTGATGGTTTCCCTCTGAGTGTGATATTATTGTGTCTCTTTTTGTTACCCTTTCCCCTTTAAGTTAGCATTTTAGAAAGTTGATTTGCAGGAAGATTCCTCTAACAACCAACCAAGAGATGGAAGTGTAATATCCACTTAGTTTTGGTTTTAAAGCACTACATGGTCAACTTTGTTGCAATATAAATTTGGCATTTATTTGGTAGCAAGGGAGTTTAGAAGTTCAAAGACTAATTTATGAGAGAAGTGGTCCATGAGTTCAAAACATATGTTCTTGCATGTAATTGGTTGGGTGCACTTTGGCACATATTGATTCAACATACTATTTATGATGGTGTTGTTCGGAGTGGATTCTTGTTGTTACTCAAATCAAACAACAATTAATAATGTGATACATCCTACGTACCCTTTCTAGCAAAGAAGAGACATGCCAAAATACTATCTTTACCTTGTAATCAACTTGAAGAGGCAATAAAACATGTAGCTACATCATCTTCAATTTGCAGCAAGTTGTATCACAACCTAGCATTCCACTGATACTCCAAGTCTTTCATTAGGAAACAGAGATTAAATTAGATCAGGATCATTTTGCTTGTCACTGATATCTGACAACTTACCCCAAAAAAAGTATACTTGTGGTCATACAACTTATCAATGCAGCATTACTCACAACCAAACAACCTATATTAGCAAGAACATGGGGAAGAGAGAGAGGTGTTGCATTTATAACTTTATGATACAAAATCAAATATGTATCTTATTTTATATTTCTTGCGTGATATATTTTATTGCAATTGAAACTAGATGACAACTTGCATACCATGCATGTTTCTATGCTTGGAGTTATATGATGTTGCACCTTCCCTTTTTTTTTTTTTTTTTCCTTTTTGCAAGTTACGAGCCATACTTTGCAACTTACATGACCCACACGATACATAGTTAAAACATAATCTATGATCCTATTAGAGATGTATCCTAGCCTCCTAGGCAGTTCCTCTTGGACTTGCACAAACTTGGAACCACATTTATTCACCATGTAAGTTACCATGTTGATCCATTATCTGCTATACTCGACTTTTACTTCTAACTTTCACCATCTAGATTCACTCAGCAAGTACACTTCAAGTACTAAGGTTTAATTTTGACATTAATTTTAACCATTTAACTTCAATAGTTAAGTACACTTTCAAGTACTAAGGTTTAGACAAAAGAAAGTGGTATCACATCAAGTAATGGTGTGCATGCACATGCAATTGAAGCAAGGCATCATTTCACCCTTTTCAAATTCCATATGTTTTGATGAAATATTCCTTTCCATGTGATTGGAATCACAGAACCGACTTTCTCTCAAACCCTCTAATTTACAACAAGGTCCAAATTGATGAATGAGAAAGAAAGGGACAAGAAACAAAGAAGACCTAGTAAGTGAAAAAAGTTTTTTAAGCACTTCCAAACTATTCAACCACTTGCACAACTTGCAAAAAGTCTTTCCCCTTACTATCACACCCAAAAAAGAAAAGTAAAAAGAGAAAAGGTAAGCAAGGAAAAAAAATAGTCTTACTCCTAGTAGTGAAGTTAATGATGCATTCAAGCATTCCCCCTTGATGTTACACCTAGCTAGGCTTGTCCAAACAGGCCGGCCCAGCTCGGGTTTTCGAGTCCGAACCGGGCAAAATGCCTAGCCCGGACCCAGAGGGCCCGACCCGGGATAGTCGTACTCCTAGCAGTGAAGTTAATGATGCATTCAAGCATTCCCCCTTGATGTTACACCTAGCTAGGCCTGTCCAAATGGGGCCGACCCGGCTCGGGATTTCCAGTCCGAGCTGGGCAAAATGGCTAGCCCGGACTCGGAGGGCCAAACCCGGGCCCAGGCAAAACAGGGCTGGGCATCGGGCTGGCCCAGGTTTTTTTCCTTTTTTTTTGCAAAAAATAAAAAATTTACTAAAAGATTAGATTTTTTTGCAAAAAAAAATATGGAATTTCAGGAGTAATTAAAATATCACGATTTTTGATAAAAATTTAATATTATCATTAATCACTTATAATTATACAATTTGCAAAGATCATAGAAATTAAAAGCGATAAAAATAAATTCTTTATTATTAATTATTAATAATTATATTTTTTGAAAATTATCGCATCACAATAGATGAGTACATCTCAACTAGGTTGGCACCTATTCATCTATATCACTATTATTTGCAACTCTTTCCAAAATAATTTATCACCGATTTACAGTTAAAAAATAAAAGTTACAAATTACAAATTACTTTCTAATCTTTATCTCTGAACGTCAACTTATTAAGTCTATCTTCAATACCAGCTATCCAATTGATGCATTAAGTTCTCTTCTCGTACCTCCACCAATCTTGTAGGCACATTACCGCCTGTACGGTAGACGGATCTAGCGATATTCTGTGGTCGTCGATCAAACGTCCAGCTGTGCTAAAGGCGGATTTCGAAGCTACTGTAGAAACCTGCACTGTTAGTAAGTCATGAGCCATAATGGAACGTATAGGATATGAAACTGTTCCATATACTCTCCACCATTGCAAAATATCGAAATCAACATTATTTTAAGGTTTAACTAAAGGTGAAGCTAAATATTATTCAATTTTAGAAATTTTCCTTGATGATGATCCTGATCCAGATACACGACTACTACTAGGTAGCATTTCTATCAGCGATTGCCTATCAAAATGCTTACCTTTGCCCCGTCTTGAGCTTGTAGAAGCTGTAGATTGAGGTGCACTTACACCATATCTACTTGCATACTCATCAAATGATATTTGAAAATAATATTTAATAGTGTTATGATGAGTAAGAAAAGTAATAGTCTGACCACTATCATTGTCTATTATCATGTTCTCATACAAAGAATTTAACAAACTTTGAAGACCGATATCCTTCAAGCATGGATCAATAAGAATTCCCAAACTAAAAATAATAGGAATAGGTATAAAATACTTATTAAATTTACTTTCCATTTTAAAAATCATGTTTGAAAAATAATTATCCATGCAATAAGTATTAAAAAAGTTTGCATATTTAAAACTTGTAAATCAGCTTGAGTAATATTGGATAATAACAACCGGATAATAACATAGTAGCTTCATAAAAACTTGTAGCATCTTTTTACACAACTTATAATTGCACATTCATCATCGGTTATTCCATACATACTACCGAGCTAGAACTAGAGGTATAGAAAGCAATAAAATCATTTATAATTTCTTTATACTCTATTGCTACATTTAATATTGCATAGGTAGAATTCCACCGTGATCTACATCTTTTGGAATTAACTTAGATTTTACATTTTTTTTCTTCTACACAATTATTTCCATCTTTTAAGTCTTTGTTGAAGTATTATGAGCATAAGCTATAACCCTAACTTTTTCTATTATTGATTTAATTTCATTAAATGCACTTTGAACAATTAAACTTAAAATATGACACATGCATCTAAGATGAAAAATATCACCTTGGCATGGCAATAGCAAAGATGATTTGATATGATCTGACTACATTATTATTACTTGCATTATCTAGTGAAAGAGAATATTTTTTGAAATTTCTAATTTTGAAAGTTCTTCCATTATTAAATTTGCAACATTTACACCGGTGTGTGTATCTTCAAATGAAATAAAAGAAACAACTCTTTTAAACATTTACCAAGTGTCATCAATCCAGTGTGTTGTGATACATAAATAACCAGTTTGTGCTCTAGATGTCCAAATGTCAGAAGTTAGAGAAAATTTACAGTTTAAGCTTTGAAAATAAGAAATTATTTTTATTTTTTTCTCGTGATAATATTTCAAAATATCACATTGACTAGATTGACGAGAAATTTTTTAAAATGCGGGATAAAAACCATCTCTAATCATCTCATCAAATTCATCATCTTCTACTAATTTAAAAGAAAGGTTTTCAAGAACAATAAACCTGATAACACATTTCCTGCCTTTAATTGCGTCGTAGTTCCATGAACCGAGGCTACCGGAAGTAGATGATTGAGAGAGTAGAGATTCGTGGATGTCTCATTGAGACGCTGCTTGCGCTCTGTTGCGTTTTTCCAAATGGCGTTCGAGGTGGTTAGTGCCGCTCTTATGATGAGCTTCAAAGATATGGCCGCACAACGCACATATGGCCTTTTGGGTGAGAAGTTTGCCGTGTTGATCCCTGGTGACTTCTATCTTCTCAAAAAAATTCCACACATTGAATCTCGACCTTTTAGGAGCTCTAGGTGTTGGATCATCGCCACCGGAATCGGGATCAACATCTGTAGTAGGAGGAGTAGCTGTAGGAGTAGGACTCATTGCGGTGTTGGGAGTTGAATTTTGCCATTCATAATCGGAGGAGGAAGCCATTGCAATTAGAGAATTAGAGAATATAAGAGAAAATAAGACAGTATAATACTATATTAGAGAGAATAAGAGAGTATTAGAGAGAAGTAGATGAGTTTTCGATGAGAAAAATAAATGAAAACCCCCTCTATTTATAGAGGCAGCCCCCTAGCCACATGACCAAAATACCCTCAAATTTTAGTTATTTTTGACCGTTTTTAGGGTATTTTGGTCATTTAATAAAAATAGCAATTATTGGCTATTTAATCAGCCCGAATCGGGCCGGGTCCGGGCCGCCTAGTCCAATGGCTACATTTTTAGCCGTTGGACTGGGTCCAAATCCTAGCCGGGCCCGAATAAGAAGCCCGGCCCGGTCCAACGGCTATCGGTAATCCGGTCCGGCCGCCAAAACCGATCGAGGTTCTTCGGCCCGGCCATATTTCACGGCAGGCAGGGTCGTCTTGAACCAACTTGGACGGGCGGGCCGATCGGCTGATTTTCGAGCTTTTCCCAAGTTCGGGCCAGGCGTTGGCCCGACCGGGTCCGAGCCGAACACCGGGCCGGGTCCGGGTTGGTGGCCCTAATGGACACCCCTACACCTAGGAAAATGAAATCTAAATCATGTTCCATAAACTCCATCGAGGTATAGCAAAAACTTATTTAATGATACATTCTGAAATGTCATGAAATAGGAACCAGATAATTAGTTAAATTCACAGCCCACAATTTCAACATTTCCTTTAGAAAACTAGCTAATTGCTTTTGAATGAATAAGATGGTTAAAATAATATTCGCCATCTACTTTGTGCAAAAATATAATTGGTCAAACAAAGGTAAGTTAGCCAAAATGGAATCATGCTAAGAAAGAAACTTGATCTCATGTACAAACACTTTGCATGAGAGATTGAAGATAATCTCGAAGACTACCAATTAATGCATGGGCTGCTAAGTTAAAGACAAAACTAGCTCCTTGGTGTAGGGGGGATGAATTAGGAATTTTGGACCAAAGAATTTTATCTCATTACATGCAATTGGATCTATACCAAACAAATTAACAAAGTGAAGTCTCTTGACTATATATATGAGTCAAAAAACAATGATACATGTACAACAAAAGAAGGAGAGTAGAGAATGTCCAAGAAAGAGAGAGGTGCATCTAGATAAGGCTCTACCTAGAACAAGGAAAACTTAATCCTTAAACAACTTAGTTAATACTCTTGAAAGATAATTAATTCAACCCATCATGTTCATTGTAGGATTGAAATGAAACCTAAAGTGGTCCCCGGGCAATAGGAAGCCAAAATACAGAGCTAAACCTGCAAGCATTAGTTCATCATGCCACCCGCAAATAATAATAATAATAATAATAATAATAATAATATTAAAAAAAATAAATAAAAATTTATGCATTCGTAGACCAAATGACACGTATCAACCTCTGTTAGACCTAGAATTCTTAGAGAATCCTTAGTTTAGTCACATGCTAGCTTTTGACCTGATATGGGGGCTGCAAGCCACTAGTATAGAGATTTCCATGAGTTTCAAATTCATGGAATTAGAAAGTTTGAGGCATATTTAACTCAAATTGCGCTTTCAAGAG
Source organism: Asparagus setaceus (assembly GCA_012295165.1). NCBI lineage: Eukaryota > Viridiplantae > Streptophyta > Magnoliopsida > Asparagales > Asparagaceae > Asparagus > Asparagus setaceus. Next base: position 30,261,190 of record CM022703.1, read on the forward strand.
ATAGTAATGAAACAAACAAAAGAACAAAAAAGATATGAAACAAATCAGTATAGCCATCAGATTTCATTAAGAGATAGTAATATTGAAACAAACAAAAGAATAAAAAAGATATGAATAGTCCTTTTCCAAACTACAAAGTATTTTCTTTTTATTTTCTTCATTATCATCAAAGGCTTTGTGAAAACATTGGCGGACAATATTGAGATTTTCTCGACCTCTAAATTACATACGAGAAGGAAAGTGGCAGAAAATGGGCAGTAGAGCTTATGATTCTAGACCATCCAAACTAGATTAGGCAACTTAATGTGTGGAGTACAACCCTAGAATAAAAACAACTCAAATCTTTCAAGAACCAAAAATATTCTAGACTCAAGTACCAAAAACTATCACCTTCACTTGGTTAAAAAAGCTAGAACTTCCTTCTGTGATTACAACCTACAATTCTCAATATCATGCATCATCCACTGAATCAACCCACCTTCAACAAAAACTTGCCTATCAAACTTTTAGCTTACTACAATAAACACTTTCTTCTCTATAGGCACTCCATTAGTACAATCATCTAATTAAGGAAAAGAGAGAGAAAACTCCAAAAGTCTACATCCCTATCAAACCTCAAATTGATGCAAGTGGGTCCAAACATGCCACCTTCCAAAGATTCCAAGGAGCCCAAAAGGATATACCATCTAAAATATGTCACTCAAATGCTATGCCTCTTGAGGGCAAAGCAACAAGATATGCTACTTTCAATCAAATGCGCTGGTGTACTAGTTTAGGCCCTATCAACATACCAATGCCATCTAGGTGAAGGATAGCTTCTAGTGGAAACTAGGCCTAGGTCACCTATATGCCTCACCCAACTTGTGCTTGAAACTTTCAAACTTCAAGAGCAATGAATAATGAAAATGCTTGCCTTTTGATGTTCCTTGCATTAGTTTATCCTTGTCAGGTCAAGAATCCATAACTATATATGAAGAATTAAGCAATAGGAATAAAACACCTTCATGGTCCTTCATAGCCCTCCACTGGTTAAGTTAAGATCACATGAAGACTTACTCTAAAGAAGCTTTGAGGAAGAACACTAATTTGATGCATCCTTTGATAAATATGTTCTTGCATTAAGAAAAGTAGGGAATTTAGAAAAAGAGGAAGTCAGCAACACAAGTACTATACAGTGGCTTCGTTGATAAATTAACCCTTTCTATTACATGACGCCTAATGACAGAGCTCCTTTCTACCTAAATTAATTTACAGCGTCACTAATATGCTCATAAAATACAAGATTGTATGCACATGTGATCATATTTAGCGTAGTCATAGTTATTAGGTATAAATAAAGTTGCTAAAATTGAACATTAATTCTGAATTAATAGAGTTAATATAATACACGTATGTAATACCTAGTTTCTAAAACTTAATATAAGGAACCACATGCAGTCATGGGAGGCTAAACCTCATTGTTTAGGACTTAATAATGCAAATATCACAGTATTAATTGCATATTCGGTGATTGAATAGATATGACCATGAAAGAATACCGAAGTGCTTATGGTTTTCTTACACTGCATATGGAGCTCTGTTCTAGGGGTTTCATAAAGATGACATGCTTTTATGCTCTAAGGAACTGGTACAATAAGGGAGAGGAGGAGATATAAAGTTAAGAGGAAGAGATTACATTCTTAGGGCAAAGATTTGGTCGATTTAGTTTGTGGGGATGAGAATGTTGCAAGAGATGCAAAACTAACAAAGGAGTAGAGAATATGGACATCTCTTTACAGAAAAGCACCATCAGCATGCTGGCTACTTGAGATTTAGCATCTAATGCGTTTTCGGTGGAGTTTGATAGTTGCGTAGATGCTTCCCAAATTTGGATATCTCATGTCTTTATTCTATATCCATGAATAAAAATAAGTAAAAGAATTCTGTAAGCATAAACTACTAGTTAGCTATTCCTAGAGTTAGTTTATTTGTCCAAGTCTTCTCTACCTATATGCATGATACTACAAGTGTCAAATTATGTATGTAAACACAAGTGGTTGTTAGCATAACTCATCCGAATAGTAAATTTCAAAAATTATAAATTACAAGATAAATCAAGAAATAATCCAAACATATCAAACTGATCTATAGTAAAGTAACTATATTGCCCCTTAAGTAATGATATAGTGTTCATGAATTGTATGTTTAATAACTCCTTGTTTGTACTAATTTTGTAGCAAGTGTCGTTTGAGCTAACATTAACTTTTCAATTATACTATATTGTATGGCTTATAAATAACTAACGTCAGGGGTCTAAAAGTGGCATTGAGCATAAAGTGCACATAAAAGAGTTTAATTAAGAACTAAAGCTAGATTCAGAATACACATGGACTATTATAAACCATGAAGTTTAATAAAGCTCATGACATCATCAGATGCTTTAAGCTGAGACATGAAGAAAGCAAAATTAAGAAAGAAGTAGAGATCATGTCCACATGCTCCAGCTACAGCTTTAAATGCTCAGCCATTAAAGGCTTAAAGCCTCTTCACTAGCTGTTACTTGAATAATTTGCCGAAAAATTATATTAATAGTTCTTATTATCGTCCTTTCTTTCATTTGGTCAAAGGTGCATCTAGACTGAAAATCATCCCAGTTCACTAATCTTGCTCATGTACAATTATTTACTAATTCAAGACTACAATCTATCACATAATTATATCATCAGTAATTTATTTCTCTGAAATGAATCGACATCCCCAATAAATAATCATATCATCACATATCAATCTCCATATGCCTTAGCAAATACGGCTCTAAAAGATAAGAAGACTATAGTGAAGTTCTATAAATCATCTATCAATTTGATGTCAACAATCTCATACTTCATCAGATGTTATTGTTAATCAAGCCATACTGTCTTTTGGATAACTATATAATTCCTAATATTCACTCTTCTTCAAAATGAAATGGCATCAACACTCATATCATGCTTAAGCTATAGATGCTTTAGCAATCACTGCTCTAAAAGACAAGTGCTAACTACATTTATGTTCAGTGTTTGTATTGGGATCATTCTTACCGTCATCATTAATAATTGCACAACTATACACTTTATACTTAATTTCTTCCAAAACGGATAATGTCAATCAGAATTATGGCATGCCTAAGCTCTTCAATGCTTCACCAAGTATTGGTCTAAAAGATAAGAACAGACAATATCTATGTTCATATATTGACTTTGGGCTCCATTGACAAAAACATTAGACCCCAATCTTTTCATTCTTGCTCATATGTAATCATTATCAGAAACAAAGCAAATCTGTCTTCTTCTTTGAGAGATTAATTCAAGCAGAGTAATCATTTGCATCACTTATGATTGTAAGGGTGTGTTTGGCAATCTATCAAAAACTGGGCCAGGATCAGTCCTGGCCCAGTTTTATCTTAAACTGGTTTTAGTTTGGACCATAGGAGGGGTGGTCCAAACTAAAAATAGTTTAGTGGGCATTTTTGGTCTACAAAAAATGGGCCAACTGTGGCCCAGTTTTTTGCCAAACAAAAAAGTACACAAAACAGGGCCTCGATGAATCCCTCGATTTAGTAGCCCTAGCCCTTCATCTATACCTTCCGTTGCACTGTACCTCTCCCAGTTTTCAAGATTTGCCAAACACAGCCTAAGTCTTTGTAAAAGTTAAAAGGGTAAATTGTAGATAACCCCCTGTCTATACCTTCAATTGCACTTAACACCCTTCAACTAATTTATTAGCACTTTAGCCCCCTTGAATTGTCATCATTTTCAAAAAGATAAATGGCAGATAACAACACCCTTCCTCATGATTTGACAACGAGAAGCTCTGGTTAACTAGTTGAGAGATGTCAAGTGCAACGGAAGGTATAGATGAAGGTGGTTATTTACAATCTAGCCAAGTTATAAAAAATCAACATTCATATGATCATGGGCCTAAGCTAGGTCAAGAAAAGTCTCATCTAGTCACTTATCAGAAAAGAAGAACAGTGCCCTACCATTCTATCACTTATCACTGGCGAAAAAGTTCCCAGATCTTTTTATATTGCTTAGCCTCCTTTGTTCTTTAAGTAACAGCAATATATCATCATCATAAAAAAAAGTTGTGATCTTTGAGTTTTAGGACCAAAGAAAAGTCTGCTTCAGAGGCTCAGTACCAAAAGTGCCTCCACATTTAAATCTTCTTCAATATCTTCCATATCTTTCAGCTTTAAACAAAACCCATGTGCTTGCACAGAAAGACAAGCCATACAGATAGGATACCTGTTCTTCACTGTTCCCCCCAAAAGCATCATTTTTTGCAAAAATTGATATCTGCTTCAAACTTCAGGTTCCTTAATTTGCATGACACTTTTAAGAGGTACTGATGCTGACGGCATTTCATTCATAAACCATTTTAAAGCCACCTCCATTACATCAAAACTCCGAAGCTTAACATCTTGGCTACATGAAAAGGACGAAGCTAATATGTTATCTTCTTAAAACTCCCTTTGCAGGTTATAACATCTTAAACTCCCTTCGGTACATTCAAACTCCGAAGCTACGTCTAACAGATCCAATCACTAAATCATGAGAATAGTCCCCCATTCCTTAGGGACTTGGACAATCTGAGACTTCCAAGTACAAGGTTTCAGGCCCATCTTTCAGTTAAGTAAACATCTAGCCTTGTCATGTTATAAGGAACCCAACCCGGGAGGGTGGCGTAGCGGTGTAAGGCCCCGCTACGCATAGGGCCGGGGGTAAGGCGAGACCAAAGGTCTCGTGTTCGAACCCCCGCGCCTTGTTAAAATTGATCCCGGGCCAGGGGCAACCACGAACCCCGAGGGGAGATTAGTCCCATGTGGAAACACTGTGGGGAGACTCCCTGGTCACAAGACCAAAAAAAAAAAATGTTATTACATCATGAGTTTGAGGATAACTAAGAAACTCTTTTAACATGTAAAGGTTTCATCGAAGTTAATATACTTACAGTTTGCTAAACTCCACTCCTCAGCAAGAATAGTCTAGTTTTATCCATAACAAAAAATGGTTTCAAACCATCGATTTCCAAATAACTCTCTTTTCTGAGGGCTCATCCGTGAACAAACTCTTCAATATTACCCATATCTTTCAACTTTATTAACACCAATCCTTAAATTCCACTTTTTTAATCTTTGCCTTTCACGCGGTCCTTGAATATTTCAGTGCTTCACATGTGCCAGCAAAGGTATTGCTGCCAAAAGATCTGCGGCTTTATTCTTCAGCAAAAGCAATTAAAGATCTTTAAGCTAAATGATAAAACAAAGAACTACAGGGTACAATGGTTATTTCAGACTGTCGACATGTAAATACTTGATGACATTTTGTGGGATGCATTGACAGATAAAATTGTTAAATCATGACGCGACTACATTTCATACACAGAAATTTTAAGCTTGGTTGGTTTTGCCGAAGATCCTCAATGCAAGAAAAAATACCTGAGGTCACCAATTATAAACAGAAATACCTTTTCCAAAGATTAGGAGGAAAGCATCTCTACGTATTCCAAACTCTAGAACATTTCTCAAATAAAGTGAAGGTCCCATCAAATAAAAATGCTGCCTTTATCCATAGTGATGTTTCAGTCCTAAACCACATGACTAGGTTTTGTTATCATCAAAATGCAATATTTATCCAGCACGTTCTCTAGATTATAGAGAAACCTAGAACAAAAGAGATGATGACAAAGAGTTGTACATATTACGGTCGAACAACGTACATATGATGTGAAAAGAAAAAGGATGTTAAACGGAAGCTGGTTCATATCTCAGTCTTAGTGTGGCTCTTGAAAATGCCTTCCTCAAGTGTCTAAGCTATACACTATGAAAACGTCAGACCAAACACAATTTCTTTTATCGCATAACGCCTCCTGAGCTAACCTCAAATATTCATGAGCAAAAGCACATTGCAAACAATGGAGGCCTGGCCTTTACTATAATAATCACACAAAGGCCTCCACGCACAGATACATACATACATTAAAAGACAGCCTATTTCAACAATTTATCATTAGCCAAGGTATTTCAATCAAGATGGGGACAGCTAAAAGTTAACTGAGCACAACTTTCATTTTCCATATTTTGACCAGATGTCAACCCTCTCTTTTTTACCATAACATGTCATATAACACAACCACGCTCCAAAATTTACATGCATGATTACCACACAGTTCAAAGCCAACTTAATGTCAGTGCACTATACAAATAAGTATCCTAGGTTAAGCAGACATGTACTCCTTTTGGACAATAAATAAAATGAAATTTTCTTCGAACTCGAATAATTCTAAATCTACTGAAAACGAGAATTTTCACAGCCAAACCCGTTACAACTCTCACCAAGAAAGGCAGATCAATATCATTGTGGAGTCATAAACCTTCTCATGACAGAAAACAGCTTCTACCTTTGAATAAACTTTTCAGCCATCTTTCATATGACAACAACAACAAAACCTTTATCCCAAATTTATGGAGTTGGCTACATGAATCATATTCTTCCAGTCAGTTTTGTTTCTCCTTTGATAAGTTAACTATAGCCATCTTTACATATAGACCGGCTCAAATCTTGTTGCGGTTGTCCACTAATGAATTCTAGGACCAGTTCCTTAAGGGAATAAGGGGCCCTTGCAGGGAGCCTTCACAGTTTTTCGCTTACTATATAGATAGAAAAAGAAACCCAAATCTTATCACATATCATACCATATCCGCGACTTTTCTAATTTGGTAATTTGGCTTCCTTCTTGTACAAGCCCTTCCACCTCATACAAATAAAAGGGTTCTATCTTTCTCAGTGAACCTAGACTTCGAAACCTGCTTCTTTCCCATACTACAGATATTTGCTTTAATTTCTTTCAACAAAATATCATGCTTTCCATATCCTGCAGATCACCAGCCATCCTTAAACCCCACTCCTTCCTTAGTATATCTCCGCTTTTCACGTGGTCTTTAAGGTTTGATGTGCCTATAAAGCGAGAACTGCTGCAGTATGTCACTCAAAGAATATATAGTCAGGTATGGTCTTAGGATGAGCTATTTGCAGAATAGTGATAAACTATAGAGGTTATCCAAAACAGTGCATCATCATGGAACTTTTATTTGGTTTGCATGCATTCTCTGTGACTAGGAGACTAGATGATATTTGGTGAGACTTCAAGAATGCATGCATAAATTACCTAACAAAGGCCCAAACCAATTTATTATTCCACTGCACTTTAAAACCCTATGTAGAAATATCAAGTCTAGCATTCTGTACCCAGATTAACCCTGGACTATAGCACACAAGGTATTCTTAGAAAGTACAATGGAGGCCATCGAAAAGAAATAAACATAACCATAAATTTAAGTTTAAACTATCGTTAACATGATCAACATACAATGGAGGCCATCAATGTTAGGAACAGAAGCTTCCTTTTTAGCTCAACTTTTGATCATGATATATCTCCCAAGAAGTAGATTAGATTCACAATTCTAAAACCTTAAGGTGCCAAAGATGTAGGATTTCAAGCTTGTCATAAGTAGTTATGACTAATAGGTCAAATAAGATCCTAATTGAAGTATCCAAAAACGATGTTCAAGTTTTTCAGAGCATCCATGCTCGTTCTGTGTCAGATATAAAGAACTTGGGCTTAGCAATAATAGTTTCACATTAAATAAAAATTCACCAAATAAATATACTGGAATTAAATGTAATGTACTTGCGGAAAAATGATTAGACCACCAAATAACCGAAGTATTTAAAAGATCAAAAGGTGAAGAACACTCATCTTTGATATTAACTCCATGCATGCCATTGGTTGCAAATTCCAGCACCTTCAAGGTTTTCCTCTGAAATAAGAACTTGCTTCCAGGAAAATGGAATCTGCTGGATTTACATTTAGTCAAGAAACATTCTTAGTAACAGACATCAGAACTTTAATTTCTAAATAATGCTAAAATATGAATGTGCACATGTTTTAATAAAGGCATCATGCAAGTAGAACTCAGAAGCAATCTGAAGTTCTTTAAATATGCATTGTTAGTGGTGAAACACCAATTTTTGTCCTTGATACACATTCAAAACAAAGCAACATACTCCATCATCACAACAAAATCGTACTAGATGATCTTCCACACTATTGCAATATGTAAATATTTACAGATGAAATTGCCAAAGAGATCTTATGACAATAAGCAACGGAAACAAAATATAGATACGGCTGGTTTTCATATGTTACAAAGTACCACCCAACCTGTTTCTATTACCATACAGAAGTTTACACATTCAAGGAAGAAGCTTCTGGATGATAGAAAAGCATCTCCCTCCACATCATCTCCCTGATCATATCTTCTCCTAACTCTTCATCGATGTCAAGATCGATGGGGACCTGAGCTGGGGGGTCAGAGCTTGGGTCATAAAGCGGTGACATGTACGGGTGTTGCAATGCCTCGGTGACACTAATTCTTTTAGATGGGTCAAAAACAAGCATCTTTTGCAGCAGGTCTACAGCCAAGGGATTTGCATGAGGGTATAATGCAGGGAGAGGGATGCCAGGAGTATATGGGAGGGTCTTGATGTACTTACGAGCTTTGGGGTTATCAATAAAACCAAGATCAACATCATTAACCGTACCAAGTACATTGACTATGAGTTTGAGCTGGTTAAGACATTCGGTTCCAGGAAATATGGGTTTGCGACCGAGCAACTCGGCGAAGATGCAGCCTACAGACCATACATCTATAGAAGTGCCATAATTATCACAACAGAGGAGTAGCTCGGGGGCTCGGTACCAGCGAGTAACAACATATTCAGTCATGAATTTGTCTTTTCCGCTGCTTGTTCGTGCCAGACCAAAATCACAGATCTTGAGGTCGCAGTTTGCATTGATTAAGAGGTTCCCGGGCTTTAAGTCTCTGTGGAGTATGTTTGCTGAGTGAAGGTACTTCAGGCCGCGGAGCAACTAAAATCAAAGGAAATGAAGTATTCGAGTTATTAGCTATGCACAAAATATAAAGGGATATTTACTGAGAACATACATCAACATGAGTTAAAAAAATTATTAAATGACTAATAAGCAATTCATCCCATTATTATTTTAGTATATCCTTTCAAAAGTAGAAGTCACACTGAAAAACTAAGATTTTCTTTATTTAATTTCATCTGCCTGAAATCTAGTAATGGTGAAACAAGTAAATTTAACCTGCACACGCAAGCTAAGCAATCAAGACAGGTCCATGCAGTGAGGAAGAGGAAGCACACTGCATCAAATACTTTCCTGGCATTAGCTTTCTTTAGGAAGAAAACAGTATTGCAAAATAATTGGACTTATCGTCTTATTTTTGTTATATAAAAGCATATTCCTCAATTCCTCCTACACAATAGTTATATGCATGTTGAATATCGCAAAGAGGAGAATGTAATATTTAATCTAGTTATTGGTGCACAGCTCTGTAAACCGCTCTGTGGTTTACACCAATGTTTGAAAAAAGCTTTTTTGAAACTCGCTTCAAAATTTTGAAGGTAAACGCTTTGAAATTCAAGAGAAAAGTTATTTATCCCTTGAAGCTTACACCTCATTGCTTAAAGCATAACTGAAGTGTGCGCTTCGCGCTTCATAAAGCGTTTCTCTATTGAAGCACACTTTAGACAAGATAGGAGGTGTGTGTCAGATAGTTAATTGTAGGGGTAATTAAATATTTGGAGGAGTTTAGGGTCCCTTGATCTTCTTTGATGGCTAATCAATTGAGGGGAAGAAGATTCATGCACAGGAAACACCCATTAGATGGCCAAAGTTTGTTGCTCCAATGTGCCCTTCGACGTTCAAGTCAGCGACAGATTAAGCAAATTTGCAGAATCTAGTTTTAGGGAGTAATTTAGCAGTTTTTTGCGTACCTTTGAGTAGTGGAGATTGCCTATTATTTATAGAGGGTTGGTAAGGGCACATCGGTAATTTGATCAGGTCGGTGCAATCGGTTGATCAGTCCGCACTTTACATGTGTCGGCAGCCGGTTGAATGAGTCACCTTCGCATTTAATGCGACAGTGACAGAACGGCTGAAGTGTTGGCATCGTCCGAGGAGTCAAAACTTCGGCCCCAAAAGTCATAATGACTCTGACTCAATATTAAATGAGATGGAGATTGAGCAGTGAAGTATGACTGTTGAAGTTGATAGGTTGTGTCGTCATTCGAGATATTCTCTAGTGAGAGCCTGAGTAGAAGTCGCCTTTCGTCTCGAACTCGGCAGTTTCTAGCGTATCCCGGCTCAAAGATGCCATTCATCTCGGATTTGGGTCGCCAGATGGGTCGGCGACGCTCACACTCGAGTCGGGTCTTTAGATTTGTAGGACTCGGCCAGTTAAACATGACACGTGACCACCTCTTGAGAGTTCATTGCACTTAGTAATTCTCAGGGTATAACACTGGCTCCTTTTACTCGGACTCGGGAAGCCAAGTTTGAGAGAAACTGAATCGTTTCAACTTTCCGCCGCCTCGGGGATCTAAATCGCTTTTAATGGAAGACAACTATTGACGTGACATTCTGACGTCAGCACGGATCGTGCAGCAATTTTGACGGATTGGCACTTCAGTTGACGAGCGGTCGCTTCGATTTTCGTGAACCGTCAACGACTTTTGGATGACCAAGTCGGCCATTCAAATTGCGCCACATGTCGTTCACTTCTGCCTGTATATATCCTCTTTGATGCCTACTTTCTTCTTTCAAAACTCTAAAATTTCTTCTAACTATGTTAGCGAGAACTTCGACCGCTCTTTTTCTCTGAACTCTTTACTGTCTTCCGATCATCTTTTCCAATTGCTAATGGCTTCCGGCACTCAGACTTTCGCGGCTCCTTCTACCACCCGCAATGAGGCCAGGATTGATCTGCTTCGGAAATACAGATCGAAGGTGCTCCAGCCCCTTCTTGAACAATACGCAAAGTAGTTTGACATCCCTAGCCCTTTCACCTTGTTAGTTCTGGCGAAGGAGCATGTTGTTTACCATCATAGTGGCGACTTGGCGCCTGTATATTTCTATCACCTTGACTACGGTCTTCGCTTACCGCTGCACCCGTTCCTTCGACAGGTCTTTAGGGCTTGGGGATCTCGCCGGCTCAATTGAAACCGAACTCCATCGCCCTCCTCGTCGGCTTCCTCATCATTTGCCACCGAGTTCACTTGGAGTCGAACCTAGGGATTTTTGGGCCATTTGTTGTGCACCAAAGCCAGCAAAAATGAAGGCCACTTCTATCTATAGACGGTTGGCGGCTTTCGGCTGATCTCCAACATCCCTGACACAAATGAGGGCAGAAGGAGAGGTTTGTCTTCGTTTTCGATGCCGACCCGATACTGGCCTGTCCTACGTAGTCGGAGATGGGAAAAGAGGGCTTGAAGGTTGTGCAGCTCTCAGAGATAGAGATGTTTAGACTGGAGAAAATCCAGGCCTATAAGGGGTCCCGTCGTAGCGGGAATCTCTTCGACAATGTTGTGCTCCCAGCTGTCTCTCATACTCCCGCTATCGAGGTGGATTTGGCTCGGGCTGCTCTACTGGCCCTAGAGGGGGATTCTATGGAGGCTCCTCAAGCTGGCCCTGCTGCAAGGCCTAGGAAGCGCCTTCGTCCGGAGTTGGCAGAGAAAGAGATTCAGTCCATACGCAATAACTCGGCCGAGATAGCGGCGCTGTTGATGGGCTCAGGCTAGGCCACAACTCAAGCCGAGAAATCTAAGAAGAAAAGGAGGAAGATGTCGGGCCCGAAGGATCGTCGCCCCTTTGAAGGCGGTGCAGAGAGACGCCTTGCTTTAGATGAGGTGACAGAGGCGGAGCCCAGGCAACCTGGCGGGGCTCTGGCTCTAGAAACTTCTCAAGTTCCCCCACCCGAAGTTGTCGAGGTGGGCGATGAGTTTCTATAATTGGTTGTCGAGCGGGAAGCAATTGATGAGGACCTCCTTATCTTGGAGCCAACAGGAATTGAGGCCCCAGTTATAGAGGAGGCCGGTGCTAAAACATGGGCCGAGTCGGGAGGGGGTCTGACTTTCTAGGAGAGCCGAAAAAGAGCTAGCTGTTGACGAACCGGTTGCTGGAGAGGAGCCGGCCGCTTTAGAGAAGGAGTCGATCGCTGAAGCGGAGTCGGCTGCCGTGGAAGGGTCGTGCTCTCATGCTCCGCAGAAGGGTCGATACGAGTGGCCCTTTGCCCATTGTATCGACGAGCTTCCCCGTCATAAGTGGGAGAAAATGAAGGCAACTTTGATTGGGGCAACAAAGACTCGTCCTCGCCATGATAAGGAACCGTCAAATGAGAACATTTGTCCTCGAGCGTCGGTTAGATTCAAGGGGGTTGGTCTTGGAATTCAGGTCCAACCAAGCTATGGCAGTTGAGCAGTTTGTTCTCCCAGAAGACGTGATGTTGCTGAGTGGGGTACCCGATGCCGGCCTTCATCAAGCTCTCCGGAGCTATCTCGTCAAGGGGCGCTTGTAGAGACTGAGTTATTTAGTCGCCTTGAGCAGTCTCAGGTCCTCTTCTTCAAGCTCTGGGACGAGGTGGAGGTGCACAAGGAGACTTGGGAGGTGGCCGAGCTGCTGGCTGGCTGCCACTAAGGGGAGTGAGCTTGATGTGCTCAAGAGGGCTCAAGCGAGGTGGGAGCGCGAGCAGATTCTTGGGACGAGAAGATCAAGACTTTAATCGAGGCTTCCCGATAACGAGCGACCCATCTTGTAGAAGCCCTCAAGGAGATAAAGTCTCTTCAAGAGGGCCTCGGTCATCTTCGCTATGATATAAGCCTTGCCGAGGATAAGGTTAAGTATCTTGAGTCGGAGGTCCAGGCCGAGAAGAGGGAGAGAGATGATGCCTATGAGCGAGCCCGAGTGGCTCGTCTCGATATAGAAGAGCTAAAGGTCAGTCTGCGCGACGAGGCGGCTCTATAAGAGTCCTTCCTATAGGAGGTAACCCGGGCCGCTCAGGAGGCCAAACAACATCGCAACTCTCTTCTTGCTCAGGTCCAGATGCTACAGGACTGAGTGACCTTCTTGGAGTCGGATGCCCACCAGTTTGAAGTGGTCGAGAAGTATTGTAATGATACTCTAGGAAAGGTGGATGTCGCTCTTGCGTGCAAAGCTGGGTTCGACTTCCCGATGCAGCAACTTTCTCCTAAGCTCAAGATTCGTCCCAACCGATTCAAGTACCCCTCACGGGTGAATGACTGTCTCGATGCCATTAAGTAAATCGAGGTGCGGGAGGACTTGCACTGGTGGATGAAGAAGAAGCCGCCTCCGGAGGGTCAGTGAAGATGCGGCCAATGACTAGTGAAGTCAGTTAGTTGTCCTCAGACGCTCCTGGTCCAAGTTCCGAGCATGTCGCTGCCCTGGATTCCAAGCCGGCTCCTACTTCGGGTACCTCTCCGACTCCTCCCCGGGTTCTACTCCTGCTGTCGTTCCTTAGAGAAATTTTTGTATCTCTTCTTTTTTTGGTCAAGTCATGTAAAAAGTCTTGTAAATACTCTTATAGGTGAATAAAAATACTTGTTTTTGTTGACTCAAATCTTGTGTACTTGATTCCGAGTTGGTTGCTTTTTATGAGAGCTTTTATTCTGAAATGTCTAAGTATTTCGGTTTTGAATGAGTTGGCGAGGACCGAGTGGTGCCTTAGTGTTGTGCACTTAAGGTATTTTGAGAAGCTTCGGACGAGTCGACAGAGACCGAGTCATTAGGGCTTGCTCTATGCCTTGGTTTTATTCCAAGAATGGACACCAAAGTCTTTAGAGCGTCTCAGACGAGTCGATGATGACGGAGTAGCAAGGACTTGGCTTCATGCTTTGGTTTTATTTCGAGAATGGACACCAAGGTCATTGGTACGTGCCTTGGGTTTATTCGTGAGAACGATACCGAGGTATTTTGAGCGTCACAAGAATGGACACCAAGGTTTTTGGTATGTGTCTCGAACGAGTCGGTGATGACCGAGTCACAAGAACTTGGCTTCATGTCGTGATTTTATTCCGAGAATGGACACTAAGGTCTTTGGTACGTGCCTTGGGCTTACTCGTGAGAACGACATCAAGGTCTTTTGAGCGCCTTGGACGAATCAGTGATGACTGAGTCGCAAGGACTTAGCTTCATGCCTTGGTTTTATTCCGAGAATGGACACCAAGGTCTTTGGTATGTGTCATGGGTCTACTCGTGAGAACGACACCAAGGTCTTTTGAGTGCCTTAGACGAGTTGGTGATGACCGAGTTGTAAGCACTTGGCTTCATGCATTAGTTTTATTCCGGGAATGGATACCAAGGTCTTTGGTACGTGCCTTGGGTTTATTCGTGAGAACGATACCGAGGTATTTTGAGCGCCACAAGAATGGACACCAGGTTTTGGTATGTGTCTCGAACGAGTCGGTGATGACCGAGTCACAAGAACTTGGCTTCATGTCGTGATTTTATTCCGAGAATGGACACTAAGGTCTTTGGTACGTGCCTTGGGCTTACTCGTGAGAACGACATCAAGGTCTTTGAGTGCCTTAGACGAGTTGGTGATGACCGAAGTCACAAGAACTTGGCTTCATGCCTTGGTTTTATTCCGAGAATGGACACCAAGGTCTTTGGTATGTGTCATGGGTCTACTCGTGAGAACGACACCAAGGTCTTTTGAGTGCCTTAGACGAGTTGGTGATGACCGAGTTGTAAGCACTTGGCTTCATGCATTAGTTTTATTCCGGGAATGGATACCAAGGTCTTTGGTACGTGCCTCGGGTTTACTCGTGAGAATTACACCAAGGTCCTTTTTGCACACTGGATGAGTCGGAGATGACCGAGTTGCAAGGACTTGGCTTCATGCATTGGCCCCATGCATTGGCTTCATCCATTGCACTTAGGGTGAGCCACCGAGACAAATTTGGGTTGAATCTTTCATTCTTCGCAGAAGTGGCGAAATCCTTTACTGTCGAATTGAGTGTCATTCTTCGAGATGAAGGATATCGGCACTCCAAATCTGCTGGAGATCGATTTCCACGCGAAGTTGCGGATATTACTCTCGCCAATTTTTGCTAGTGGCTCAGCTTTTACCCACTTAGTGAAGTAATCTATGGCGACAATTAAGAATTTTCACTGCCCAGCTGGTGTTGGGAGTGGTCCCAACAAATCTAATCTCCATTAGGCAAATGAAACCAGGTTGATGAAAGAAGTGAGCTCTGTTGCTGGAGCTCGTGGGGTGTTTGAGAAGAGTTGACAGACTTTGCATTGAGTTGTTAGTTTCTTAGACTCGGCCAGAATAATAGGCAAATAGTAACCTTGCCTGATAACCTTTTGTGCTAGGGTCCGAGTCCTTATCTGATTTCCTCATATTCCCTCATGAATTTCTCTCAGGACATAGTCCGCTTCTTTGGGTCGGAGGCATCGAAGGTAGGGCATCATGATGTTGCTGGTGTATGAAATGCAGTAGAGTTGATCTTCAATCATGAGATATCTCAGAGCATTCCTCTACAACCTTTTGGCCTTAGCTCGGTTCTTGGGCAGAGTTTCCTTTGTCAGGTATTAGATGAGCGGGTCCATCCAACACAACTCTGATGGAGGCTCTATTAGCATGATCGTGTCCGTCGTGACTTTGGTGATGCTAGGTTGTTTGAGGGTGTCTGTGTATACATGCCCCTAACCCGCCTGAGCTTGATGAGCCTAGTTTAGACAGGGCGTCTGCACGAGCGTTGTGGGCTCAGGGGACTAGTTCAATTTTGAACTCCTTCAGCTTGCCTAACTCCTTAGCTTTCCCCAGATATTTTGCCATTCTAGGGCCTTCAGTCTCATTCTCCCCGCACTTGATAAGGAATAAGTTGAGAATCGGCAACAATGAAAACAAACTCGGCCTTAACTGCCAGAACGGCTTTGAGTCCGGCCAGGAAAGCTTCATATTCAGCTTCATTATTCAAAGCTGGAAAATCAAAGGCGATTGAGTATTCAGAGATGAGCCCTTCAGGGCTGCGCAGAACCACTCCTGCTCCGCTCCCACTATTTCTTGAAGATTTGTCCACTTTCAGCAACCACCATGATGAAAATTCTGGTGAATCATACTTAGGTATGTTGTTCTTCCGAGGTGAAGTCCTTTTGGTCAGCTTTTGGACCAGGTTCAGAGCATTAGGGGGAAGAACCGATTTTAGAGTTGGTGAGCCATCTTCCGGGTCGGATGACTAGATTAGGAAGTCGGCTAAGACTTGAGCCTTTATGGTTATCCTGGACTCAAAATGAACATCCTATTCATTGAGTTCGATGGACCAGTTGATCATTCACCCAGAAGTGGTAGGACTGCCGATTGCTTTCTTTAGAGGCAGGTTGTTTCCGCACTATCACTGTATGAGCTTGAAAGTATGGACGGAGTCTTCTGATCGGAGTGCTGAGGGTGAAGGAGGCTCTCTCATGAGAATGTAGTTCAGTTCGGCCGCCTTCAAGATGCGGCTGGTATAGTACACAGACTTTTGAATGTTCTCTTCTTCGCGAACCAGGACCGAGCTCACAGCTTCTGACGAGATAGCAAATAAAGGTCAAGTGGTTATCCCTCTATGAGTCTGCTTAATAGGGGCTTCGAGGTTAGATACTTCTTAAGCTCCGTGAAGACACTACTACATTCCGCCGTCCACTCGATGTCATCTCTAGGTCATTTGTCCCCTCTTAAGACTTTGAAGGGAAGGCTTCTTTCGGTCGATATGGAGAGAAAACGGCTCAATGACGCTATTCTTCCATTTAATTTTTGAATGTTCCACATTGTACGGGGCTCAGACATCCCTTCGATGGCAGCTGTTATCAGTGGAGAACGGAAAAGGTCTCTTCAAAATCAGCGACGTGGGAGGTAGCCCGTTTGGACTTCACTAGAATGTCATCCACATATGCCTCCACGTTGCGGCCGGTTTGGTCATTGAAGATCTTATTCACCAATCTTTGATAGGTTGCTCCGGCGTTCTTGAGACCAAAAGACATCACTTTGTAACAAAAGGTGCCCTAGTCTGTGATGAAAGAGATCTTCTACTCGTCGAGCTCCGCCATCTTGATTTGATTGTACCCTAAGAATGTGTCCATGAAGCTAAGCATTTCATGGCTTACACTCTCGTCGACTAGCTGGTCAATCCGAGGGAGATGGCAGCTATCTTTGGGGTAAGCTTTGTTCAAGTCGGTGAAGTCAACACACATCCTCCACTTACCGCAGACTTTCTTGACTAGTACCACGTTGGATAACCATTCCGGGTACTAAACTTCTCAGATAAAACCGGCTCTTAGCAGTCAGTCTACTTCTTCTGCAGCTGCATGCTGCCTCTCGGGTCCGAAATGTCTCTTCTTCTGTCGGACCGATTTGCTGTGTCGGTCGACGAACAGCTCATGACTTATCACTTGTGGGGCAATCCTGGCATATCTTCGGGCACCCAGGCAAAGACATCTGCGTTGGCGCCAAAGAACGCAATGTTGGGCCCCCGCTACGGTTCAACTAGCTCCGACCCGATCTTGACTTTCTTGGTTTCGTCTGGGCCGAGCTGAATCTCTTCTAATTTTTTCACGGGAGTAGCTCGCTCCCGTTCTTCATCTTTCTGCAAGTAAGCTTGAGACTTCTCGATTGGCAAAGTCTCGAAAATCTTTTTTCCCTTCATCGAGAGTAGATAGCACGATCTGGCCTCTCGTTGATTGCTCCGCACAAGGCCGATTCTTTACGGAGTCAGGAGCTTCATCATTTGGTGGTAAGTGGATGGAATAGCTAGGAGCTCGTTTAAGGAAGTCCTTCCGAGTATGATGTTGTAAGCCGACTTAACGTCCATCACAATGAATTGGACCTGGATCATGGATTAGCAAGGTTAGTCACCAACTACCGCAGGCAGGGTGATTGACCCTTCAGGCCGAACCGAGTGCCCTAAAAAGCCTATGAGAGGATTTGGGTACGGTTGTATCTCTGATTTGTCAATCCCCATCTGATTGAATGCATCCATCAATAGGATATCAGCAGAACTTCTAGTGTTCATCAGGATTCTCTTGACTCGAAAACTGTTGATTTGTGCAGAGATGATGATGGGATCATCATGGGGTGCTATCACGCCTTTCAAATCGGTGTTGCTGAAAGAGATGGGTTGATCTGTCTTGGGTTTCTTCTCATAGAGATTCACCTCTGATGCTCGTCTGACATACTTCTTTCGAGCATTGTTCAACATTCCCCTAGCTGTAGAGTCACCACTGATAGTGTTAATGGTGCCTTTATCGCTGGCTTTCTTTGGCTGGTTGTTCTACCGATTCGGACGAGGTGATCTTGATTTGAATCTTCTCCTATCCGATCTTCTTAAGGATGGTTCTTCTCTGTCACGATGGTTAAGCAATTTCTTCAACATGCCTCTTTGGATGAGGTTTTCAATATCTCTTTGCAGAACTTTGCAATCGTCGGTGTTGTGGCCATGATCCCGGTGATAACGACAGTATTATCGAATATCTGTCGATTAAGGGTTTGATTTCATGCGACGGGGAGGATTGGTGAGATGCCCCTCCTTTTGAATCAAATGCAGCACTTATGAGAGAGGAGCGTTAATGGGGGCGAGTGTCGGTGTCCTCATTGTCTCCTTCTGATCTTTTCTGTCGACTCGGCTGGATCTGGACTCAGATTTGGGTCATTTGTCTTCAATCTTCTTGCTCTAAGAAGACTCGGCTTCGGCAGCTTCCAATCACATCGCCTTCTTGTGAGTGCAGCTATCCTCCGCATCCATGTGTGATCGGGCTCTGGCCATAGGTTGATTAAAGTCGGTCACTCGGTACATAATGAGAGAATCAGACAATTTCTCATTTTCAGACACGCAATGATCGCAGCCATGGCGATCATGTTGCCAGAGTCATCCACTTCCAGCCGCTTAGCTTGCAATCTTTTAAAGTATTCCCTTAAGGTCTCCCCAGGTCTCTGCCTAATCTGCAGCAGGAGAGCGGAGAGTGCCTTCTATTTTGTATCCGCTAAAAAATGATGCACATACTTCTGGCTATGCTCGAAGTTGTGGATGGATTTTTTGTCCAGGGAATTCCACATCTTTGCACTGCCACTGAGAGTGACAGGAAAAGCTTTGCAGATGACCGGATCGCTCACCTGCTGCATGCACATTAAATCAAAAAAGTTCTGTGTGCTCGACCTGGTCGCCTTCACCCTTGCATTTCTCGATGTGTGGCATCTTGAATTTTGGGCGAGGGGCATTCATGATCTAATCAGCGAGAGGAGTGTTCCATCCAATGACATCGGCGACTGCGTTGAACGTCCAGTCGTAGCCAAAAGCCAAGTTCGTTGTGGAGGGGTCAACCCTCGTCGCCGGGATTTGAGTCGTGTACGTGTCTCACCTCGCGACGTTGCCCGCACGGCCTATTCAGGGCCGAAGCTTGAACTCTCACCTGTCGCCTCCATGTGTTGTTGAGGTTGCCGTGAATCGGCAGCAAAACAGATTTGTTGTCGACACGGTTAGGGAGTAGCTTCCCTAACCCGCTCCTCTTGCTTCTGTCGTCGATGCTGCCCTTCATGGAGAGGAGTGACAGGCGATGGATGAGGCTGAGGGAAGAATACAGCTGAGGAGTTTGTTCGTGAATGAAGCGAACTGCTGCTAGAGAGATTGAGCTATCATTTGGGTGGATTCATCTAACTAGGCCTGAGTGACATAGCCGGAGTTGGAAGTTTCTTCAGGGTTTGGAACCGAAGATCGGTTAGGATTAGCCATTTTCTCCAAAGAAGAAAAGGCCCCACATTGGGCGCCAAACTGTTTATGTCAGATAGTTAATTGTAGGAGTAATTGGATATTTGGAGGAGTTTATGATCCTTTGATTTTCTTTGATGGTTGATCAACTGAGGGGAAGAAGATTCCTGCGCAAGAAACACCCGTTAGAGGGCCGGAGTTTGTTGCTCCGGCGTACCCTCCGACGTTCAAGTTAGCGATAAATTAAGCAAATTTACAAAATCTAGTTTCAGGGAGTAATTTAGCAGTTTTTTGTGTACCTTTGAATAGTGGAGATTGCCCACTATTTATAGAGGGTTGGTAAGGGCACATCGATAATTTGACTGAATCGGTGCAGTCAGCTGATCCGCACTTTACACATGTCGGTAGCCGATTGAACGAGTCACCTTCGCATATAAGGCGACAGTGACAGAACGGCTGAACTGCTGGCGTGGTCCGAGGGTCATAACTTCAGCCCGAAGAGTCATAATGACTCTGACTCGATATTAAATGCGATGATGATTGAGCGGTGAAGTATGACTGTTGAAGCTGATAGGTCGTCTTGTCATTCGAGACATTCTCTAGCGAGAGCCTGAGTAGAATGCGCCTTTCGTCTCGGACTCGGCTATTTCTAGGATATCCAGGCTCGAAGACGCCTTCGTTTTGGATTTGGGTCGACGCTCACACTTGGGTCGGGTCTTTAGATTTGTGGGATTCGACTAGTTAAACATGACACTTGGCCGCCTCTTGGGAGTTCATTTCACTTAGTAATTCTCAGGGTATAACAAGAGGATATAAAAGAATTTTTTAATCACATTAAAATTCCAATATGTATCTCCAAAATGACCTTGTGAATGTAAATAAGATACTAATGTTCATGTAGATTAGTTTATTATGATTTACGCCTATACTTCACATATTTAATTCTTATTTACTAATCTGGACACGAATGTATCTATTAGTGAGTTATTATATCACTATATATAATATGCTCATAATTTTTACAAACTTTAAAGTTAAAATCCTTAAATTCATGAGGCTTACGCCTCATACTTTGAAGCTTACGCTTCGCTTCATTAAAGGGTCTAACGCTTCGCCTTGCACTTCCGCTTTTTTAAACATCGGTTTACGCCCCCCCCCCAGATATGAGAGGAAATTCTCATAGGCAAACAAATGGCACTTTCTGACTTCGTCGTTCAAATGTGTTCTTCTTGGTTTGCTGGGAGAAGATTGAAAGTATTGGAAATCAAGCAGCTTGCCAGGGGTGTAGATTTGGTGAATTTTACCCAACCTCATTGATGAAACTTGACTTTTGGCAGCCGCAGGGTGGAGGCAGATTGGGACTTGAATGTTGGATTTCATTCTGAGATCTGATTTTATAAATTAGTCAGGTAACAGTGTATTGGGAACCTGAAACTGACTTGTGCCAAGTTTTTATTTTCTACTAATCTAAATCCCTATCCTCATAGCGGGCAAGAAGTTTTCTCACCTTTTTCCTCCCTCTCGTCATTATCTCCATCCACCAAGGACCACTGCCTCTTCATTGCTGCATTTGCCACCTCCTCTTTTCTTGTATGCTCATTACATGGCCATCCTCCCTCATTGCCAACATCACTAACTTGATTTTTTTTTCTTCTTCACCCCACTCAGAATTTACCTGAATAAACTAGACTTATGTCAGGTTAGGGCTTGGCTAACCTGGTGGAGAGCTTGCGTGCCCAGGGTCAGGAGAGAGGTCAGTACAAAATGGCAGGGCCCAGGATGAGGTCAAACTTGCGCTAATTTGCTCACATACAATGTGAGCATATGCCGCATATGATTTACAACATTGAGAACCTCATCCATCAAGTAATACATGCAGATGCATAATGCAACCACCGACCTATGGTGCAAGAAGCAGCACATCTCGGACCAAAAATAAGCAAACACAAGTAAACCACATTCTCAAAGAAGCTTAACCATTCAAACCCTTTCCCATCAGAATGAAATTAGATGAATAACAGCTAAGGAGCTAAAACTCAAAAGGCAAGAATTCTCCTTAAAGAGTCGGACAATGACAATTTCTACGACCAGCTACCAACCTGGCTCAACCCTCTTGACATGTTACCAAAGTCTCAGCCAAAGCAATAATGGGCAAGATGGGATCTATAAAACCTTGAAGGCCAATTTGAAATTTGTGCTCATGCACCCAAGGACCTCAACCTCTCAATTCTCTCAAGTAGAAGAGAGTACATGTGAATCAAAATGAAGTTAGAGCTACGGAGCCAACACTCAAAGTCAAGAATTCTCCTTAAAGAGTCGGACAATGACAATTCCTACGATCAGCTACCAACCTGACTCAACCCTCTTGAGGTGTTACCAAAGTCTGAGCCAAAGCAATAATGGGCAAGATGGGATCTATAAAACCTTTAAGGCCAATTTGAAATTTGTGCTCATGCACCCAAGGACCTAGGCCTCTCAATTCTCCCAAGTAGAAGAAAGTGCAAGTGCATCTTATCCCTTACTAAGTCAAAATATATGCCAAATAACCAAACAGGTACATATTCTCTAAAATAAGTATCACAAAAAATTGATTTGCTCAAGATTTTCAAGAGCTCCTTCCAAGCATGAATTTCCGCCACATATAGTACTTAGGAGAAGAGCCTGACTCAAGGGTAAAAGTGCACAAAAAATACAACTATTTGCATAGTCACAAGAAGTTTGACATTTCATGCTTATGAATCACACAAAAAGAGCATCTTATCGTCCATCCTATAATTAGAAGGGTGTTCCTTAGTTGCATGAACTTAAAAGCATCATCCAGGAAGTGGGTGTCAGGGTTAGGGGTTTGAGGAAAGGATAATAATCAATTGTACTTGTCACTTCTTTTCTCCAGCTTCACTTTTGAGTTGTAAGCCAATATAGGGCTGAGGCATAAATATAGATGATTATGATAATGAATTAGTGCAAATTCAAACAGTTCAATTTACAGTTTTATTTTGAGCCTGCTTTACAATATATCTGTATTTTAAATATGGACCCATGTAAAATAAAAGGTAACTATAACTAGCTTCACACTAAACAGCTCAAAAATTACTGAGTAACATACAAAACACATAGCTAAAAGCATACCATATGTAAGCGCTTGGAAACAGAAAATGGACTTATATAAAATAATACCTGAAATAGAAAATATTGGCAATGGTCATTCGAGAGTGCCTGAGAAGATTTGATAATTTGATGCAAGTCCGTGTCCATGAGATCATAGACCAGATAGACATCCTTGAAACATCTGTTGGCTGGCATCATTATATCCTTCAAACCAATGACATTTTCATGGTGGATGTGTCGAAGTAGCTTCAGCTCTCTCAGAGTTCTAAGTGCATCAACACGATTCTCAAATGCATTGTTAATTTTCTTAATTGCAACCTTCTCATTAGTCGCCCTATTGATTGAAGAACACACAATCCCATAAGCTCCTCTACCTATGGGTTTGATGGGCACATACTTAGTATCAATCTCGAAAAGGGTTTGCCACATCATATAGTAGTGTTTTCCTCGGTTTCCCATGCCATTTGGAGGATCAACCAATCTAGCCATTCTCTCTAGATTACAGCACCAACAACATCAGTGAAACTCATAAGTAAAACATTTCTAACACAGAAAGCATAAGAATTATAGTATTGGCAAAAGCATCATTACCCAAGTTTTGGAACAGATTTTCTGCTATAAAATCATAGTCTGGAAGACGCTAACATACCTAACCCATAATATCAAATCAACGAATAATAGCTCTAAAGGTTCACAATGAGAAATTAGGGTGGTCAAAACCTCGTAAGAAATTGAACACAAATTCATAAAGAACAAGACAAATAAAAAACCTGGACTTTCATTGTCACTAAGGGGGGGTTATTCATTGGGATATTTTGGGGCAAATTGGGCTAATTGTCCCAATGGGATAATTTTACCCCTTGGGATAATTTGAGTGGGATAAATTAGGATAAGGTGGGGTAAAATGGGATAATGGGACAAGTTTTTTAAGGGCTACTTTTAATCCTCTTTTCTCAATTGTTAAATGAACAAATAATAGAAGGCCAAAAAATCACAAGGATCCTACAAATAATCTCCTTAAAGGCAAACGTGTAATCAATTAAGCCACTAATCACGTTCATTATCAACAATAAAGTCACACTCATCCTCCAGTCAAAGCTTCCCCACCAATCTTTTGTTTCATTGAACCAGTTCAACACCCCCCAACCCCCGGCAGGCCAAATTGTGACCAAAATCAAACCATCAACACCAAAAATGTGATATCCTTCATCAGCAAAGTGAGAGAGATCCAGAAACTCACCGATATCAACGTCCAATCTATTCATCCTCGACTGTGGAGATCCTCATCGATCTCCGCCGGACCTCCACCTCCGTCGTTCCTTGCCGCCGCCGCCGCATCGATCTCCATCCCGTTTAGGCGTTCACAAACCTCGACGACGACGATCCGCCTTCGCTGTTCAGACCCTTCGATCTCTTCGCCTCCGATGACCCTTCGCCTCCGATCGCCGCCGCTGCTCCGTCGAATAACGTCGAAGGAGGACGTGATGGGAACTAGGGCAAAAAATTATCCCATTTGTTCCAGCAAGCAAAATGGGGCAATTTTGAGGGTGGGCTGTGAAGACTTCTTTTATACCTGGGGTAATTTCAGTGGAATTGGTGTAACTGTCCCACAATTGTCTCAGTTAACTAATAACACTAAAAGGTGTTATCCCAATCCCATTACTCCAATGAATAACACCAAAAAGTGTTATCCCAAAAATTACCCCAATATCCCTAATTTTACACCAATGAATAACCCCCCCTAAATATCTTAGTGTGCAATATTCCTAACATATTTTATTGAAACAAATGCCCTCATTGAAATTAACTTGTGATACTAATGAATGTCTGATACAGATTCAAAAGTTATAGAACAGTAATATATTAAGAAAAGTACATACTAATGAATGCTCATAGTAGTTCATGTACAATCAAGTGTTTATTGAATCCTGCAACAACCTAGAAATGCTTAATGTGTTAATGCTTCTACAGAATGATTGTACTTCACAAATGTTTAATGAATTTTGCAAATTTTTTTATAATTTTCTATATTATTACTAGAAGGTAAGAGTAAATAACTACGAAAAGAAAGATCTAACAGAAGTTAATGATTAAAATTTAAAAAATAACTGAAAAAAATGCAATTCCAGAAGAACTTGAAGCATACTTACAGTTGTATTTATCACTAGATCACTCCAAAGTTCCAATATTTACACAAATCCAAGTAAAATCCCCTTAACTTTCAAGCTCGGATCACTTCTTAACCTAAAACCCTCCTAAAAATGTCAAGCAAACCCTAATTCGACCGGTGTCCCCACCTGCACAGCCGCCATCACTTTCAATTTCATAAAAATTTGAACACAGACGATCAAAATTCGTGCCCCAATCTTCCCAATTTTGCTCAAATTTATGCCCTAGACCCCAATTTCTTCACTGATTAGAGAGATTTTTAGAGAGAGAAAGAGAGGAATGAGCTGGCGCGAAGGAAGTAATAAAATAAGAGCGGCAAGGATCCGTACCCGACCCGAAACCCGTACCCGTTAAGCGAAAATGGACTGCATTCCCTACAGTAATCAAAAAGTTGGGCCGTAGTTTAGGTTCGCTCTTTGTGGGCGTCGCAATGGGCTCTTTATGGGCAGAGTCCTAGATGAAGGTCATAGGATGAGAATTAATTTAAGGCTAAATATCATAAAACCCCCCTTAACTTTGGATGATTATCAGAAAACCCCCCTTAACTTTGAAAATATTAGAATACCCCCTTAATTTAGGGGTTATCAGAAAACGCCCCTTAATTTTGAGATTTTATCAGAAAATCCCCCTAATTGAAGGGGGTTTTCTGATAAAATCTCAAAGTTAAAGGGGATTTTCTGATAAAATCTAAAAGTTAAATGGGCGTTTTGTGATAATCCCAATACTTAAGGGGGGTTTTCTGATATTTTGAAAGTTAAGGGGGGTTTTCCGATAATTGTCCAAAGTTAACGGGGGTTTTCTAATATTTTGCCTAAATTTAATCCAAGATCGAAAATGCTACATTTTTCCCCTATTTTTACAAAATAATAAATAATGATAATAGTAATTATTGGAAGGGATAGTAGCCAATAGAGTTGATTTTATGTATTGAATAGAGAAAATTAAATGAGTTGAAAGCAAAAGAGGATTTTTTTTACATAACTCAAGATTTTGTAATTAACTCTCCAAGTATTTTATATATTTAATTTATGATCAATATTAATTTAAATATATTTAAATTTCAATAATGAAATGAATTAATGCACTGTAGAGCTATATTTCTATTGCGAAGATGAGCGGGAGTTCTATAAGAACCTTGCATCGTGCGGGGTTCATTTGTGCCAAATAGAGGGCAGCTTAATCACTGAAACCCCTCCAAATATAATACTCAACTCAAAACATTCTGCACCATGCGGAGCATTCTTATACAATTTCTATTCAATGAAGATACAATGTATAATTACTTTTCAGTGCTGAAATGATGTTTTTATTAAAACAAAATAATTGTAAAATTACTTTTACATGCCCTAAGTAAATATTGAACATCTAATTGAAAATTTTTATATTTAACATTTTATTAGAGAAAATTTCCTTTGGATCAAATTGAATTTCAACTCTATTTGTAACCAATTCATCGTCCTGCCCAGCTTCTTATTCAAATGTTTTATGGAATTCCTAACAAGCAAATTTAATTTGTGGACCAATGAAGAACCAAATAAAGCATTATTTAATTAATGAGACTCGTATTTTAGGCATTCTTCAAGGTATATGCTTTGAGAAGCAAAACTTCTTTGAAACTAGAATTGGATTCCTATTGAATGAAGTCAATGTATTAACTAAGGAAGTCTTAAAGACTAATTTGGAAAGAGATGCTCCTATATATCAAACTTTTGCGACCAACCAGTCCTCTCAATTTCTAAAGTCAAAAGATTATACTAGTTTTGAACAAAGAGATTCTCGCTTAGAAATTCCTTTCTTTTCTTTTCTTTTAACCAAAGTCCGTTCATCTTTATTTTCCTTTGTTCCAAATAAATAGAGGAGTTTGGTAATGAAGCTCATGCATGAAGCTATTCATTGGTTTCTGTTTCCATCTAGGGAATAAAAAGAAAAGCAATTCGTATTTCTATATGTCATCAGCATAACTTGAGTAAAATTATTTTAGTTGGATAGTAAATTTATATTATTGTAACTGTCTCTTTTATGTTGATGATTCCAGCTGACACCATATAAAGGAGGAGGTTTTGTGTTAGATAGCATGTAGCAAAATAAAAATGAAGTTAGGTTGATTTTACCAAATTGAATCTTTAGATATGTAGAAGGAAGAGATAACCTAATATATAGATGAGTGATCAGAGGATATATATATATATATATATATATATATATATATATATATATATATATATATATATATATATATATATATATATATATATATATATATATATATATATATATATATATATATATATATATATATATATATATATATATATATATATATATAATATATATATATATATATGAATAGTGGTGCACCAACTTTTATATCCATTGATCTTGTCTTGAGATCCGTGAAATCAAGATGCACACAAATCTCAAAGTGAGCTTTATATCTTTCACGGATCCCAAAGCAAGATGAGTGGTTAGAAAAGTTGGTGCACCACTATTCATTATGAACTTAAGTTCATAGGAGCTCTATATATATATATATATATATATATATATATATATATATATATATATATATATATATATATATATATATACACACACACACACACACACACACTAAATTGAATCTTTAGATATGTAGAAGGAAGAGATAACCTAATATATAGATGAGTGATCAGAGGATATATATATATATATATATATATATATATATATATATATATATATATATATATATATATATATATATATATATATATATATATATACTAAATTGAATCTTTAGATATGTAGAAGGAAGAGATAACCTAATATATAGATGAGTGATCGAGGATATATATATATATATATATATATATATATATATATATATATATATATATATATATATATATATATATATATATATATATATATATATATATATATATATAAACTTGAGTTGATAGGGAGGAGTGTCCACCAACTTTTATATCCATTGATCTTGTCTTGAGATCCGTGAAATCAAGATGCACACAAATCTCAAAGTGAGCTTTATATCTTTCACGAATCCCAAGGCAACATCAATGGATAGAAAAGTTGATGGATGACTATTCCCTATCAACTTAAGTTTATAGGAGCCTCTATATATATATATATATATATATATATATGTGTGTGTGTGTGTGTGTGTGTGGGGGTGGGTGGGTGGGTGGGGGTATGCAAAAGTGAAGGAATGATTGAAAATCTCTCAATCATTAAGTTGAGTTGTTAAGGAAATTTATGATTTGTTTTGTGGCAATTTTGAAATTGAGTATACATTTTGTCCATTTCTTCTCTCATTAAATGCACCCCCTCCCCTCCTCGCACAAGAAGGTCCTATTATTTTCATTCCTCCATCTCTTTCTAGAATTTAAATTTCATGCATAATCCTTTTAAAAATTATATAATTGACAAAGTAAAAATGCAACACAATATAAACTAATATAATGATATATTTTAATTAAGAGTCTTAACTATATCTATATCCATTTATCCTCTCATTAAATGCCCCCAACCCACCCACCCAAAAAAAGTTTCTATTAATTTCATTTCTCTATCTCTTTCTTAAATTTAAAACTTCATCCATAATCATCCTTTTAAAAATTATATAATTGACAAAGTAAAAAAATTAAACACAATGTAAACTAGATAACCATGATTTTAAATGAGAGCCTTATTTAACATGTATGTAATATATAATTAAAAATATGTATTAAGAACTAAAAATTATACTTTTCATAATTATGGTAATAAAGTTACAAAGATTGGATGAATTTTCTTATCCGAATATTTGTTGTTACTTCAATATAAAATTAATATATCATCATGGTACAACATTAAATGATAGGAATTTTCTTATGAATTTGATGATGTGAATTATGCATGTGCATATTTTACTTGCCTATAAATACACATTAAATAATAATAATATAATTAAAACATATATTAGGACCGATGATTGTTTAGATGAAAAATTGATGTTACTAACACGTGCATTTGAACATGCTAATATACTAGTATATGAAATAGATGTAAGTCAAAGTGTTTGCAAGAGCACGAGAGTTATTTTGTTTGAACAAAAGTAAGTTCCATCTTGACTTGCACGCATTGCATTTGAAACCAAAGGACCATAGAGAGAAATATAAGTAAATAGCAGAAATCAAGGTGCACAATAAATAAATAAAAAATTACAGTTACAAATAAGGACATTCTACAAATCTAACTTGCTAGCAAAAAATGGAGTCTCTCAATCTCATTGAATTCGATGCCATATGAGGACCACCATAGTGAATATTTACAAGGACAAATATTCTAGAAACTTGCTCAATATCAATTCAAAAACATGCCCATCAAGCCATCTTATCTATAGATATTATATGATATTAGGAGGAATGCTTGTAGGATTATATCACCCCTATAGTTATAGCGAACAAATATTATCTTAAACAGGGGAATGGGACCTTCCATTATTATCTCGAGACTTTAAGAACCATGAAATTCTACTCGACAATTGTGGTGCTTTCATAAACAAGTAGAAAAAAAAAAAAAAAAGGCACCATGTGATCTGACTCATCGTCCCATACCAAATTGAGGGAATACTTGCATGATGAAAGGAGGTCATATGTAGGGATACATGAAATCTAAAAAGGGTCAAGAATATCCCATGGAAGATAATAATCCAAATCTACTAGATTTTTCATTGTTGATGTGATGATTGAGATGTGACAACTAGAAAAGAACTAAATGGTAAGTATGAGATGAGATTCTGTATCTTCGAAATGAATAGAGGCATAACAATAAAACGAACACGTGATATTCGTAGCAATTTGCATCTTGTCGGTAATTTCAAGGTCTTTTAGCAATTCTTTTTCCTCTCCATTTCAATGGCTGATAAATTTATGTATCTCGCGGAGTGCATAAACACTATCACAGTGTAATTTCTAAAACCCTTTGTTTTTTGATGAAGCAATCACTTTGCTGTCTATAAAATAAATCAACAGCTCCATTTTGTCCAACTAATTAGTAACCAAATCGTCGGCAAAAGAGACGTGAAGGGAGATGAAATCCATAAAAGAGTTACCATAATCTAAATAATCATATAACTAAAACCCATAACAACATATTAAAGATTGTTGGGTAGAGTTAATCTAGAGTTAATTAGTTTTAAACAGAGTCTAGGAACCAATTTTAACCTAAAAGCTATAGCTTCTAGGTATTAGCCTCAATTTTTATTTTAAACTCATCACTATCTCTTATCCTATCTAATGTGGGACTATACTCGCACATTAATATCCAACAATCTTCCCTTTATTTGTGAACATATAGTTCAATATTCTATGGGATTCACTAAGTTGGTCTAAACTAACCATGCATTAGGTACATAACTATTAAACATCCGTAGGATCTTCAACCGCTTCACTTGTGGTTTAACCATACTCTATCACACCTACGGCCTTCCGTGGGTTATCTTGAATTGTTCTAACATGGACCTTCGTGATGTTAGTTATTCTCCCTACACCTTCGAGGCTTCACATTAGACTTCATTTTTACTTGGGCCACGACCTTAGCTCTGATACCATTTGTGGGGAGTAAAACTCAAGAGCTATAACTTTTGGATTAAAATTGATTCCTAACCTTAATTTAAAGCCAATTAACTCTAGGTCGGATCTGCCTACCCCTAACAGAGACATATCAAATGATCAAAACAACAATTTGAAAATAGACATTAGCGATACCATATTTATATTATATCAAGGTTACGCTAAGCAGTCTTGATTAATTTTAGAAGCTTATTATCCTTTAATACAACTAGACATATGGTATGTCATCTTTATACCAAAATGTCATTTTTCTATGTAATTTTGGGTTATTTAGATATTAGTCTCTCAAATCTTCAATAATTCCATATTAGTCCTTCAGATCTCAATAATTGCTCATTAGTATCTCAAATCCTATCATATTGCAATTTGGTCCCTCAATGACCAAAATACCCATTAGTTATGATTTCTCTCTTAAAACACATTTAAAAAAGGTTATTTGCACTTTGGTATTCTAAAATTTATACCTTTTTCACTTTAATGTTCTAAAGTTTTTGACACTTTGATACCCTCAAGTTTACACATTTTTAACTTTGATCCCTTAAAGTTTTTTCTAGCACATTTGCTATGACAAAGTTTATATCTTTTTCAATCTGATATCCCAAAGTTTTGTTTTTAACACTTTGATACCCCTAAACTTTAGGGTATCACAGTTTAAAATGTATAAAATTTGAGGTATCAAAGTTTAAAAAAATGTGGAATCTTTGGGATTTGAAAGTTAAAAATTGTGTGAACTTTGGGTATTAAAGTGACAAAAATAAGTTTGGGTATCAAAGTTTAAAAATGTTAACTTTGGGGTGTCAAAGTGTCAAAAAGATTTGGAGTATAAAAGTTTAAAAAGGTGTAAACTTTAAAGTGCCACTAGTAGAGATCCACCCATCCTAGACGGTCGAAACCGTCTAGGATGTAACCCAAAACCATCTACGATACATATCATAGACGGATGTCCGTCTAGAATATGCCTCGGCAATAAATTCGTCTAGGATGACGCATCGCCGACAGTGTAGCCGTCTAGGAACCCCATCGCCGTCTAGGAACCCCATCGCCGTCTAGGAACCCCATCGCCGACGGCCACACATCCTAGACAGCCATGCCGTCTAGGATGCGTTACCGGATGGCCGTCTAGGAAGTGGGTTCACATCCTAGATGGTCATGTCATCTAGGACATATCCTAGATGGCGTAGTTAACATTCTAGACGGTCATGCCGTCTAGGACTACGCCGTCTAGGATGTG
Source organism: Asparagus setaceus (assembly GCA_012295165.1). NCBI lineage: Eukaryota > Viridiplantae > Streptophyta > Magnoliopsida > Asparagales > Asparagaceae > Asparagus > Asparagus setaceus. Next base: position 30,292,962 of record CM022703.1, read on the forward strand.
GTTTAACATTCTAGACGGCCATGCCATCTAGAATGTTAAACCATATATCCAGCAGCATATTTACATTTCCTCTGCGTACATAATGACCTGTATAAACATATATCCATCGCATTCATATCAAATATTTCCATCCACATCCAAATCCAACAATATCCACATCCAAATTCAAATCCAACAATATCCACATCCAAATCCAACAATATCAATAATCTCAAATTTGACATCTCACATATTCACAATCTCACACATAGTTTCATCATACACACATAGATAATAAGTCATGAAATAAGAAATCCATCATAGTCAAGCAAATTTTTAAGACTCCTACGGATAATGTAATATCCCATACACACAAGATAGATAAGATAGAAAATAAACACTTAGATACCGAACTCAACCTCCTCTTCCTGTTCATTTTCGTCGGCTGCGTGCCTCTCATTCATGCCACTATTGCTCCCCACAGCATCCGTAGCCTTAACATAAAACAATTACGTATTAGAAGCTCGCAAAATTTAGCAAAATATTATAATCTATACTATTATTTAAGAAAGCCCTTTTTTGTGTTTTACCCTTGTTATTCATGCTTTAAAAAAAATTTCAAACACGTCATGTTAAACAACCTCACTAAAAATTCAATCAAACCCCTGTTATTCATGCTTGTATACCCTCACCCTATATGTTAAATATGGAAACTATACTTAGTTTTTTGAATTTGAAGCTAACATATCCATTGTGTACGTCCTTTAATAAAGAATAGTGACCTACACTAAAATAATCATCAAAATCAACGAAGGCTTATGTAAACATACCTATGCAATAGTCTGCATAAATCCTGATCCCATGCTCAACTGAGGTACAATCTCCATAAATAAATCATCAGGAATCGTGCCGGACAAGGAAGATATGATGTGAGGTAGAACAATCTCCAACTGTGACTGAGGCAAAATGGAGAATAGCTTCGTTGTCACCTGGCGGAAAAGTGTCGGATCAATCTTACCAACCAAATAGCATGTGACACGATTAATGAGATCCAAGCCTGGAGACACGACATGTGGCTGCACAAATGAAGGTGGCACTGATGTCGGTGTCATGGGTCCCATCGAAGTCAAAGGTGCCGCCATAGATGTTGTGGAGGATGAAGTGTAATGGCACCGTCGTGCCCCAACCCCCCGTAATGGATATCTGCTCTTATACTTATTTCCTGTAATAGTTGTGACGATCCTGTCATTATTCTCCATAGATAGAATGTGTGGATCCGGATCACCTTTCACTTCACCCTGTGTCACTTGTAGTATTGTCCAGGTTGTCTCCATGTTAAAGCTCGCCTAAAATCACAACCAATAATAAGAAATTATAATATCAAGAAAAAAAAATTCAAACTAAGAAGTTTCTCAACCAAAGTTAGTTGGTGATTAGCCAAAATAACTAATGGAAGGACTGATTGAAAAAAATAAAAAGATTTTAGGGACTAAATACAAATTTCATATGTGGAATAGAATTATTACCACAAACTCGAGGTTGTCCTTCTTCTTGTCTTCCTTATCATATGTACTCTTGAAGTTGCCATAAGCGACCTTCACCAATTCATTGACCGACATGAAGGCTTTGCCCTGTGAAATTACAAAGCTATTAGAAGTAGTTGTAATAAATATTTAAAGAATACTAAACATTAAATATTCTATACCGTAGACCGGCAATAATCACCCTCGATAGTAGCATACGATCGTGAACCCGTGTGGTGGTCGTACTTGCGGCATCTCCGATTAGTATGTCCATTGAAAGTTTCTGTCTGCACAAAAAAGTTTTAGAAATACATATAATCGAAGTACAATGTCAAAATTAATAAAATTAATATCTTACTTCTGCTGTCTTAGTGTCCCAATAGATGAGAAGCGTTGTGAAATTATATTGATCCACCCTAGGATCGAGAACATAAAAATGTTGACAATCATGCTTATATTTCTTGTATATATTATGCTTCAGTTCATGTCTCCACTATTTGAATGCAGCTGGAACCTTCCCATCTGGTCCAAAAACATAGTTCCTTCCATTGGAATGGTCCTCAAGGCAATATCATTTCTATAAATTTACATATATGTAACTAAAATACACAACATAAATATAAATGAAAGAGTAAATTCCTAATAATATACCATGAGCTTCTCCCATATTTCAGTGAAGGCTGACCATAGAAGCTCGGGGTAGGTAAAGAATGGGTTGAAAATATTTGCTCTCCGGACTAAAACTCCAATATAGTTATTGAGTTTAGTAGCCCAAGTACCGTTTGGCACCCTTGCTGCACTCCAGTCAAGAACAACTCTTTGTCCCTTCGGTGTTTCCTTTGTGTGAGGCTTGTTCGCACCGCGTCCCTTCTTATTCGGTGGAAGCTCACTACCTGCTAAGACAACAAGAAAAAAATATTAATAACTTTAAAATTTAAAATTATAAAAAATAGAATTATTAAATTTATCCTTTTCAATCTCTCTATCTTTCGTTGCAATTGCATTCTCTTTCCTAGTCTTTATCAAATCAACCATCTCCAATAATTTTCTTTTTGCAAGTGGATTGAGCTTGTCAGATCTAGCCTTATATTGAAATGCATCTGGCGGTAATGGGAGATGGCGGATATCAGGTGTAAGTGGCCGGAAAATAGTAGGGGACTCATCACGAGTAAAAGATGGTGTCGAGGAACCACCTGCAAAATTAAAGATAATAATCAGTACACAAATATTACATTACTAAAAACTATGCAATATTAACAAATAATTACCAATATGAGAAGATGGTGTTGATGGTTCCGCAGAGGATCCTGGTATATAATGACCAGACCCCGGAGTCACCGACCGTGATTGATCACCTGAACAATTGAAGATATTAAAGCATTCAAATATCATGAATAATAAAACATAAAAATTAAAAAAATGATTTACCTATGTGAGGAGGCTGTGGTGGTAATGTATCTTTAAATCCGACACCTGGGGTCGTGGCTCGTGATCAATCACCTGAATAATTGAAGATATTAAAGCATTCAAATATCATGAATAATAAAACATAAAAATTAAAAAAAATAATTTACCTATGTGAGGAGACTGTGGTGGCAATGTCTCCTCAAATCCGGCACCTGGGGTCGTGGCTCGTGATCGATCACGCCCCTCCCAAAAAAGTCTCTTACCTCTCATCTATAATTTTAATTCAGTTGTTAAAATGCATAACAAGAAATGTGTATATGCTTATAACAAATGTATGTTACCAATTTAATAACACTTCTCATATTCTAACTTTAAAAGAATTTAATATTACATACCTACTACATCTTGCTCTTTATGTCTTGTACGGGATTGTAACTGTATCATTTTGGCTAAATTTGCTATGTGCTTTTATTTTTTTTCTTTTACTCCTAGACTTTGAGCCAGAGTTATTGCCTTCAATTAAAATTGGAATGTTAGTCCGAGTCTCAGAATCAGACATTTGAAGTGTGACATTCTGTGGATATGAGTACTTTTGCCAAACATCATCAAATGAATCAGTAGATTCATTGCTATTGTCTTCTCCTGTCTCATCAGCATCTTTGTTATCATTAGGATGAACAACAGACCTTGGCTCTTTGTACAAAGCAACCTAGTCAGTTGCAACCTTAGGATCTTTCACAAAGAAACGCTGATCCGCTTATTCTGCAAAGATGAACTTTTCATCTAGATAGACTTTTTTATGAAGATTAACAAGTATAAACCCATAATGATCCAGGCGCGGCTTTGCAGGAGACCACCAAACCTTAAACATCACGTAACTACATTGGCTTTCTTTACTATATCCGTAAAATTTTCTCCACAATATCTTCCAATTGCCCATAACATAGTATGTCAGTTTTAACGGGATTTTGATCTCTTGTGTTTGAAAAATAATCTTGAGCGTAGCATCCCATGATACCACAGTTCTGAGTCACCCTATTCTCGTCATTTTCTAGCGTTCTCAATTTATATCCATTAACGCGGTATTCTTTGTATTATCTTACTTCATAGTAAGGACATGTGTGAATCTGAATTTCTTCTGATACTGAGGTACCGCCGAGAAGCTCTTTTTCGACCTAAACCAAACATGCATCAATCACATTTAATAGTTTAACTTAGACTATAAAATATTTAGAAAATTTAAATTTAAAAACACTTACTTCATTCCTAACCCAATCCGAGAAATCCTTCCTATGTTTTTTTTAATATCACGTGCTGCTTTTCTACCAGTTATTTCATTCTTAAGCTTCTGTAGATGTCGTCTAATATTAACAGAAATAGAGATTAGATTAGCAAATTAAAATTAAATAATTAACTAATTTCATATTATAAATTTTATGTTACCTTCGATAGACTTCAAAGATTTCAAGATTTTCTAGTATAAATACATGAGCCTGATCTAATTCAGATCTGGGATAAACAACAGTTTTATTCTCCTTCACCGGGGCTTGACGTGTTGTTTTTCCACTGCGCATGTAACAAGATGCAAATTGTAGGTATTCATTGGCTATACAACTTTCAGCAATCGAACCCTCTGGACGAGCTCAATTACGCACAAGGCTTTTCATGAAACCTAAATACCTATAAAATGAAAAGGATACTATCAACAATGCCGTTCAGATTTAAAAAGTACATATATATTTAATAAAGTAAATCAAATGTCTGATCTCTATCGGATACATCCAATGGTACATTACTGGTCCTGCAATTATAGCTTCACTTGCTAGATGTTGTGTAAGATGGACCATGACCATAAAAAATGAAGGAGAAAATATCACTTCCATATTGCACATAGTTTTAGCCACTTCTACTTTAAGATTTTTAAATGGAGCCATATCTATAACTTTTGAGCATAATTTTCTGAAAAATCCACAATACTCAATTATAATTTTGGAGGATTCTTTATCCATATTGTTACAAAGTGCAACCGGGAGCAACTAATGAAGAAGAATGTGATAATCATGACTTTTTAGACCTTAGAGTTTCCTCTCTTGCACCTGGACATTATTTGATATATTAGCAGAATATTCATCAGGCGACTTCACTGATTTGAGTACTTCATAAAATCTCTGCATCTGCTCTTTTGACATCGTAATACGAGAAGAAGGCAACTCATATTTGTTAGGTCCAACTTCACGTGGTTGTAAATCTTTCCGGATATTCAATGCAACTAGGTCGTGACTAGCCCGAAGGTCATCCTTCGATTTGTTGGCATCTTGTAGGAGTATTGACACTAGATTGTTGAAAATATTTTTCTCAATATGCATGACATCTAAGTTGTGTGGGATTTTGCTTTTGCCAATAAGATAGCTGGAAGAAGATACTAAATTTCGTCCAACCTGTGGGTAACTTTTTAGTTTCATCTTCAACCCTCTGAACTGATCTCTTACGCTTCAAAATCTTTCTATTCTTTACTCCCAATAGAATAGTCTTTGAATACCGATTCTTTCCGAACCTGGCATTTTAAAACTTCTCAAGCAATTTCACAATATCATCTCCTTTCAATATACGTGGCGCCTTCCTCTTCTCCACTGTGCCATCAAACTTATTAGGCAATTTTTTGTATCTATGTCCCAAGCACAACCATCATCTATTAAACCAATAGCAACACTTTCGGCTATGCGGTAAGTGAATCACTTTGAATTCTGGACCACATACTGGACAAGCATATGTGCCTTTTGTAGACCATTCAGATAGATTAGCATAAGCTGAAAAATCATTAATTGTCCACATGAGAATAGCATGTAGTCTAAACGGCTCCTTAGAATGGGCATCATAGGTCAATACACCCTCTGACCATAACTGTTTTAGCTCATCAATAAGCGGCTCCAAGTAAACATCAATATCATTTCCTGGTGCGTGCTTGCCTGATATCAATAATGATAGTATCATATACGGTTGTTTCATGCAGAGCAATGGAGGTAAATTATAAGGCATTAATACAACTGGCCACGTAGACCAACCCGAACTGATAAGCCCAAACGGATTAAAACCGTCACTAGATAGACCCAATCTGATATTTCTGCATTCACGCGAAAACCAAGGAAATATTTTATCAACATGCTTCCATGCCTTTGCATCAGCATGATGTCTTAGTTTACCATCATCAACGCGACCGTCCTTGTGCCACCTCATGTTCTTAGCTGTGTCTTTGTTCATATAAAGTTGCTACAGTCTAGGGACCAAGGAAAAATGATGAAGCACCTTTGCTACAATCTTACTCTTCATGCCTTGCTTTCTGTTGCATTTAGTGATGAAGTGTGTGTACGTTATCTCCACCGAGAAATTCCACATGTCGGACATTTTTGTAGGTCTTTTTTATCCTTATAGTAAAGGATACGATCATTGGGGCACGCATTGATCCTATTGTAATCAAGACCTAAAGTGGAAACAATCTTCTTAGCTGCCCTAGTTATTTCAGGTATGCTATCCTTTCCTCCCGAAATTACCGTCCACAACAAATCAAGTAGCATTTCAAAATATTCATTAGCCATTTTGCTTATTGTTTTAATATGCATGAGTCGCAATATAAATGAGAACTTGGAGAACTCAGTACAACCGTCATACAAGTCCTTTTCATTATCTTCTAATAACTTCATTATTCGACTCAAATCCTCAGAAGTGCGCACATTTTGGAAATATTCTTCACCTTGTAGATCTTCTAGCTCTTCAGCATCGTCAGTTTCATTTTGGGTATCATCTTCAATATCATCTTCGGTAGGAATGGCTAATATATCATTCAACATCGTTTCTGTATCATCTATCCTACCATGATCAGAGGCACTTGCATGCACATGCAATTCTTCTTCGACGTAGTCTTCCCCGTGAAATGACCAATATTTATAATTCTCATCAAATCCTGAATTTGCTAAGTGTTTCGGTATATCACTAGTATGCACCAACGCTAGATTTCTACATGTACAACAAGGGCAATACGTCACACCATTACTTAAACTTTTGGATTCATCATGGCAAACTGCATGAAGGCCTCACATCCATCCTTATATCGATTGTCACGAAATCTTTGAACACGAGGAATATCTATCCATGGCTTATCTGGAATTATCCTCATATGTATATTATATCAAATTATTAGCCTCTCATTATAATATATACATGCATCCATTATATGCATTCATAATTTATCAAGACAAATAAAATTCTAAATTAAAAAAACTTAGGTTGATCTAAACACTCTAGCGGCTGTCATAGAAAAGACTTCTATCCCATTAAGAATATAGTAGTGCATACATCTATCTTTGTAAACTTTGTGCATTTTCATATCTAAAAAATTTCGGCAGCACCTACCCACTGTTCTCCGAGTACACTGTGCGGATGTTATTATGCTTAACGGTATTGGACCGAAAAGCAGAATAACATACGCTTATTGTACACGGAGAACAATGAGTAAGTGCCGTCGAAACTTTCTAGAAATGAAAATGCACAAAGTATACAGAGATAGATGACGCGCTACTATATTCCTAACCCGTCCGAACTAGACAGATCCAATAATTACGATTTCAAATGCCCATCATCTTCTACTTATAAAATAACATACACGATCCTTTTTGGATAAAAAAATATAATTTCATATCCAAAATGAGTCGTATATCTTATATTATAAGTCCAAATGATTGACAGTAATTATTGGACGGGGGTCTACGGATAACGTTAATTTTTTTATTCCCCTACGTTGGATATATAACACATTGTTGTGTTATATATCACACTAATTTTGAAAAATATTGTTTGATTAAATCACGCTTTTACACATCACAAACAAACTTATAAAACACACATATAGCACATATATATAGTTGATTGGGTAAGTAGGGTTAATGTTAGTTTTATGTCGGTGTCATTAGTGCCATTAGAGTTATTAGGGCCAAAGTTGGTCTTAATAATATTATTAGTATTACTAGAGTAATTAGTCTAATGTTATAAGGATTGTTATGGTAATTAGCCTAATTTGAATAACTAGGACTAGAGTAATTATTGATGCTAGGCTTAGCGGGGTAATTAGCATATTTTGGGTAATTAGGACTAGGTTTAGTAATTAATATTTCACTTTTTCATTTAACAAGATAAAGTAATCAGTGTCCCAATAGATTAGGGCTAGGCTCATATTAGAGTTATTATCCTAATTAGAAAAGATATGTAATTAGTGTTAGACTTAGCTAGGGTTAGGGCTAGGTCCATGAATTAATATTTAAATTTGGAATTAAAATATATGTACTTAGTGTTTCAATGATTAAGGGTAGGATTAGGGTAATTTGCCTAAGCCTAGCATATTTAGTGTTAGGTTTGTTGGATTAATTATGGTTAGGTTTATTTGATTAATTAAGGTTAGGTTCATTGGAATAATTAAGGTTAGGTTTATGTAATTAGTGTTTACATATAAATTAGTTTTACAGGTAATTAATGTTAGGTTTAGATTTGGGTAAGGATTAGACAATAGTATTGATTAGGGTTAGATCTTGGTTAAGGATTAGTCGATTTAGGCTTAGGGTTATTAGGTAATTTGATTAGGTTTCTTGATTTTAAGTTAGCTTTAGGGTAATTAGTTAGGTTAACTGATTTTAAATTAGCTTTAGGGTAATTAGTTAGGTTTCTGATTTTAAATTAGCTTTAGGGCAATTAGTGTTAGCTTTAGGGTAATTTATACGGTAATTAGGGCTAGATTTTAAATTAGCATTAGGGGTAATTAGTGTTAGGTTTAGATTTCGGGTAAGGATTAGTCAATAGAGTTTATTAGGGTTAGACCTTGGTTAAGAATTACTTTAATTAGGGTTAAGAGTGATGATTAGGGTCGGTGTGGGGGGTGTTTGGGGGGGGGGCTGTGGGGGGGGATGAGGAGTTTGAAAATTACCCTTTTTACACACAAGATCTCTGATGTAAACTTCGACGACCTTCGACGTGCAAACTTCGATGATCCTCGACTCACGAACGTCGCACGTCGATGAGGAGAAGAGGCGACGGCGATCTTCTACCACCAGAGGCGGCGACGAGAAGGAGTGGCGCCGTTCTTCGACGTGTGACTTCGACGAGGCAAGCGGCAATCTTTGACGACAACATTCGACAAACCACGGCGAACTTCGACGACGAGCGGAGAGAACAGTGAGAATGGCGGGTGAAGAGGGGCGGCTAGGGTAAAAAGAGGTGTGGTAAAAAGATAAGGTTTTCGGGTGAAAAAAAGTAGCGTGCGAATTTCTATCACCCGCCCAATTTTCGTTTCACATCTTAGCCATCTAGGATGGTGGGACCCATTGTTTTAAAAAAAAATAACCATCTGTAATACCATCCTAGACAGATTGGTCGTCTAGGATGCAAGCATTACAGACGGTTCTTCATAGACGGCTCAAATCTGTTTGCGTTGAACCATCCTAGACGGATATTAGCCGTCTAGGATGTGCCGTCTACGATGAGTTGTTCTCCACTAGTGTGCCAAATTGTAAATAACCTTTAAAAAAACATTGAGATTTGAGGAATTAATATGGAATTATTGAAGATATGAGGGACTAATGACGCAGCGCGAAGGTTGAAATCTCAGAATCCACAGAGGGTTGATCTCCGAATCCACGAAGAACTTTGAATCCACGAAAAAAATATAATAAACAAAATTTTATTGATGAAAAGATATATTGATTCTAGGGTTACATGACTCTTCTTAAATAGAAAAATAAAATAGACTCCTAATAAGAATAGAATTCCTAAAAGAAAGAAACAAGACTCCTAATAAGACTAGAATTACAAAGAAATAAAAGTATCAAATACTACCCTAAAAGACTCCTATAATATAAAAACAAATCAGTCCTAATTAAATTAAAATTAATTTTATTTCCTAATCTAAATTGACTCTAACTTTATTACTAAAAATAAACTAAAGACTGATTATTTTCGGATTTCAGCCAAAACTGAGAATTACTGATGAGATTATAAAAATCTGACAATCTGGTTGGCTCCGTCTCGTCGAGATAGGTGATTTATATATATAATTTGTTAAAATCCGCCTTCTGGATCAAAAGATATGATCGTTTCTTTGTAGAAGCCAATAATATGTATAAGTCGGCGTTTAGCTCGTGATTGTCCTTCTCCTCTATGAGATTGTTCGTTAAGCGTCCTACATCAGTCTCCCCTTGTTGAAAGAAGCTCGTCCCCGAGCGCATATTTGCTTGAATAGTAGCTTCATCGATAAATATTTTTCTTCTCCTGCATTGATTAGCATCCGCCTTATACTTTACATTGATTTTCTCCATTTGTTCTTTTACCTTCTCGGCTAGGAATTCTTCTGCATCAAACTTGTGTACGAATTTTTTTGGCGGCATGTATATGTAACTGGCAATATGTACCTCTGTAGTTGACATGAAAAACTCCTCCAAATATTTTTCGTGTTGGTCCTCATATTCTAGTGCCGGTGGCGTCATCTCATTATTGTTGAAATTATTGATGCTCATTGCTTTCAAAGAAGAATTTTCTCCCTCATACTCCATACACAATTCTTTTGCATCTTTTGCCTCGAGCCCTCCACCAAGCAATTCACACATATCATCAATTATCTCACTCTCTAATTTATCCTTCTCCTTCATCGGGACAACATCAATAAGTGCAATATCACTCACAACCTCTTTGGCAATATCATACATAATATCCATCTTCACTATCATATCATCATCAGCACCATGTATCTCGTGCATAACGAGTGTTTGCACCTTAGGAGGAATTTCGGCAATGGTAGGTTCTTCTTTCGTTGTTGCTACTTCAATGCTCGTCACAAATCTAGGCTCTTTCTGAGTCAAATCAGTCGCTTAATCCTTCCATGACCATGGTTAGAGTGTGAACTAGGATGTTGGTTGAACATATAATAATAGGTTGGAAGGAAACGAGCTTTTAATAACTTTTTTCATCTTCTCTCACCTATCGATCTTCGGCTTTTCTTGGCGAGATCGATTCATGCATACTGATTCCCACCAAGCAGATGCTCCACCCTTAAGTCGGTAGGCCACCAACTTAACCTTCCGTTCATCTGGGATCTCCATATAGTCGAAAAATCTCTCCACTTCTGTAATCCAGTTAAGAAATTCTTCAATATGAAGTTGCCCGTTGAAAGATGGCAGATCCATCTTCATCTTGAACCCTCCAGCATCATAATTATCCCGTCGACGGCGGTCTCTGCGATCATAACCGCAGCGTGGGGCTTCATAGTCATCGCTGTCGCTGTTGAATTCATCTCGTGGAGTTAGATCACGTCGTTGGCGACCATCAACGCGATTTTGAACTCCTACCGTGTTTAGACGCTCTACCGCCAACGCAAGTCGCTCCATGATAGTCTTCATCTGATTAACATCGGTCTTCAACTCATCAAACTCAGTTCGAGAAATAGGGGCTTCATCACCTGCCATCGGATCGGAGGAACAAGTCTCTGATACCAATTGACGCAGCGCAGAAGTTGAAATCTCGGAATCCACCGAGGGTTGATCTCCGAATCCACAAAGAACTTCAAATCCATGAAGAAAATATAATAAACAAAATTTTATTGATGAAAAGATATATTGATTCTAGGGTTACATGACTCTTCTTAAATAGAAAAATAAAATAGACTCCTAATAAGAATAGAATTCCTAAAAGAAAGAAACAAGACTCCTAATAAGACTAGAATTACAAAGAAATAGAAAGTATTAAATTTTACCCTAAAAGATTCCTATAATATAGGAAACAAATCAGTCCTAATTAAATCAAAATTGATTTTGTTTCCTAATCTAAATTGACTCTAACTTTATTACTAAAAATAAACTAAAGGCTAATTATTTTCGGATTTCAGTCAAAACTGAGGATTACTGATGAGATTATAAAAATCTGACAATCTGGTTGGCTCTGTCTCGTCGAGATAGGCGATTTATATATATAATTTGTCAGAATCCGCCTTCTGGATCAAAAGATATGATCGTTTTTTTGTAGAATCCAATAATATGTATAAGTCGGCGTTTAGCTCGTGATTGTCCTTGTCCTCCATGAGATTATTCGTTAAGCGTCCTACATCAACTAACACTAAATAACCTGTAATTTTTTGTATCAATCCGTTTCATTCATTGCACAAAACGAGAGGGTCTCATCCTTGTATGCTAGATTGCTAATAATTTTGTTTATTACCATCAACTTGTTGGTGCGTTTTCCCTCAACCATTCCATGTTTCAGTGTTCACATGAAATGTCAATCATCATTGTCATTTGTCATTTGTCACCCAAAAATGATACGATAACAAAAATAATAATAGTCCATTTCCATCTAATTCATGTGCTCTTCCTCTCTGATGGGGCCACATCTCCACCCATTGATGAGACACTTCTCATCCCATTTGATAGACTTTCCTCAAAATCCAATTTAGGTGGATCCCAAATTACTTATTTTGCTCACTCCACAAGGATCTAAAGATGAACTCAATTCCATTTCCACCACCCAAAAAGAAGCAAAGGAGGCCTACAACTTGTTAAAAAAATCAACCTTGGTTGGTTGTTATCCAATTTACTACACTTCTATTACAAAACTACTTTCTCATGTGCACAATTTGTTCTCTCTGTAGACAGAGGTTGGCATAAGAATCTTATTGTACATCTCTCTACAATCCACTCGTTCGATCCCTTTCTCTCTCATGCCCAATTTCTTATCCCCTCTAAATCCACTAATCTGGCTTTATGTAATTATATATTATTAGAAATCAAATAATAATTAGTCCATTATAATAGAAATCATATATTCATCATAAATCTTGTTGTTAAAATGTAAAATTATAATCCTCAAGCGTCATAACTTTGAGTTTTGTTATAATAATGAGATTTTTGACATGGTATTAGAGTGATCCATATTCAAATCCCACGAGAAAAGCATTAAAAAAATAGATCGATGTGTGAATTCAGGTCTCATCCCATACAAAAGCATTCAACCTGCAAAGACGTGTTAAAGTATAAAATTATAGGATTAATTGCGAATAGACTCCCTTTAGTATCGCCCAATTGCGGATACACCCTCTATAGTTCTATTGGTGCGGATAGATCCATGTATTTGCCCAAGTGTGGATAGACCCCCCTAAGTGAACTTTTCTTTTACTATTTTAAGAGTAAAAAAAATTAATAATTGAGGGTCCTATATGTACCCAATAGGATTGTCAGGGGTCTAACCGCCTCTACAAAACTTTTTTGATTTTTTTAAAAGTAAAATAAAAGGCTAAATTACCAAATTGATATATGTTATTGAGTCTAAGTACCAACTTGGTATATTTTTTTACTCCATCGATGATAAGATATATAAAGTAGGACACGATAATAACAAGGCATATTTTTGGCCGGAGCACTTTTTCTGGCGACTGAATGCCACGTGCAACTCGTCACAAGATGCTAATATGGCTTCTTTCGTGATAGGTAGTTGGGCTCATTCATTTTGAGCTGAAATGGATCCTCCTTCCCCCCCCCAAAAAAAGGGCTCAAAAGGGTGGGAATCAAATGGAGGTGTTCTTCTTCCTCCTATGGTTAAAATTGGGTTAGGAAATCTCTACAATTTGGGGGAGAATCATTATCTCCCTCACATGAACAAAGAATAGAGGAAAAGGAGAGAAAGGAGAAAATTTTGGGGATTTTTTTCATAACTGTTAGTTAAACATCTCGGTTAACATTCACCAAATAAGCTCAATTAAGCCACAAGACGCACTGACGAGTCATATGAGGTGATCTCGCCAGAAATTTTGCTCCAGCCTAAATAATAGGCCTTGTTATCACTGTGTCTCACTTTATATACCTTACCGTCGCCGTAATAAGAAAATATACAAGTTGTGGGTTAGCAAAATACACCAATATGACAATTTAACCTACAAAACATCACTCGAGGGGTCTACCCGCACTACTAGAACTAATAGGGAGTCTAACGAATAGGCGATAGTACAGGGGTCTACTCGCAATTAACCCAAAATTCTTTCAACTCTCAACATAGTAATTTCGGTGCAATAGAAGAAACCGTTTAACTTGATGTATTCATCTTATCATGACACTATACTAAATGATGGACATTTGCATTTGACCATATGGAATGTTCATTGTCTAGCTTCTATGAAGAGGATCACAATGTGAAAACCATATAATAATAAAAGAACATCATGATAACTCTCTCATTTATCTTTATCTTTCTACCTCTCTATCTCCCAGCTCATTGCTCTCCCTTTATTCCCTCTCCTATATAAATCCCTCACCTCTCCCTTTCTTCCTCCTTGTTGCCCTCAACCTCTCTCAACCATGACAAAGTCCATAGAGATTCAAGATTGCATCTACCCAAGAGAAGCACTTCTCATAACCCCAAGCAAAACGACACCAAGATACACACTATACCTCTCAAATCTTGACGACCAACCCTTCTTAAGGTTCTCCATTAGATATCTTTATGTCTACAAAAGATCAACTTGTGTTGAGAAGTTAAAGAACTCTCTCTCTAGAGTCCTTGTTGATTATTATCCTTTGGCTGGGAGACTAAGGGCTAGTAGTGCTTATGAGGGCAAGCTTGAGGTTGAGTGTAATGGAGAGGGAGCTTTGTTTGCAGAGGGGTACCTTGATCTTAGTGCAGAGGAGTTTCTAGAAGGTTCTAGACTTCCTAAGAGGTCTTGGAGGAAGCTTCTCTATAGGATGGAGGGTCAAGGGTTCTTGGGTGTTCCTCCTCTTGTCATCCAAGTGAGTTAGTTTGTCTCTTTTCTTTCTTTCTTTTTTCCTTCTCCTTTTTTATTTAATAAAGTTTGTTTCTTGATTCTTTTTTTTTTTGTTGTTGCAATTTTATTGTTGATCAATGTTTGGGTTTCTGGATTTGTTTTTGTGAAAGATAAGTTTGTTGTTAAATGTAGCTAGACATTGGGAATATTTGTGAATAGTGATAGAAGATTGGGGTGTGTGCGCTTTTTTCTCCTTCCCCTTTCCCATTTCTTTTTCATTGTTTCTTCTATCTCATTGAATTCTGTTATGGTCTCTCTCTATCTCAATGTAATTTATATATTTTATTTTACAATTTTTCTAAATCTTTAGTTTGTCGGTAAAACGAGGACCTCAATATATATGGAAAGTACTTGATAGCATACATAAGCATGTTGCTATTAAGGAAGCTTTGCTATGAGGTCCCAATTTTCTTGTACTATGACTAGAGGTATTTTCATTCCCCAAATACTCTCTTTTATTATTTTATATATTACTTGAAATTCTTTTTTGTATAAAGATAATTCACCTAGTACTTGCTCTATTTAGCAATGACTTAAATCTTGTATATGTACCTTTCATGAAAATGACCCCTAAAACTTTCCTACAATGAACCATCATTGAAGGAGTTGGATAGATTTCCACCATCACCACTGTCTCTCATTGTGGCCTACCCACTTCTCTCATCCACAATGGAAATCCTTCTGTTGGCCCATTGGAGTCAAGCATGTGTTTATCATTTGAGCACTTTCCAACCATTTTGTGCACCAAGAAGACGTAAAAAGTGAAGATAAAACTTTGCTTAATGATTGAAGTGAAAAACAATTTCTATCACATGCCCAAATTGATCAGGCCTCGAGCATTGACAAGAGTTTAGAATGACACCAGTCACAAATCATTTCATTACCGTTATATATGTTAGAATAGAAAATAAAATTATAACTCTCAACTCTTGCTATAATTTTAAATTTTTGTTGTAGTTGCAGGTCCTCTCTCTCTCCAAACTGACTCTTTTCATTGTCTCTTTCAGGTAATTCATCTGAATTGCGGAGGCATGATCCTATGTACGGTGATCAATCATTGTCTTTGTGATGGTTTCGGAACTTCCCAATTCCTCCACGCATGGGCACAAATCACAGCAAAGCCCACCGCCGACCCTCCAATCACCCCTTTCCACAGCCGCCACATGCTAAAACCCCAAACACCCCCTCGCATCGCCTCCTCCCACCCCGAATTCAACGTTCCTCCGACCCATGAGCCCACATACAATCTCCTTCCGCAGTTACTCCAATCCCAAACCCTAGTCCCCGTATCGGTTACCTTCACCCCCTCTCATATTCTCTGTCTAAAGAAGTTATGTATTCCTTCATCCAAATGCACCTCCTTTGAGGTCCTAGCTTCCCATGTTTGGCGAACCTGGGTCCGAACAATGGACCTACCGTCCGCCCTCAACGTCAAGCTCCTATTCTCAGTAAACGTCCGTAAAAAACTAAACCCCGAGCTTCCTAGAGGTTATTACGGTAACGGATTTGTACTCGGGTGTGCAGAGGCTTCAGTTGACCGGTTGACTAGGTCCAACTTGCATTACAGCGTAAAACTAGTCCAACAGGCAAAAGAGAGGGTAAACGATGGATATGTTCGATCTGTGATTGATTTGTTAGAGGAGACAAGGATGAAGCCAGACCTGTCAACGACCTTGGTGATATCACAATGGTCGAAGCTAGGGTTAGAGGATTTGGATTTCGGCGAGGGAAGACCATTACATATGGGACCATTGGCGAGCGAGATATATTGTTTATTTTTGCCCGTTATCGGGGATTTACATGCATTTACTGTGCTTGTTTCGGTACCACAAGGGATTGCTGAAAGGTTTGAGAATTTATTGAAGGGGTTTGGAGAGGAGAGTATTATCGGAGGGAGAGGGTTCAATTGATTTTGATGTGTTTAGTGCTTAATTAAATTGTTCTTCGTTTAAATTTTCCCTCCATGTTTAAGTTTGAATTTAGTATTTTTAAGAGCGTACTGAAGAGTTCATTTGGAAGTGGGGGAAAAAGTAAACATGTCTGTACGTCGAGTGATTTTTATTATTGGTGTAATAAAATGCATTGTTTTAGAGATCATATTAAGTTGTAAGTAATTGATTAAATGGTGGGTTATTATAGTTGATCTTGTTCAATTATTTCATAATCCGAGTAGAATAGTTGATATTACATGTGACTTTGATGAAACTTACAAGTTCAAGAAATGTCAAAACAGATATGATCACAAATTCTCACATGCATGTTTCAAGGATATTAAGTGCTGAAAACCTTATTGCACAATTAATTGTATCATTTCTCAAATAAGAAAGGCCATGCAGAATCTAAGCACACTCTTAGAAAAATAATCACATCAATAATAGTTTTTGCGGCCAACTTGTCATTCAATTTTTACAAAAGCTCTGATCTTGGTCACTCCATGTTTTATTTTGTCTCCACCCCTATTGCTTTAATTTTTCCAAAGCATCCAGACGGGCAAAACATTTTTCATATCAGTGTAAGCAATTACAAACAAAAGACGTCCAATCCTAGTCCTTGTAGTGTTTTTTTATATTTTATAAATTGGTCAGGATTAATTGCAGATATACCCCCTGCTTTATATGACTGGCCACTTATTAAGTCTTTATTAACACTTAAATCCCATGACTAATCTCTGCGCTTCCGCATGGACCCCTTAGAACCGTTGTTTCGAACATGATATCCCTACAATTCCATCGTCGCATATAGACCCCTAGGTTAAATTCTTTTGACTCTTTTACCAGCACATAAATCTCACCAAGGGTAACATCTAGCAAATTTCACTAAAGGTAAAAGAGTAATTAAAAAAAAAAGTTTAATCCTGTTGATATATATGCAACAATAAAATATAGAGATAGTAAGCTTATGGGGGCTAGTGTGCAAAATTAGCCTTTTATGTTTGTACTATAGAAAGTAAGGGGGTTTATCTGCAACATGGTGAACTATTAGAAGAAAACTTTTTTTTTTTCGCAGCACATTAGCGTCACATGACATCAACGTGACATATATAAATGAGCGATAATTTTATTGGACATCGAGAGATCTAATTGCTAAAAAATTATAAATAATAAGTGGTTAATCCTCTGCAGTACATCAAATGTATATGCAATTAACCCTTTTTTGTTACCTGTGCGAGCAATGTGTTTTTACCTTATTTTTTTATCTCATAACGTTCAGATACCCTTAGGCTATGCATGGGGACCATAAGCACATCTCGGGGCTCTCCTGATTTATGTAAGAAATAGGATCGTTGATGAGTGGTCATGAAATTGGTCAACCTAAAGATTTGAGATCCTCAAATATGTATTTCTTTTTAGGTGGCAAGCAACATGGGTTCTAGTGTGTAGGCCTAGTGTCTAATGAACAAGATTTTTGCATAACATATTATTATTAAGATTTCTGAGTTTTTTAAATTAATTTTAGTTGTAGGTCCACCATTGCTGGCCAACTTTCATATGATTCCACTAGATGATCATGAAATAATGCTTTGTATGTGTATATAGCAGAATGTGCTAGTAGAACTTCGGGTGCATTTGGTCTGGATACGGTTCGGATATGATACCTATCATATTCATATCCGCTTACCCATCTTGGATACGGATACAGATACGAATACGGATATACCTTGGTAAGGAAAATTCATATTCATATTCGCTAAAATCGGATACGGCTACGGATATACATACGAATATATAAACGGGTATGCATGCGGATACAAAACGGATATGAGAAAACTAGATAGTATTGAAAAAAAATATAGTTCATGTGATACAAAAGAGTTTAGTAATACGTTAATTATATCTAAAAAGCTAAGATTATATACATCTTGATCATCAAAATTAACCTCAAATCCATAATATAAGGATTAAAACTATCGTAACAGTATGAGTAATATGTATTCGGATATTTCGGATACAGTTCCAGATATTTTACTATAAAATCATATCTGTAACCATATCCTACCGGTTATAGATTTGAGTAACCATATCCATATCCTAACAGATACAGTTATAGATATTTACGGATACAATTTAGCACCCTTAATTTCTATACACAATTAGTTATTTATAAAAAAAAAGAATTTCTATACGCAATTAGTGCACTAATCCGAGATTTTTTAAAACCTTTTTGATGCAATATTAACCGAGCAGACAAGAACTAACATGATGCATGCAAATGAGATGCTCTGAATCATAAATATGACAATTGAATTCTCCAAATCTGTCTCTCATTCTCCAATTGAATGGCTTACAGCAACTGCTCATGTGTGAGATATTCCAACAAATTTTGCGCTACTCTCTTTTTACCCTAGACAACATCCCACGTGCGCCACATGCTATGAGCTAGCGTGATAGTTTCTCTCACTTCTTGCATATCATCATGAAGAAATAACTATGTTTTCTTTTTCTTCTTCTCATTTTTCTACTCTCCCAACAACAATAAAAGAAGTGGTAGGCGGTATAAAAAAAATACAAAAATATTTTGAGGATTTGGGCTCTTATCAGCAACACCACTTGTAAAGTGCTCACCTCATGCATCTTTATTTCACATCCTTGCATTATTAATCTAATCAAGGGCACAATCCTGTGAAAAGATGGAATGCTTTATCAGCAAATTATTTGTTTAGTATTATGCCCATAACAAACAATTATTTGCCAATCACACCATATTCTAGGTAAGGCAACTTTATAAAAAGGATGGCTACCCTTTAAGTACTCTAACTTGCATTATAATTACAAAACTACTCAATTGTTTTGTTAGTTAATTAAAGCTTGGTTCCATGACAAAAATTAGAGCATGAACTGAAGTTAGAATATGTTGTGCACTAGTACACCATTCACAAAAAGTATAGACCAAGTGGATGTAGATTATCCTAAAGAGCCTTATCTTGTGCTCATGCTCTATAACCAACTTCATCATATTTGAATGGGGGTTAATGACCTTTAATTGAAAGCCAATTAGCCCAAGTGTTTGAACATATGCTTATGAAATAACTCGAACTTATGCTTCGCATCACTTTTGGCCTTGTTTAACATACCCATCTCAACGTCGTCAATTGTATGTGAACACAATACCAAGCTTCACCTTCAATACTTTTATGTATACAGTATTTTTCTATAAAAATAAATCCTTCTAGCTAGTATATATTTGATTAAAGGAGAGAATACTAGTAACTAGCTAGGAATCTCAACCCTTTTATTTCATTCTCTTGTTGCTATCATGGAATGTCAAACTCATAAGATAAGGTGAAAAGGTGATTGCCAGCTAATTCACTCACTCGATCACTTTCATGCTTGCCATATTTTACCTTGATATCCAATTCTAAAGAAGGTTCATTTGTGCCATAAAATAAATTTTAGGTGCATTAACCCACAATTCTATTTGTGGAAGGTAAGTCGCCTCCCCCTAACTTTGTCATTAAACAACGGTGGGCTATCCTATTTAGGCGTTCGCGTGAGGTTTAGTATCTTTCATCAACATGGTACGTCTCAAAAATGGGATTTGTTCAACTTTATAGTATGATGATTTCAAAACAATAATAGATATAGGTTCACCATTGATGTAAGCTTTATATTAATGGACAGAGTAGCTACGATTATTGGTATCCTCTTTCTTTCATATATAAATAGAATTGAAGTCTAATCCAATTTATTCAAATAGATTAATAGAGTAAATATAAATCGGGATGTGTTTGGTTTGATGTAGTAGGAATCCTATGTTCCAACTATACCAGTAATTAAGAAAATCTTATTTGGTTAGATGCTATTGCAACAATAAAATAAACCTAAAATAGGAGTATCAGAACAACACTCAAATTCAAGAGTGTTCCAACAGCATGAATTTGAACAGCATGCTATTGCAACTGCATCAAAAATTAATTTAAAAAAAAATCTTGTTTGGCTAGATGTTGTTGCAACCAGGGGCAGATCTACATTTGCCCCTGGGGTGCAGTTGCACCCTTGAATTTTTAAAATTTTGTATATAGTCCGATAAGTTTTTTCAATCTGCACCCCCAAAAGATTTTAACAATTTCACCCCAACTAGCTCTAATACAACAATATACGCACAAGCCCATTAAGTTTTTAGCCAGCCAACCAACCAAGTCCATCTAGTCTTTCAGCCAACTAACAAATAGGCTAAGAAATATAAAGCCCAAATATACAAAAAAAAAAAAAAAAAACTTAAACCCAAAACCAAAACCTGAACCCAATACCCAATACCCAACACTAACTCTCTCTCCCATCTCCCTTCTTTCTCTCAAGAGTCCAGAGACCCAAAATCCCCTAAAACTTCAAACCCTAA
Organism: Asparagus setaceus; assembly: GCA_012295165.1. Lineage (NCBI taxonomy): Eukaryota > Viridiplantae > Streptophyta > Magnoliopsida > Asparagales > Asparagaceae > Asparagus > Asparagus setaceus. The sequence continues at coordinate 30,314,046 of CM022703.1, forward strand.
CCCTCAGCCAACTCCCATTTGCACCGCATCCACCGCCCAAGTTTCACGGACCTCGAGGCCACCATCAGCCACGAGCCCCCCACTGCACTCACACCCACCACCGTCCATTCCTCCATCTCTCCTCAACTTCTCACCAATGTCAAGTGAGTTTAATTTTTTTTTTTGAATTGTGTGTTTAAAGAGTTAATATGGGTTTTTTTAATTGCTAGTTCACACATTCACTTGCTAGCATCTATGATTGGGGGATACAATTCAAAATTTTCAATATGCTAAGAATATGCAATAAATTAGGTTTTTTGTCAAATATTTTCTTCAGTTATATTAAAATTTGAAATATATTAAAGTGTAAAAGGATTTTCTAGTTAATGGATTGTTATTTATTTTGAGAATTTGAGTCATATAAACATTGTGGAAAGTCAAATTGTGAGAATCGGTCATTAAATATTTAATCTTCGATAAAATTATTTAGTGAATACAAAGTGTTTGCTCTATGAATTTGATTTTGATATGTATTTGTTAATGTTATGTACTCAAATGTTTTAGAATCTATTCAGCAATGTTGGATTTTGTAGATAACTTTTACTAGCAAGTATATATCTTTTGATTTCATTAATGGAAGTAAATTATTAGTAAGAATACGCATTTTTGTCTTTCTATCTCATCACAGGTTAAAATATGGTGCAATGAACTGCTAAAAGTCTTTCCATTACTGAGAACATTTCTACTAGGTACTATTATTTTATAATATTAGATTTTATATTTAGATAAATAGATACTTGTTGTCCGTCCCCCCAAGGAAAATTTTCTGGATCCGCCCCTGCTAACTTGCATTATATTTACAAAACTACTCAATTGTTTTGTTAGTTAATTTAAGTGGTTAGAACTATGTAGCTTTAAAGCTTGGTTCCATGACAAAAAATTAGAGCATGAGCTGAAGTTAGAATATGTTGTACACTAGTACACCATTCACAAAAAGTATAGACCAAGTGGATGTAGATTATACTAAAGAGCCTTATCTTGTGCTCATGCTCTATAACCAACTTCATCATATTTTCAATGGGGGTTAATGACCTTTAATTGAAAGCCAATTAGCCCAAGTCTTTGAACATATGCTTATGAAATAACTCAAACTCATGCTTCGCATCACTTTTGGCCTTGTTTAACATACCCATCTCAACGTCGTCAATTGTATGTGAACACAATACCAAGCTTCAACTTCAATACTTTTACGTATACGGTATTTTTCTATAAAAATAAATCCTTCTAGTCTATATTTGATTAAAGGGAGAGAATACTAGTAACTAGCTAGGAATCTCAACCCTTTTATTTCATTCTCTTATTGCTATCATGGAATGTCAAACTCGTAAGATAAGGTGAAAAGGTGATTGCCAGCTAATTCACTCACTCGATCACTCTCATGCTTGCCATATTTTACCTTGATATCCAATTCTAAAGAAGGTTCATTTGTGCCATAAAATAAATTTTAGGTGCATTAATCCACAATTCTGTTTGTGGAAGGTAAGTCGCCTCCCCCTAACTTTGCCATTAAACAATGGTGGGCTATCCTATTCAGGCGTTAGCGTGAGGTTTAGTATATTTCATCAACATGGTACATCTCAAAAATGGGATTTGTTCAAATTTATAGTATGATGATTTCAAAATAATAATAGATATATGTTCACCATTGATGTAAGCTTTGATATTAATGGACAGAGTAGCTACGATTATTGGTATCCTCTTTCTTTCATATATAAATAGAATTGAAGTCTAATCCAATTTATTCAAATAGATTAATAGAGTAAATATAAATCAGGATGTGTTTGGTTTGGTGTAGTAGGAATCCTATGTTGTTCTAACTATACCAGTAATTAAGAAAATATTGTTTCGTTAGATGCTGTTGCAACACCAAAAGGTTGTTGCAACAACAAAATAAACCTAAAATAGGAGTATCAGAACAACACTCAAATTTAATAGTGTTCCAACAGCATGAATTTGAACAACATGCTATTGCAACTGCATTAAAAATTAATTTTTAAAAAAATCTTGTTTGGCTAGATGTTGTTGCAACACCAAAAAGTTATCGCAACAACAAAATAAATAAAAAATAGGGGTGCTGGAACAACACTCAAATTCAAGAGTGTTCAAACACCAAAAGTTGAAACAATAAGGTATTGCAAAAACATTTGTTATTCTAACTCCTCCCAACCAAATTAATCGTAGGTGAGACTCGCACTATCATATGCTAACATCCACGTTGTAGGCATAACAAAGTTTGCTTGCAAAGTTTTATCATCTGAAAATTGAAAGCTAAACCTGATTAAGAATGTTATGGTTAAGTCTTTGTGTTAACATAAAACTAAAGTCAAAGTCAATGTAAAAATATCAATTAAATGGGAGATAACCAACATATGAAAGTTCAAGTCTAATTAGACTATGAGATTATGTTGTCTTTGGCTTTTCTACAGCTAAAAAAAGTGAAATACGCTTTCTCAGATGATAGAGAAAGAGGGTTAGAGTTGATATGTTACTTTATAAAACCTTCAATCCTGATTATTATAAATAGTATGATTTTAGAGAATCTTTTCATAGATTTAAATTAGTTTAACAAAAATAACTTATATGGAAAACTAATAATTTTAAGATATGAAAGGTTAAGGACCAATATCTTTACAAGAAAACATAAAAAATTAACCACTTTCACATATGGACACATCATCTGGTATTACATTTCAACGTTATGTATTTTTGAAGATACAAAGCTCAGAGTACATTTCTAATGGGAACATTTTCCTTACCACTGTTTATAGCCCACAGCGTAACTGGGCCACAATGAGCCAATAAGTTATTAAAATTGGAGCCTTGGACCTAAAAGCCCGTTAAAGGGAGGGCAAAGGGTAGTAAATAGGGGTGCCAAACGGTTCGGATATATCCGAACCGATCCGTATCCGTATACGAACGGATGCGGATATGATAAGCTATTTTCAAAACCGGGTGGATACGGATTCGGATACGGATTCGGTTTTGATTTTTTTTTCGGATACGGATTCGGATACGGATATGAGAGTAAGATTCGGATGCGGATACGGATATCCGCAATTTGGTTAACATATTGGATTCGGGTCTATTTGATATCCAAAGTTCTAAACCCGTAACCGCAATTTAATATCCAAATCCAAAGTTCTCGAAAACCCCATCTTCCCCATCGTTTCCTCAATTCCCAAACCCCCTCAACCCGACACCTGCTCCAGCGGTTCCCAAACAGCTTCCTCGCCCTCCTCCGCCTCAAGCACCGCCTGCCACGTGGACGGATTCCGACGAGCTGGGCCTGCTTCGGGCCGTGCTCCGGCCGCTCCAGCACCTCCATCGCCGATTCCCCTCCTCCCCCTCCACTTGATTCGGCACTCGACCGCCCTCTCAACCTTCGCAGCCGCTCCGACTCCATCGCCGACTCCCTCCATCTCCGACGCGCTCCTCCACGAGGAGGACCAGCACCCAAGTCAGCCGCCGTCCATCCGCGCTCCTCCACGAGGCTAATTTCTTGGTTTGTACTCTTCTCATCTAAATAACTGGAGGTTGCACAATTTGGCATATTATTTTTACAGTTATATATATGTCCATAGCACCAAGATTAAATATTTGTTGATGTTATTTCTGATTTGAGGTAGGTTAATCAGAACTCTCTCCATTTGAGATATTTCGCCTTAATTTCTATGTACACCTGGTTCTAGTGGGTACTGGTCAGGATTCCAACCACATACATTTACCCATTGGATTGTAATTTATACGTAGGTGTACTAATTCATATCCGATTTGTATCATTTTGTCAAATATCCGTTTCATATCCGTGACCGTATCCGATCCGATTCTCTAATATCCGAACCGTATCCGTTTCCGATGAGTGCGGATATGGTTAAGGTTTTTTCTTACTGAAGATAATCCGTATCCGTATCCGTTTATAGAAAACGGATATGGATATGATAAGTGCCATATCCGAACCGTATCCGCTCCGTTAACACCCCTAGTAGTAAACCTTCCTTTTTTTTGGCTTTCTGAAGTTTGGAATTTCCTTCGTCAGGTAACATGGCCAATTTTGGTAAAAAAAACTAGGGTTAGGATTTTTTAGATTTATGAAGAAAGATTCAATATATGTTATTTATTAACTGGGCCTTAGGCCATATTAAAACTTATTTGGGCCCACCATTTGCGGTTCCATTTCGAAGCAGGCTTAACATTGATCCCAAAGTTCTTGCCCAAATTAAAATAAATTAAAAAAGAAAAAAACGAAACCGCCAACGATTTCACGTCGAAGCCGATCTAAAACCCCAACCTCCTCCCGTTTCCCTCCTTCGTCTTCCTCCACCACCTCTACCCCTCTCTCCTCTCTCGCCTCCGTCCACCACTCTTCCTCTCGCCGCTGCTGCTCGTCTCTTGTAGTCGCCGCCGCTGCATCTTCCTCCTCTTGTCGCTGCTCCTCCCTCGTCACTGCTCCGGCCACCTCCGACTTGATTAGGTAAATTGTTTTAATCTAATTTTTTTACTTTTTTTTTCGATTCTTTTTTGCTGCTGATTTTTTATTTGATCTGATTCCCTCTTGTGAATGGTTGATTAACTATTTATTTTAACTTTTTAGTTTTATGTTCACAACTTCACATCACAGTCCTCACTTAAGTCTATTTTAGCTAGGTAACTTAGTTTGTTGTTAACTTAATTCATAACTAGTTAATTAAATTAATAATAAAACGGTAACAATTAGTGCATGATTGATTATGTTGGACATGTTGGTGATTCTTAGTATTTACTATTTTGGCTATTGTTTGTCAATTATTTTAATTAAATAATTAAGAAAAAAGAAAAACGCCTAGGCTCTAGGCCCCGAGTCAAATGCCTAGGTCGCCTAGCACTTTCTGTAACATCTAAACTCATGAGAGCTAGTCTTAATATTGCGCTCCCACCCTTCCCGCAGTCTAACATAGCCCCAAGTGTTCTTGCAAGTTCTCAAACACAATCTATCGACGTTATTGCCAGCGGGGGAGCCACAATGGTGTCTAGTGGTGGCATAGGACAACACTAGATTGTCTACTTTATACATATTTTTATTTCTTTTTTACTTGTATTTACTACTTAGGACACCATCAGAATTAGGTTAGGGCACCATTAAAAAAGATAAAATTATAAAATTATCATTATAGATTCCCAAATACAACCATAATAAATTACATGGGGACATCATTAGGACAAAATCGTGGTTTGCCACTACCCATTGTCCATGAGTTTTAGCTCCCATTGCCCATTGGTTTTGGCTCTGTCACAAGTGAAGATGAGGGGATGAGTTTTTTTCTTTCTTTTCTCTCAAAGACATTTTACTTATTTGTTATTTACATGTAGCAAGGTCCATTAGAAAAATCTAGATGCTTAGGAGAGCGATGTGAGACACCCAAAGTTTTGAGGGACATGCTTTTTCTCCTCTCAATGACATTTTAGCTATGTGTCATGTACTAGCAGGGTTCTATTGGAAAATTTTCAACGTTGGGGGTGAGTGAGACGCTTAAAGTTGGGTTGTTTGGTGCTAAAAAAAGTTTAGGGGGTTTGGTGGGAGACTCCCAAAGTTTGTGGGGTTTTGTGAAATTTACCCTTATTATTGTACTGCATGTGATTCAAATATTCGTGAACCCGAATCCGACCTTGGTCCAGTTCTACTTTAAACCAGTATAGTGTTGGACCATCATCCCTTTGGTCCAACACTAAACTGGTTTTATGGTCTCTTTTTTGCCTAAGAAAAACTGGGCCAGAACTGGTCTAGTTTTTTCCAATCAAAAGCAAACCCAAAACTGGGCCAGGTTCAATCCTGGCCCAAGTTTAGGAGTTTGCCAGACACATCCTTAGGCTCTATTTGGGAACCCAGATATGGGCCCTTGATTTAAAATTTAGGGTATTTCAAATACAAATTCCATGTTTTGGCTTCAGTTTAGACTTGGATTTTAAATCCAAAATATTTTACAACATAGATTTTAAAGCCTTAAACCTTTGATTTCAAATTACAGTCCAACGATTCCAATGCGTGGTATTTGTCTAATCCCGACCCCGTTTCCTCTTCTCTCTTAAAATTGCGATCGGTCTCTCTCTCCCCGTTCCTCTTTTCTCTCAACAACTCTCTCTCCTCTCTTTCTCTCTCCCCTCGAGCCCTAATCCCCCTCTCAAGAGTCGGCTGCAAACCCTAATCGGACTGTTCGATGTCTCGCTAGGGTTTTCATCTCCTCTCTCTCCCATCTCTAATCACTGTTATGCATTAGGGTTTGGTGATCTTGATGGGCTTTTGACTAATTCCAGCAATTAATAATGCTTATTGCTAATTGTTGTGAATGATTGCAATTATAGGAAAAGTTTTGGGGAAATCCTCTCTGTCCGAGCTAAGGGAGCTTCTCTAGTCTCTAATTTCAAAGGTATAAACAATCTTTTTTTTAATCACGATTTAGTTGAATTGAGCGACCTTCATTATCTGCAAAATTTTGGATAAGGTGGTGATGTCTTGAGATCATGTTTTCTGGTTGTAGTGAAGTATATTTCGACTATTGCACTTTATGATGACATAACTGAGGATGTTGTTTATTTACCTTTGAGAGGTTACCAGTGCATTCTCTAGATAACATTAGGTATGGAGTCTGAACTGCTGCCATAATTATTTTGGTTTGTTGTATTCGCTTCAACTACATTGACAACAATCCTCTGATGTGCTCATAGTTTGCTTTGTTGTTGGGTGGTTATTTTTTTTAAGAGAAGCTTGAAATTAATGGTAGGCAGGAATTTATCATTGTGAAAGCAACTAGTGTTTTCTAATAAATTTTGAGAGTTGAGGCCACTGTGAAATGTTTTCACAAGTTAGGCTGTGGTTTATGAATTTTAGATCTTCTATAGGTTGAAATTTCATAGTAATGAAGTATATATGTTGTGACTAGCATGCATGTTGCCATGTGAACTTTGAAGTGTTAGGATAGCTAAGTTTAATTATTGTCATTTTTATTACTTTCAAGTTACTATGTCATATGATGTGGTTTTAAGTATCATTGTTTTAAATATCCCCGACATTCCCCGATATATTGCCCAATATATCCTTTTACAGGGCTTACCGCAACTGATGGTCTCTAAATATCCTTTACCTCTTTTTGGCTATTTTGGGTGATATATCCCCGATATGGCCGATATATCAGCTGATATGTTGGCCGATACATCCTTTTATATGGCTTGTCGCAAATCAATATACCGTGTTTGGCAATTTCGGGCGAGATATCATGATTTTCCCATTATATCAAATGATATTTTGGCCTTAAAAAATCACACTAAATGTTGCAACATTGCTTTGTACTTTTGTTTGTTTTACAAGGTTGATTAGTGATCCTAAACATATATTATTTTTATTTTGTATTCTTAGATTTCATTAAGTATGATGAGATTACATTTTAGTGCATTATACTGTATATGCAAACATCTGTTGTGGCATTCCGATATTTACCACATATTCCCGATATTTTCCTGATGTCCGCAATCCGATATGAATTTTGACCATCCGATATTTCCCCGATATCTGTTATTTGAGACCTTGTTAAGTATTGCATTTGATTTAAAGAAGAGGGGTTGAGAGGGAGGGAGTATTTTCTTTAAACATGTATTTCAAACCAAAATTCATGTATGATAAAGTGTATCCAGACACTAGATTTGAAATCAAAGAGTTTAAATCCTTGAATTTAATAAAGAGATCCAAACAAGGGATTTACCAAATCATGGATTTCAAATCCTTCGATTTCAAATCTACCTCCCAAATCCAAATCTCATTTCTCAAACGCAACCTTATTTTATTTAGGGCTCGTGTTAGTTTATCCTAAAATTTTAGAGTCAATAAAACTTTTATGATGTAATAAGAAATTTCACACATTTTACTGTCTTGTTCAGAATCTATGGACGACATTTTCTCAGAAATCACAGGTGATGATTCTAGTCTTAGAATTTTTTTTATTTTTTTCAATTCATTAACCAAAGATTGCGTTTTTTAAATTTTATTATTATTTATGTTTCATGCAGATGATGATAGTTCGTTTCCACTTGCTACTACCACTGGTAATCTAGACTAGCAGTTTTTTTTCTAACTTAAAGTTTTATTTACTTTTGCTATTTTTAGCTAATTTTCCATTTGATTAAGAATAGTGAACAAGTTGAAACCCAAACCCCGCTTTAAACCGAAGAAACCAGCGGCAACCAGCTCCAATTCAACCGATTCTACTGGACCAGTAAGTAAAAATGAAGAAGTTAACCTCAGGCAGGTAATATTGACAAAAAATTAGAAATCTTGCCCCATTTCATATAAAGTTATGTGGTTTAATAAATTTTTATTTGCTTCTAGGATGCTGTAATTGAGTGTAAAGAACCACTCAGTTCAATCTCTGAGTCTAACAAAAATTCATCGGAGGTTGAGATAGAGGTTCCTCATGGCGAAACTCATGTTTCAAAGAGTGATAAGGTAGTTTCGAAGGTAAATGAGCTGCAATTATATCATTTGATGGTTAATATTTCAGTTGCCGTAAGACAATTTTTGAACGTTCTTTAAAAAAATTTGGCGTGCATCAGATGTCGACAGCGTTTGATGTGGAGATTGATCCGCTCATTCATCCCAATGCTTCCATGGGTAAGTTTAAGTGAAGGAATGCCTAAGATAAAGCTTTTATTTACTTTTTTTGAAATTGTTATACTGTAATTGTTTTTAACTTAATTTACCTTGAAGTTCTTTTGTATAAAGACACCTTAAGTCTCTATCTAATTTGCTCAGTCTTAGTATTGTGACTACAAAATATTTGATTTTTGTTTTGTTTTGTTGGTTTCATGTAGATGATGATGTTTTTCTTCCATCTGCTACTGCCACTGGTAACCCAACCTAGCAATTTTTAATTTATGTCCTAGTTACATGCTATTTTAGACTAATTTACTATTTGCTTAAGATATTTGTCTCTTCTATCAATTGGCAGCTACAATAGCGTACAAATCTCAACCCAAACCGTGCCTTAAACCCAAGAAACCAGCAGCCACATTCTCTAACTCATCTGCTGCTACTTGGCCTGTAAGTAAAAACGAAGAGGAAAACCTCAGGCAGGTAATATTAAGGAAAATTATGAATCCTAGCCCATTTCATATGAAATCATGTAATTTAATAAGTTCTCATTTGCTTCCAGGATGTTATAGTTGAGTGTAAAGAACCATCTATTGTTTCAACGTCTGAGTCTAACATCAATTTCTCGGATGCTGTTGTAAGGAGAGAGTCGGAGGCTGAGAAAGAGGTTCCTCATGGCGAAGCTCATGTTTCAGAGGTAAAGTGAGTTGTGACTATATTATTCTATGATTAATGTTTCACTTCCCCTAATAACAAACTGAATTTCCTTAAAAAAATATTTGTAATGCATCAGGTGTCGACAGAGGCTCACGTGGAGGTTGATCCACTCTTTCATCCCGATGCGCCCATGGGTAAGTGTGGGTAAAATGAATGCATAAAATAAAGTTCTGTTATTGATTTTTTTTTGGAAATTGTTATAATTTATATTGAAGTTCTTCCATACAAGAATACCTAGTCAGTTAACTAAACAAAGATGTTTTATTAGTAATTAAGTTCTAGAATTTAATTTAAAAAATTTATTGTTCAGGATAGGAAGTTAGACGTATACCTTGGTCTCGATGTATCTATGAACTCAGGGATGGATCCGCTTAGAATAGAAATTTTATAGGTTCCGCACAAAATTTAAATTTTCACCAACCCAAATAAGTTTTAATAGGTACCCACAAAGTCAACAGGTTGGGTTTTGAACAAAAAGAAAAAAATTGCCTGATTCCTCAAATTAAAGGTATACACAGAATCAAATTAAAGGTATACACAGATTCCCTCAATCCGCTTCGCTCCCCCATGAAATAAATTAGCTATTTTTTTTATCTTCTCCGGGTTCTCCTTTTTGTCTTCTCCAATCGAGAAAACAGAGGTTGTCGTATTCTCTTTCTGGTCTTCCCAATCAAGCATCAATTGGTAATCTACTCAACTCCATTGCATTCCTTCTTCTCTAGGGTTAGGGTTTTCTACTTCTAGCTCAGTTGTCAGTACTTAAATGTAAAGAAACCCTAACCAATTACTCTGCCCAAAATTTGGATTTTTCCAGAAATCATTGGTGATTCTTGCGGATAGAGTTTTCCCCAAATTATTGTTGATTCCTGCGGATAGAGATTTAAGAGTTTTTGTCCCAAATGCATGTTGATTTTTTCGCAAAAATTTGTATAAAGAAGTTTCAGTTTAATTCATTTGTCTATTGTATTTGTATAAACAAGTTTCAGTTTAATTCAGTTTAATTCATTTGTCTATCGTATTTTATTTGAAAAGTTTCAAATTTTGTAGAACTAGTACTTGTTTGGTTGGTAAATTACAGTATTTGAAGAACTATGGATGAGATGACAAATTGCCGCCTGTTCTATATATGTTATGTTTCTATTTGTCAATAGCTTGCTCTATCACTAGTGCCATGTGATGCATCTCTTAAACCATTTTATTTTCTTCTAATTCTGGTGAGGGAAATGAAAATGTGTTGATGTCAAAATGATAATGAAAAGACTTATGTGTTGAGATCTTTGTGTGTGCTTTTATTAAGTAGACTTTATATTATAAAAGTTATGAATTTATATGTATAATTATATATGTGCCCCATAGGGAAAAATTATGGACCATGTATGAACTAATAAATCTTGAAATACATTGATAACGACTAAAATAAGGTCCAAAGGAAGTAAAATTTAGAAACTATTGATGATTTACGTAAATTGTAAGCTATACATTGTAGGTGATAATAAATGCAAACATAATCAACTTAATATGATATGGACCCCACCAAGGGCATTTTGGTCACATCACAAAGTCCAAAGGATCACAAAATTGGTTAAGGGAATAAGGACCCGAGTCTAAGGCTAAAATACATTGGAAAAGGAGCTTAAAAGTCAAAAATCATCATTTGTGTGCCCAGAACTATGGGGCACACAAAAGATGAAAATGCTAACGACCCAGCATGGGGGCACAAGCACAGGGGGCACACAAGTGTAGTGGGGCGCGCCCAGAACAAAATCCAAGAAGATGGTGAGAAAACAACAATTTGATGAGATAACGACTAACTCTAGAAGATTACATCATCATACAAGATCAAAAGAAGATTAGTAAAAGAGGTGTCACAACGATTTTGTGCCCCACACTTGTGCACCTCACCCTTCAAGTACACAAAACAGCAAAGTTTCTTGGAAGCCCACCAATTTTTGTCTTATTCCAACGCGCCTCAGACCAAAAGGCTGTCATTCTGACACCGTACCCCCTAATAGTGCCAAAAAAGAAAGTTTCCTCAGCAGATAACTTCTGAAGAGTTGTTAGAAGGGGTGCACAAAGGGGGGTGCACAAGGTGAAAGTTATGATGAGGGCTGCAATGATGAAAACCCCATTTGCCTATAAATAATAAACCCCCTCCCACACTCAAAAGGCTCCTCTTATTGCTCTAACTTCTGCTCATTTCCTCAAGTGGCAAAGTTCTTTGTCCTCTATTGCGCCCCACACTTGTGTGCCCCCTACGAGCTTGAGTTTTTCTCAAGTTCACCAAGAGTTCATCGACTCTTGTTCTCATTCGTCGGGTGATCTAATCACTCAGGGACCAAGGGAATCACACTTAGAGATTGATCATTCATCTCCAAAGTCTCAACAACAAAATTGGTGTTTGTGTGGTCAACGAAATTAAGAATTTAGACCCTATCGACACACCTCCCTCGAACCCCTATTCATCATCGACGAAGACGGCTACCAAGTTCAACTCATCCTCTCCGACAACATACACATATGCAATCAATTAAGGATGTTTAGTTTTCTGCCAATATCAGTGTTATAGAATTAAAAACAACATTGCTAATTATGTCTGGAATTTATCAAACTGGAAGATTTTTAATGATTGGAAGATTTTATTTTCTCAGGTTAGCACTGCTTTTATTCAGCCTGCTAAGTGATGGGAAAATTCTGATCTAATCAACAACCTAAATTCACAAAACTAATCTCTACATCCTTCAATTCAGATGATAATATGCATCATGCTTCTGTTGCAGACGCCTACATGTTATCAGTTATGATTCAAATTCATGTTGTTATTCCTATTGCTGACGCACTACTTGAAGGAGAAAAGTGATTATGTTACCTCATAGTACTTCTTTAGGTGTTGCAGAGCCTGTCAGTGCTTCACACCTGTGCTCAAGCGGCTCTGTAGCAATGGATATTTCGTCTGTAGTTAGTGAGGCCCAAGAAGCAGTCAACTTATCTAGCGGATTATTGTCCCATGAAGTGGCTTCTCAAGATATTTCTCAAGTCTCCAAGAGGGAGGGAAACTCGCAAAGTGATCCGGCCAAACCAGAAAAAGAGGTAGTTATTATATTTTATTATCTAGTTTATGCTATGTTCTGTACAATCTCAAAATATCTGTTCTATTTTCAGGCAATGCCAGTTCTCTCAGGCATGGAATTGCATGATGATATTTTCTCAGAGTCCACTGATATTGCTGGTAAGAAGTGACCAACAAAAAATTAATATTTTGTTGTTTTAGTGGAGAAATAATCATGCATGTATGTGAAGCGAGATTTACATTGAGCAACTGAAATTGTTGGGTTCCGACTTTGTTCTTTTTTCTCTGTGATTAGTCCAAATAGCAGAAGATTGTTATGTTTTTGGTTTGCTTTTCTGTAGATTTTAACATGATTTTGGTGTTACTTTTGCAGTAAAAAATGTAGGCAAATTTCAACCAAAGGCTGGTTCACGACCAAGAAAGCAGGCCAAGTCTGTGTCTTTTATTCTCCCTGATGCTGCTGCTACTGCTGCTACTGCTGCTACTCCTGTTGAACCCGAGTCTGTTTCAAAACCAAACGAAGAGGAATCCATGTCTTTATCCTTTTCTCCTCCTGATTCTGATAAGGCTTCACATACACCATCCATAATCTCTGATAATGTGGACTTTCAGTTGGATCAAGGAAGCGCAAATGAGGTAAATTTCTATTTATGATGTACTGCACTTTGTTTCCTGTAGTGAACTAGTGATAACCTGTTCTTATTCATGCATTGCATGTTTTAGAAGCTAGCAGACTTCTCAGACCCTGAATCTTTTGAGAGTATTCTCCCCGCATCAGATTCAGTATCAGGTTCAAAAAGAGCTCAACAAAAATATTTTTAGTTTTTCATATACATGCTGTATCCGCTTCTTATATTCATATTGTTCTCTTCTGAAATTGTCAGGGAAGGTTGCGCGTAAACTCCAGCCCAGGCGTGGTGCCAAGACCAAGACCAAGACCGAGAAATCTAATAGCTCTGATAATACCAATGGTGTTAAGGAGACTAGTTCACATTTGGAGTCTCTTCCTATGAACACTGAAGCATTAGAAAATCATAATCTGTCTGTCGCAACTGAGACTCTCAGAAGTTTGACTGATGAACAGGCAGAGCCTGTTGAAATGTCTTCCATTGAAGCTGGATCACCAGAGTTTGAAACCATTGATACATTGGATGGAGATGTAAGACTCTTTTGATAAAACTATCTCATGTTTCTCCCTTATTTATCCATATTTTCTTTTCTGATCATGGAATATATATATGGCTAATCAAGTACAGCCCTGGCATGATGAAGAACAAGCTGAAGCAGAAAATCGGGATGTTGAAACCTTAAACAACTCTCAGATGGATGAAGACCTTAATGATGATGATTATAGGCGTGAAGATAAGCCCAAGCAGAAAAGGCAACCGAAAAGAGTAAAGAAGCAGATGACTGATGCCCAGGAACCATCTAAAAGGCTCAAAAAGACCTTCAAAGAACCTGATTCCACAAAAGCAGAACCACCAAAAAAGAGGTTTCCTCATGGGACTCGACGGAAGAGAAGGCAATGTATGTCTGTACTTCACACTTTCAAATGTTTCAGAACTACCTCGAAGAAGCCTTTGAAATTTCTTTTTCTTAATGTTTTATAAATTTACTGTTAGTGGACAAGGCTTTGCTGGAAACACCTGACTACGAGATTGACCGTAGGCAGATAGCAATTAAACAGCTGATACTATTAGGAGAGGCTAATGAGAAAAATGCGGTAAGTCGTGTTTTTTTTTTGTGTGGTTAACCTTTTTAACCTAAGAAAATTTTGGTCATTAACATTTCTACTAGTTCTTGTAGAGTAAAGAAGCCACTGCTTCGGGGAATAATGGAAGGTATGAAGTCTTTCTAGCATGAACTATTGTGGAAATGAATATTGAAGTATGCCACTTTTTGCGTAATAGTTAATGATTGATTCATACTCAGAATAGATTAGCATTTCTTATTATCTTTAACATCACAATGAATGTTTCATAGCAAACCGCTATGATATGCAGGATACTTCCACCGCCTACGAATTGGCTCCATGAAACACTTGGACACTATATGAGTGACCTCAATGTTCGACACTTCCAAATATGTAAAATTATTCACCTAAAAATATGTATAGAATGAAGTACATTATTTCCCCTTTGATAAAGTAAATGAATGCATAAACTGTTTGACTATGTTAGGTTATTTCCTGAGATGAACAGTAACCAAATATGTTCCACGTGAATTAAATATACATATATGGTCATGTTCACGTGTCTGATTTTTGGATTATTGTCATTTTCAAACTTGTGACCAGTCAGTGTAATGAGTAAATAAGAAGGCCTGAAATCTTAGTACAGGTTGCAGTTTATATTTGCCTTTATTGGTATCAGTACTAGGAGTTTTGGTGGTTTCTTCCATATCAGAGTTATTGTAAATGATAAAGTAGTATTTAATCACAAGCTTTCTACCCGTCCACCTAGTCTTCTTTTTTCTCTGACACAATATTAATTCATTTTGTTTCTTCCCTTGAATCTACTATTACATTAGTAAGCCAATGTCGACAGTATTTTTACTGATTATGGATGGATCCGTTGGCATGTCTAAACTTTGATACAACACAGCTGATATGTATTGACCAATACTTCAAACTTTGGGAACACATTCATAGATATCAGGTAAATTACAATGACTATTGTTTTGTAAGAGCTATTCCGGTCCCAAACTCACATTTACTATGCAACCATATGACAATCTGACTAATGAAAAAAGAAGCAAAGGAACTCATCTCAACTGAGTTTCCCAGGAGATTGCTCAGATTGTGCTTAGGCTATGTCAGGTAAGGTGGGATTGGATCAGGATGGTTCCATTTATATTGTTTTAGGATGGGCTGTATGGTTTATAGATTAATGAGTTAAGTAATAACATGCTTTGTTTCAATAAACTCCATAACTACAGTCATTACTCCTATATATCCTAAGATCATGCTTTTGTCAACATCTGATGCAATTTATAATTTACTATCATCTCTCCATGAACTCTGTTTTCATTTTTCACTTAGTTTCCTGAGAAAGAGTCGTAGATCGTCCATGACTTTTATAGTTAGGTATATAAAGTTTGAACCTGATTTTGTATTGGGTTAGAAACATAGTTCGCGCTGCCCAGCCTCTGATCTGTGCCTTGCTTTGCCTGTGACTGTATTAGCATTTCTTCATGCCAACTAAAGCTGACTTACATAAATTTTAAAAAAATTACCGTTATGGAAGGGAATTTGTCCTTGACCCATTATAAATTGGAAAGAATGCTTCTTCATATGTTATCTTGAGAGAATTTCTTTTTCCTTTTTATAAAGTATATACTTGATGCAGGTTTATTCATTAATATATAGTTTCATTACAGCAACATTGGTTCTTTTCCAAGTGATACTCGTTATGACCCAGACAATCCTTTCGATGAGGACCTAGACCGTAACGCTAACGCTGAGGAAGAACATCTAAATAGACTTAGAAGCACCCCTAAAGTGAACTATCACTCTCATATGACTAAGCTACAACGAGGGAAATGGTCAAAATCAGAAACAGAATTGTTCTACGAGGTAACTTAATGATTTAGTCACTTAATGTTTTTATTTATGTTAGAGGGACTAGATAATTCGAGGTTAATGACCAAATAGTGCTCGAAAGTCACTTTTGCTAGAGATTTCTGACATCTGATTCTATCAAATTTATGTTAAAAATTCTCATTCTTTTTATGCTTTTTTGTTACCAACTACCACCAGTGGTAATGTTTGCTCCTAAATTGTTATTCATATTCCGGTTGAATGCTGCCCCAGGCTATTCGTCAGTTTGGAACAGATTTTGGAATGATTGAAAGGCTGTTTCCTAATAGAACACGCCATCAAGTGAAATTAAAATTCAAGAGCGAAGAGCGCAGACACCCTTCAGAACTTCGTGACGCAATGAGTCATCGTTCCAAAGGTTACTTCTTGCTTTCTTTGCTGCTTAAATTTCTAATGACTTTCCCTCACTTTCTGGCTCCTGAAGTTCAAAGTTCGGTACTATGTACTTCTTAGCACTATATTTGAAATAAAACTGATAGTTTACACTTTGGGAGCAGAGTAAGCCAAGGGACAATGAAGTAATGTAACCAGAATAAGTAATATAGAAATTTACCGTTATGGAAGGGAATTTGTCCTTGACCCATTATAAATTGGAAAGAATGCTTCTTCATATGTTATCTTGAGAGAATTTCTTTTTCCTTTTATAAAGTATATACTTGATGCAGGTTTATTCATTAATATATAGTTTCATTACAGCAACATTGGTTCTTTTCCAAGTGATACTCGTTATGACCCAGACAATCCTTTCGATGAGGACCTAGACCAGAAGCTAACGCTGAGGAAGAACATCTAAATAGACTTAGAAGCACCCCTAAAGTGAACTATCACTCTCATATGACTAAGCTACAACGAGGGAAATGGTCAAAATCAGAAACAGAATTGTTCTACGAGGTAACTTAATGATTTAGTCACTTAATGTTTTTATTTATGTTAGAGGGACTAGATAATTCGAGGTTAATGACCAAATAGTGCTCGAAAGTCACTTTTGCTAGAGATTTCTGACATCTGATTCTATCAAATTTATGTTAAAAATTCTCATTCTTTTTATGCTTTTTTGTTACCAACTACCACCAGTGGTAATGTTTGCTCCTAAATTGTTATTCATATTCCGGTTGAATGCTGCCCCAGGCTATTCGTCAGTTTGGAACAGATTTTGGAATGATTGAAAGGCTGTTTCCTAATAGAACACGCCATCAAGTGAAATTAAAATTCAAGAGCGAAGAGCGCAGACACCCTTCAGAACTTCGTGACGCAATGAGTCATCGTTCCAAAGGTTACTTCTTGCTTTCTTTGCTGCTTAAATTTCTAATGACTTTCCCTCACTTTCTGGCTCCTGAAGTTCAAAGTTCGGTACTATGTACTTCTTAGCACTATATTTGAAATAAAACTGATAGTTTACACTTTGGGAGCAGAGTAAGCCAAGGGACAATGAAGTAATGTAACCAGAATAAGTAATATAGAAGTGCAGTTCCCAATTGTTAAGTTGGAATTATCGGCTTACCCAATTGTTGAACTTGATTTTCTATAAGTGTAAAGAATCCAGGGTTTGAAAATAAATTTGGTGTGTAACATTTTCACTGCCTTCCATTGCTATCTTGATTTAATTAAAGGTTAAGTGTGCATAGACCCCCTGTAGTTCTATTTGTGTGGATAAGCCCCCTATATTTGCCCAATTATAGATAGACCTCCTCAGTGAACTTTTTCAACTCTTTTAAGAGAAAAAAATTGCAATTGGGGGTCTATCCTCACAATAGAACTACAAGGGGTCTGTCGACCTCAAAATTTTTTGACTCATTTAAGAGTCAATAAAAAATTCGCTCAGGGGGTCTATTTGCACAAGTAGAACTACATGGGGTCTGCCCTCTGTGGGGCGGTACTATAGGAGGTCTATCTGTTATTAACCCTTTGTTTAAAGTCAAAGTATCTTAAAATTTGTGGCAATTCCAAAATTATACTCTATACTAAAGTTAATGGGTAAGGAACAATTTTTAGCTACAATAAATCGTTTTTATAGTATGATGTTTTCCCTAAATAATCCCAAAAGCCAAGTAGCTCATTTGTTTAGAGCGTTTAGCTTAAAAATATAGGTTACAGGTTCGAAACTTGCCTTTGCCATATTTATTTTTCGAGATCTGAGTTATGGAGTTACGCGCTGTGCAAGCTGCAGCGCACCCCAATAGTTTAGCATATAGTTAAAGAAGAGATTTAAATAAAGGGCGTTTTGCATGTAAACCCACCTGTAAACCAATTTATTTTTAAGCCCAACCAACCGGCAAAACGACTATTTCCCCCTCTTTAGGACCAAAATACTCCATGAGATTGAATAAAAATAATATAATAATATTATGAGGTATAATAAAATGGTTTCTTTTGCCTTTAGATCAAAAGTTCTACACAAAGTTTTACATTCATTATTTTTAAATTCACCTTTTTCTTATAAACCCAAAGTCTAACCCCTATTAATTTTTAAATCCGCCTAGGTTCAAAATTCACCTTTTTCTTATAAACCCAAAATACTTCACACCACGTTTTACTCCATTAATTTAAACTTATCTACTTCCAAAAGGTTTTTTTCTATAAACCCAAAGTTTTACCCTCATTTATTTTTGAACCCAATCACTTCCAAAATCACCGCAAATTATCTGTAAATTTAGTTTATATTTTGAACCCAATCACTTCAAATTTTTATTTTGGACCCAATCACTTCCAAAAATGTTTTTTTGCCAATAAGTCACCCCTAGACCAAAATACATGGCAAATTATTTGTAAATCTAGTTTATATTCTAGCGGCTTATTATGTATTGTAAGTTGTGATATTTTGTTATAACTTGCAAACTATGTGGTTAGGCATATAATGCATTTTTAAACTAAATATTTAAACCATTCTTTTTTTCTTTTTTTCTTTCTTCACATGAATGTCGGGTCATCACAAGTTGTAGATGGTTTTTGTCGATAAATCAAGTTTTACCCTCATCTATTTTAACTTACATACTTCCAAAGGGTTTTTTGTCGATAAACCCAAAGTTTTACCTCTTTTATTTTAAAACCCAACACTTCCAAAGTCACTCTTACTCCCAAACTACTACTCCAAATTAATTTCAAACTCACTTTGTATTTCAACACTTTGGTATAAGGTGTAAGTTACTATATTATCTTGTAACTTTTATATTTTTCTCTAAGTTATGTATGCGGTGTATGTTTTAACCAAATGCTTAAGCCATTTTTGGCTTCTTTCTCACTTTAATATCGTGGCATCATAGATGAGTTCTTAATATATACACCTAAAGTTTTATTCCTATTTAATTTTATAATCATCTACCTCCAACAGTGGTTTTTTGTCTATAAACCCAAACTTTTGCAATCATTTACTTTTAAGCTCATCCACTTAGACACAAAATATTCAACCAAATTATTTTTAACTCACATTGTATTTCAACTGCTTGATACGGTGTCAATTGCTATATTTTGTTATTACTTGCTATAATTTTTCTTAAGCGATTAAAGATACGGTGTATTTTTAAACCAAATGCTTAAATAAAGTTTTTGGTTGTTTTCACACAAATGTTGCAACATCGGTGGTGAATTTTGTTTGGTGTAAAATCTCCTCTCGGATCTGTATTGTTCGAAATTTGTTTGTTTACAAATCAAGAATCGCTTTTACAACAAAGCGAAGGAAGACCCTTCTTGTTTAACGTGGGTTTGTCGGTGGCGGTAGGATGCCTCCCTCGATGCTCGAGCCGAGTTTGCTTCCCTTGGACGATCTGATCGATGTTGCGGTCGAGCTTCAGTACGCAGTAGAAGCTCTGACGTGATTGAGTTCGGTTCTATCCGAGCTTGCTTGGATAGGGCTACGATGCAAGAGTTTGCAAAGAGCTCGAGAGCCTCCAAATCTGAGGGTTCAGATGGAGTCTACTTCAACAATCCAAGCCTTCTCTCTTTCAGCCAGCCTCTTTTCAGCCTTCAACCCCTCCCCCAGCCTTCAGCCTCTTTTCTTGTTACCAAGGAGGCTTATAAATAGGCCAAGGGATGGGATAGGCCACCCCTTTGACTTGTGGGATGTGACCACTGATAGGTAAGGGGCACCATGTCCTCCTCTAGCTGTGGAGTATGACCACTGATGAGGTAATGAGAGCCATGCCTTATCATAACCCAGGATGTGCAAAGTGGGCGGGCAGGCGAGCCTTTCGAATGCTCAGGAGAGCTTGCGGGCGAGCTTGCCGAGCGAGCGAGATCAACTGGCGGGCCTCTTGCGGGCGTGCTTGATTCGTAGGCGGGGTCAACTGGCGGGCCCCTTACGGGCGTGCTTGATTCGCAGGCCAACGAAGCATGCATGCGTGGCTGAACTTGTCTAGGCGAGTTCATCCAATGGGCGAGCTTTGCCGAGCAAGTGGCCACCCCCTTTGACTTGTGGGATGTGACCACTAATGGGTGAGGAGCACCATGCCCTCTAGCTGCGGGATGTGATCGCTATAGGAGTAATGAGAGCCATGTCTCATCATTACTCAGGACGTGGAAAGTGGGTGGGCCCACTTCCCCAAGCCGCCATTGGCACCGTTCAGACAGGCGAGCGGGCGAGCTTGAGAGTTGTTCTAAATGCTCAGACGAGCTTGCCGGACGGGCGGGGCTAACTAGCGGGCCCCCTCAACGTATGAGGAGGTGTTCGCGTGCGTGAGCCCGCTGCGCACAAAGCGAGGCACCGGTGAGCGATGTTGGACTCGTAGGCGAGCTCAGCGCGTGGGACGACCTCGTGCGGGCGGGCTCGTTAAACAAGCGGCACTTGAGCTCTTGCAGGCGAGCTCAACGAGAGCAACGGCCTCGTGCGGGCGAGCTCGTTAGACAGGCGGCCCTTGAGCTCTTGCAGGCGAGCTTTGCCCAATAAGCTGTGTTGCGTTCTTGTGGGCGAGTTCATCCCCTCGTCTGGCGGGGTTGTCGATTTTTCCCGCCTACAAATTTTTCTCATATACTCGAAAGGTTAAAATAACTTGCATGTGATACTCCCAGAATAACTTGTGTGTGATAAATGCCAAAAATCTAGTAAGGATGAAAGGATAGCAATGAGGGAAAATGAGAAGGATGGACCTATTTGAACAGAATAGGAGGGTACCACATAATTTTGGTGCCTAAAATCAGAAGGAAGAAATATGCACATTCTTCAAATGGTAACGGAAAAGTAGTTTATGCTAGCATAACTATTAGTAGTTCATTAGGCAATCGGTTTCCATGTTCAACAAAACAAACATCTAGTTTTGTTGAAGATGTATATAGTTGCTTGTTAGAATTAAAGGGGCTTTAAGATTAGAAAGTCCTGGATTACTGACTTTCTGATTGGTTTGTCTAGGATGCTAGTCCCGTTGAGTCTTTACTTTGGGGATACATGACAAGCCCCTAACAGAAGGCGTTCAAAGATATATTAAAGGTCCTAAAAGAATGGCTTTGGTGTATATTTTGAACCCAATCACTTCAAATTTTTATTTTGGACCCAATCACTTCCAAAATGTTTTTGCCAATAAGTCACCCTAGACCAAAATACATGGCAAATTATTTGTAAATCTAGTTTATATTCTAGCGGCTTATTATGTATTGTAAGTTGTGATATTTTGTTATAACTTGCAAACTATGTGGTTAGGCATATAATGCATTTTAAACTAAATATTTAAACCATTCTTTTTTCTTTTTTCTTTCTTCACATGAATGTCGGGTCATCACAAGTTGTAGATGGTTTTGTCGATAAATCTGAAGTTTTACCCTCATCTATTTTTAACTTACATACTTCCAAAAGGGTTTTTTTGCTGATAAACCCAAAGTTTTACCTCTTTTTATTTTTAAAACCCAACACTTCCAAAAGTCACTCTTACTCCCAAACTACTACTCCAAATTAATTTCAAACTCACTTTGTATTTCAACACTTTGGTATAAGGTGTAAGTTACTATATTATACTGTAACTTTTTATATTTTTCTCTAAGTTATGTATGCGGTGTATGTTTTTAACCAAATGCTTAAGCCATTTTTTGGCTTCTTTCTCACTTTAATATCGTGGCATCATAGATGAGTTCTTAATATATACACCTAAAGTTTTTATTCCTATTTAATTTTATAATCATCTACCTCCAACAGTGGTTTTTTGTCTATAAACCCAAACTTTTGCAATCATTTACTTTTAAGCTCATCCACTTAGACACAAAATATTCAACCAAATTATTTTAACTCACATTGTATTTCAACCGCTGATGATACGGTCAATTGCTATATTTTGTTATTACTTGCTATAATTTTTCTTAAGCGATTAAAGATACGGTGTATTTTTAAACCAAATGCTTAAATAAAGTTTTTGGTTGTTTTCACACAAATGTTGCAACATCGGGCGGGTGAATTTTGTTTGGTGTAAAAATCTCCTCTCGGATCTGTATTGTTCGAGCTGTTTGTTTACAAATCAAGAATCGCTTTTTACAACAAAAGCGAAGGGAAGACCCTTCTTGTTTAACGTGGGTTTGTCGGTAGCGGTAGGATGCCTCCCTCGATGCTCGAGCCGAGTTTGCTTCCCTTGGACGATCTGATCGATGTTGCGGTCGAGCTTCAGTACGCAGTAGAAGCTCTGACGTGATTGAGTTCGGTTCTATCCGAGCTTGCTTGGATAGGGCTACGATGCAAGAGTTTGCAAAGAGCTCGAGAGCCTCCAAATCTGAGGGTTCAGATGGAGTCTACTTCAACAATCCAAGCCTTCTCTCTTTCAGCCAGCCTCTTTTCAGCCTTCAACCCCTCCCCCAGCCTTCAGCCTCTTTTCTTGTTACCAAGGAGGCTTATAAATAGGCCAAGGGATGGGATAGGCCACCCCTTTGACTTGTGGGATGTGACCACTGATAGGTAAGGGGCACCATGTCCTCCTCTAGCTGTGGAGTATGACCACTGATGAGGTAATGAGAGCCATGCCTTATCATAACCCAGGATGTGCAAAGTGGGCGGGCGGTGCGAGCCTTCGAATGCTCGGGAGAGCTTTGCGAGCTTGGCGGCGAATCAGCTGGCGGGCCTCTTGCGGCGTGCTTGATTCGTGGCGGGGTCAGCTGGCGGGCCCCTGCAGGCGTGCTTTAGCGAGCCAACGAAGCATGCATCGTGCATTGAACTTGTCGGCGAGTTCATCCATGGGCGACTTCTTAGAGCAAGTAGCCACCCTTTGACTTGTGGGATGTGACCACTAATGGGTGAGGAGCACCATGCCCTCTAGCTGCGGGATGTGATCGCTATAGGAGTAATGAGAGCCATGTCTCATCATTACCGGGGCGTGAAAGTGGGTGGGCCCACTTCCCAAGCCGCCATTACGCCGTTGAAGACGGCGACTGAGAGTTGTTCTAAATGCTCGAGCGAGCTTCTTGGACGGGCGGGGCTAACTAGCGGGCCCCTCAGCGTATGAGGAGGTGTTCGTTGTCGAGTGAGCCTGCGGCGGCGCTTGGTGCAGGCGAGGTTGGTGGCGATGTTGGACTCGTGAAGCGGCTCGGCGTGGGGCGACCTCGTCTTGGGCGGGCTCGTTAAACAAGCGGCACTTGAGCTCTTGCAGGCGAGCTCAACGAGAGCAACGGCCTCGTGCGGGCGAGCTCGTTAGACAGGCGGCCCTTGAGCTCTTGCGGGCGAGCTTTGCCCAATAAGCTGTGTTGCGTTCTTGTGGGCGAGTTCATCCCCTCGTTGCGGGGTTGTCGATTTTCCGCCTACAAATTTTTCTCATATACTCGAAAGGTTAAAATAACTTGCATGTGATACTCCCAGAATAACTTGTGTGTGATAAATGCCAAAAATCTAGTAAGGATGAAAGGATAGCAATGAGGGAAAATGAGAAGGATGGACCTATTTGAACAGAATAGGAGGGTACCACATAATTTTGGTGCCTAAAATCAGAAGGAAGAAATATGCACATTCTTCAAATGGTAACGGAAAAGTAGTTTATGCTAGCATAACTATTAGTAGTTCATTAGGCAATCGGTTTCCATGTTCAACAAAACAAACATCTAGTTTTGTTGAAGATGTATATAGTTGCTTGTTAGAATTAAAGGGGCTTTAAGATTAGAAAGTCCTGGATTACTGACTTTCTGATTGGTTTGTCTAGGATGCTAGTCCCGTTGAGTCTTTACTTTGGGGATACATGACAAGCCCCTAACAGAAGGCGTTCAAAGATATATTAAAGGTCCTAAAAGAATGGCTTTGGTTAATTCCCAGAGGCTTGGTATTCTACTAGCCGATGTTTGTTGGGTCCTGACTTCATTGGTTATAGGTCTAGTTCTACTCTTTTTTTAAGTTTCGCAAGTATTGCTATCTTGTTTGATCCTTTAGATTCCTATCATTCCACATTTACGAAGTTATAACCACTTCTTTTCATGTCTTGTATTATATATCTCAATCTATGTTGCATAAGTACTTCTATCTGGAGCCGTACCCGTGTCGTACGCGTACCCAACACTGAAACTTCAATGGACACTCCTTGGATATATGCATACACTTAGTCAAATGTGTCATTAATTATATAATACATATTTTAATTTATACATTTGTCATATAGTTCTTGGATGTATGTCCTACACTTACGCACATTTTTTGAAACTCACTGGACATTCGTCAGGTTTGTTTCAGCCCGTACCTAGTTCAAACTATAATTTTAAAGGGTAGATATCAGGTTAAACACTAGTAATTTTCTAATATATAGATCTATATTATAAAGAAATATAAATTGTTTCATAACATTAATGAGAATATGATATTGATCTCGTGTTAATTATTGTTATATATATGTATGTATATGTGTAGTCGTGTCCCTGTACTCTTTTACAAATTAGTCGTGTCCCGTACCCATAACTGCACCTGTATTCATCTAACTTAGATCTCAATTGTCTTTAACTATGGTACTTATGCACATCTCTGAGGATTGAATTGTATTTGGAGGTGTATGAGCTGAACAAAGTGATGGAGAATTGTATTTGTTGGTGTATGAGTTGAACAAAATGATGGAGAATTGACAGATGCTGGTAAATACGTTGAAGGAAAGAGCAGAAAAATCTTCATCAAGGAAATGAAATGCCTAAATTAAGTACTGTGTACGATTTGTTAAAAAAGGATCTGAGAAATCCATGTGCAACATTGAATAGCTTACAGAAATGATTCGTGAAGATTAACATATTGGGAGAATATTGGTGGCTATGGCTGTCTTTTCATCTCTGTCCTTCATTAATCATGTCATTGATTATTCTAAATTTATGTACATGTGGTGAAAGTAAACTGTTTTATGTTTACTGAATTGAGTCATATGATCAAACATGGATATGACTATCATCATTGTTCCAGCCTTTTTCCATTGAAATGGGCCAGAAAGAATGACCTTTTTTATGTCAGATAAGTTTTGGCTGATGGAAGTTTTTGTGAAAGCATCTTTACATGAGAATTTATCTCCTTTTTTTGCTTTGTTCCCCCCGGATTTTTCTGCTAACTTTGGTAGTAGAAGTTCCAATGTGACTGGCACCTGAAAACATTGACGTGTCTTTGTTATATTTATGCAGACCTTTCACATTTCGAAACGGTCATCCAGCAGCTGAAAGCTCAGGCAGGGGAGGAATCCAGACAGGATGATGCAAATGACGAACCTACAAGTATATCACAGAAGACTGCTAGTGCAAATAAGGTCCCTCATTGTACTCTTTTAATCAAACTCGAACTCTTATCTTTTCATCAAGGAATGTTCCATAAGCTTGAAATAAGACAAGGGTAATCTAACAAACACCCCTCCCCACCAAAAAAAAAAAAGAGCCTTGTTTCACTAAAATATCACGACCGATGACATTTAGGTTAAGTTGTCACATGCTTAGTACATGACGTGTAGGATAATTTCACACATGCAGTTTCTATTTTTACCAGAGCTTATCGGTTCGAGTTAGCTATTAATCAGGTATTAATCAGGGTAGTTTAGACCTTTTACCCTTTACCTTCACATCGTTTATGACAATTCCAATAGTACATGGAGTTTTGTATAATTTTGAAAGTTAAAAGATTTTTCTCTAATTTATTTAGTTGGGAAATTTACCTGAAAAATAATGCAAAAAAGTATAATAATGTGAAAATCTAGAAGTTTTTTTTATTATTTTACCTTTGTTGCTATCTATTATGACACCCAGGAAGCAAGAAATCAACTTGAGAAAGAAGAGCAGGAAGCTAACGAATTTGAGGAAGTGCCCGGTGCTGAGAAAATTGATGACTGGAATGGAGATGAGTGGAAGGGAGATGACACTACCGATTTAAATGAATATGAAGATATTGAGTGGAATACCAGCGCTTCTCCTCAAAACGAGGAAAAGTATTCCGAGTATGATGAATACTACTGATATCACATTAGCTATATGAAAGCTTTCAGGAACGTCAATTTTGATGGAATGCTGGTTCTCTAAACGAGAAAAATTTTCAGAGTATGAAGTTTCTCAACTACTCATTGATGTTGATGCAGTTCCGATTGAAACCAGATCACTGAAAACTGGCTATTTGAGAGGAATTTATAGGGTAAAAGAAAACAACAGAAAATTACGACGATAAGGTTGAGACTAACTTCCGTTTGGTTTTCTGTAGTCCCAGTTAGGAACAGATGTTTTAAGAACTCTGATCTTCTTGTATTTATTTATATTAAGAGTGTTATTAATGAAAGTTGTAGTCTTGCAAAGTTTTTGCACCTTTGTTGGTAATACTGCTAGTTCATTTGTTTTCAGACCTTAGAACTTTTGCAGTTGAAAACAGTTCTATGGTCACAGAGCCTTTGGTCTAAATTTTATTTATTTTGTAGAAGCCTATAAGTTTTGAAAATCTATGGTGAAGCTGAGGTATACCTAAAGGTTGAATCCAAGAGGATTTATAAAGTCACAACTCCCACAGCATATAACAAACAATAGAAAGAATGGTTCTTTACTTTTACTTTTTCTTTTTCTTTTTCTTTTTCTTTTTTCCTCCCCAGAAAAATAAGGTCATTCTATAGAAATCACCGGCCATTGTTAATTTATATATGAACCACTTTTAAATGGTTTTTCGCTACAATCAGCCACATGGACTCTCTTTTAACTCAAGTTTTTTCAGTTTTGCTTTAATAATTAGTTGTTAAATACAAAGTGTATTAGAGGGATGATCCTTAATAAAGGTTAGGTGAGTTCAATTATCGAAAAAAAAATAACTAAAAAGTGGACTCAGATGGTTGATTATAACAAAAATCCCTTTAAAAAGATTTATGTGTAAATTGAAAATTAAATGTGATTTCTATAGAATGACTATGTTTTAAAGGTGGTTTCTATGAAAACACCCTGAAAGGAAAGGAGAAGATAAATCTTAAAAAAGCTTATACATTAGACACTGAAAAAGATGTTCAAGTCTTAAAAAGATACCAACTAGCGTATCCTCTTTTCTGCTGATAAATAGAGCATGACCCCATGCCAGAGAGGAGTCCATGAACTATTCCTATGATGATATTGTCTCTTCTCAAGTCAAATTGAGATGCCATCATTAGCTCAAGGACTTGAAGAAAACTCTCTCTCTCTCTCTCTCTCTCTCTCTAGCACTCAAAATTTTACAGTGGGGAGTGAGAGTTGGCTTTTGCTTTTTATCATTTTCTTTGGCATTCAAATGAGTGGCATCTTTCAAAGGGCAGTCACCTGCGGAAAGGTGCAGTGGTCAAGGTGAGCCCTTGGCCCATTGGGCCATGAGCATGCATGATGTGTAGGCCATGACATGTCTCATAGGCTCACCATGATGTCATGCACATGTCATCATATAGTCACCCCTGCATTTTTCTTTTCCTTTAAAAAAAAGGTAAAGAAAAATAATCCCCAAGTAATTCTGGAGTATATATGTCTTATATTTGATCCAGAGTTTGCCATGAAAGAGTCTTGTGCAATACATTGTTCTTTGATGACCGATGAGTAACAAAAAGAAGCAATGTTCGTAGATTTGATGGGTATGAAATTAGGAGGGACAACAAAATAGATTTTATTTTTACTTTTTAAACATTATCAGACATATACGTATGATCAAATAATTTAGATAAATCATCCAAATATGTTACTATCTTTTATTTTATGTGCCCATCAGCTGGTGCAACATTTTAACAACCCAAATCATAATATAACAACAGTTAGAAAGCAATGTTTATCTTTTCTTTGTCTCTTTTTTCCTTATCTGGCCAAATGCAATTAGAAATGCGTGGTACTATCATGCTTTTTGTAATCTTTAAATCTTTGTCATTCCCCACAGATTCTTGATTAGGATAAGGATGGAAATATATCTTAATCAATTTAGAAACATATTCTAAGTCGTTACTTCGTGAGTATTGGAATTTGGGAATTTACTTTTACTATACTTACTAGAGTTATTGGGAGTTGTACTGTAGCAAACGTCTTTTCAAGCCACAGTAACTCCCAATAACTTTAGTTAGTTCTTTAATCATTGGTTTATTAGTTAAATAAAAGATTAATTAGTTAAATGAAAGACCTAGCTTTAGTAGTACTGTAGCTCTTGTAGAATGAATAGTAACTTTTCTATTAATTGTATATTAGCCCCTCACATATCAGTAATTGTTGATTAGTCCTTCACATTCTCAATAATTGCATATTAGCCCTTCAAATCTCAACAATTGTTCATTAGTCCCTCAAATTTCAAGGTCACTCTAATTTGGTACATCAATGACGAAAATCCCCTCATCTAATATTTTTTAAAGGGTTATTTATAATTTAGCATTTTAGAGGGTATTTTTACATAGCGTTGTTTAGATGTTGGTCCCTCAAATCTTCAATAATTTCACATTAGTATCTCAATCTAAATAATTGCTCATTACTCCATCAAATCCGGGTCTTATTGCAATTTTACCCCTCAATGTCCAAAATACCATCTAATATTTTTAAAGAGTTGCTTGCAATTTGGCACTCTAAAGTTTACAATGTTTTAAAAGATTAATATACACAAGTTTATTTAACACTATGATACCCCAAACATTACGCCTTTTTTAACTTTGATACGCCAAACCTTTTCTAACATTTTGCTACCCTAACGTTTATACATTTTTAACTTTCATACCTTAAAGATCCTAATTTTTTAATTTGGTAACCCCAATGTTTTAACATTTTTAACTCTAATACCCTAAAGTTTAATAAAAGTTTAAGAAAAAGTTAATGTATCAAAGTGTCAAAAAACTTTGGGTATCAAAGTTAACAAGATATAAACTTTGTCTCAACAAAAGTGTTAAGAAAAACTTTGAGGTATCAAAATTAAAAGGTGTGAACTTTAGGATATCTAATTGAATCTTTTTTTTTTTTGAGCTAGATGAGCTTTAAGAGGGAAATTATAACTAAGATTTATTTTCATCATTAAGGAATAAATTTGTAAGGCCCCTTAGAATTTGAGAGACTAATAAGCAATTATTGAGATTTGAGGGACTAATATGGAATTATTGAAGTCGTGAGAGACTAATTTTCAAAATATTTCTTTCTAAAACAAATGAGCCTTTATTTTATTTTATTTTATTTCTTTTCTCCATACTAATTTGTGTACGTAATGACTACCAAGTCATTAGTATCATACAAATACTTTAGCTAATATTTTTCCAAATAAAATGAGCTTTTCTCTTTTGCCTTTCTCCTCACTAATATGCTTAAAATATTAATTTTTTGGATTTATCTACAATACAACTACCAAAGGCATTAGAATTATCCTAATGCTTAAATCATTATTTTTAAAATTTTCATGAACTACTTTATCTATGTTACAAAACCAAAAACATTTTTGTTGACAAGCTAAATTTTTTAAAACCAAATGCTTAAACCATTTTTTGTTCGTTCACACTAATTTACCTATATTGCAAATCCTAAAAATATTTTTATCCACAAATTAAGAAAGAATTTTCTAAGCAAAGTATTTAACCATTATTTTTAATTTCATCATACAAATGCTGCAACGCTGGTCAATTTTGCTTGTTTAATACTAAATGTTTCTATACTAAATTATTTTAATACTAAGTTACAGAAAAACTATCATGAAATTTGGAGATTTTCATAAAAGTGACAAAACTAATATAACTTCTTATTTAAGAAAACTATCATGACTATTTTCACTAAATAATTATGCGCATTGACCGCTGGAGTAACTTATCATGTGTTTCTCATGTTACATATTTTGAACAATTCTCTACTTCTATGCTTTACATATCTTCTGTACTATCATCACAAACTTTAGTGAGACAATATATAAAAGTAAAGATAGTTCAAAAATCAAGACGTTAACATTGTTAACAATAAGCTTCAATATTTCATCATGGTCAATTGTGAACAGACCTCTTGTAATATCACCCAATTGTGAATAGACTCCTTGACTTTGCGAATAGGCCCCCGGTGATTTTTTTTTGGGCATTTAAAATTATTAAAAATGTTTGAGAAGGAAAATAAACACTCTATAGTTCTATTGATGAGGATAGACCTTCAATTGTTAACTTAATTTTATACTTTTTAAAAGTCAAGAAAGTCCACTAAAGGGTGCATTGGCACTTGGGCCAATACTACAGGGGGCCTATTCGCTACAAATTGAAGCATATGGGGTCTATTCTCATTGGATGATACTACAAGGGGTCTTGCAATTAACCATTTTTTTCTACAGTGTTGAAGGTTCATGGTAGTTTTCTCTACTGTTGATGTAAGAGAGTTAAGGTGTGATTTAGGGGAGTTAAACTCGATTTATGGGTCCCTTAATTGTCTTTGATGGTTAGTCTTCAGTTGAGGGTCTTTACCTATACTTCACTACACAAATAATAGAGGTTAGTGGCACCGGAGGTTGTTCCCTCCGGCGTACCCTCCGACGCTCAAGTCAGTGACTGTTTCTAGTTAATCTGAAGAGAAAAACCAATTATCGTATTGTTGATTTTTTGTGTGTAAAATTGTGTACCTTCGTTTGGTTGAAATCACTATTATTTATAAGAGGGTTTTCGGGGGCACGTTGGTAATTTTGGCCGAATGTGTGCAATTCTGGTTCAGACCCTACTTTACACGTGCCGACAATTGATTGGCTGAGTCGCCTTTGTACAGTGATGAGACTGTTGGAGTAATGGCGTGTCCTAAGAGCTTTGAAGGCTCTGGCGCGAAAGGTCATTATGACTCTGATGCGGCATTAATTGTTGATGGGGACTGGGTGGCGAAGTGCGAGCGCTGACTGTACATTCATTAAATGCGGCGTGACTTTTGATGACACTTGTCAGGCTGTTCCACCATTCGAGACGCGCTGTGTCGGGTCCGAGTGGAGAACGTCATTCGTCTCGGAGTCGGATATCTAGCAGAATTCTGGTCGGAAGCGCCTTTCGTCTCAGATTTGAATCGCAAGGCGGGTTGCCAGGCTCATCACCCGGGTTGTAATTGCAAATGCTTTGGGAGTTACCACATGGCCACTTTTATTAGGCTCCATAATTTCCAGGATATAACATCTACTAAACAAATTTATAATAGTTCTTTAAAAATTCTCGAAAGTTCATGATAATTTCATGAAGTTCACCTTTTAACCAATTAAACATAACTTGTACTATATCAATCATGTTCTAAGATCAGTTGCTTCAATCTACACAAAAGAGAGTGAGATGCTAACTGAAATAGTGATAACAATAGTAACTTTAGGGATTTGGGCATGTGGGAATCTCATGCTCTCTTTTTCAGAGAGAGATGCCTCAATTCAAATTGATTGATATATGCTTGCATCTGTCTCTGTAAGTCGGGCGGGGTCGGGTCGGGCAGATGTACGACCCAAAATGGTCGGTGCTGTGGGCCCCCCTGGCATGTACACGTGTCATAATTGAAGGGGAAAAAAATAAAGGAGGAGGAAATCTACATTGGTATTCAGAACTAGCTCCTTTTCAGTTTTGATCCAAATTGATCATGCAATTCCTCAACTGATGAGAGAGAGAGATGAATAGGAGTAGGGAACTTTGTGGGGCTTGCACTAATGCGTTTGATTGTTTAGGAGTTGGTTTTATGTTTTTGTAACTATAATGCAACTTAGAATATTTTGAATCAGTTATGGTTGTTTGCCTCACCCTTTTGAGCTGTAAACTTTTATGTATATTATAACTTTATTGTTGCAACCAACCCTCAACAAATTTCTTAAAACTTTTGATACTCAAGATAAACGCCTACAACTATAACTACCATTAAAAATTACAAAATTTTAATATTGAACAAGCAACTGCAACTACAACACAATAACAATTGCGATAATTACATATGTAGTTGTTGTTGGGGGGTTTTTATAACTTGTAAATAATTCTGAAGAGCACGATATGCAGCAAGAAAAAGCACAAACAAGAATTTAACGTGGAAAATCCTCAGCAGGAAAAAATCATACATGATCAATATCAATTCACTAGCACTAAAAAAGTTACAATCTTTTGAAGAGACAGAGAGTGTAACTTTGTTGGATTGATTTTCATCTTGTGATTTTTTTTCCTCTTGAGAATTTTCCACCTTAAATTGTTGTGTGATTTTGCTTGCTACGTATTGTGCTTTTTCAGGAATATTTGCAAGCTCTAAAAATCACAACAAGCGCGGTGCTCTGATTCCACATGGTGGTGGGATTTTTAGAACTTGCAAATAATCCTGAAAAAGCACGGTATGCAGCGAGAAAAACCACAAACAAGAATTTAACGTGAACAACTTTCAACAGAAAAAGACCATCAAAATCAATCCACTGTAGCTGATGGGATCATAATTTAAATTTCAATTGCAGTTAGAGTGAAACAAACACCTTATTTGTTTCTGACTTAAAACACAAGGGCCAAAAAAGCCAAATGAGTTGCTAGCTACTTGACGATAAACAATAACATACGGCAAAGGCCTTTAAGCTGGCTGTTTGGTGAAGTGGATGGTTAATTAAGTAATAAAAGGTGCCATGTTCGGAATTAGGTTACAATTTTTATGTTTTAAAGAAGAGAAACTTATAGTTTTCTTCATATGCTCTACTTAATTAAATATCATCAATAAAGTTTACTAATAATTGATTTATAGAGCTGAGCCTAGCCTAGACCATATATTACGTCCTTCTTAGGGATATTACTTTTGGGTTTTAATTAAAAAATGCATATATGTGGCCTTTTTAATACATGTTCCACTGCATAAACTGTGAGAATTTAATTATAACTCTTTCTTTCTGTTACGTACGCACACATATTGAACTTATAGTTTTTGTTTTATCTAAGATTACTGTCAACCTTTTCTAGATTATTTTATGGATTTCATTGAACTTTTACCGCTAAGTGATTATAATTAAAATTGAAAATTGTAAAACAGCATTAATGTTAACAGTTTACAAATGGTATACATATATTTCTTCATTGAAATGTAAATAGGGCGGTGTAAAAGATTTTATACAAAAACATGAGTTTTCTCTTATTGTAGAATTCTATAAAAGATTAATGGCTAAATTCTAAGTATATATGACAAGGCAAAATTTAGCTTAATTAGGAATATGAATACTACCTAATAATTTTGTGTGTTCAAGATTTTATTCTCATAATAATTAGTTGAGAATAGTCCTAAATGCCATGTAATTCATGTAAGCCTCACAATGTAGATGCTAACATGGCCTTTCATAATCATGAGAAATTGATAGATAATTGCATATTTAGGCCCATAAGCCCCATAGAAACCCCTGAAGGCAAAAAATGCATGAGAGAATATGCATGGCTCCAAAGAGTAAAACTTATAATTCTCCCCTCTTATTTATTATGACCAAAAGGGTAACATTATATGTGGCCTTAATTTATGCAGAATTAAAGAGAAAAGCAAAAGAAAGACATGGGCCCTTTGTGTTGGATTTGAAACCCTAAAGACTCCTAAAAGCATATATTCTCCTTCAATCCCTTTGTCTTCTTCTCAAACACCTTTTAGGATCACAAACCCAAGGGCCTCTTTTTAAGGGGGTTAGGCATGGATGCACTTTATTCTAATCTAACCTTGCATCTTGATATAAACAACCCCTATGTCATGAGAAAATTCCTCCACTAAGCGTTATTATAATGACTTAGATTGCTACATGTGTTTAACTAGTTTGATGCGAGACATTCTTTTGTATAACAAATTCATTATGCTCGTGAACTTCAATCAATCAATCTTTAAACAAGAAGGAATCAAAACATTAGGGTGAATTTCACTAAGCTCCTTGATGTTTGGTATGTTTTGCATGGATCCTACCTAATTAACTTTAAAATTAGTGAAAAATCTTCCAGAGCTTGTCTCATTTAACTATCATGACTGGCAACAGCTAGTTTAAGCCGTCAACTGCTTCACACGTGACATGTACTGGAATTATTATTATTATTTTACATATTTTTTAATTTTACAAAACAGAGTTAATTTCTCAGGTTAGGGTAAGATACATAGTAATAGAATTATTATTTAGATTTTTACCCTTCATGTTAACGTCATTTGTTACACTTTCCAATAGTCCGTGCTGGTTTTGCATAATTTTGAAAGTTCAGGATGATATTCTCTGATTTATAAAGTTTTAGTCTGTTTTGTGCAAAACTCCCAAACTTCAGGGGGCTTAGTGAACTTCACCCTTAAAAAGAATAAAGAATCTCTGTGACTAGCTAAAGTGGGAGATAAAGTATGGTTAGAAGCAAAGGATGATATCAGACACTAATCTTAGCTTAGGGGTATTTTTACAGGGGTTGACCAGCTCAGACTTGAGGAAAGCAAAGTTGATTTGGGTTATGATGAAGCCTTTGGTCCCTAAAGTTGTCAATCATGGCAGGAATTGCTTTTAGGTCATGTGATTTTAGAACTTTGTCCCTTTGATTGGAGGTGAATGATTTCTTAGGATAATTTCTTATTTAGGTAAATCTCTCTTTTAGTCCTTGAAAATCTCTTCAATCCCCATTTTATTGTCAACATGTACTAATTCATGTATCTCTAATCCAACAAAAAAATATGCTCTATTCATGCAGCAAATCAGTTAGATGATAGAAAGCAATTTAAGACAAAAAGATGTAACCATCTCTAACATTTTGGCAACATGGTAAAACTTAGTTTGGGGACTCCTATGTTTGATGAAGAGCCTAAGTTTAAGTCCATACACCACCAAAAGGATTCTACCCTTTCATAAAAATCCGAAAATTGGGGCCACCTCATATCCATTTCAATTTCAAGAAAGCCGGTAAGAATATTTGAACATGGAAGGCTAGGACTATTGAGTAGGGAGAAAACTCACCCAACCATCCTGGCGGATCCCGATAGGTGACCACCATTATTGAAACACTTTATATATATATATATATAACTTATGAGTCCAAGAGGAAGATCAGTTGTTACAAGAAGAGGACATTTCAATTGTTACACAACAACAGAGGTGTTTGGTAGTCTCATAAACCTGATCACTAAAAATCCTAATTAAGCAGAAGGCAAAGTTATCAAGAAAATGCATATTATATTATACTTGCAAACATTCTTGACATATTTGAGGCCAAAAGGGTGAAGATTCCCAAAGCTTGAACCAAGTTCAAAGGAAAACTTGCACATAGGTGAGAGGGCCACAGGAAAAAGGAGGACGTACTCATTATAAAAGAAACAATGCTTTTTGGAACTTAGATGTGTGTAAGGTGAGTGGGCAAAGCTGGATCGGAGTAAAAGAAATGAAGAACAAAAAAGCAAAGGCAGTCAGCAGTCTTGCCCATACTCTATTTCACATTCTCCTATCCCCCTTTTCCCTGACATGAAGGGCTGTGTGGGGGCTGATCTCTGTTATAATAATAATATTCTGGGGGGCATTTCTTTTGGGGTCAAGGCCCAACTTAACCTTTGGAATTTTTTCTAATTTTTCAACAAGAGAATCATCACAATCACCCAAAAAGAAAAAATAAATCCATTTGCCATCACGCCTCTCTTTCCCTCTGTATATATTTTAGTGACATTCGTCAGATCAGTGATCCCATGGGGCCATTATGGCAATACCTAGGCAGTGTAATTAGTTTAACTCCTCCTCAATCAAATTAGTGAATCCTAACTTATTTAAGCACTTGGATTGTGTTTGATAAAATCTGTGCGCCAGATGTTAGATTGTAAAAACATAATGCTCGATCTTCATCATATCTTTAGAGTTTTGGTATAATAGCAAGGACTTTAGGATGGTATCAGAGCAACCTAGCTTTAATTAATCCAATCAGCCACGTATTTAAAACTGATTTAAAAGAACATGACACCGCTGCATGAGTCAATATTTTGGCTTATAGAAAGGACACTCAATTTGCAGAGCATGTTAGAATATATATAATTATACACATCAATTCTCACCACAACTTCAAGGTTTTATTATGGTGGCAAGGATTTGAAGACAAGAGGTGACCCTGCGTTTTAGTCCATTTTCTCCCCTTAGTTAGGTTTATATCGATCCATTCTCTCCCCTGGACAAATTCTAAATTGATTAAGGACTTTACCAAGATAAGGAGGATTTTTCGAACACAAAGGTGATGTATGCACATATCAGCTACACAAAACGAAGAAAGATTTAAAGAAAAAAAAAAAGAAAAAGAAAAAAAAGACATGTGTGTAAGTATAACAGTATAATTCTCTACCCTTCCTCATATCATATTAAGCCCCCTTCTTCCATTAAAGCGCCTATGGTGAAAGGTTCAAGCCTATAAATTTAACAATCTCAGAAGTGTTAGTTTAATTATGATTGAATAACTAGAACTAGAAGATTACAAGAGAAACATCTCTTAATTTGATTCATCTTTCATCATCTCTCTTAATCATATTCATCATGCCCTTCCTTTAGTATAAGTAAATCTATCTCATATTACTACCACTATTAAGCTTAATTACACACACATATACTCTTTCAATAGTTGAAATATCTCTTATATACATGTTATATTATGCATGGAAAAGAAAAAAAAAGAAAAAGAAAAAGACAATAGAAATAAGAGAATTATGAAGGAGTCACTACATGATATCAAGGCTAGCTACACAAACTCATGCATCTATGTATAAATACAGGGAAAGGTACTTATTATATATTAATTAAATGAAGATGATCTTAGATCTGAGATGCATGCGTAGAGGGAGGGGGGAGGTTGACTAGGGTTGTTATCGTTTTTCACTAAAAACACAGAATAAGTAGCAGAATTGATAAAATAAAAGTGAAAAATAACCAACCAAGGACACACAAAATTTTATAGTGGTTCGAACAACAATCCCACCTGCGCTATTCTTTCTCACGAAGGGGCTTCCTCACTATGCCAAGAATTCTTCTGAATCACAACCCGATTCAGTAAGCTTACAAAGACTGCACCCTGAAATCTACCCTAAACAAGTCGCCTAACCTAACTTTTCATAATAAGTAACACCTAGCCCTAGCTAGTACCAACCATCAATTAACACCTACCCCTAGCTAGTACCAACCCTCATTAACACCGGCTTGAGTACGCCGTAGAAAAATAATTGAAACAAATCATCAAACACAGTTTAAGCACAGAAAATAAGAAAGATCTTATAGCCATTTTTTATTAACAAGTCATCATTCGATGAATCAAAGTGAAACTTGATGAAGAACGGTGTAGATGAAAAACTAAGGGCAACTCTCCTCGCTGAAATAATATATAAATAATAAGCGCGATGAGAAAGAGTTTATTGAGGCCTCAGGGGTTCAAAATTTCAATTCAATCTTCTTCAAACAAATCCTAGAATTTCTCTCTTCAAGCTCTCTAGAACTCTCTCCTTTAATTTTTCTCTTTCAATCTTATATAGTCTCTAATTAATTAGGAAAGAAATATTCTAATCATAGTGACAGTTGGAGATGAAAGAAATCAATGAACAGCTGTGATTAAAACATCAAATTTGTAATCAACTGTCTTAACCATCGATGGGTACTCATGCCCATCGATGGGCCCCTGAGCACCATCGATGGGCTGAATTTCTATTTTAAAAATCTACAATTTGTTCATATAGACCATCAATAGCCTCTAGCCCATCGATGGGATCCTGATGCCCATCGATGGTTTGATGGCTAAATCATCATTCATGCTGATTTTCGT
Organism: Asparagus setaceus; assembly: GCA_012295165.1. Lineage (NCBI taxonomy): Eukaryota > Viridiplantae > Streptophyta > Magnoliopsida > Asparagales > Asparagaceae > Asparagus > Asparagus setaceus. The sequence continues at coordinate 30,352,139 of CM022703.1, forward strand.
ATTGTTTCGCCTTGTACACTTCATATACATGTATTCACCTATACTATATCATCTCAAATAATTATCAGTACCAAATAAGAGTTTGTTATTACTCAAGCAAGAGCTATTGTATGGACTACATCCTAACAATCTTCCCTTTAATAATAACAAACTTAAATTAGAAATACCTAAATATATGCATATTTGAGATATATATACAGGACAATAAGCACAAATATATTTTCATGCAAAGAAAAGATATGCAATGCTCCGCTTACATTCATGCATTCATGAAAAGTATAATCAAGCACATATAATGTCAAAATTCTCCCTAAAATAATGCATCAAGTGTTTTCAAAAATTTCAAAAATTAACAAACATGAAACCAATTAATCAAAACTTCACTCATAAAATGGTCATCAAATTTTTAAATTTCACACCAAAATTCTCCCCTTTGTTATTAGCAAAATTAAAACACACCAATGGATACACTTCATACTCGAGAAATTCAGATAAAAATCATTCAAAGGTGTAAGGAAGAGAAATACACACCGGTTCACACAAAAATTTCTATAAAAATAGCACAAAAATTAAAATATAATCACAAAACACTTGAGATGAGAGAAATCACATCAAAAATCACACACGAAATGATGAAATATCATTGTAAAGTATATAAAATAAATAGTAAAAAGAATTATATTAGTTCATGGGACAAATTCAGATATATCAAAAGAATAATGAGCAATAATAAGATTTGAACTATCTCAACAATAAAAACTAAGGGCCAAAGTGTTGCCCTATCACCTCAACCATATAGGATTTAGAAGAAAGAATGATAGTGTTTGGCGGCGATTCACATCATCTCTAAATATAAATATATTTAGTACATGATGGCTACCCTTTGAGATTTGTACAAACATAATACACGAGTGTGGGTCTTTACCATCTTTTAATGAATACACTCAATTTTCAATGGATTTCATAAGAGTGTGGATCTTTAATTATTTTTAACAAATACACTTAATTTTCCATGGATTTCAAGAGTGTGGATCTTTGATTATTTTTAACAAATACACTCTTTTGTTTAATATATTTTTAGCATAAATGCACATTTGTACATATAAAGAATAAATGTGTGCATTATCCAAGTAAGATACATGCTCAAAAACTCTTGATATATTCCAATAATATCATATAAACAGAATATAAAAACTCTTTACCACTATTTCACAATGCAAAATATGATAAGTATAAAACTAGGTGCTGATAATGTAATATGAAATATCTCGAGAATCAAAGTGTTAAGTAATCATATTTTTATCATTGTGTGCAGATATATATATATATATATATATATATATATATATATATATATATATATATATATATATATATATATATATATATATATATATATATATATATATATATAGGAAATAATGTATATGAGGTGATGGCTCATTTTGCTAAATGAGCTACCAAGAGATAGACATGTGGTGAGGCCCATCTTGCTAGTCACATCAAAAGTGTGAACATCATCACTCTATCTCTTGGTAGTCCATTTAGCAAAATGAGCCGCCACCTCATATCCATCATTCCATATATATATATATATATATATGTGTGTGTGTGTGTGTGTGTGTGTGTGTGTGTGTGTGAACCTGTGTGATATAATCAAGCCTATATACCAAAAGATAATATCATCCGAATCAATCTAGTAAAAGCATATATCTGAGGCATGTCCAAAAAAATTTAAAAGAAAATGAAAAAGAAATAAAGAGAAAATTTTGCTTTGTTTTTGATGAAAAAATCTAAAACAATCCTTAAAAGTTAAAAAATAAAGAAAAATCAAGAAAAATAAAAAATCAAGAAAAATAAAAGATCAAGAAAAACAAGAAAAATTAATTTATTTTTACGTACATACAATAGGAAAAGCCAACATGCTAGATATCAAGAGATAGAATGCCTAAATCTTGTCTTAATCTAGTGAAATGATCTTCAGGCAAAGGTTTTATAAAAATATCTGTAAATTATTGATCAACAGGGACAAACTTAATTTGAATATTCTCCTTAGCAATGTGATCCCTAACAAAGTTATGTGGAACATCTATGTGTTTTGTGCATGAATGGCAGACTGGGTTGTTACTCAAATCAATAGCATATTTATTATCATATCTAAGAGGAACTTTCTTACAAGTAATGCCATAGCCCTGAAGAGTCAAAGACATCTAAAGGGCATGTGCACAACAACTACCCAATGCAATGTACTCAGCCTCTACAGTAGATAAAGCTACACATTTTTGTTTCCTACTAGATCAAGAAACCACAGAATGTCCTAAAAGATGTATTGTTCCACTAATGTTGTTCCTATATGTATGACACTCAGCATAAGCACCATCTGAATATCTAACTAAATCAAAAAAATTACACATGGAAAATCATAAACTGAATTTTTACATTCCAATTAAATATCGAAAAGTTTATTTTACAGCTTTCAAATATGATTCTTTAGGATTGGCTTGAAACATTGCACACAAACACACATAAAATATAATTTCAGGACGAGAAGCAGTAAGATATAAGAGACTAACAATCATACCCATGTATCACTTTTCATCAATTGACACTCCCGTCTCATCCTTCATAAGGTTTGTTGAAGGGCTCATCGGGATTGAAGCAGCTTTCAATTTATCCATATCAAAACATTTAAGAATCTTTTTCACGTACTTCTCCTATAAAATAAACACTCCATCTAAAACCCTAAAAAGTATTTCGGGTCTCCCATCATGCTCATCTCGAACTTGTTCTGTATCAACTTTCCAAACTTATGGCAAAGATCCTTATTAGTAACTTTGAAAATAATATCATTAACATACACTCGCACAATAAGAATACTTTTCCTAACAAATTGAACAAATAATGTATTATCAGTAAACCCCTTTTTAAATTTATGTTTACGCAGATAAAAACTTAGACGATCATACTAAGCTCAAGGCGCTTGTTTAAGACCATACAAAGTTTTATCTAACTTATATATATAGTCTGGAAAAGCATGATCAATAAAACCTGGAGGTTGTTCTACATAGACTTTTTCCTTTAGGTACCCATTTAGAAAGGTAATTTTTACATATATTTGATAGAGCTTAAAGCCTTTACAATAAGAAAAGTAAGCAAAATTCTGCTGGCTTCAAGTCTAACAACCGGAGCAAAGTTTCATCGAAATCGATCCCTTCTATTTGATTGTAACCTTTAGCAACAAGTCTACCTTTATTCCTCACGATATTACCTGTTTGTGTTAGAAACTTAATTGTGATGATTAGAGTTGATTTAGGAGAGCTTAAGGTCCCTCAATCCTCTTTGATGGCTGATTGCTCTGAGTAGAAGATAAATTCCTACACATACAAAACGTTAGAGGGTCGGAGTTGGATCTCTAGTGGTTCCTCTGACGATCAAGTTAGTGATGATCTTAAGGGAGAGGAATGTATCAAAGAAATAGTTTTTAGGGTTTTTAGTTATAGAGAACAGCGTACCTCCATGCAGAAGACAATCTGCATATTTATAGTGAGTTGAAAAGGGTATTTGAGTAACTTCGGCTGGGTCCATACAATCGGCTTAGTCAGCTGACACTTTACATGCGTCGGCAGCTAGTGGTCCGAGTCATGCTTGCGTTTAATGCGGTGATGACAAAATGGCTAAAGTGTTGGCGTGGTCCAAGGAGTTATTATGACTTCGGCGGGAAAGTAATAATGGCTCTGACCATGCATTTAATGCGACGGTGACTAGCTGATGTCACTAGGAAAGATGAAGCAGATAGGTTCTCCCGTGGTTTAAGATGCATCGCTGGGTCCAAGTCGAGACGCCTTTCGTCTCGATCCTTTAAGAGAGTCCGAGTGAGAATGCCTTTCATCTCGGTCCTTCGAGAGAGTCCGACTGATGACGCCTTTTGTCTTGACCTCAAGGTGCATTAAGGAGGGGAGCCAGCGTTTGTGAGACCCGGGTCAGGTTAGTGTTATGATGCTTAAGTTTAGACAATTGAGACATGTGTCGCCTTCTCAAAAGAAGTTTATACTTAGTAATTTCTGTGATACAACATTACCTTTTTCATCCAATTTATTTTTAAGAACCTATTTGTTCATACAATTGGGTGATCTTTAGGTTTAGGAACCAAATTCCAAACTTTATTTCTTACGAATTGATTAAATTCTTCTTGCACTGTAATACTCCAACTTTCATCATTGATGGCGTCATTCGTATTTTTAGGTTCTATTTCAGATATGAAATTCACATAAGCACAAAACTCTCCAAGAAATGATTGAAAATTTTTACTTTCACCTAACTTTGTGTTGACATGGAACAATAGTTGTCATTCAAATGAGTAGGTGGCTGATGATTCCTTTTTGGGTGATCTCTTGTTTCAACAATTTATTTATTTTCTGAATCTGTTGGATTTTGAGTGGCTTTTGAAACTTTAGGTATTATCTCCTCATTTTTGTCCTTTATTTCATCTCTCTTGTCCCCTGTTTTTTCCTGAGCTTTCTTCTCACTCTCCTCCTGTATCTTCTCTTATTTAACCTGATCATTTGGATTCATCACAAGTGGGTCATCAATATTGTCAATAACACCAATATAAGTGTGAGTTTCATCGGATTTAACATGAATAGACTCTTCAAGAATTTTAGTTCTTTTGTTGTAAACTCTAGAAGCTTTACTAAATGAAGAGTATTCCAAGAAAACACACTTATTAACTTTAGAATCAAATTTTCCTAATTGATCTTTCATGTTCAAAAGATAAAACTTTAGAATCAAAATTTTCTAATTGATCTTTCATGTTCAAAAGATAAAACTTACGACAAAAAACACAAAGATGTGAGATATTTGGGGATATTTGATAGTAAAGTTCATTAGAGGTCCTGTTTAGCATAGGTTGAAGATAAACTCTATTACTTACACAGCACGGTGTATTCACTGTCTTAGCCTAAAAGTACTTAGGCAATTTATACTCATTTAACATAGTTCTAGCCATTTCCTATAAACTCCAATTCTTCCTCTCAACAACCCTATTTTGTTATGATGTTCGAGGAGAAGAATACTCAAGAGTGATACATTTATTATCACATTTTTTAAAAAAAATTATTTCAAATTCATCTCCATGATCAGCATGAATGATACGAATAGGGAGGCCTTTTTCTTTTTCAACCTTTTTCGAAAAATTTTCAAAAAATTTAAAACATTCACTCTTTTTGGCCAAAAACATGACCCATGTAAATTTAGAGTAATCATCAACCACAACTAAATAATAACACTTTCCTCCTAAATTCTATGTAGACACCAGGTCAATAAGATCTAAGTGAAGTAATTGCAGAGGTTTAAAAGTGCTCACCAAATTCTTCAAGTTATCAGAGGATTTTATAAATTTACCTTTTGTGCAAACCTCACATAAACTCTCATTTTTAGAAGTACAGATAGTCAAACCTCCAACTAATTTTTTTCTTTGAGGATTTTTGCAATAAATTTACGCTTGCATGTCCAAGTCTTTTGTGCCAAAGTTCACTATTCTCTCCTTTTACAACCAAGCATTTTACACTATCAGATTTAATTTCATTAAAGTTTAATGTATATACATTAGCATGTCTATTTCCAATAAAGACAATCGAACCTATTTTTGAATCAATTATTTTCTATATAGTAGATTAAAAAAGAATAGACATTCATTTGCCACAAAGCTGACTAATGGAAATGAGATTATGTTTTAAACCAGGAACAAGTAAAACCTTAAGGAGTTTAAATGAATCATTACCTATATCACCAACTCTTATGATCTTACATTTATCGTTATTTTCAAAAGTCACATCTTCACCTTTCTTCTTATCGAGACTAAGAAATAAATCTTTCTTCCCTGTCATGTGTGGAGAACATCTTGAGTCTAAATATCATGTGCTTCCATGCTCCTTAGCTCTCTATTGAATTTCTTTATCCAAACCGTCATCCTCGGAATCTTTTGAGACATGGGCATTGGCCATGAGACAATGGCTCATATCATTCGAGCTCAAGTCACTTTCTGATTCTTCATCTTCACTTGAGAAATCTCACAACATCACCTTGAGGCTCTTATTCTTCCCTTTGTAGTCACTCTTATTGAGAGAGCATTTATTTTTTGTAGTGTCTAGATTTCCTACAATGATGATAAATAATTTCATAATCTGAATTTTCATATTTAATTTTCCGTACCTTACTGAAATTCTGATTCTACTTATTATGCATAAACTTATGCCCATCTTTTGTCTTTATGAATGACTGAATCCTTTGACTACCAATCTCATCTCACTCTTGCCATCACCATCAGAGTCCGAGCTTGATTCTTTCTTCTTTTTTGATCGGGATTTTTCCTTTTTGGCCTTCAGGGCTAACGATTTCTTCTTTGACTCATCTTCAAAAGCATCTTCTCTCTCTTTTAATCGAACTTAATACGTGAGAAGATTACCTATAAGATCTTCAAGAGTTAAATTAAAAAAAATTACAAATCTTTCAATTTTGCAATTCTTCAATAGCCTTTATCTTTGGTTTTTCAATCCCTAGAAAGAGAACGAAGAATTTTTCTACAAACTCTTTATTGTCATACTCTTCTTCCAAAGCTTTAGATTTGTTCACAATGTCCATGAATCGGGTGAACATATCCTGAATACTCTCTGAGGCCTTCATCTTAAAATTTTCATACTTACTCACAAGCATTGTAAGTTTCGTATTTTTCACCTGTGAAGTTCCCTCGTGTGTAACTTCTAAAGTTTTTCAGATTTTATGCGCAGTAGTACAATTTAAAACACGATAAATTCTTCAGCAGTTAAAGAATAATAAAGAGCATTCATAGCTTTTGCATTTAAAGAGTAAAGCTTTTTTCGAGGGGTCCACTTGTCACTAGGAGTATCTATAGTGATCTCTTCTATAGCGGTAGTGGATTCACTATAGTCATTCTCTACACTACTCCAAACATCATAATCGATGGACAACAAAAAGACTCTCACACGCTCTTTCCTATAGATGTAGTTTATCCCATTGAAAGTAGGGGTCTGCCCTTCAGGAAAAGCCATTGCGACAGTCAAACTAGACATATCTATCCTAGGTTATGAATTTTACAGATGGGTAACAAGACTCTGATACCACTTATTATATCTGAGATGCATACCTAGAGGGAGATGAGAATAGGGTTGCTATCGTTTTTCACTAAAACTAAAGAATAAACAATGAAATAGATAAAATAAGAGCGAAAAATAACCAACCAATGACACGCAATATTTTATAGTAGTTCAGATAACAATCCTATATCTACTTTTTCTTCTCACGAAGAGGCTCCTACTATGCCAAGAGTTCTCCTGAATCACAATTATATTCAGTAAGTTTATAAAGACCGCACCTTAAAATATACCCAAAGCCAGTCATCCAACCTAGCTCTCCATAATGAATAATAACTAGCCTTAGGTAGTACCCCTTAATTAACACTGGCTTGAGTATGCTGTAAAAATAAATTTAAAATAAATCACCAAACACAGTTTAAACATAGAAAATAAGAAAGATCTTACACCCCTTTTTCGATTAACAAATCGTCCTTCAATAAATCAAAGTGAAGCTTAATGAAGAATGGTGTAGATGATGACGCCTCTCCTCGATGAGATGATTCGAAGATGATGAGCGTAATGAGAAAGAGTTTGTTGAGGCTCCGGGAGTTCAAAACTCCAATTCAATTTTCTTCAAACAAACCATATAATTTCTCTCTTCAAGCTCTCTTCAAAACCATAGAATCTTCTCTTCTAAATTTTCTATTTCAATCGTATATAGCCTCTAATTAATTAGAAAAGAGATATTCTAATCATAGTGAAAGTTGAAGACGAAAGGAATCAATGAACGGCTGCGATTAAATCGTCAAATTTGCAATTAGCCGTGTTAACTATCGACGGGTGCTCACGCCTATCAATGGGTCCCTGAGCACCATCGATGAGTTTCTATCATTCGTCGATGGGTTGAATTCATGTTTTTGAAAATCTATAATTTGTTCCTGTAGACCATTGATGTCCTCTAGCCTATCGATGGGACCCTGACGCCCATTGATAGTTTAATGGCTAAAATTATTGTTCGTGTTGATTTTTGTATCACTTCGTCTCATACACTTCGTATACATGTTTTCACCTATATTATATCATCTCAAATAATTATTAGTACCAAATGAGAATTTATTATTACTTAAATAAGAGCTATTATCTGAACTACATTCTACCATAAGAAAGGCTTCAATCAAGAAAATATAATAGGCGAAACAAAAGATAAACTCAAAGAAATATTTTTGATGTCTATTAAGGGTAGGATCCTATAGTTAATTTCTTGGGATGAGGTTCCGGGTTTTCTTGTACCTCCCCCACCGAGGAACATAATGAAGGAAAACTAATGATGATCAAACTTATCATAATGAGCACTCAAATGACAATTATAACATAACATTGAGTAACAACGTCTTGGTATCCTTTTTGTTTTATTATAATTATTTTAACTGCCCTTAAATTATTATTCATACACATATGTCATCATAACATCATCATACCGTATAACAATAAAAGGGTGCTTTTACAAAAAATTTTCCTTTCCACTTTAGAGCATGTTTAGCTACTACTTATTTTTGAAACCTTATAAGTTACATTATTACTTATTTTTACTCCTTATAAGAATGTAAAAAAAGAAAAGTATTTGCACCCTTAACTCATAAGGATACAAGTATAGTTATGTTTTGGTAAATCAATAACTTATAAAGTTATGATAGTTGACAAATGACCACAATGTTATGATAGTTGACAAATGACCACAAAGAACATCTTGCTGCATCTCATATTGTGGCAAACTAATTAATTATATATTAGGTAGATAACAGCTATTAGTAAATTTATTAATTAATTAACTAAGTAAATAATAAAAATTAATTATTTCACATTAAATATGGCTATTAATTACTAATATTTGAACTAATTACTTAATTTATATAAAAGTTATTGTTAGTAAAATTATTAAATAGTTAATTAAAATTAATTATTCATGATAATAAATATATATAACTGAAATATTTTTATATATTCTAATTAATTTTGGTTATTAATTACTAATGTTGATAATAATTAATTAATTTATATTAATTAAATAGTAAATATAAATAAATTTATTTATAAACTTAAGTAAATAATTAATAATAAGAATTATTATTTATTATTAAAACTTAAAATTTTAAATAAATAATTCAATAATAACTATTAATAAATTTAATTAATAATAACTAATAAATTCATAAGAAAATTTATTTCTTTTAACAATAATAAATGTAGCTGATTAATATAATAGTACTTATTAGTAAATTAATTTATTATTTAATTGATTAATTAATTAGAAAATTATTTTATAATAATAAATATTTCATTAAAATATATTTTATAAATCCTTATTTATGGTTATTAATTACTAATATTGACACTATTTAAGACACTATTTAATTAATTTCTTACTTACAAATTAAATAATTATTTAATATACATATCACATTATTTATGGTTATTAATTACAAAGAAACTATTTAATTAATTTATTATGAATTAAATAATAATTTAATAAAATTATTACATAATTAAATAAATTATTAAATAATTAATTATATTATTATTTCATAAAATAAATAATTAATAATTAATAATGACACTGTGTAATAAATTAAGTTCTTGCTATTTAATAATAATTTAATAAAATGTTAACTAATAACTAATTAATTATTAATTAATAATGACAGTATTTAATTAATTTCTTATTTTGAGATTCATTGTAGATTGATAAAAGTGGTTCGAGGGTATTTTGGTCTTTTGGTGTAAATAAGGAAAACTCCTCGTAAGTAGGTAAAAATAATTTGGGCAGTCCCAACTTATTTTTCTCTACTTATAAACAACTCTCGCCAAACATAAAATTGGTACCTTATAATTAAAAATACTTATAAGTAAAAAAGTTACTTGTAAGTAAGTTGCCAAACATGCTCTAAAGTTTTGCATTGATAGAAAAACACCTCGCATTTTTCTTTAACTTTCTTTCATTATTTTTCTAAGAATTCTTTATGATTATATCCTAAACATTAAACAATGTCGACGGGCAATTGAGGAAGATACCCTACAAGAAAAAGAAAATAATATTTTTCTAGCTTTGATATAAGTCCTAGCTAATTGATTAGCACTTCAAGATTTTTCCAAAAATTGAGAGGTTAGACCATAAATACAACTTCATTCAATTGAAGAGAATGCCATAAATATGAATTAAAAGACCACTTGGTAGTTTGGATTGTTTTACCTTCAACTTCTACATTCAAAAGTTCTACATATTTTTATTTATTTTACTATCCAATTAAGAACGATTCCAACTTCCCCTACCACTGTTAGATCTCAGTAGAGGATCTTCATTTGTACTATAAATATTATTTTAGTACTAAACTTACCATACATAACTTTGTGGGGAAAACATAAATATGTATTGAATTTAAGTTTAACTAGCTTATTAAAGGCTACGAACTATGCAAAAGAGGTAGTGAAACAAATGAAAAGAGCAAAAAAAAAAAAAAGAAAGAAAGAAAGAAAGAAAGGACATGATCAATCTAAATAGAATTTGAATCTATTCAGAGTTTATTATCTAAGATAGAATAATGGGCCATAACTATATTACTTAAAAGCTTTTGAGAGAGAGTATGAATGTTCCTAATCTAATATTTTTAGGGTTTTTCCTAGAAACCACCTTAAATTTAGAGTCAATTTATAAATCATCTTATATTTTAAATTTATACATGAACCACCTACATAGTTAGTGTTTCTTCCAATCAACCACCTGACTCCACTTTGCTGCTAATTTTTTTCTGAAATCCCAACATTACCCCTACTTAAGCTCACATGTAAAGTACATGACCACTCTTGTTGATGCTCTGCAAGCTTTCCATGTGAGATTAAGTGAGAATATTACTGGAATTTTAGGAAAATTTTAATAGCAAAGTGGGGTTAGATGATTGATTGGAAGAAAAACTAACTCGTTGGTGGTTTAAGTATAAAATTGAAAATATAAGGTGATCTATGTAAATTGACCTTAAATGTAAGATATCAATGACTTATTCCTAAAGAAGAAAAGTTCTTTTGATAAGTCAGAATTTATAAATTTTAGAGAATATTGATGCTTTTGGATCTTTTGAGGTAGAATGGTATAGATTCTAAGGCACAAAGTACCTGAGATTTTCAATATTATATATAATTTCAGGAGATTTTCAAGTTTCTTATTTACCGTTCATTTGAATAATGTCTGTCTCACTATGTTTGCTAAAATTTTAAAATTATCATGACCTTAAGAAATATTATTAGTGCTTTGCACAAACAAAGCCTTTTCATACACAGTAAATTTGTGTGACCAATATGTATGCATGCATACATTTAGGATATATTCAGATCATAATATCTTTAACTAGCATTACATGTGTGTGTACGTAAGTATAGCTAATAAACATATACATAAATAAGTCATTTCATTACTTACTTTATGTACCCCAAAAACCTTATTTGGTTATTTTTGTATTTGCAGTCAACTATATGATATCAAATTCATATTGTTCCATAAAAATATTACACCTAGTTTGAAGCTAGAGGGTTAGTTTGGCAACTCTCCCTTAGAAGCAAAACGAAAACCAATTTAAGTTTAATCCATCGGAGAGGTGGGACGATCTTGGTCAGATTTAAGGCTAAAAGTTGGCCTACAGAAACCAATTTAAGTTATGATCGATTCAGTTATATTTCTATCTAGGATTAATCTTGAACTAAATGTTGTTCCACCAAACCCGTTAATTAACTCAACTTGCCAAACAAGCTCATAAATAGTCTTTTGTAAACGACTATAACACTTTTCTTCAACTAAATCTTTCCAGAAAATATTGTATGCCATTAAATAACTATAGATTTTTAAACAAGTATACCAATTATCTCAATGGTAATGTTAAATTTTGGTTATAAATGAAAATTCACTCAACTAAGGTCGGTAAAGACACATTTTTCGAAATAAAAACATAATATTAACAAGATTAACCAAAATGTTAAATGATTATTATTTTGTTTAGTAAGTTAAATTGATATATACATTATGGTTGAAACCAAACTTTACTGTGATGAATAATTGGTAATACAATCCTACAAATCTTTTTATTTTCTACTCAACAAATTATATATGTACATGATCTGCATATTTAGGTATGTCAATTAGATTAAATTTCTTGTGTGTATTTGATAATGAAAGGAATATTTGATATTCCATGTGATAAGACATAAGATCTCTGACCATGTGTCTAAGTGAGAGAGAGAGAGAGAGCATGCCATGAGTGACATGATTGCCTTCTCTCTCCTCCTTATTATAGGGTCTTTGTTGGAAAGCCTTGGGATTGAAGGCACAAATTTCAATCATGGAAGAGGAGGTATAATCATCTCCCTGTAATTGCAGACAAGTGCAAAAGCTAGCTAGCTAGCTAGCTTCATACAAATACTTAACAAGGGTGAGAAAGAAAAAGACTCTCTAGAGAGAGAAAGAGAGATGGGTGATATGCTCCCCTCGCCTTTAATTTCAGAGCTGCAGAAAGTTCTTCCTCAAAAGAAAGAACTGATCTAGAGAGAGAGAGAGAGGAGAGAGAGAGAGAGACCCTTTGCTTCACTTCAAAAGAGAGATTTTGAAAGAGGAAAGTTAGTGAGAGTAGAGAAAAGTTATGTGCACATACCTGAAAATATTTCTTTTGAGCAAATAGAGTTCTTCGAGACTCCCCAGCCCTAGCTTTCTCATCTTGGGACTATCAAACTCTCAAGCAACCTTTTCTTTCTCTGATCCCCTACTTTTTTTTCATTTCATAAAAAGAGATTATTATCATGATGGAGTCTTCAAATCTCAATCTAGATCTCCATCACCAAGAAGACTTCCATGGCTCATCTTCCTCCTTAGCGCTCCAAGGGTGGAACCAAGATCTCATATTGTAAGTCAAATTAATCCTAGCTGCTTCAATAATACCTCTCAAATATTTTTTGAGAAGAATATCTCTCTCAAACAGTTATGCTACTTGTTTCTTACTTATTTTGTCGACTTTGTCTTTAGTCATTTGATATTTGTTGTAAGTCCAAATTATATCCATTTCAATAATATCTCAGATAAATAATTTATAATATCTATGCTACTCGTTTCTTGCTTATTTTGTTCCCTTTGTCTTATTCTTTGCTTATTTAAGGCCATTTGATGTCTTGCTAAAAATTCCTAGGATTTGGACTTTTCTTGTAGGGGTCATTCAAACCCTAGAACTAATAATCAAAACCCTAGGGCTTGCTTCTTCTCTCCATTTTTTATAAACATGTGAATGTTTTTATGCAGAAATAGTGCTGAATTCCCTCATGGAGCTCTCCCAAGCTCAAGAGATTTCATGAGAACAAACAATGGCATGCCAATGGTCCAAGAACTTGGGTTTCAGTGGACCCCATCAGGTCATGATCAAGCTTACATGATGAACATGAACCAGTCATCATCTTCTTCCTCCTCTTCTCACCAAACCCTAGGGTTTCACATACCGAAGAATAATATAAAAGAAGAGTTGTCGATAGCGAGCGCTATCAATCTCCATGACTATAGCTTGATGCCTTTTCATGGAAGCTTTAGTAATGTGTTTCCAAGTGAGAATGTTTCGGGTTCGGTTTTGCAGTCTTTCTGCCCAAATCCATTAGGCATGGACCTTCAAGCTCTGGATCTCTTGGCTTCGGCTAGATTTGGAAGAACAATGTCTCAGCCTTTATTTGATGGTTATGGACTTGGACAGTTGCAAGAACAAGCTCAAGCACAACTTTCTACTAGCTATCACAAGGTCAGCTACACTTAATTACTATACTAGTAAATATATATTGTATATATCTTTTTGTTGATATTATTCGTATAATACATGTACAAGAATAAAAATGGTACTAAATGTGTATCAATAACAAAGTTTTTGCAGTGTGGGAAGTTTCCACTAGCTATACTATATATACTAGAATACTAAGGGGTCCGGATTCTCTACAATCTTGATTGTAGCATAATTTTGTCAATATAACATGTAGAAAAATAAGAATATATAGTAATAAAATTGTGGCAATAATAATAATTTATTGAATTATGGGGAGTATGGTTGAGAATATAATTTACTACTGAAAAAAGGAAAAAGTTGTGTAGCAATAATATAAAGGATAGCAAATTAAGAATAAAACTATGGCATTAGTAATAACAATAAGAGATTATAGTTCTTTTGAGGAATTTTATAGCCAGAGCTGAATTTCAGCATTACATATAACATAACTTATAAAAGAATGTTGTTGATATATACGTAGCATCATTGTTACTAATGTTATATAATACACAAGATAATTTGACATTCATGTAGCATGGCTTTATTATTATTAAATTTTGATAATACTAAACAATTAAGTCTTCTAGTTATGTTGAAAACGTTTGGGACTTTATTGAATCAAAAGCAAGATCATATCTTTGATATGATGTAGTTAACTTTGCTATTCAACAAAGCACAACTTTTTCAGCTTTATGAGTGACATGATTCATCTTTTTCCCCCTTTCTCCTCCAAAAGCTAATCTTTGCAAAAGCTGTAGGGTTTTGTGCAAATAAACCAAACTAATAATTTGATGCTCTTTCTCTTTTACAATTGGAAGGCTCCACATTCTGTAAGTCGAGTTACAGAAGCGAAGAGAAGCAACAGTTTGGATGGAGGAACATCACAACCAGCTTCATTAACAAAGAAGCCTCGATTTGAATCGCGTTCTTCATTCACTCCCTTCAAGGTATATTTACCAAAAAAAAAATGATATATATCTGATGGTCAATATACTTTCAGGATTACATTCAAGCTTAGATTGAGAAAAAAAATTATTTTATTTTCCCCTTAATAATAGGTACGTAAGGAGAAGCTTGGTGATAGAATTGCAGCTCTTCAGCAATTAGTGGCACCTTTCGGCAAAGTATGTGTCATTTGATATTTTCTCTTCATTTTCATATATTAAAGTGTACACATTAAAATATGGAAACATGAATTTTCTATCATATATTCGATTGAATCATTATTGATTTTGAATTTGGCTCATTTATATAGACTGATACAGCATCAGTATTGATGGAAGCTATTGGATATATTAAGTTTCTCCAAGATCAAGTTGAGGTAATTAACTTTCTCACGATAAAATTCACATTGAATGAATTAATTTAAATATGCATGATTTTTTTCCTTCAATTTAATCTGTATTTAAATTGATTATCACTTATCAACGACCAGGCAAATTAGGCATGACCATTACTATATTCACATTATAGTTACCAAATTACACATTATACCTACCCAAAAATTGTTCTGCTTAATTATTTCATATTCTAGGGTATTAATTAAATGTGATGAAATTGGATAATTTAAATTCATTGCGAAGGTAACATTTTCCTAACCAAGAAATGAGGTCCAAGTTGCTTTCTCGTCGGACTCAACATAAGAAATTAGTGCACCTGTGAGGAGTAAAGATCGTTATTAATATGGTTTTGTTATATGTAGATGATACACATTATGGAATATATATATACTTTCTTTTCCTTCCTTTCCCATCCAAATTTGACCATTTGCATCGACACTAGAATATCAAGGTATTGTGTTCACTTGCATTGCTTGCAAGAAACATGATGAATGATTATTGAAATATAAATGAAACATTTACAATTCTTTTAATGAAAATATTCATGTTTTTTATTCTACTTTTCTTTCTTGCAGACGCTAAGTGTGCCTTACATGAGATCTTCCAACAACAAGAAATCTAGAACATCACAAGGGGTATGTTATTTCCCACCAAATTCTTCCACAGTTTTTTTTTTTTTTTTTGGGCTAATCATGATAACAATACAAAATAAATATGAAGTACTATTTTATTCTAAAAGGTGAGTATATATGTTATATTATGTTTTACTTCTTCTTTTTCTATTGCAAAATATATTAATATTGATCTAGTAATTTTGTCATTTAATTTCGAAAAGAAAAAGAAAATTCAAGAACTCAAATCTTCTTACAGGAGAATATATGATGGACCTATTTTCTATTAAAAGTGACGCCAAGTTGTTCATCATATATATTTGCACAAGTATTTAATGCATGTTGATCTATTCCACATGTACTTATCTCCATTGTTAAAGATAGAAAATGGATTAATTTTCAAAGAGCAATGCATAAAATGAATTTCATGTCATAATTTCTAATTTTTACATATTTTTTGCAAGATCAGGCTGAATCAAGCAAAGAGAAAGATGAAGCTAAGCCAGACCTAAGGAGTAGAGGGCTTTGCCTCGTGCCATTGTCATGCACGTCCTATGTCACAAATGAGAATGGAGGTGTTTGGTCTCCTCCTAACTATCAGGGAGGTACTTGAAAATGCGGAATTACATAAATGTAGCAATTAGAACAAATTTGTAAATGCATGATTTAAATTAAATTACAAATCATGTTGTTGTCGATGGACCTTGAAAAAATTCAAGGGAATTTATAGGTTGGAGCAAATTTGGTCAGCTTAAGATTAAGTTCTAGGATCGAACAAGTTTGCTCCACTGTGAATGAATGATGTAAAAGTTTTATTCTCAAATTTAGTACTATTTATATCATTGCATTGCTTCAAAGGAAAAATATAACAAAATGGTGCTTTTACATTTTTATGTGGAAATCCCTTATACGAGAAGATTCAGGTGCATTAAATGTTTAATGATGAGATGTTCAGATGGATAAATCATCGAAAATTAATCATGTCCTATGACTAAAAAGCCATAAAATATGTTTTTTTTTAATTCACCAAACTTTAGGATAAGTTCAGAGCATCAAAAATTTCTTGCTAGGCCTTAATTGTAATCTTAATCAACACCAAAAAAATTAAATAATTTTGCTGCCAAGGAGCTTTCCAAAAAAAATTAATAATAAAATGTTTATGAATCAATCGCATTAGACAAATCAAATATGGGTCAAATGGGCCAGGAAACTATGGGCCCGTTATATGCTTTCATTAAAGCCATGTCTATCCATTCGGGCACGGCAGAGCAGAGTGAACAGAAGTGTCAGTTTGATGAGCTCAAGTTTCCAAGCCAAGTCCTAATTAAGCGCTCTTTATCCTTCGCAATTTTATTCATAGACAAATTTGTTGACGAGGTTTTTTTTATTTTTATTTTTTAACCCTTTAAATTAGTACTTTGTAAGAAAATTCGTAATTTTAACATCCCAAAAAAATCATAGCAACATATAATTTATTTGGAAGAAATATTCTCCTCGACAAAAAACATGCAAGAAGAAAATAGATCGCGACATGTGTTTAGTGAAGATTTAAAAGTTAATGATTTTATTGATATAATATTTAAATGCTATTAAAATAATATTGATGATAGCACCAATATCATATTCTAGTAATATCTGTCAAGATACTGCATATAGATTGCACTAATTTAGAATGGAGAAAATAAATTATTTATGTTTTCACCCATTAGATGTATGAAAATTACTTGTTTCTTATGGTGGAAATGAGATAGTATTATTTCTTAGTATTTCTTAATTTTTTATTCACATTTTCTTTTTATTTTTTATAACCTAGCTTAGAATTAAATTCAAGAATTATATTGAAGCCTCTCAACCATCCGAGTTACCCGCGATGGACTTATTCACAATTTATCTATTAAGCAAATAGTGTTGTTAGAAAAATCTCCATACGAATAATAAAAAAGAAATCTCCATAAATTTTTTTTTAAAAATGGAAAGGCAAAAACTCTCCCTTATCCATTTCCACGTGTCACTCATTCCTTACCTCTAGATATTTATCGTGTTCCTTGGGATTGGGTAACCGGCAACTCTCTTGGCTGATAGCGTTACCGGCGATACCCGGTCACCCCAACAAGAATCTAGTCTCAGCAAGGAAAGACGAAATTACCATTATAAGGTTCCTTGTCTTCTGCACAATAATCGGGAAAGATTCAGCCTACAAGTGAAGCAAAGCTCTATTATTTGACTCCTAAAGATACCCCTGGCAAATGTCCAAATGCAGTTGTAGCCCCCACTTGCAAGTCGAAGTTACATGATACCCACATTTGCAAATAGCATTACCAAAGTTTCTTGTAAATTTCTCCAAACATTATTTTAAGTAAATTATTTGTCAAGCTTTTTCTACAATATTCTCCAAAGCCCTTTTCGTTTACCTTTTCAAATTGATGAGTTCTTTTACGTCTCTTAGTGCAAAGGAATCTATTTTTTTTAATAATGTTGAGCACATGCTTGGAACTTGTGAGATTGAATGGAAAAGCGTTATAGAACGCCTATAAGAGACCAAATATATTTTATACACCAAAATGTTAAGCAACCAAAAAGTAATATATATGAAAAATGAGTTTAGCATAAATGAGAATGTAACAATAGTTATTTTGATCAAAGTATATATTTCGTTTGGAAAATATATCCCCCTTCCCTAATACTAGAGGTGAGCAAGTGATTAGTTTGGTTCGGTACGGCTTGTTCGGTTTGGATGTCAACTTAGAAAATTTTAGCTAAAAGACTACACTTTTACTCCTTCGAACCTTTCATTCATCTCATATCCCAAGTTGAAGAGCAAATTCATCAAATCAACTATTTTAAAAACTAAAATCAAAGATTTATGAATTAAGATGCATAACAATATTGACATAATTTATCTGTTCATCTAGAAAGAGAGTGAGTTTTTAGACAGTTACATTGAAAGCGGTCAGTTCAGCTATCTAAAACCAAACCAAATATAAAATAAAAAAAGAAAAAGAAAAAGAAAAAAAATCAAACCTAAACGAATCGTCAAAATTTGATCTGTTTGCACCAAATAATGCTCACCCCTATCTATCATTTCAAGTGTTTTATGTTATGCATCGGTATCTCTCCATCATTTTCAATAAGAAATTCAACAATTGTCTTATTGATATGCACTCCACCTTTATCTCTCTCATCTTCTCTTTCTTCTAAACCGAAACCATCCAATTTTCTCCGTAATTCCCGTGCATTGCACTGATATCAAAATATAAAATCACCTATTCGAGTGCTATCCCCCAACAATGGGATTATGGGGGGATCATTCGCGCAAAACCTTAAGGTACCGTTTGGCAACGGGTTAAGTGAGGGGTTAATGAGACTTAATCCCTTCTTAACCTGCCAAAAATAAAAAATCTATACAATGGTTAAAGTGAGTTTACCATCTATAGTTTGCCAAATATAAAAAATATAGAAGGGCTAAGCTAACCCTTCTGGAGGGATTAAAATAAGTTAACTCCTTAAAATAAGGGGTTTACTAATACTCCTATATAGAAGGATTAAAAGTTAATCCCTCTATTTATAAAGAAAATAATCAAAATCCTCGTTATTCCTAAACAGTAAAAATTATCACAAGAGCTAAAGTAAAATTTATTTAATGGGTTAATAATTTAGTCATTCGGATTATCGAATGGGCTAACTACGTTGATCCTTCTCTTTAATCCCTCTTTCTTAACTCTTTGCCAAACGATGCCTAAAAGATCCATCCGTTGCAAAAATCCTAATGTTGGGTCTTCCTTGCAAAAAAAGCAAGGAGGGCATAAAAGTAAAAGCGCCCCGACGAACACCAATAAAATTCTGATCTTTTCAATTATCCACTCTCCACTCCACCGCTTTCCTCTGCCTTCTATTTGAATCTCTCTCTCTAAAATTTTTAGGTTGGATTCAGCCCCCAAATTCCTTCGATTTTATTGAGATCGAGCAACTGAAATCGAATTCAGGTATCGAGATCACACTCTATTTTATGCGATTTCATTTTGTTAATTATATTTCGAGGCGGTCGATGATTGATCGTAGAAAAGGTTCCGATCGTGCTGAAAATTTGTCGCCGGATCTTTAAATTTTCGAATCTTTTATTAATATAGTTTTTTCACCGAATTTTGTAAATATTGCAGCTTTAGGGGATCTTTTTGTTTCCTAGTCAATCTTATTTTGATTGTCGAATATAATTTTTGTCTTCAATGATTTTGTTATTAAATAGGTTTTTTTGTAGTAATATGTTGTGTTTAGCGTTTTACTAGTTCTTTTGCACGTGCAATGCATAGGAATGAAATAAAAGTTAAGGAAATTGCAGTGTTTCTACTTTATGAACTTATAAATGGACGGCTAAGTAGGTATCTAGATGTGCGAGTTGTAATTTTTTTAGTGAAACAGAAAAATGAATTCTAATTGCACACCTATAAAAGTATGCACTATCTATATCTATATCTATACTAATATAGAAAGAACCAACTAGGGTAGGAATAAAATGGATGAGTGATGGACAAATCATCCTTTTCAATTTTGAAAAAGGGTAAAATTGTAGTTTTATAAGGGATATTGTTTCTCTTTTCCATTTTCCTCTCTCTAGAACATTCTATGTAGTTTAATAAAGAATTATGTGTTTCTCTTTTCTATCCCCTTTCTTTCTAGAACATTTTATGCCACTGAAATGCCATGAAATGAAAATGGAGCCTATATATATAGAGAGTAATGATATTGTGAAATGGTGAGCTCAAATCTTATTGTGAGCCTGCTAGACTAATCGAGTAATCAAATTCATGATCGACACTATACATCTTGTGCAACATGTCATCAAATGTATTTGGTAAAATTTTTACATAATTTATTGTCTTCTAGAATACGAATCAAACTAGTAGATATGTTGATTTTTCAGGCTGCTTAACAGCCGCCCCTTCTACACATAGCTAAAATAATGATTAAAAATTTTAAAATAATATAATTTTTTCTACATATAGATCAAGATGAGTGCAAATCACGATAGGCGGTGCTAATCATCGTTTCGAGTAGCCTATTGGGCTAGCTCACAATAAGAATCTAAGCTCACTATCTCATTTTATTATATATATATATATATATATATATATATATATATATATATATATATATATATATATATATATATAGAGTTTAGAGGAGTGGTGAACACTAAGAAATATTTTATTATTATTTCTCTAGTGGTACAACACTCAATACTCTCTCCAATATAAACACTCTCTCTACTACAAATTACTACTAAACTCTTTTACAACACCTCACTATTTATCCCTCTTTATTTTTCTCTCTCCTTACTCTTTCTTGCTACTGAGGATTTCTATTATTTGGGATGCTTCATACACTCATCTTTGACCCCTTATATAGAGTTTCCTACACTTGTTGGTGGAGACTATTTGGTGGTAGTTGGACACTATTAGGGTGGTGGCTTGGTAGGTGGGGATGAAAGCTGCTGACTTCTAACACTCCCCCTCAACAGCGACTTCTCTATCCATAAGTCTAAGAATTCTAATTTCTTTTTCAAAGCTCGTCAACATGAAGGAGTGTTGTCCAAAAAAATAAAATAAAAAATAAAGAGGGATAAATAGTGAGGTGTTATAAAAAAGTTTAGTAGTAGTTTGTAGTAGAGAGAGTATTTGTATTGAAGAGAGTATTGAGTGTTGTACCACTAGAAAAATAATAATAAAATATTTCTTAGTGTCCACCACTCCTCTAAACTCAACAAATGGTATCAGAGTCTGGCTTAGGGTGCGTGTATCTGCTTATCGCATGCTCTGTGGCTGTCACTAAAGGTGGATCTTCTACATCAGAAAATAAGTTAGATTATCATTTACTCTTTGAAGGCAGTGGGCACTATTCATGAGTACAGTACTATTCATAAGTACGGTTACTATTCACGAAAGTACGCCATCGCTCACATGAACTAGTAGAAGTTACGTACCGTGACGTAACCAAGGCTCGTGACGGACTCTCCTACGGTGATCCTATCGATTTTATTGAAGGTCGAAGTTCGTGCTCAGTCAGGGACTGTGAAATTGGTTGGTCAGGGACTAGACTTGCGTGAAGATACTGAAACAGTACCACGTCACGATGGCGGATTTGGCAAGTACTACTACTACACTCAAGAAACTCAACGGCAATAACTACAGCTACTGGGAGACGTGTATGAAGTCATATTTATAAGGACAAGACCTCTGGGAGGTCATCTGGGTGCCAAACTACAAAGACTCGTGAGGTCGCCGGGTACTAAGGAAGTGAAATATCAAAGCCGGCAAGGCTATGTATGTGCTGAAGACGACAGTAAAAGATCTCGTAGATTACATGCGAGATGTCAGAACTACGAAGGAGGCATGAGATACGCTCGTCACACTCTTCTCGAAGAAGAACGACTCTCAACTTCAACTCCTGGAGAATCAATTGATGACCTTGCAACAGAAGGATCTGACAATCAGTCAGTAACTTTAAGCAAGTAAAATCACTCTGCTCAGCTATCGCTCAACTAGATTCAGATTCTAAAGTGTCCGATGCGAGGATGAGAATAATCATCCACGGTTTGAGATCGGAGTACCATGGGCTCGTTACTGCTACACACGGCTGGCCGATTCAACCAACACTATTAAATTAGAGAGTTTGCTTGCTACACAGGAAATCCTAGCCAAACAAATAGCTAGCGTTTCAATAAAAAGCGAAGTTGAAGCACTCTTCAGCAGCAAGGAGAGAGGCAAATCAAGAGGCGCGAGCAAAGAGGAGTATGACTCAAGAAAGCAGTCAGGACGGTCATACGCCGACAGAAGAACACAACAGAGTGAGGAACAAGGTGATCGTCAAGCAAGACGACCTGACGATAGTTGCTACAACTGTGGAAAGAAAGGACACTTCGCCAGAGACTGCCGCTACAAGAGAAGATCTGCAGAGGGCAATGCTGCAACATCGCGCAGATGTCAAGATGATGAAGAAGAATGGGATGCCCAAGTATCCATGGCCATCATTGAAGATGTACCTGTCGATGAAGATGAGGTTGTTGGTATGGCACCAGCCTCGATCATAGAAGAATCTGAGTCCGCATTTGCAGCGATTTCAGATCGAGAAGAAATCAGCTACAGTAAAGATTGGATCGTCGATTCTGGCTGTTCCAACCACATGACGAGAGACAAGAGGAAGCTCGTTAACATGAAGGAGTATAAAGGCGGCCGAGAAGTTGTGATAGCGAATAATTCAAGATTACCTATCACACACATCGAAAAGACTTGTGTTTACGCCGCGCTACAACCCGAATCGGATGCAACTACAAGATGTATACCATGTACCGGGTATGAAAAAGAACCTTCTATCTGTTTCCCAATTGACAGCTTCTGAAAACTATGTAGTATTCGGGCCACAAGATGTAAAAGTCTACTTGAAGCCACCAGGAGAACCTGTCATAGAGGGACGGAAGGTACAATCTGTCTATGTGATGTCGGCGGAATCAGTATATATAGACAAAGCCAAGAAGAATGAAATGGCTGATTTGTAGCATGCTCGACTTGGCCATGTGAGCTATCACAAGCTCAAGATTATGATGGGAAGTCAATGTTGAAGGGCCTTCCACACTTGGAGATTCGAGGAGGGATCATATGTGGAGGTTGTCAGTATGGTAAGGCGCATCAATTACCATACCAAGAATTATAATTCAGAGCAAAGGAACCTTTGGAGCTCGTGCACTCAGATGTATTCGGTCGAGTAAAATAAGAATCAATCGGTGGGATGCGGTACATGATCACTTTCATCGACGATTACTCGAGGTATGTCTGGGTTTACTTTATGAAGGAAAAGTCTGAAGCACTCTCCAAAGTTAAGCAATTTCGAGAAGAAGTCGAAGGAAAACTCAGCAAGAAGATTCGTCGCCTACGCACAGACAACGGGGGAGAGTACACATCAAAGGAGTTTTACGACTACCTGAAGCAGCACAAGATTCAGCGACAACTAACGTGCCCAAATACTCCGCAACAAAATGGCGTAGCTGAAAGGAAGAATCGTCATCTTGCGAGATATGCCAAAACATGCTTCATGCCAAGAATGTGCCAGGACGTTTTTGGGCGGAGTGTATGAAGACTGCGGCGCACGTGATCAATCGGCTACCACAACCGAAATTGGAGTTCATGTCACCATTTCAGAAGTTGTGGAATACCAACCCAACCGTAAGTCATTTCAGAATTTTCAGTTATGTATGTTATGTCTTTGTGCCTGATCACTTACGCAGCAAGTTCGATAAAAAGGCTGTAAGGTGTACATTTGTGGGGGTATGACAACAAAAAAAAGGATGGAGATGTGATCCCACAACCGGATGATGCTACACATCAAGGAATGTTGTGTTTGACGAAGCCTCGTCTTGGTGGACTCTACAAGAAGTTGTGCTCCCAGACTCCAATGATCTAGAGGATCAGTTGCAGAAGAAGCTGGGGGAGCCAAGTCAAGAAGAAGAACTGCAACAATTAAAGAAAATAGAACTAAGTTCTCCTACATCTCTGAAGGAGAAGAATCCATGGAATACCGGTGTTCATCAGATAACACCAGAAGAAGTGCGCCCGAGCCAGATAGAGGATATCGAAGAAGAACAGCTGAACAACTTCGAAGATCAACCAGACCCAGGAAGCCGAATCCCAAGTATGCTAATGTGGCCATTACGGAAGATATGAAGGAGCAATCTACCTTCAAAGAAATATACGGGAGTGAAGAATGGAGGCAAGCAGTGAGAGACGAAATTCGAGCATTGAAAAAGAAGGTAGAATTCTTGGACTTGTGGATAGAGAAGTCGCTGCTGAGGGGGAGTGTTAGAAGTCAGCAGCTTTCATCTCCACCTACCAAGCCACCACCCTAATAGTGTCCAACTACCACCAAATAGTGTCCACCAACTCCTTCACCAACCAGTGTAGGAAACTCTATATAAGGGGCCAAAGATGAGTGTATGAAGCATCCTAAACAATAGAAATCCTCAGTAGCAAGAAAGAGTAAGGAGAGAGAGAGAGAGAGGAAAATAAAGAGGGATAAATAGTGAGGTGTTGTAAAAGAGTTTAGTAGTAGTTTGTAGTAGAGAGAGTGTTTGTATTGGAGAGAGTATTGAGTGTTGTACAACTAGAGAAATAATAATAAAATATTTCTTAGTGTCCACCACTCCTCTAAACTCAACATATATATATATATATATATATATATATATATATATATATATATATATATATATATATATATATATACATATATGATAAGGTTCTAAGCATATATCTATACTACAATTTATTTACACTAATATACAAAGAAAATAATGGGGATGAGATAATTAGTGGAGGATTTCAAGTTCAAATAATGAAGGTAAAATCTCCGAGAAAATCAATTGACCCTCGCTATTTCGTCCAACTATAAAATATACATTCTAAATAAAATGAAAGTAATATGTTTTCATATCAATGCATTCGCATGTGTCAGATTTCTAGTAATAGTAAAGACATTAGTTAAAGATCGTTGTTGTATGTAGTGTGGATGGATATAACATCACTACTAAAGATACTGATGTTGTTAGTATTTGAATTAGCCAATAAATTCTGGTATAGATTTGTGCTTGATATTTGGGGAGATAATTATTTGATTGTCATACACTTCCTTGTTAATTAGGGACACGTTAGATGATATGTTAATTGTCTCTTGATTGCAAGGTTTGAAGAATTGGTTGATTTCAAAACGTAACGGTGGATAATATCAGATATTAAACATGTTAGTCCTGTCTGTTTGATATGATACTATCGATGTTACTTATAATAACTAATATATGTCAATATTGAGTAGTAACAACTACAACTTGTACAAAAGGAGGTTTGAGATCTGAGATATAAAAGGTTATTTAATAGTGGTATATTTGGAAAATAAAAAGAAATCAACGAATATGAAACTTCTGACTAGACTAGTTATTCCATGGACCATATGTTTACATCTGATACCAAAAGGTGGTTTACAATCGAGACTGATGCGAAGATTTTATTATTTTAAACCTTGGTCGATTGTTTCCTCTGTTTGTATCTGCAGCAGTGAACTAGCCTGATTAATGATTTGTTTCCTAATCCCATTCATGTTTAGTTTGTCCTGTCACACACATGTTTCATTAAAGAACAGGTAATAAAATAGACAAAAAAGCACAATGATAGTCTAGGAACACTATAAAGTTTGTAACGGGAAGAATGCTCGTTCCTAACTCAAAACATGCATAAAAAAAGGTAACCTTTAGGTGCCAAGAATACATATTTAGTTATTTTGAAATGCCTCCATTTAATATTCATTTTTTTATGCCTCCATTTAATATTCATTTTTTTTCTTTTCGCTAGAGCATATTTTTGGTTCTCTATTGGTTATAGCTCCTTTCATTTGCCTAGGTGAAAAGACTCTATGGGAACTCTACAGGGACCAGTAATTTGCCGTCCTGCTGTTCATGTAAAGCATGGAAGAGTCCACTATCCACTTATAAAGTCTTCTTCAACAACCAAAGGAGGGTTTCTTAAAAGTGGTTTTTGGGGTTCTAGAAAGAAGTATAGGTGTATGATCAGAGTGGGCTCTCAGTTCTCAAAGCAACATGAGAGGAAAGACGGATTAATACGCTGCACTTTTAGTTCTTCTTCTGATGGTAATGGAAGTACGGCTGAGAACTTCAGTGAGAGTGATGGAGATTATGTGAATTCCAGTGTGATTGAAGCTGGTATGATGCTTTATATGTAAGCATATTTTATATTACTTGATTTTGGTTGCCAGATAAACTTTGTCTGCCTAAAAAATGTCTCCATTTTCTTCAATATCTTCTGTGATCTGAGATGTATTGTGAGTTATGATCAAATATTTTGCAGTTTTTTTAAAGGAAACTGTTTACTGAAACCTTCGAACTAGTTTTCTATGTTAAGAAAAGATTTCCATATTCCTCTAATTGTCTATAGTGCTCTGAGGTTGAAATATTGGGGCAATCATGCTTGGTGTAATGTTGTCATTTGTCCACAGTCGTGATGTTCGCTAGTCATTTTAGAAGTTGCCAGTTTTAAATATGTGTGTTATCTGATTCTATTGCTACTATTATTCTGCTTTTACCAGCATCTAATACTTGTGCTGTTTTCAGTCGCCTCCACATGAATATATTTCCTCTAAATTTCACATTTTGACTAGTTTGACGTAGCTCTTGATCAGTCTTACACGCACACATAGAACCCACATAACGTTTTCTTTCATTATTTGGCTTGACATCTACAAGAAACTAGAATAAATTTGAATTGTAAGTCAAGTTGATCAATCACACTTTCCATGGCAGTGGAGGTGAGAAGTGGTGCAGATGGTTTCTTGATAAAAATGCGTGACGGCAGAAATTTAAGATGTGTTCACAACAACCCCCATGGTGGACCATTGCCAGATTATGCTCCTCATCCTGCTATTGTATTGAAGATGGAAGATGGAAGCGATCTTCTTCTTCCTATTATTGTCTGTACGTAGATTATATTTTTTAAAAGAAAAAGGAAAAAAAAACCGTGTTTGAAGTTTCTTTCTGTTAATGATTTTCTATTTCTTCCTTTTTTCCCAGTGGAGATGCCAAGCATTTTGCTTATGGCTGCAGTTCGGAATGTTCAAATTGTAAGTTTTCTCTTTCTCTATGATTTTTTTTTCCTTTTCCTGTGAAATCTTTGTTTACATAGCATAACTTACTTTAGCGCTTGCTCTTTGAAAGCTAGTGTGACATTTTTTTCTCCCTGCAGGCTAGGCCAACGATATATCAAGTTGTAAAAGAGATGGTTGATAAAATGGGTTATCAGGTGAGGATGAGTTTAGCCAATAGAAATTTTATTTGTGCATACATTGTCATGATGATTTCTTGGGAAATAATCTACAAAAGGTATTGGCAAGTTGACAATACCAGAGGAGGCAATGAAGTTACTCCTAAATTGCTCATAAATAGAGCTCATTCGAAATTATATCTCATGAATTTGGGATTTTTTTTTAAACCTTACCCCAAATGGGCCTTTTTTCGTTCTAGGTGCAACTTGTTCGGGTCACCAAAAGAGTACACGAGGCATATTTCGCTCAGCTGTACCTTACCAAGGTAATCTTAACCTCTTCAAATTGTGTTAGCTGAACACATTTGAGGTAAATATTAAGACAAGGCTATTACATGCAGGCTGGAAATGAGAAAGAAAGTATCAGCTTTGATCTCAGACCTTCAGATGCAATTAATATGGCTGTGAGGTGCAATGTATGGTTCTTTTTCCTTTTTCCTTTTTTCGGGTTAATTGTGGTGTTACCCCATGAGTTAACTAGCACATAAAAATCTGGTCATCCCGGTTATGTCTGATGGATGCTTAATAGTTGAACACTGTGTGTACACAAGCTTGATGGTTGTTTACTATTATTTTACATTAAATAAACTGAATTTTCCCATGAGAACTGTTTGTGAGTGCGTACTTACTTAATTAGCATAAAGATGATCGATGTCTCGTATGACCTTGATATAAGACAACTTGCTCTGACCAAATTGTCTGATTCAGAGAAACTGAGTTGGAGAACATTCAAGATTTGCTTTTCTAAGACTGATTAACTACTACTTTTTTGGTGTATCTTACCCACATAACATATGAGGATTCATGCCTGGGATTCTAGTTTCGGTACAGATCTTAATATGGGCTTAGCAATTTCACCTGAGTTAGCTAATGTATTGATAGAAAGAAGCATAAAAGTTAGAAGGAGGCAGACAAAAATATTGTGTCCTCTGTGGATATGTAGCACTGGATTTTGAGCAACCTATGTCATTTATCTTTATGAAAGTAATATAGATGTGTAGAAATTGGTTATGTGAAACTAGTTTCTATGAGGTTATATAAAATTTAGTGTAATATGAACACTAAATCAACTGGTAAGTCACAACATTACATAAACTATGATGTATGTAAAGCTCCCATCGTCATCTGAAGGACTATGGGAATTAGAAACCAAGAAACGCAAGAACTCTCCTTTACTGAAGTGAACTAGTATACATCTCAGGTTCAGTCAAGCTTGCATGGCATCTATATTGATGTACACGGAAGTGCGGAATGATCGGAGTAAATTATGTGAAATGTAGCAAAATTGACTGCCTTTCATGAGCATCTAAATCTATTTTGTTCTGTTTGTTGTCTTCTAATATCTTTTATATTGGACAGGTGCCTATACAAGTTAACAGGCATCTTGCATATAGCGATGGAATGAAGGTCATTGAACCTAGCAAGGTGGCAGTACAAGCCCCTTTTTCTGATGGATTACTATTCACAGAACTTGACAGGTCGATTTTTTATTTTCTTATCACAGTTGAAAGTTTACATTATAATTTTATTCATATAAGTGGTTAGCTATGTTACCTGGGTACTTTGAATTTGAAGCTGTATCCGTACCCGTACTCAAACTCCTTGGACACCTTGCATAAATGCATACATTTATTCAAGCACGTACTCAGTTATACAATACATGTTTTAATTTAGAACACTTGTCATACATTTTTTGGACATATATCTTACACTTCACACCCACTTTTTGAAATTCGTTGGACACAGGTCAGGTTCCAAATAATGATTTTGAAGGGTCGTTTGGATGTCTAGTTCAAAAACTAGTGATTTTCCAATTTATAATCCACATAATAAACGAAACATAAAAATGTTATAGGACATTTAATTCTCATTCTTGTTCTCATATAAATTATTAATTTCAATATATAATATGTGTATATAAATATTTATATAGCTGCGTCCCCATACCCTATTTTTTACAAATTTGTCGTGTCCCGTACCAGCACCCGTACCCGTACACATGCAGTAGGTGGGTAGAGATTATGCTGTTTGCATGTCCATCATCTGGTTCCATTGTCTATGTCTCGTAAAGTCATTTTTGACTGCAATGAGTTACTTATTTTCCCAAAAGCCCTGGGCTAAACATTCATCACCTGCCATTCTAATGCGAGCTCTTTGCTTCAACAGACCTGATGGCCAGCCTTGCTTGGAAACCAAAGAATTTGACTTAGTTCGGAACATGCTGATTGCTGCTGTTGAAGAAAGATACAGAGATGCTGGTATGATATATCTTTTATTTGCTCCTTAATTTCATGGAAAATGAGTAAATACCTTCAGTTTTAAAATTAGAATAAGTAGGTGGAGGTGCAGGAAAATAATTCATTTTTGTCATTAGTAGTAATTTGGTACATATTTTTGGTTGAACCTTATCTTTAGAAATATCCCGATAAGGGAATAACATTGGAAAATAGTTGCCTCTTGTATCATGTTAAATCATATACTTCACATGGAATCACTTTTTTCATTGTTGTTTCCGGCTTTCCGTTGTTTGCATTTGCGCAACTAATACCCATGCATGTGTAACTCTAATTGAGCAGAGATTTTTTGGATGGGGCTACATGAACCTTTTTCTCCCTTCAGCTCTATTTTAGATCCCTCAAAACAATTTTTTTCCCGACTGGTGGCCTACGTGAATCCTTTTCTCCCTTCAACTATATCAAGGGCTATCTCTTCTGTGAAACTAGCTATAGTTTTTTACACTGGTGCCAGCTCCACTTTCCCCTATTACTCTAGTTTATCTTGACCTGGTCCTTGGTGTCCTTTGTCAATGTGCGAACAATCCGTAGTGGTTCTTGCTCACCCCATCGTTAGTTGAAGCTACTTGTTTCCCACTATATGCTTTATTCCTTAAACTATGTTTTAGTTACCTCTAGTTCCCACTACGTAGTTTATTCCTTAAACTATGGTTTAGTTTGTTCGTATTAATCCATCTCACTTTGCCCATATTCGTTTCTACGTGTTGCTTCTTGATTATTCAGCATCTGAATGCTAATGCGTTGTAGAGTTTTAACTGAAAAAAAATCTGTAAAAGTTCGGAGGTAACAGCAGCTAGTTTTGTAGGAATTTGGTGGAAATTGCATCTAGCTCTCTGTAATTTAGGGAGTTCCAGGGCATGCATTTTGTGTCTTGGATGTTCTGATGAAACGCCTATGTATGAACTGGATGTGATACAGGTCTGATGACCTCCATCTTCAGTGAGCAACTTATTAAGAATCATCTCCTATCCTCCTGAACACAGGAGATCCGAATTAAATTTTATTAACTTTTCTTACTATTTACCTATCTACAGAATAATGCTAGCTAGGCTATAAATATTATACTGCTGTAATGGTACAAGGCACACAACTATAGGGGGCTTTCCGCGTGGGTTTCTATCAAAGATCATGAATCTCTAAAGATCTTTCATATTTGTGTGCTTTACTTATATCTAATAGAAGGCTGTTAACTTTCTCGGTGTTTGTATTTGTTTAGCACAATGGAAAGACAAGCTTATGCAACTCCGGGCCAAGAGAAAGAACTGGGCGTGACAATTTATCAGCTCTTCTATTCAAAGGACCTGCAGTGTTCATCTCTCTTGCACATAAGACTGCTACATAGAAGTGGCTTCAATCCAGAACATGTACATATTAAGCTACTGTTGAAAAGCTAAACATTCATCCTTTTTTCTCGCAGTGGTCAGTAAATATGTATAAGGCTAATATATACTAAAAATGTTTGTATAATTATCTCTGTATATATAGTTCTCTATATAAATAACATATCGTGTTGTGGAAACTCGTGTAATATATCATGTAGGTCTTCATTTCGCTTTAAGACTGTATCTTGAAAACTCTTATGTCTATTTATTTACCTCTTGGTTTGGTTAATTAACATTTCTTTTGTTTACTCTAGTGTGAGCAAGATTCAGGCCTTAGGATTCTTGGAACATGATCGTGGTGAAATTAACTTATCAGATTCATTTATTGCATATCTCTGAATCCATTCCTTAAGAAGAAATGCTATGAACATGTACTTGCCTGTAAACAGAAAATTAGGCATGCGTACGTGAATGCGTATATGCATGCTATGAGTTATACGTGCACCATACTTGGAACATGATCATGATGCAATACTTGTCCATATCTTTAAGGATTCATTGACAGACGTACACGCCTTAGTCCTTAAACGTGCATATAATGCATGCATTTCTTCAAAGAGTGTTTTTCCTTGTAATTCTTAATTGTGAACAGACCTCCTCTAGTATCATTCAATTGCAAAAGAGTCCCTGTAGTTCTATTTGTTGCGAATAGACCCATGTAGTTCTATTTGTTGCGAATAGATTCCTTGTAGTATTTTCCAAGTGCGAGTACACCCCCTAGTATACTTTTTTGACTCCTTTAAAAGTATATTAAAAAAAGTAGCAATTAGGTGTCTATCCTCACCAATAGAACTAGAGGGGAGTCTATCCACCTCCTCAAACATCTTTAACGATTTTAAGAGTTAAAAAAAAAAAAAAAAAGACAAACTCACTCAGGGGAGTCTATTCACAATAAGTAGAATCACAGGGAATCTGTTCACAACAAATAGAAGTACATGTGTCTTTTTTTTGTTGCAATTGGGTGATGCTAAGGGGTTTATTCACAATTAACCCTAAATATATATATATAATCAAGGCCATACATTTATATAAACTTTTTCATTATAAAAGGAGAAGTTATATATTTGCTTGTGAAAGGAAAAATGATGTTAGTATGAGAACAAAAACTAATTCCTATTGTCACATTTTTCAGGTATAGATATTTTCCAATCCGCATTTAATGCACCATCTTGCCTTAGGACTTCGTAGATAAGTGAAGATTTTTTTTTTATTATTTTTAGATGATGACGATCAAGCACCATGAGACAAATCCATTATTGACTTAGAAGAATTTACATTTCAAAAAAAAAAAAAAGATAAATTGCGGATTAAAGCTTCTATTTCTGTCAACCATAAAATACAATCTGTCCGATAGAATGATTTCACTCAATCACAGGGTAAGGGCTCTAATATCAAACTTTGACTACACTATAGACATAGGACAACATTATTTTAAATTTATTAATAAACTTATACGTAGAAAGTCAACGAATTAAAACATAAATCAATATCATGGGGTAAGAATGGACTCGAAGAGTCAAAACGCGTACTTTTCCAAGTCCGAGCTTGAATGCTAACCTTAGGAAGAAAATACGAAAAAATAAATAATAAATTGACGGAGTCACAATTATTAGACGCCGAATATACCGTGGGCCAGCGTAATGATGGTGCACCGAAAATCGCGACAGTTATAAAAATCCAATCGCAGCTGGGCCGGCCCTCCAAGATTTGTGGTGCCACGTGGCATTCTCCTGACAGCTGGGCCCCGCAGTCGCACACCCGCCTACCCACCTACCAAAACCCACCCACGCCCTCGCTTATACAATTTCCTATTCCTCCCTTCTCTCTGCTTTCAACGGAAAAAACAAGAAAGAGAGCTACAAATTACAAATCGCCGCCGATATTTTCGCCGTCGAATCTGCCGATTCCATACTCCTACTCCTTCAATTCCTCGGTGCTCTCTCTTTTCGATCTCCACTCTCTCTAATCGCGCCGGCGATCTTTTCGAGGTACGGAAAGGATTCCTTTTTTTGCGTCCGATTTGGAGTTTCTAGGGCTTTTTCTAGGGTTTCTGAATTGAATGCAGCTTGGTTTTTTTAGGGATCGTGGCCTTCTCTTTGTGGTAGATTAATTGGATCGGCGTGGAATTACTATGTCGGGGCCGCTTGATCGATTCGCCAGGCCCTGTAAGCTTCCGAATCCTTTTTTTTTTTTTACTTTTCTTTTGTAATTTTTTTGTGGGTTTTGTTGGTTTCTTGTTTTGATTAATAGGGGAACTAGGGTTCTTGAGCTGATCTGAGCTTCAGCTTGACAAATTTTTGCAATTTCTTGAATTGAAGAAAAACTAGGGTTTTGAAAGTTTAGTTGAACAATGAGGATGGAAGCAATTGAAAATTATATTCGTAGCTCTCAATCTAACACAGAACACCCTTAATAGAGCTAAATAGAAGAAGAAAAATCATGTTGCGAACCCCAAAGATTTGGGGTGAAGGATATCTTTCTACTCTATTGTTGTAGTAGAAACATAAGCTAAAAATATGATTTTGAAATCTATTCAAGAGATTCGTGGTCCAAATTTTGTTGGGGTCGCCGGGGCGGGCTACACCTTACGCTGCAAGAAAAGTTTGTTTATTAACAAAACTTATACTTAAAATAACAATGGTTGTTAGCAATT
Organism: Asparagus setaceus; assembly: GCA_012295165.1. Classification (NCBI taxonomy): domain Eukaryota; kingdom Viridiplantae; phylum Streptophyta; class Magnoliopsida; order Asparagales; family Asparagaceae; genus Asparagus; species Asparagus setaceus. The sequence goes on from CM022703.1 coordinate 30,386,210, forward strand.
TTGTCAAATTTCATGCCATTTTTATTTGATTGCTGTGGTTCTTTTAGTTTTTTAAAAAATAGTGTTTCTCAGAAGCATTGATGGAGCATTTTTCTGTTATGACTTGTGGATACTTAAAACTCAAAAGTTCAAGCACTTATTTAAAATCCTTAAAGTTATCAAGTATTGTCAATTGCAATCTGTATTATTCATCAGAGTCAAATATTGTTTGATGTTAAAGTGAAACATATTCCACATTTACAATTTCACTCAACGGTACAAAACTTCTGGTCAGTGAATTCGCTGGTGACTCATTTTACATATCGCAGGCTTTGAAGGCTCCTCTGGTCATGATGAACGTAGAGAACGCAAATCAGATTTTGAGTGTTCAGAAGATGAAAGGAGGACAAGGATTGGATCCTTGAAGAAAAAGGCGATAGATGCGTCGAGTAAATTCAGGCATTCTTTGAAGAAAAAGAATAGGAGGAAGAGCGGCAATCGAGTAACTTCTATTTCTATTGAGGACATAAGGGATATTGAAGATCTACAAGCCGTTGATGCATTTCGCCAGGCATTGATTTTAGATGAGTTGCTACCTACAAGACATGATGATTATCATATGATGTTAAGGTGGGTCGAGGGTTTTTCCATGATTTTTAGATTCATAAATTGTGGTTGCTGATGCTATATGACCACCATATATATCTGCAAAAGCAACTTTCTTTATCTGATCTATTGGTCTTGCATCAATTTTAGATTTTTGAAAGCGAGGAAATTCGATATTGAGAAAGCAAAACACATGTGGGCTGAAATGCTTCAATGGAGGAAGGAGTATGGTGCTGATACTATCATAGAGGTAACAATAACTTTAACTTTCTTAAAGTAGGGAGACATTCATTATTAGTATTTATTGATAATTACCAACATCCCATTGGATTTGGAGATAGTGGATGAATGTTGTCGATTTCTCCCCTACTTATAGTGAGTAGCCAACTCTAATTTGAATCTGATAGTTATCTAACATGTTAGTTTTAATAAAACATTCATCACAATAGAAGTGAGGGCTAACCTTTATCATGTGAATTTCCAAGCATATCTGAATGTACTTAACAAGATCTTTCTCACTTGAGAATATGACTCTATTTTCCGAACTTTCACTGCAGGGAGCCCTCACTTTCTTATGGTCCCAATTGGTGTGATATTGAACTAACATGTAGCTGATGATAAGTGCATGTGAAATACCCACCAGATGGGTTTCAATATATAGACAGGAGCGAGAACATAGATAATCTTCTGTCACACATGTTCATTAAAAGGAACTTAGCTAGCAAGAATTCGTTTACTCGGTTGCAATGTCTTTGTTGTATAATTGTGGGTTCATCTTCTATTATAGTCTAATCAGTTTTCAGTATTAAAAAGACCGCTGTTCATTCAATAAATTCTTTAAAGTTGTATTGCATTTATTATCTCAAACTTGTTAAATATATTCCTCAGAGTGATATGATATTATACCATAGTATACATTTTATGCAGTCATCTTTCAAGTGCTCTCACTTTGTGAAAACTTTTTGGACTGTTGCATCTGAACTCCTTTCATAGCTGTTTCTAGAACTGGCTGCTCTAGAAGACACCTTTGTTTAACCAATAAAACTTTCCTGAGTTTCCTCTCATAGACTCCATTGTAGCCTGTACCTTGGAACTTCATTGTTAATTTTGTACTTGCATCTTCTCCAGAATTGAATAATGTTTAATGCAACACTACTTTTTATCAGGATTTTGAGTATACAGAACTAGATGAAGTTCTGAAGTACTACCCGCATGGTTATCATGGCGTGGACAAAGAGGGAAGACCTGTTTACATCGAAAGGCTAGGAAAAGTTGACCCCAGCAAACTTATGCAAGTGACAACTATGGACCGTTATGTAAGATATCACGTGAAAGAGTTTGAACGGAGCTTTTCGATTAAGTTCCCAGCTTGCTCAATCGCTGCAAAGAAGCACATTGATTCAAGCACTACTATTCTGGATGTTCAAGGCGTGGTATGTTGTTATTTTCTCTTCAATCTTATAGTCAGGCATGAAATTTATATGAAAAGTTGCTGCATCTTGTAGATGATAGTATGTAACCAATATTGTCTTTTCTTAATGATATTTGGTTGTTTTAACAGGGAATGAAAAACTTCAGCAAGACAGCACGAGAACTAATTATGAGGTTACAGAAAATAGATGGGGACAATTACCCAGAGGTATCCATTAGTATTCATAGTTTTTTGTCTTTTATGTGATGAGGCTAATGAGTGTCCAATAATCATTTAAGCAATATCTCTGCAGACTTTACACCGAATGTTTATCATCAACGCTGGTCCTGGTTTTAGATTGCTATGGAATTCCGTCAAATCGTTTCTTGACCCCAAAACTACTTCAAAGATACATGTAAGTATGATTTTTACTAATTGAACCTTTCTTTTTTGCCGAGTTTATATCTCTATGATATTGAAATTGATGGTTTAAACTCTCGCAGGTTCTCGGGAACAAGTATCAGAGCAAGCTGTTTGAAATAATTAATTCTAGGTCAAGTTTGTTTTTAAATTTTTGCAGGATATTAAGTGATTGTCGATAAAGCTTTGTCCTAACTCTCCTTTCTTTTTTTGGGGTTTTTCAGTGAATTACCTGAATTTCTTGGTGGTACTTGTACCTGTGCTGACCAGGGTGGATGTCTTAAGTCTGAAAAGGGACCATGGAAGGATCCTAACATATTGAAGGTGTCTGGTTATCATCTTATTTTATTTCTCAGTTTATGATTATCGTATTGCGTCTATTTATCACTTTTTCAACTCTTTTGATCCACACTTAATGATACTTCTCATTGGTCTTCAGATGGTCCTTAGTGGTGAAGCACAATATGGCAGGCAAATAGTTACCGTTTCTAATGGAGAGGGGAAGATAATTGCTTATGCTAAACCACAGCACCCAGCAGTAAGACCTTTTCTGTTTCCACCTATTATGTTATTTAAATTTTGCATTTTTTATAGGCATTCAATTAATTCCCTTGTTGGACCAGATAAAGGGTAGTGATACATCCACAAATGAATCTGGTTCCGAAGCTGAAGATATTGCTTCCCCAAAATTGTCAAGGAGTTACATTTCACATTCTCGATTAACCCCTGTTCGTGAAGAGGTATGCTGAATTTCTTTCAAGAGAATTAATGGGTGTAATCAAGTTCTTAACTAACACTAAACTGTCTGCTCTATCAGAAAGACTTATAGAAAATCATGCATACGGTCTTTAACATATAGTCATGGAGGTCATTCATTTCGCCATTGAGACACTGCATGCTAATAATATGGTTCCTTCCATTATATTTCCATCCTGATGTTTTTCCATGCCAGTCTCTTTTCGTTGGAAATTTGATCTAGCATACCATTGTTAAATTATTTGTTCCTTAAGAATTGAAATTCCACAATTTGCCAAAAAATGTTCTTTTTTTTTTGTTGCTTTTATTGACTATTTAAAAGTAAAATAGCAGAAACATATGCACGACCAAAGCCCTTCTTAATATCCTCATAATAGGGTTTTTTTATATAGCTACTTCCAAAAAGTTTTTTTTACAAATGAGATAGTTAAAGAGTACATATGTTCGTAGCGATGTTCGCAAATCTCTTTTTAAAGCTCACAGACAATGAAGATATAGAAAAGTACTATTTTAAAATGTGAAAACTAATTAGTTTATGGCTTATCCTTTTTGTTCAGATGAAGGTTGTTGCGAAGGCTAACGCTAGCTTTTCAGAATCTACTGAACATATTCCCATGGTTGACAAAGCTGTAGATGTAGTAGGTCGGAAGAAAGAAGTTTCTAATCAAAGGCTCCCTTCATTCAAAGGTTTGCATACTTAAAAGTTTTTTGTGACATGAGTTTGTTTTCATTAATTGTCCTAACAAATGCGGAAGTTCTCAATTGCTTGATTTATTATTCAGAAAATTCTTTGAGCTCCTATTATAAGCTTAGTATTTTTCTTTTAGCTATACTGCTGCTTTTGATTTATTCCTAATGTTGATCTTTCCGATTGAGCAAATCATCCATTGGTAACTAGCTTTTGTCCTGTTAACTTGAGTTTTCTACTAACATGCTTGAAAGGCATCAAACTTTTCTGAACTTATCCCATAATTTGTGCTCTCCATGTTGTTTTAGAGGTTATTTTTTGGTTCAAGGCAGCCTTTTTGAACTGGAATATTGATCTTTTTAATTCTGGTCTCTTGATACTTAGTATCTGTGTCGCTACGTTGCATTAAAATGGGTGTGGGCGTAGGTGCGGTACTAGTATGGGACACGACAAATTTGTAAAAGGTAGGGTAGGGGACATGGCTTGTTTGCGAAGTAGATTGTCATCAAACAATGTGGAATGCAAAGCCCCTTTATGCCCACTTGTGCAAAATGCAATGTGATGCACGCGCCCGAGTGAAGCGAGGCGTACACCGCACACATAATTTTTCAACATAGATAATCAAGCACGAAAGAACATATTTATGAATTTCACATAAAATATGTCAAGATAAATAATATCTACTACATCACAAATCAATGTCTTAATTCATAATACTAACACACTCAACATAGTAGCAAATTCATAATTTTCCAAATCAATGGCCAAATTAAGACTAATATCGTAGCAAAATGAAATAGTAAAGGGGAACCAGTTAGGGTCCTCAATCGGGCTATTAAAAAAGCCTAATGGGTATTTTTCTTTTGGGGTATAGGTTATCGGGTATAAAGACCCGATTGAAATGTTAAAGAACAAAAATATATGAGTCCCTGTTTTGCATGCACCCTGCAGAAGCGCAAGCATTTGCGAGGCGCAAGAAGACGCTGCCTCGCATTTGCTAAGCGCCCTGCATCTGATGCGGGGTGTTTCACCATCGCCCCGCATCGCAGGGCGCATGAGGCGCAGTGAGGCACGTGCACGCCTTTGATAACACCGACTCAAACGAACCCAACTCATGTCCACAAGTTTCACGAAGTGAAGATGAAGCATAGGAGTCCAAGAAAATTATGATGAGTGTTTTAAACTAAAACATGTATTGTATAATATAGTGAATGCGTGAATAAAAGTATGCACATACTCAAGGAGTGTCCGGTATGTGTCGGGTATGGGTATGGCTTCATAATAGAAATACCAAGTAACATAGCCGTGTCATTTCTAGTATCTCTCAATTGGCATGTCAAACACATCTACTTGAAGTCTTCTCATATATTAGACTGGACCAGCTTCTTGATTTTCTGCCATGTCATTTCTAGTATCTCTCAATTGGCGTGTACCATTTCGTTTATCTAAGTAGCATTTTAGTGAAACTTGGATCAGCTTGTTCAAGGATGACTACTTTTATTGTTCACTGTAATGATAATTATCATCTTCCAAGTCTTTTTCACATTAAAATGAGTCTGCGACTTTAGCTTTGGTAGACTACATATGACAACTAGTTGCTTTATCTTGATTTATCTTATTTGAAAATCGTTGTTCCACGTTTCATGAAGCACTCTTTCTAAGACTTATCTCCCTTTCTGTGTTATTGAATAGCCATGCTAAATGCTACTTCCCTTGGACCAGGGGCATTTCCTACGACAGACACCAACAAGCCTCCTGCAGTAATCTGTTCTCAAGCACTCGGTTTGATTATGGCCTTCATTATGACTCTCTTCACTTTGCTTCAATCGGTTTCCCGTTGTGTGACAAAGAAGCTCCCAGGCAAAACTCAGGCAGGTCACCAGAATCCAACCTTTTCTCTAGACTCAGCTCCAGAGGAGATCTCCCGTCCCCCATCATCAGCTCCTGGATTCACAGAAGCCGACCTGCTTTCATCTGTACTGAAAAGGCTGGGGGAGCTGGAAGAAAAGGTTGACGAGCTTCAAGCAAAGCCATGTGAGATGCCGTCTGAGAAGGAAGAATTGCTTAATGCTGCTGTTCGTCGTGTTGATGCATTAGAAGCTGAGCTTATCACGACAAAAAAGGTAAAATTTGTGCTTGTGTAGTTTCATATCTGTCTAGGTTATCATACAGAGTACATTTATGATCTTTGGCAGTTTTTTCTTAGTTATTTTATCACAATTATCAAATTTCTTTTGGACATTGAATTCCCCTCCATTGATTGCCTTACTGAACATATGGATTGGGAAAACGTCTTGTATTTTCACTTAGTATATTAGTAGATGTGATACAATTATAATTTGTAAAGCAGGGAGGAGGACTATAGGTAGACCAAAGAGAACTTGGTAGACAACAAGAAAGAAGGATATGACAGTGATTAACTTAACAATAGAGATGGCCTTAAATGATACTGAACGGAAGAATAATATTCATGTAGCCAACCCCATAAATTTGGTTGTATATTTTCTTGGTTTCAGCCTCACAGAACAACATGCCCTTTTACATCTCCATTTTCTCTGTTGAAATGTATAATACTTTCAGCTGTAAATTTTGGCAGCTATGAGACAGAAAATGATCAAAAAGTTTGGAAGGGTTTCAATTGATGTTAGGATAAAAGTGTTCAAAATAAATGTCTCGGCTTATGTATTTCAGTACACTCACAAAAGACCGAGGAAATTAATGAAAAGCTAGCAGTGACAACAATTCCGAACATCATAAGAGGCAGTTGACTAGTGATTAAGTTTGAGGGAGTAGGGGGAATGTTTGTGTGAACTTTTTGAAAATGTTAGGATTTCCCATAATCAAATTAATATCTTAAGAAAATCCTAATTTATGTGTCCTATAAGAAACCAAGAAGAGAAAAAAACGAATCCTATCATATCACAGTCTTATACATCCATACACAAACCTAACTGGATAGCCTGTGTCAGTTCACAAGTTATTACACTTTTTCTAGTTCAGTATGGAGTTAATTTGTCTTAACAATTAGCCTTATTATTACCGAAATAGCACCTTTGGGATGGTTCTGCTAGAATATGGACCAAACTCTATGAGTGGCCGTCAGCCTCAAATCGAGGTAAGGATATCCTGCCATAAACCAATGGGGCCAGCTGGCTTATAGGTAATCTCCCTAATCACTACCATAAAACTAAGTCGATGAACAAAATCCAACAGCTAAGTTAGTAAGCTAGGATATAATCAGCTTCCTAGAGGAAATTGCATTCAATTGAACAAATCTAAAATAAATTATCAATGAATATATTGTTTGTATACCGTTTTAGTAAGAGCGATAACCATTTTTGCCTGATAATTGTGATTTTGTGATTTTGGATGCATATGTTTATATTCCTAATGATCATGATTCATGCATATTTATGCTCACTCTGTAAATACTTTTGCCTGAGCAGGCTTTACATGAAGCACTAATGACGCAAGAGGAGCTACTTGCATATATTGACCGTCAACAGAATGCTAAGTTCCAGGTTAGTGTAAATTTTGCGGATTACTCTGTTAGTAATTGTTCTCTAACTATATTGATAGAGATTACTCATAAATTTATTATATGACTATTGCAGAAGAAGAACAAGAAGATGCTATGCTTTTGAAGAAAGAGTAATCTGATCCCTGCGGCGATTTTCCTTATACAATTCATCTTTATGATGTAAAAAGGAAGAGATTATGTAATGTGAATCTGCTGAGTATAAAGAATTGCTAAATTACTAATCTAAACCTGGCTTTGATTTCTATTTGGCTTTGTTGAAAAATAAAAATAATGCCGTACTATTGCATTTTCTTCTGCTACATTAGTGCCTGGTTGGGCATCAGACTAATTTTAAATGTGCATGTTACATAGTGGTTCACTTTTGTTTATCAGGTTTTTTTTTTTCTTTTCGGGGTGCATATTAGTTTTGAATGATATGTGGTGAGTAATGATAGTTTATACTGGAGATATGTTACTATTTTGGTACTACTGTGATTTTGATGTTTCCTATCTAGCTACGTTTGCATAGTTTATACTGGAGATATGTTACTATTCTGGTACTACTGTGTCTTTGATTGGAAATGGAGTCTGAACCATTAGAATTCTCCTCCATTTTATTCACAGATCATAGCAAATTTGCAATGTATGGTCTAAATGTTGTTATATATATATATATATATATATATATATATATATATATATATATATATATGAGAAAAATGGGTATCTTGATGCTTGGTAGTTGAGGTGTATCAATCACATCCACTTCTCAAATGAGGACCACAAAGACACGGGTTGAGGAGTGAAAGTGATTGATACACTCACTACCAAGCACCAAAATGGTGTTTGGTACCAAGCATACCCATATTTCTATATATATATATAGAGAGAGAGAGAGCAAGGCTCTTATAAACTTAAGGCGATAGGGAATAGTATATACCAACTTTTATATCCATTGATCTTGCATTGGGATCCGTGAAAGATATAAAGTTCACTTTGAGATTTGTGCATCACAAATCTCAAGACAAGATGAGTGGATACAAAAGTTGGTGCACCACTATTCATTATGAACTTAAGTTCATAGAAAGCTCGCTTCTCTATATATATATATATATATATATATATATATATATATATATATATAGAGAGAGAGAGAGCAAGGCTCTTATAAACTTAAGCTGATAGGGAATAGTATATACCAACTTTTATATCCATTGATCTTGCATTGGGATCCGTGAAATCAAGAGATGCACAAATCTCAAAGTGGGCTTTATATCTTTCACAGATCCCAATGCAACATCAATGGATAGAAAAGTTTATAGGAGCCTTGCTATATATATATAGGATTAAGGAATATGAACTAGCACCTCATTTAGTAAAGTGAGCTACCACTCACTTACACAATACCCCACACTCAATGGATGTGACAACTAGGTGAGCCTAAAAACTATACCCATTAGTGGCTAGCTCATTTTACTAAATGAGCCGCCACCTCATATTCTTTTTTTCCTATATATATATAGAGTAAAGCTCCTATAAACTTAAGTGGAAAGGAGCTCTTTGTCCACCAACTTTTTTATCCATTAATTTTGCATTGAGATTTGTGCTAGTGTGTGATATAAATGAAGACACATATCTCAAAGATAGCATTGATGTGTAGCACAAATCTCAAAGCATAACGAATGGTTAAAAAATTTGGTGGATAAGTGCTTCTATCCACTTAAGTTTATAAGAGTTTTACTATATATATATATATATATATATATATATATATATATATATATATATATATATATATATATGAAGTGGCGGTTCATTTTACTAAATGAGCCACCAAGAGATAGAGTGGTGAAGTCCACACCTTTTAATGTGACTAGGGGTGGGCCTCACCACATGGCTATCTCTTGGTAGTTTATTTAGAAAATGAGCCGCCACCTCATATTCTTTTTTCCTATATATATATATATATATATATATATGAGAAATATGGGTATGCTTGGTACCAAGCATCATTTTGATCTTTGGTAGTGAGGTGTATCAATCACATCCACTCCTCAACCCATGTGCTTGTGGTCCCCATTTGAGGAGTGGATGTGATTGATACACCTCAACTACCAAGCACTCAAGATACCCATTTTTATATATATATATATATATATATATATATATATATATATATATATATATATATATATATATATATATATATATGAGAAATATGGGTATGCTTGGTACCAAGCATCATTTTGATCTTTGGTAGTGAGGTGTATCAATCACATCCACTCTCAAACGGGACCACACACATCCACTCCTCAACCCATGTGCTTGTGGTCCCCATTTGAGGAGTGGATGTGATTGATACACCTCAACTACCAAGCATCAAAGATACCCATTTTTATATATATATATATATATATATATATATATATATATGAGAAATATGGGTATGCTTGGTACCAAGCATCATTTTTGATGCCGCAGAATGGGTACAGATCAATCACATCCACTCTCAAACGGGACCACACACATCCACTCCTCAACCCATGTGCTTGTGGTCCCCATTTGAGGAGTGGATGTGATTGATACATCTCAACTATCAAGCACCAAACATACCCATTCTTCTTTTATATATATATATATATATATATATATATATATATATATATATATATATATATATATATATATATATATATAGAGAGAGAGAGAGAGAGAGAGAGAGAGCACTATATGAATGAGGTCATATACCATACATGTGAAATGTTTTGCAAGTGCAGGTGAAGGAAAGCTGACCCACCTATCAGCATCGTGTCTTGTCATCGTTATTAATTCTATGAAGTTGGTTTAAATTAATTAGCAGCAAAGTTCCCTGTATGCGACTGAAATCAACTAGAAATCCCCACATCCATGAACAGAGTCATTATCAACAAATTTCATCAATCATGTGTGTATGATGAAGGAAAGTTCTTCGCACTTTGATCTGTATTGCAAATGTGAACTGGTTCTCTCTCCATAAGATGTCACCAAACATACACGTGAAATGTACACTGCACCTGCATTCTTGTTACATGAAGTCACCCAATGTCTGAGCTGAGCACACACAGCTTCTAAGATTCTGATTTCAGAAATTGAGAGAGGCACATAAATATCCACAGAACATGCGGAAAAGCAAGAACCTGATTGTGCGAAGGAAAAGAACTGGTAGGTGCATGAAAGAGAAGCAAAGAGTAAAACAACTTATCGTACGAGAATTGGGAATCAGGAAATTGACAACAAAATCTCCAGCAGTAAAAATTGCTGGGTTAAGTAACTGAATAGAACAGGTTAATTACAGGATTATCCAACATCTCTTTATTGACTAATTTCTTTACAACAATACATTCCATCCTATAAGATTAACATATTATGTTGACATAAATCTTTGGAGGCTATTAACCCCCAGGTTTACCGGATTGGCTGTTGCTTGTCGTCATGAAGGATTCACCACAACCACACTGCCCTTTCGAGTTAGGATTAATGAATACAAACTCCGACCTGTTGCATCATTGATCAGAAGATGCCAGCACTAAACATATTTAGGTGTAAGAAAAAAATAAAAAGGAAATGCTTACTTCAGTGGATCATCCTCAAAATCCATCTTAGTTCCAATAACATGCATAAGTGCTTTTGGATCTATCAATATCTTCACACCCTTGTCCTCGACCAACTCGTCGAATTTCCCTTTTTCTTCTGAAGAAAGAAATTTTTTTAGCTTTGATACCAAATCTACAAACGAGGATAAAATAGCCTGAGTTTTGGGAAAACACTTCCTTTTACCTTTATCAGTTTCTTGAGATCTTTAAGACAAAAACAGGAAGGAAAAAAAGGCTATTTGGATGGAAGAAGAATAAAACGCCACACAAACAAGTAAAATATATAGATCTAGATAGGCTCAAGCGCAGATACAGTCTGTGCACTACAAGGGTATAGCCACTTAAACCCCTCAACTATTTTACTATCACTGCTACCCCTGAAGTAAAGACAACATTATTTACCCGTTAGGTTAAGGTATCATGTTGGAGTCTCATGACAGTAAATCCTTCCTGAGATAACACTAAATCCTTCCTGAGATAATAACTTTAAAAGAGTTGTGATCAGCGCCAACAATAGTTTACCAGATTCTTGTTCTTCAGTTTTTTTCCCTCCCACATCTCACATTCTTCCCAACCTAAAGTAATTCCACACACTTCTATAACAAGGCACATGAACTTTCTATTGCTGAAACAGTTGAGCAATCAATTATGCATCAACACATGATGGTGAAATATTCTTCCTCTTTCCACTTATCTCGAAGTATGTGCCATCAATTTGTTCTTCTGCTGTACAAATAATTTCAATGAGACCAATTTTTTACCTATTAAATTTCTATCAATTTGTTCTTCTGCTATACAAATAATTTCAATGAGACCAATTCTTGACCTATTAAATTTCTGCAGATGCAAACATTCCACATGATACAATCAGTACAGTAAGCGGAGCGATATGGTGTCTAAGGTAGTAATTTAATCCATGCGTAGTATGAAGAAACATGGATTATGCTCTGTGCACATAATTTTTGTTCTTCTTGTATGTGCAATTACAGGTTTGTAGCTCAATATTATTTCAGAACTTTTAGTTTGTGGGACCCATCCTCAAAGCACACAAACTGCCTCATTCTTTGAGTCAGTGCAGACAATTCTAAGTTCATCTCTTTTGTCTGAATTCTGAGCAATTTGTTAAACAAATCCATTTTCAATGTCTTTGAAATAAGAAGTCAATTCTTGGTACTAAGCACACTGCCACAACTTCTCAAGTTATATGATCAGTTCAAGCTCCATTAACATTGTAGGTTAATAGTTAAAGGTTTATTTGCTTACATATCCTCCTAATCTTGCATAATTGCATATTTACCCCTCAAATCTTCGTAATTGCTAATTTGCCCCTCAAATCTTCAATTTCCAATTAGAGTACCCCTCCGACCTCACGGTGTTTATAAAGTAACAGTTGAAGGCTTAATTGACTAAAATAACCCTCTCTCATCGTTGATCAACAGTGGCCGCCTCAAAGTCAATCTGCCAAATATCCTTTTCATCATAGTCACGATCATCTGCGGCCATCGTCGCCTCCATGCACCTCCTCCGCGTCTCCTCTTCGACCTCAATTTCATCCTCGCCTTCAGATAAAGATTCGAAGGTCGTGATTGTTCCCGTACTCCTTTGGTCCTTGTTCGAGTATGTGAAAGAGAGATGACTCTTATGAACCATAAACTCCTCAAAAATCACACAACAATTACTCCAATCCTGCACAATACAACCACGTCAATTCTTGTCCAAAAATAATCCAATTCACACTGGCATCCATTGTTGTTGTTGGGTTAGGGGTTGAGATTGTTTAAGGATAGGACTGCATATGGATTTGCTAGAGTTTGGAGGTTTGGAGTTTGAATTGATAGAGGAACGGAGGAGGTATGGAGAAGGTTGAAGAGAAGAGGAGACTATTCATAATTGTTCTACCAACGTCAGCTCCTCTAACTCGAGAGGAGGAATTTGAACGTTTGTACTCTAGAGTCAGTGGACGAGAGGAGAAGAACATCCAAGGGATTTGTTTGGTGGAAGGAAATTCGGTTTTAATTAACATGTTAAGCTCAATTAAATGCTTTGAAGGGTATTCTAGCCATTTTTAATTTTTTTGATAAATTAACAAAATAATTTGGAATATCCTGTGAATATTCCTTGACTTAACTGTAGGGGGGTATACTAACTCAAATTTGAAGATTAGAGGGGTAAATTTGCAATTATGAAGATTTGGGGGGTAAATATGCAACTATGAAAGCTTTGGAGGGTGTATAGCCAAATAACCCTAGTTTAAAAAATGATCAGCATTTTTACCCGTTTATTATCTCAGTTAATCTTATGCAGGGTCATTATTTTAGTCATTTTGACCTTTTCCACCCTTAATTTCACCCTCCAAAACCTCAAGTAGTATTTATCAACAATAGTGCTTACATTTTGTATTGCTTTCGAGGTTTCTCTTAACCAGCTTTTTTAAAATGAAATTAGTTCATCTACCAGAAAGTTTTAGGTTTATATGTCAAAAAAATTTACCTTTTTTTTATTCTCCATCTTGAACCGTAACCTGTGACCTGCTTTCACTTCCTGGCTGAATATTAAATGCATATTTCAACGACTGTCGGACCAAATTCCACCACTTAAAAATCTTATTTCGGCCATTCAACAACGGGCACACCAGTGACTTTTGGCCATTTTGTAAGTTTAATAGTAACAGCGAGTGTAAAAGGGTCATACCCTGTTAAAAAAACACACTACCCACAACTGACAGGGACATTAGAGAGATTGAAATGAATCTCCATTGCATCCTCCTACATGAGGATATGAATATCGAAATATCCTAACCATCCATATCACATAGCAAAATTAAGTTCTTGTGGTTATAAATTTGGATTCACATTCAACCGAAAAAGTCATTTGGATTTGCATATTCAACCTATATTATACTCGCAAGTTCCAACCCATTATCTTTAGTCAATGTCCACACCTTTGCACAAGCATGTGCATGTTCTCCTCCAGTTTCCTTTATATCTATTCTATTTAAATGATTATCTTCTGTAAACCAACCTAAACCAAAGATCTCTTATCCTTTATAACTTTAAAGTTCAGAACCATCACATCATAACCAAATCTCTCTAAAAACCCTGCTCAGAAGTTGATGCTAGCTTTCTTTATAAGGTTATATATATTGCCAATTTATTATCTATAATCGGTTGCAATTGCTTCTTGTACAGAACCAACTAAACATAGGTAAAGAAGAAGACTTAAAAGCCTTAATACATTCCTGTAGTATTAAGACTTGAAAGTTTAATCATGGGTTCATACCTGCAACTTTTGTCCATTATCCTTCATTTTAACGTAATGGTAATTAATTAAGTGTACTTCACAATTTGCAAATTTCATAGGTTACAATCACTATTTTTCATCCATTTTTGTTTGTTTCGACCCACTTACAATTATTTATGCATACTTCAAAATTCGTGTTCATGGGCTAGAACCCACGATTTTTTTTACATTATCATTCATTTAGACTTAATCACAATTAATTATGAGTACTTTAAAATTCGTAATTTTCACGGGTTATAATCCACGAACTTTATCCATTATCGTTCATTTCAACCTAATGACAATTAGTTTAGTGCTTCAAAATTCACATTTTTCATGGGGTTATATCCCATGTTTTTTTCGTTTTGAAGTAATGGTATTCAAGATTTCGTTCTTCAAAATTCGCGATTTTTATGGGCTATAGCCCATGATTTTCACATTTTTTGTGTGTTTTAACCCAATAACAAATATTCTTGCTTCAAAATTTTCGATGTTCGCGGACTATATAACCCACAAATTTTGCTTATTTTAGTTTGTTCCAACCCATGGTAATTAATTAGACGTACTCAAAATTCCCAATTTTCATGGGCTACAGCACACTATTTTCATCCATTTTTGTTCGTTTTGACCCAATAGAAATTAACTGTGCAAAATTCAAAATTTGCAATTTTGAAAGGTTACCCACGATTTTTTTCCATTTTTATTTGTTACGCTCCAATGGCAGTTAAATTTCTATTTAAAATTCGCAATTTTCATCGCCTATAATCCAAAATTTGTCCATTATCGTCCATTTCGACCCATTACCATAACTATACGTAGTTCAAAATTTACAATTTTTATGTAAGTTATAGCCCACGATTTTGTCTATTTTCGTTTATTTCGACCCAATGGCATTTAAGTTCTCTTCAAAATTTGTGATTTTCATGGGCTGTAATCCACGATCTTCATCATTTTTCGTTCGTTTTAATCCAATAGCAAATAACTATTCGTGCTTTAAAATTACAGTTTTCATGGGCTATAACCCACAATATTTGTGCATTTTCGTCGTTTCAACCCATTTACAATAAACTATGCTTACTTCAAAGTTTGCGGTTATTATTGGATATAATCCATGACTTTTGTTCGTTGTCCTTCGTTTCATCCTAATGGTTATTAGGTACACGCATATTTTAAAACTCACGACTTCATTTGCTATACCACAATATTTGCACATTTTCATTCATTTCAACCCAATGGTTGTTAGTACTTAAAAACTTATTGTTTTCATGGGTTATAACCCATTATTTTTGTCCATTTGCGTTCATGTTGACCCATGACAATTAATTACGCGTACTTAAATTTTGCTATTTTCATGGGTTATAACCCATGATTTTGATCTATTTCCGTCCATCTCGGCCCAATGTCAATTTAGTTTTCTTTCTTCATAATTCATGATTTTTGTGGGCTATAACCATTGACTTTTATAATTTTTCGTTTGTTTCAATCTATTGGTAAATAAGTATGCATGTTTTAAAAATTCATAATTTTCATGGGATATAACCAAGGACTTTCTATCCAATTTAGTTCCTAATGACCCAACGACACTTAAGTTTTGTCACTTCGAAATTCGCAATTTTCATGTGCTACAATCCTAGAGTTTTATCCATTATTGTTTATTTCGATCCAATGACAATTAACTATGCGTACTTCAAAATTCAAGATTTTCATGGGTTATAACTCACGGCTATGTCCATTTTCGTTCGCTTCAACCCATTGGCAATTAATTTTTCCTACTTCTCAATTCACAATTTTCGTGATATATAACTCACAAGTTGTGACATTTTTTGTTAGTTTTAACGCAATGATAAATAAGTATTCGTGCTTCAAAATTCACGATTTCCATTGGCTATAACTCACGAATTTAATTCATTTTCGTCTATTTCGAACCAGTGGCAATTAGTTAGGCTCAAAATTCCCAATTTTCATGGCTATAACCCATAATATATTCATCTATTTTCGTTTGTTTCAACTCAATACAAATGAATTACACGCACTTCAAAAATCATGATTTCCATGGGTTTTAACCCACGATTCTTTCCATTTTTATTTGTTTTGATCCAATGACAATTAAGTTTTATTTCTTCGAAATACGTGATCTTCATAGGCCCATGGCAATTAATTTTTTGTACTTCAAATTCGCAATTTCCATGGGCAATAAACCCACGATACAGTTCATTTTATCTGTTTCAATCCAATGGCAATTTATCAGCAGTACTTCAAAATTTGTAACTTTTATAAGACTAAAACCCACAATTTACTATGCATACTTCAATAATTGCAATTTTCATGGGCTATTAACCACAATTTTCATCCATTTTCGTCTGTTTGGACCCAATTTCAATTAACTTTGTGATTCAAAATTTATGACTTTCATGGGATATAGCCCATGTTTTTTTAATCAATTATCGTGTATTTCAACTCAATAGAAATTTAACATGCGTAGCTCAGACTTTTAAGGGTTATAATCCATGATTTTTGTCTATTAATGACAATTAAGTTTTCTTTATTCAAAGTTCATGATTTCATGGGGGTATAGCACAGTTTATGTCCATTATTATCCATTTCGACCCAATGACTATTAATTATACGTACTTTAAAATTTGTGATTTTTATGGGAAACCCACGAATTTGTCCATTTCTATTTGTTTCGCCCCAATGGCAATTAAGTTTTCTCACTTTAAAATTTGTGATTTTCATGGGCTTAATACTACAAATGAGGATAAAATAGCCTGAGTTTTGGAAAACACTTCTTTTTTCTTTAATCAGCTTCTTTTGATCTTTAACAAAAAAATAAACTATCTGAATGAAACGATAAGACGTTACATAAACAAGTCAATAAATAGATCTAGACAGGGTCAATTACTGATACACCCTCAGTACTATGCGAGTGTAGTCACTTAAACCCCCTAAACTATTTTGCTATAACTGGCACCCCCTAACTATAGACAACGTAATTTTTCCATTACATTAGATATCATGAAGGAATCTGTAACTATGTTACCAGCGTTAACATGCTTAAATCAGACCACGTTCTTTCCCTGTTACATAGAGATGTCTTATTGCAGTCTCATGCAGTAACTAAATCCCTCCTGTGATGATAACTCAAGAGTTGTTATCAACGTCACACAAAAGTTCACCAAATTCTTGTTCTATAGTTTTTTGCCTCTAACATCTCAAATACTTCCCAACATAAGTAGATCCATATACTTGTATAATAATAAGGCATGTATACTATATATTGTTGAAACCAGTTGAATAGTCAATTCAGCATCAACAGGATGCTGAAATATTCTTCTTTTTTCCACTTATCTCGTAATAAGTGCCATCATTTATCTATCTAATCTTCTGCCATATAAGTAAGTTTGATGAAAGCCAAATTTTGACTTATCTCATAATAAAGTGTTTTGGCAGATGCAAGCATCCAACATGATACAATCAATATAAATTAAAAATAAGATGAGGGATCCAGTGCCAAAGGCAATATAATCCACGACTAGCATAAAGAAACATGGATTATGCTCTATGCACGTAATTTTGTTCATCGTTTATGTGCTATTACAGGTTTGTAGCACATTATTTCAAAACTAAAAGACCGAACGATCCTCAAAGCACACAAATTGTGTCCTTCTTTGAGTCAACAGAGACAATTCTTAGATCATCTCTTTATCTGAATCTCTGAGAAATTTGTTAAACAAATCCATTGTCAATGTTTTTGAAATAACAAGTCAATTCTTGGCACCAGCACACTACCATTACTTCTCCAGATATATGATCAGTTAAGTCTTCATTAAAATTGTAGCTTAATAGTTTAGAAAATTATCAACATTTACAATTTATTATCTCAGTTAATCTTGTGTAGGGTCAATACTTCAGTCATTTGATCTTTTCACTCCTTAATTCACCCCTCCAAAACCTCAACTAGTATTTAGTGAACTGTAATGCTTACATTTTGCATTGTTTTCAAGGTTTCTCTTAACCAGCTCTTCAAAATGAACTTAGTCCTTCTGCCAGTAAGTTTTGGGATTATATGTTTCAATAAAATTATCTTTTTTTTATTCTTCATCTTGAACCATATCATACAAGAATAAACTTGTGGCCTGGTGTGACTTCCTGAACGAACAGTTACAGCATATAAAATGCGTATTGCAACAAATGTCCGTCCAAATTCTACCAACTAGTAATCTTATTTCGGCTATTCAACACATGGCATACCAGTGACTTTTGGACCTCAGTGTAAAAAGCCACACACTACCTAATAGGCTCAATTTAATTTTGAAATCTCCGTGGGTCTCCATCCATATTGTGCCCTAAGTGCACTCACCAACCGTATTGTGCACTCTCCAAACCAAAAAAAAACCCCACCTCTACAGACACACCACCATAAAAAAAAGCAATAAAACAAAGACTTAAGAGTTATCAGAATGAATCTGCACTGTGTCTTCCTACACCACTACATGAGGATATGCATATCGAAATATCCTAACCATCCATATCAGATACTAAGATTTAAATTCTTGTGGCTATAAATCTGGATTCATACATTTGGATTTGCATATTCAAGCTATAAAACACTCATAAGTCCAAACCCATTATCTTTAGTCAGCGTCCACACCCTCAAACAAACATGTGTACCTTGTCCTACAGTTTCATTTATATCTATTCTATTTAAATGATATCAGATCTTTTGTAAACCAACCTAAACCAAAGATCACCTCTATCCTTTGTAGCCTTTTAGTACGGAACCAGCAGATCATAACAATTCGCTCTAGAATCCCTGCTAAGCGATAGATGCTGGTTTTCTTTATAAAGTTATATCTGTATAGCCAATTTGTTGTCTGGAGTCAGTTTTGATTGCTTCTTGCACATGACCAACTAAGCATAGGTAAAGAAGAAGGCTTAACAGCCTTAATACATTCCTCTAGTTCGTTCTTTCTATATCAATCATCACAAATTCTAACAAAATTCTGTGCCAAAATAAATTCAACATCAGCATACCACACTAATCAACTCAATTTACCATCAGTTTATATTCTTAATGCATAAATAGCATACCACCAAGTAATGACATCATCTAAGCAAGAAATAAAGGAATAATCCAATAGACTGCATTCGATAAAAGATCTTATATGAAGGAGAGTGTGACACCTGAGATATCTGCGCACTCACCTGTCAAGTCACAGCTAGACATTAGTGACTGACATGGGCATCAAGATTCACGATACGCACATTTGTCTCTATAGAGGGCCCTCTATACGTTTTTTTTTCTCCTCTAAAAAATAATGACATTTACGAGTTTGCAACATGAAAGCAGCTATCAAACCTGCATAGTTCAGGGTGTATGATAACCCGTTGCATCCACGGGCTTTGACACCGAGCCGGAGATACGGGCGCTGACGAAGATCGAGGAGTTGGCGAATCCTAGAGGCAGCAGCGTCGGTCAAGCTCAAAGCTTGCTTCCTCATAGCTGGGCCTGCCTTCTCTGCTGCTGCCTTCATGAAGGAAGAAGCCATTTTTTTGTCCCAAATCCTTAAACATCAAACAATAATAATACTAAATTAATATTCATTACTCATCATTCAAGAAATTAAAACTATAAGCCTAAGAACACCGTATGTAATTAGTAAATTTGCCGAAATTGCAAAAGATTATTTGATCAGAAAAAATACTTGATCTTAACCCTAGAAATTTGAAACTGAACAAAAAGACAAAAGAAAATTTTGAAGGAAAAAGGGAACAAATTGAACCTACAGCAGTGCTCTTAGAAGATCAAGACTTAATAGAAATGAAATCAAAGAAACTGACCTCAAAAAGGAAGAAGAAATAAAAATCGAATTTTTTTTTTAATGAATTCGCCGAAATTTTAACTCTACCGGTTCTTCCCCTTTTAATCTTTTCTTTATTTTTAAAATGGCTTTTTTCTTTGTTTGTATAAATCGTAAGCTACGTGAGTGAACCACACACCGCCTCATAATGACCACTACGTTTTCGACACGTGTTACTTGTAGGGTTGGGTCAAGCGTGTAGTTCGGTTCGGGTTGCATACGGATCCTCTTAGGATTATGAAATTTTTTTGGGTTATTTCTATTAGTCCCTCAAATCTTCACTATTTTCAAATTAGTCCCCCAAATCATGGATATTCCTATTAGGTCCCTCAAATCATTACATTGCTTACAATTAAGTCCCCCTGTCTAATTAATCATTTATTTAGATAATTTGGGTTAAGTTAAGCCTTAATCCACATGGTTAATTACAATAATGCCCTTGGGTTATACTTCCCCCTCCAAAACCCCTCATCCCCCTCCCCTTGTCCTCTTTTATCACAATAGATGACAGGGAAAAATTTTCTTCTAATTTCATTTCATTCAATTTGCATTCATAATGCTACATTACCATTGATATTTTCTCAAATTACAACTAAAATGCATTAAAAAAACTTAAAATGAATAGACATTCCTAACACAATGTTAAAATTCAAGGGTATAATGGGAAAGTCATCAGTCAAAGTTACATTTTACGGAATAATCTTTTAGATCTAATTGTTGTTAACCAGGGGGACCTAATTGTAAGCAGTGTGATGATTTGAGGGACCTAATAGGAATTTCCATGATTTGGGGGACTAATTTGGAAATATTGAAGATTTGAGGGACTAATATCGAAATAACCCAATTTTTTTAATAACGATTATGAATTTTTATACTGTTATAAAAAAAATTTAAAAAAAGATTTCTATGACTTTTAATTATTGTAAATAGTGGGTTGTGCTGGCGGGTGGTGGGGTTTTGGGTGTTCGGATGAAACAGAAAAAATGCAGCAGAATAGAATGATCCTCGTATACAGGAATGTTAAATTTTTAATTTTTAGAGAGAGAGAATTAATATTTCAGTATAATTGTTTACGTCAGAAAGTTGATTATATTGGTTAGTGGATATTTAGAGGAGTTTAGGATCTCTTGATCTTCTTTGATGGCTAATCAATAGAAGGAAAGAAGATTCATGCATAAATAACACCGTTAGAGGACCGGAGTTGGGTTCTCCGATGTACCCTCCGACGCTCAGTTAGTCACTGATTGAATAGAGATGCAGAATCTAGTTTCAGGGTGTTATGTAGCATAAAATTGTGTACCTTCGAATAGTGGAGATTGTCCACTATTTTATAGAGGATTGATAGCATATTAGTAATTTGACCGGGTTGGTGCAATCGGCTTATCAGATCGCACTTTACACCTGCCGGCAGCCGGTTGAGTGAGTCACCTTCGTGTTTAATGTGACAGTGATAGAGCGGTTGAAGTGTTGGCGTGGTCCGAGGAGTCATTACTTCGGCCCGAAGAGTTATGATGACTGTGACTCAACATTAAATGTGAGGGTGACTGAGCGGCGAACTACGACTGTTGAAGCTGATAGGTCGTCTTGTTATTGGAGACATTCCCTAGCGAGCCCGAGTAGAAGACGTTTTTTGTCTCGGATCCGGGTCGGCTGGCCTGAAGGCGTCTTTTGTCTCAGACCTGGGTCAAATAAGAGATATGAGCAAGTTCTACATCCGGGTCGTGCTTTTAGATTTGTGGGACTTGGTTAGTTAATTATGACACGTGTCCGACTTTTGGCTGTCTATTATACATAATAATTTTCAGGGTATAACAATAATTCTATTTGGTTAACCTTTCTCGGGTTTGATCACATTTATGTTGAATGTAGAATGTGGTTTCTTTTTCTTAGAAAGTAGATCAAGAAATTTGTATTATGTTCGGAAGATTCACATTAAAATTTGAAACATTTTGCTTTGTATTTCTATGTAAATATATCTTTGTTATTTGTTACATTTTCATAAAACCTTCATGATTGTCTAGTTGGTTTTGTCAAATTGAATTATTGAGATAACCATATATTTTACTTTTCAACTGATGAAACAAGAGATGACTCAGAATACTTACGTCATCAAGGATACAAAATAGATTGGATCATCGTTTATGAAGAGTATGTAATGCTGGTAAATTTTACTAAGACTCAAATTTTATTCTTCGTTAGTTATCTATTTGTTGATATATGTTAGGAAGTAGGAATTCACCTCCCATGACTTCTTTAAACGACTTATACCTGCAGATATAAAAGAAAAATAATATACACTACAAACAACCTTTAAATCCTTAAACATCCAAACTAAAAATAAAAATAAAATGAAATGAAAAAAACAAAAGGAAAGGGGAACAACTGGTGCAGCTCAGCAAAAGATAGCCAGTTCTTAGCCAGTTCTTTATCCAAATTGCGAACCAGAATCGCCAAAATTGGAAAAATAAATCCTTGCAACTAAGGTTACAGAAACTTGCACATTACAGTTACCAAGTCCTATTAAGAATATGAGCCAAACAACTCCAAAGAATTCAAATGTGTATCCTTTTTCAACTCATGAAAACAAATGTTTACAACTGAAGAAATCTTTACATACAATATTGTTTTAGTTTCTTCTGCAATGCAATTGAGAGAAATGAACAGTGACAAGAGTTTTAACATTCCAGAAAGCTTAATTTCCTTTTACACCAAATTGCATTCACCAGTTTCAGATTCTGAAGCACTTCACTGAAGATGTACAGTATAAATTATTTGCTTTTAAAAGTACATATGAAAATGTTTTAGTTTCTTCTGCAGTTTACAGAACTGAACAATTACAAGAGTTTCAACATTCCTGAAACCTTAATTCTCTTTTACACCACATTTGCATTCACCAGTTTCGATCCTGAAACACTTCATGAAGATTCAGAACAAGTTCAACATTCGATTGAGTTTCGCGATCAGTGGTCAAAATACAACAATCCTGTGCATATAATCATTCACCTAAAAGAAGCACCAAGATACCAAAATGGTAACATACATACACAGACAAGTACACACATGCACACACACACATACCTACATGTACATCCATTGTTACCAAAGACGCATGCCTCATTGAGCCTCATGCGCCTTGCAATGC
Organism: Asparagus setaceus; assembly: GCA_012295165.1. Classification (NCBI taxonomy): domain Eukaryota; kingdom Viridiplantae; phylum Streptophyta; class Magnoliopsida; order Asparagales; family Asparagaceae; genus Asparagus; species Asparagus setaceus. Next base: position 30,409,504 of record CM022703.1, read on the forward strand.
AGGGGCGATGGCGAACTGCCTCATATCTAAGGCGGGCAACGCATTTTTGCGCCTCACAAGTGCCGTGAGGGTGCTTTGCATATGGTGCACACAAGACATAGACTCCTATATTTTTATTCTTTAACATTTCATTGGGTTCTTTACACCTGTAATCTATATCTCAAAAAGAAATATAAGTCTATTAGGTCAATTTAGTAGGCCCGATTAAGGACTCCAAATCGTTCTCGTTTACTATTTGACTTTTCTTCGATATTAGTCTGATTTGACTTTTGATTTGGAAATTATGAACTTTTTAGGTTAGCATTTTGAAGTAAGATGTTATTTTATGATTTGGAAGTAAATATTAGTTATCTCGACATATTTTTATGTGAAAATTCATAAACATGTTCTTTCTTGCTTGATTAGCTATCTTGAAAAATTATGTGTGCAGTGTGCGCCTCGCTTCACTCGGGCGCGCACATCACATTGCGCCTTGTGCATGTGCACGTAAAGGAACTTTGCGCCATGCATTGCGCATTGCGCATTGATAACAATGTGTACACCCATACCCACCTACCTACCCACACCCACATACACACACCTAAATATAGAGATTTTACTAGTTTCACGCCATTTTATTTTATGGGCCACCAAGAGATACATAATGACGAGGTCCATCCATCCAATGCGCCTACCAGGGTGTACTTCATTAGTATTTCATCTCTTGGTAGCTCATTTGGCAAATGAGAAAATTTTAAATAAAAAGAAAAATATGGTACATTGAGATTGTTAGGATACAAAACTATAACCCTCAACCATCACCATAACTTCAGAGCTTTAGGGTAATGATTGGGTCATTTAAGATGGTATCAGAGCCACCCAAGTTCAAATCCCATAAAAAGGGCCCTCAACTTGTGGAGGCATTGTTAGAATATAAAACTAGTCTATAACCCTCAACCTTCACCACAACTTCGGAGTTTTTGTGTAATAGTTCGGTCATTTAAGAGAGATAACCCCAAAAAAATTTTGAAAATGTCACTTCACCCCCCAAAACCTTTCTAGATAACCCTAAAAAGTTGGGGGTTATCTAAAGTAGATTTAGAAAAATGCAAAAGTTTTTCGGGTTGACAACTCAAAACATTTTTGGGGTCATCTAGAAATGAGCCAAACTTCTAAGGGGTTTTGTGAAATTTACCATTTAGTGAAATAAGTTGCTTGGAAAATTGGGTATTGAGGTGACAACTTATTTTGAACTAGTTATAAAAAAAAGAACTCATATGTATAGAAATGTGCACACACAAATACACACGCACGCACACACAAATATCTACACACTCAGGGATACACACATACACCTATATATAGAGTTTACTAGTTATGAGTTGCCACCCCATTTGCTATATGAACTACCAAGAGATGAATGATGGTAGATCCATCCATCCAATGTGACTTCCAGGGTGCACTTCACCATTATTCCATCTCTAGATAGTGCATTTAACAAAATGAGTTGCTAAGAATAAGTTTTTGAGTTAAACTTATTTTTCTAAATGAGTTGCCAAGAAATCAAACAAGGGCGAGGCCATCCAGCTAGTAATATCGGAGGAGGTGGACCTCACCATTTCTATCTTTTTAATACTTCATTTTGCTAAACGAGGTGGCAACTCAATCCAATGTCCACAAATACGCACACGCACATGCATGCACGTGCACATACAAAAACACACGCTCCACCCTCACTCATGAGAACTTTCTGAAAATAAGCCTCAACAGGCAAAGGTAGATATATAAAGCATTGCTTAATTTAGATCAAAAAGAAAATCCATAGAGATCAAAGTTTACTTGAGATCATCAATCTCAAAAGGATCATGATTTAAATATATTAACTTTTTTTCATTTTATTATCCCAAACCTTGGATTTGTTTTTCGAACTCACAAACTGTAAATGAGTATAATCATTCCTCAGATTAACAGCTCTGTAGCTTCCATCGCCATGTACATCTACCAGCAAAATGGGAACTGCAATGTAAAAAGAAATGATATATTATGAAGAAAATAAAAAGATGAACATATCAGAGTGAAACAAATACATGAAACCTTTTGAAAGACTCCTACATACAGTACTGTATGAAGTGTTTAATAGAGTTGAGCTGCTCTACAAATAACAGTATCCAAGATGCAGGTTCTAATAGATCCAATTTTAAATTTTAGATTTCTAAATTGAAAACCCGTATGTTTGGATGTGATACTACAAATCAACCTACTAAGAAATAAAAGTACAGATGATTTCAACTTGTTTTAAACATGTATTTTGTTATGTCAAAATCAATGTTTCAAAATTTACACAAAGTAATATAATTCTTTTAACACTTGATACATGATTGAAAACACATCAAAATCATAGGAAATTTTGTTTCTGAGTAGTTTATGTGTATTACATTCCAACAATATGGATTTTCAATTTGGAATCCAACTTTTAAATTTAAATCAATAGTATCCATATCTTAGATACTACGAATAGTAGCCTGGCTCAAGTCGTGCTCAATATATATGCTAAACCTTTTGAAGACCAATATTAGCAAATAATTCCAATGTGGACAAATAATACACAATGACTTATGAATAGATCTAAATAGTTCAAAAGTCAACAATAAGATATTGATCTTCTCGTTTCTCAAAAAAAAAGATCTTGATCTTATCTGATATAAACTACCATATTCTAACAAAGCTCCAAGAGGTCAATTGTCTTTGTAAATTTCCCATCATCCATCTACACAAATGGTTGCCTTTGGCATATAAACTTACACTACTTTCCGTAAGATCTAGAAATAATTCCTTAAAAGTCAGATTTGCTTGCCTTCAACCAATCAGGACTAGGCAGCAGGTTTAGAGGAGGCAGATGACCAAGCAAAAAATCCCTATTCAAGGAAAAACAGAAAAAGGCATGGTTACAATTATTTTCTAAACCTTCTACATATTAAATTTAGAAAAAATATCCATTATCTGATAACCTTGCAAGATATCTTTATATATGTTAACATCATATGCTATTGACTTCAACTTTAAAGTTTAAAGAAATTGAGGTGAAGAGATACCAATGATAGAAGGGTGTCATACATAACATTATATGCTATCCACTCAATATTCAGAGGTCAAGTTTGGTTTACCTTCTTTTTCTTCTTCTTCTCAACATAAGCAAGAAGTTCCTCCTGCCGTTTTAAAGAATCCTCAAGAGCCTGTTAAAGAACGGAGACGTAGGAAAGCTTTAACGAAATAAACCAACAACTCAGACTGACTTGAACCCAGATCTTTTAACTATGAATTTGGATAAGTTCAACTGAAACAATGATACTTAACAAAAAAATAAAACTTAAATAAATACCTTTGTTGGAGTATCTTTTAAATATAAAGAGGTGAAAAACATCTTACAAGAAGGTATATCCACACGCTCACTTATCACGATAAGTGTTTAAAAAAAAGCAATGTCGATTAATAAAGAATTGAAAGACAATCATACTAATATAGAAATTTCACAAGTAAAAGGACAAATATGAAAGACTTCTGTCCTTTAGTTTTCATTTCCTCATAACCAATTCACTTATGTCCTTCAGGACAAGAACGAAAAAACACATTTGTGTGTTCCCCTTATGAATGTTGTTAGTTAAGCAAAATATGTTCATCACAGTTTGTTATTGCGACCACTTCAAAAGATTATCGGAAACAGAACCCTTGAATGTTTAATTCCATCATCAAAATAGCTGAGCAGAATAACTATCTTATAGAGTTACCCTCATTGAAACTTAAGGGGGTTAAGTGATTTTTGCATGCACAGTCAGATTTAACGGTGTTAGTTAGGAGGTGATCAGACAAAGCTTAAGGGGGTTAAGTAACATTTCTAAAGATTAGGGGCTTTTCTCAAAAAGGCCAAAATTAAGTGGGGTTTTTGTGAAATTTTCCCAACTTTAAAGCACAAAATTATAATCTTCAACCATCATCATAACTTTGTAGTTTTGGGGTAGGAGAATCAAATAATAATAATAATAATAATAAATAATAATAATAATAAAAATCCATCAATCTAGAGTTATCTCGTGCATCATTTTCAAAACAACGATCCCCATTCATCATATATAAACAAATGAAGTAATCGCTACAATAAGTACCTTCTTGGTTGCATGAAGCTCCTTCTCTAATTTATCCACTCGACTCGTTGCAGCATTCAACATCTGCTCCTTCTCAAAGGGCATCTCAGGTGGCTTCGAGCTCATCGTATTCAGCTTCGCCTCTAATTCTCCAAGACGCTTAGTGACGGAGGAGAATTCAGCCATGGAAACAGAAGGCACAGCCACTGGTAGCTGCTGCTGCATGAATGTAGGCATCTTTTGGTCCATCGCGGCATCAACAACCTTCTTGGGCACTGCACAAGTCACTTTGATCACAATCAGAAACCCCATGACAATGGCCATGACTCCAGACTAAGTCCTCGAGATTTTCAAGCATCAGGCAGAGTATACGCACCTTGAGACTCTGGTACCGGAAACAAAAATGGAGATTCAATTTAACTGCAGAATATGTTAATATTCTACATCATGTCAAACACTACAGAACACTTAAGCACACGATAAACTAATATTTGATATTTTATAAAGGGCAAATTACAAGAGACCCCCTCCATCTATACTCTGTTTTTCATGAGACCCCCTTATCTATAAAGTTCATCGAAACAAACACGTCATATACAATCATTGATGAAACCGTTAATTTTGTAGTGGAGTTTAGTTCTTAGATGTCTGGGAAAACATCTACATACAGAATTCTGGGTTAATGATAAAATAGTTAGATTTTTTTTTTTAACTTTATCTGAAACCTAACATTTTCTCTATTTTCTTCGTTCAACTCTCAAAATCTTTCCAGTCATTAACTCAAGTGCAAATGTCTATGCAGACATTTGAAGATCAAAACTCATTTATAAAATTAATGATTTCATAACGGTCATAGATCAAAACTCATTTATAAAATTAACTCAAGTACAGAAGTCTTTCCAGTCATTAACCCAAGTGCAAATGTCTATTCAGACATTTGAAGATCAAAACTCATTTATAAAATTAATGATTTCATAACGGTCATAGATGAGGGGATTTGTGGAACTTTTGAGATGAGAGGGTTTCTTGAAAAACAAGGTACAGGATAAAGGGGGTCACTTGTAATTGGACCCTACTATAAATCACAGGTAATGAATAGAGGTCATATCGACCCAAGGCTTTGCCTACAGATGTGGCATCAAACTTTTGCCTTGTCTTTATGAAATTATAAATTCCGGACTCCTTATACTTATTCCTCCCATTTATTCTACAAACATCCTTGATGTAATTCGAAGGGACGCAAGGAGGTATCTGTCGTGTCTTGCATTCAGATTTAGATATAGCAGATCAAGAAGATTCCATGTTGTGTTTCAAGCTAAACCGAACTACAGCGTTTTTATTGTCAAGATTTGATTAGTGGTTGTTTTTTTTTTTAATTTTTATAAATATCTAGAGGGCTCTTAGGAAATTAATGAAGAGCAGTACATTTGGCAAACTCTAGGATGTTAGTGAGTGTTTTGGTATTGGAAATTCTACCGCTTTCACCTGTGGACGTAACCTAGTCAAGATCACCATGCAAGTCTTGGTGTATACATTCTTGTCTTTTGTTTGTGAGTTTACTTTGCTCTCTCTCTCATTTAATTTCATCTCTCTTATTTGCACAAACACAAGAGGAGGGAGGCTGTCATTGAAGGTTGTCAAATTTGTACAAGGATGAAAATTCGAAAAATAGCAGACGATCCAAAAAAAGACGTATTGAGTCATATCCATGGCATCCCCAACTCTGAAATAACTGATTGTTTGAGAAGAATTCCAACCTTCTCATGTTTAAGATGCAACTTGAATTTGCAGCCCTTATTTACAACTAGGATTTAATAGTTATGTTGCATATTATTCTAATATTACACAAGTATCTGATAAGAGAGTATCAACATAGATTACAAGATCAATTATTTTAAAGAATCAATTGATATGATGGTTACATCACAAAATGAAAACTCAATGAAAAAGGAAGGAAAACAACACAGGCAGTGTTTACCTTTGGCGATGGCAGATTTTCCTCTGGATGCTTCTTTGTTATAGCTCGCGTCCACAACCTTATCAACCATGGGGATATCATTGTCAGGAGTAGGGAAATTTCCTTGAATGGACTGCTCCTGAAATTTTACAAGGAAAAAGGAAAGATATGTCCGCAATGCATTCAATCATATAAACAAATACCTTGTATACTAGTGGTAACCAAAATAATCAAATGTTAAATCATCTTTAATAGAAGAGACCAATCTTTTTTACATGATTAATAGAGAATACCAGAGGCATCTTTCCTCCTTCCTATCCCTTTTGTAGGTATCAGTTGGTAGGTGCTGCTTCTTTACACAATTAGTATGACAAGTTGTAGCAACAAAACTTTCAGTATTTCACAAAAAATGGCGTCCAAAAGTTAGTAGTGTAAAACTAATTCTAAAGTTATAGTTATATGGTTTTCTAACTTTACGTCTGAATTTGGCCAAGGAGGCATAACCCAACACACAATGCAATATGAAGGTTTTTACACAATTTTCAAGGAGAGTTTTTATTCTCATTTTTCTAGTGTATGCATTACAAACTTACAATTAACTCTAAAATTACCTGGAAATCAGAACTGTGAAATTCTTCAGGAACAGGTGAAAGTTGGGGATGCTCTATCAAATTTCGAGAGTTAGGAGAGTGAGAATCTTTCTCTCCACGGAAGGAATCTTTCTTCTTCGCATAAAGAAAAAGCTATTCATTAGTGACTAGTAACAAAATAACAAAAAGGAATAAAATCACAGAAGAAAAGTAGGTTGACGGCTAGCACCATTGGATACACTATCTCATCCTCAGATATTGTTTTCTCGTCAGCAGCTAAAGGACTGGAATTCAACCTCCCATTTTTGTCGTTTTGAATCATCTGAATATAGAAATTCATCATCAGTAAAGTTATTTAGCAGTCCAAGTTTCCATCTCTTTTGTTCGAAGAAAATCCATTTTTTTCTAAATGAGATTGAGAAGGTGCATATTCTGTTCTTTTAACCAACAAACCAGAAATGTCAAACTTTGCTAGCATAAAATCACTGTGTTTTTCTTGACTGTTTCTCAAGTAAGTTGATTTTCTGGGAAATTAAATAAAAAAGTATAGTGAAAGTATATCCATCCCCATCAAGAAAGACATGCTTTCACTTTATAGTTTCTCTAATTTCTTAATTTCCAATATTACCCTCCGAAAAGGTATTAAAGAAAAAATAAAATAAAATAAGCACCCTCATTATCTCAGCATCCTTCCACGGGCCTTTCTCTGAGCGAAGACATCCTCCTTCACCTGGACATTTGCATGTCCCACCAAGAAACTCTGGCAATTCACTGTAAAATACCAAGACCAAAATATGATGCCATAATGCAAGATAATATAATCACATAATTCAATCATGAAGCGGGAAGATGTTTCATTTGATCAAACAACTATTGCAAGAAATGTAGTTTATTGAAACCTAACCTGGCATCAATTACTTCAAGTAGATTGCTCTGGTACTTGTTCCCTAGTACCTGATGGACATAATTATTACATGTTATGTGATAACTTTGACAAGTATACTTATCTTAGGGCGTAATTAGTGAGTTAATCTTACATGGATCTTTGCAGTAGTTTTTGGGTCAAGGAAGCCCTTGACAGTGTTCCACAAAAGTCTGAATCCCTGACCAGCATTGATGATAAACATTCGGCACATGGTCTGCGGTTAACAGTAACTTTCCAGAGTCATCATAGGGCTTCATAATTTCTGGAATGCTAATCTGGAATATAATTGATTAGATAAGTACCTCAGGATAATTATCACCATCGACCTTCTGAATGCGACCAATGAGGTCTCTTGCTGCCTTGTTAAATTGCTTGTACCCCTGATAACATAGCAAGGAGTACCTTAAATATCCAGTTTTACATATTCATATCCAAATGTTAACCACACAACATACATGACTGCATACACGATATAACATGACACAGATTCCTGCATAGAGGAAAAATAAATTTCTATAAGTTGGGTTAAATTACAGAATATCCCCCTATGGTTTGCAGGAAGGAGAAAATTCCATGAGTTTTTAAAAGTAACACTTTCACACACACAACCCCCCCCCCCTCTCCCGCCCAAAAAAAAGAAAAAGAAAAAAAATCACCCCTCCGTTTCCACTTCGTAGTCAATAGTTAGCATGTTTTGGATGTAACAATTAATTTTTAATACAATAATCATATACATAAATTATGATGCGCGCGCCCGTGTAATCTATGTTGATACTCTCTTAATCATGTATACTAGCAAAGTTCATTTACACGCACATGCACAAAGCGCAATACGATGCGCGCGCCCGTGTGAAGCTAGGCGCACACCACACATAATTTTTCAAGATACATAATGAAGCATGAAAGAACATGTGTTTCACATAAAGGCCGCATTTATGAATAAATATACTCATGCAAACCTTAGGGGGATTTTCTATAATTTACTCTATATATTATGAACAAATATATGCATTTATGCCCAAACCAACAAGGTCGCTCAGTTCAAAAGTTGTTAAAAAGATGTTATTCATATTTCATCTTACCACACTCTTCTGGGAGATAACAATGAATTTCCATAGGTTATGAAGAGTTGCTAATTTCTTAGTAATTTAATGCATTTGTTGATTTAATGGAAGGATAAAGACAATTTTTTGACAGTATAGAAAGGTATCAAACCATCACATACCACTCCAGCCACATCAAGAATACTTGTGCTTTGGTCAATATGTTTCTTTGCTGCATAAGAGCAGGCTGGGAACTTCTCAGCGAAGCACCTCTCAAACTCTCTCACATGGTATTTCAGATAGCGATCTAAGGTTGTAACTTGCAACATTTTGTTGGAGTCGATTTGTCCAAGCTTTTCAAAGTAAACAGGCCTGCCATCCTTATCAACCCCGTGGTAGCATTGTGGATAGATCTCTAAGACTTGATCAAGCTCCTTGAAATCATATTCCTGGAGAATGAAGGAAAGAAACAACTCAAGTATTTAAAAAATAATAATCAAATATATCATGAATCAGTTAGTAATGTGTAAAAGAACAAATTTCGAGAAAAAGAGTCAAGTGTTAAAGGAACAAATAGGTCAGAAGAAAATGGATATTGTACGGTACATGTAAGGTTTTTATATGGACATGTTATCAATTATTTCTAAGCTAAATTGCAGACAACCTCTGTGCTACAGAAAATCCACAGTTCTATTGAATTCAATAGAAAAAAGTAACTGGTATCTTTGATATTAGAGGATTTATCCAAATATAACATAGTGCAAGAAAGGCTTTGTCTACTGAATTATATTAGACAGTAGAATCAGCTGTCAAATCTTGAGATAGTAACCGCTATTTTGAATTCAATAGCACAAAAGAATTTTCAATTCATTTAATAGAACAGGAGAGTTTTCTATGAGCTTGATGGTACAAGATGGGTTTTTGCAGTCTACCCCTTTTATGATCAAGCTAAGAGATGCTTGATAATGCTAAGGGTTAAATATGGAGGAGAGGAGGCAAGGACTCCAATCCTAGGGAAATGAATCAGAGGTTCACACTTCACATAATTCTCAGAGAAAAAGAAAAAAAAAAAAGGAAATTACCACTTCATATTTATGTTACTTGTCCTTTCAAATAGAGACACTTTCTCCATACATTATCACTAATGATGGTGTACATATACATTTCTAGCAAACGTAAGCAGCTTCCTATTGCGATCTATATTATTGAACGAATAACCAGAGGTGCGCGTTACCTCCAAGATAGTATCAGCACCAAATTCCTTCCTCCATTGGAGCATATCAGACCACATTTGCTTTGCTTTCTCAATGTCAAATTTCCTGGCCTTCAAAAATCTGCACAATAGAAGAACTGAACTTGATGTTTGAGGGCATACATTTATGATTACTTTAATGTGGATATTTATTTTCAATATTGAAATAAAGGTTTTCTATTATCCACCAGCATAAGCAAACTCAAAGCGCAAATTTTTCTAAAGTAAAATATTTCATATACCCTTCAATACAGTGAGCAAAAATAACCAAACTGGTAAAAATTCCAAAGGGAAATGCTAGATTTACTGTTTTTTTTTGTGATATGACTTGTATTCAAGTGGATGGCAAAAGGTGTAGACCGAAGGTGATAAGGTAAGAGAATCAGCCTTGTCCTTCTTATTATAGTACAAATAGTACCAAAGGTATAGTGGAGTTAGCACTATCCATTTCCATAATAAAGTATTCTAATAAATATTTAAAGTTTAACAAACTGAAAAGTTCGTTTCTGTACCTGTACATACACAACACATAGGATTCTGATATTTATTTCCATTTTAATATCCTAAAGCAAGTCTCAGATAATTTGTTTGCAAATGCTGATTTGAAACTCTAGATAAAGAAACTACTTTAACAGTTGATTCAGACAAAAGTGTATGCTTCAGTAAGAACAGGATACTTCTATAATTAGAACATTGCATGACAAAGATAATGCAAATAATCATACTCCCTGTATGAGTTTGGGAAAAACTTTCCCAAGACAATATTATCCATGATCTTTTAAATATCACATTATAATCCTATCCTAATTAATAAAACCCTTTAAATAGATCTATAGGGACATTACTTTTGATCCGAGCCTAAATCATAAAAATATCTTTAATAAATTCTTAAAATCCGAAATTTATAAACAATGTTCTTAAAATTTTAGAAATTATACAAAGCAACCTTATATCAAAAATTAGAAACAATCCCATAGATATCAAAACTTTCAAAAAATTCTTAAAATTTTCAAAATTGCAAACAACCCCTATACAGTTACAAATTACAATTCACCATTTGAAAATTCTAAAACTTCCAAACATAAAACCCAAAATTTACAAAAACACCCCAAAAATCTAAAATTATAAAAATACTAAAAATCTGAAATTTTGAACAACCACTTGAACAATATGAAATTATCATGAGAACCCTCAAATTTGAAAATTACTAACAATCTCCTCACCAAAAATTCTGAAAATTATTTTAAAAACCCAAAAATATTAAAATTTTTGAATAGTCCCGTAAACAACTTGAAATATAGATAATACCTTGAAAATGGAAAATTACAAATAACCCCTTAAAAGCTAAAAATTATAATAATACACCAGGAAAAAATCCAAAAATTACAAAAAATTTGAAGAACACTTTTTTTAATCGCTCGTGAACAATCTGCAATTACATACAACACCCCAAAAATTTAAAATTTACAAATGTCTACAAATCTGAGTTGCTAAAAACACCCTGAAAAAAGTGAAAAACTAAAAAAAACACCCTGAAAATCTAAAATCTTCAATCAGCCCTTTGAACAATCTGAAACTAACACTGAATATTCAAATTTTACAAACAACCTCCGAAAAGTCTAGAAAAATACAAAAAATATGATTGTTTAACAAATTCTCTATGAAAGCTTTTATCAAATACTTCTAACAAAAAATAAACTTTTATCAAATACTTCTGAACAATCTGAATGATGTCAGAAAATTATCAACTGTTGACTAATGTTTCTCTAACAAATTCTCTATTAAAGATTTGGGTGATGCATCATATAATGTGGGAGTTAAACTCTATAGAGATAGAGCTAACAGCTAAATAGCATTATCCTGGTTTACTTACATAGGTAAGATAGTGGCCAAGTTTAACTTGCAATATTTAAAGAAGAGACTTATTCTTTTTGGACACAGAGTTGCTCTTTCTAAGAAAATATCACCTCAAACAGATAAGGAGTTGGAAAGAATGAAGCAATGCTCATATGTTTCTACTGTAGGTAGTCCTATGTATGCAATGTTATGTACTAGGCTAGGTATTGCACAAGTAAGTGGAGTTAGTAGATATCAGTCCAATCCTGAAAAAGAAACAATTTGATTGCAGTCAAGCATATTCTTAAATATCTTAACTGAACAAAATATTATTATTTAGTGTTTGGTGGCGATCCTTTAAAAGTTAAAGAATACATTTATTCTTATTTCCAGTCGGATCCTAACTATAGAAAATCTGCATCAGGATTTGTCTTTGCATTAAATAATGGAGCTATTAGTTCAATGAGTTGTAAGCAAGAAACTATAGCCGATTTTGCAACTGAAATAGCATATATTGCAGCTTGTGAAGCAGCAAAAGAAGCATTTTGGATTAAAAAATTCACGCAAGAGTTAGGTGTCTTTCCTACTATTGAGTCTCTCATCATTTTGCAATAACAATAGAGAAATTGCACAATCTAGAGAGCCTAGGCTCATCATAGATCAAAACACATCAAACGAAAGTATCACTTGGTAAGTTAAATTGCCAAGTGAGGAGAGATAGACATTTACCAAAGTTGTTTCTGCCGATAATGTGGTAAACCCATTGACTAACAACCTCCTCATCGGTAATTATAAAAATCACCCTACAAATCTGGGAATTTTGAAAAATCTCCTGAACAACTTGAAATTATAGACAACACCCTAAAAATTTGAAAAATATAAAGAACTCCCTTTAGAAATCTAGAAGTTAAACAAAAACATCTCAAAAATACAAACAAACACCTTAAAAATCAGAAATCTTTGAACAATTCCATGAACATTCTGTAATTACATACAACACCGCAAAACATTAAAAATTACAAATAGACTTCTAAAACTCTTAAGTTACAGAAAACAACCTGAAAAAAGTGAAAAAAAACCAACCTGAAAATCTGAAATCTTTCATCAGCACTCTAAAAAATCTAAAACTACAAACAACCATTGAAGTATTGAACATTAAAAAATTACAAACAACCACCAAAAAGTCTTTAAAAATATAAAAAGCATGTCAAAATTCAAAAATTATGAAAAACACTCTGAATATTTAAAATTTTTACTCTGAAAATCTAAAAAAATTTATTCGCCCACTGCACAATCTGGAATCACAAAGTCCACCATAAAGTTTGAAATTAGGAGAAACCCCTTGAAAATATTAAAAATTACAAATGGCCTTCTAAAAAAATAAAAAATTACAAACACCCTAAAAATTAAAAATTGCATACAAGCTCCTAGAAGGGAAAAAAAACCAAACAATCACCTTAAGATCTGAAAGTACCAAAATGACTCGAGTTGAAAATTCTATAATTGAAATTCTAACGATTCCCAAACAATAGATTGGAATTAATTACAAAATTTCAAAGTCTAACAATTCCTAGAATCCAAAACAAGTTTAATATAATTTCAAAAACACATGACATTTGAACAATTTTGAACAAGACCCCTGTAAAGTTCATTCTCTTTGAAAAATGGATGACAAATACTACAAAATTCCATTGAGAGGTTTTTGGGTAAATTATATGTCTATATTATCTCTTTGAGATCAATATTTTTATGGAATTAATCTCATTGCATAAACTGTGTATGCATCTACTTTTTCCTTGGACACTACTTTGTATTGACCTATAGGATTTTTTCTACAAGGAAATAGTATCTCTCAAAATTTGATAACTTCACTAGAGAGGTCAAGGCTTTGATACCTTATGTTTTCTAGGGTAGATGTCGCTTTTCTTGAGTAATGTTGTTGTCATTTAGCATAAAGAGTGTGATATAACATTTTTATGGGAAGTTTTTTCGGTTAGAAGTGTTTTAACCATATTGAAAATCATATAAGTTTTATCATTAGTAATTAATAACATATTGATATATAACTTTGATTGTTTTAAATTGATGTTTTGGATCATGTAACTAATCTTTTTGTTTATCTCATGTGAATTTTGTTAAGTATGAATTTAATATGGATTTTACATCGCATTAACCATTATGCATTAGCCGTTATGCATTTGCTATATAGCATAAAAGTTCTTTGATATGTCTGTTAGATCAAATTTCTAAAATTACAAGTTAGAATTTTTCCATGTCTGTTAGATCAAAATTCTAAAATTTGTAAGGTATAACTAAATTCAATGCATTATCAAGTTTGATTTTAGTCTACAAAATATTATCATCATGTTATCATTATCAAGTTGAGGTTTAAAACATGATCTTATTTTATACAATAAGTTATATGGTAACCATAAACTATTTCACCAACGAAGTTATAATAAAGACATAAATCTATTTCTCGAAAAAAAAGACATAAACCCGAATAAAATAATCAAATTATTTTACCACGAGCAATGCACATGCATCCCACCTAGTAGATAAATAAATAACCTTCGCTTTTTAACATAAATTTTGTCAAAAAGTGAGATTAAAGAGAGACCTTAGCATTGTGTGATAGTCATCATGTCTCGAGGGAAGTAACTCTTCGAGAATAAGAGTTTGGCGGAAGGCATCAACCGCTTGCATTTCCTCAGCATCACGAACGTCCTCAATGCAGACAGACATGACTTTACTGCTTCTCCTTCCCCTTTTGGAGAGAGAATTCCTCAACTTAGATGAGACCTTCTTCAGAGATCCCGACTTATTCTTCCTCTCATCCTCCGAGTTCTCAACATGCCTTTCAGTACCTACAAACAATAATGCCACCATCAGATGTAAAGTCTTCAACATTATCAGGGTAATAGTTCTTAAAAGTTCAATCCATTATACCAAAACTCTGAAGTTGTGGTGAGAGTTAAGGGTTATAATTTATACTCTAACATATCTTTGCAAATTGAACACCCTTTTATGGGCCCAAACCTAGAACCACACGGCAATATCTTTTTTTTAAAAACGCTTTAAATACGTGGTCTGTGGCATTTGAACTTAAAAGTGTCATCCACTACAACAAAACTCCAAAGTTCTGGTGAGGCTTATAATTTTAAACTCCAACAATAGACTATTTGTCTCGCACTTTCAGTGAATCTAGTTAGTCAATGTAGTATTAAAAACTTGAGCACTGTTGCTCAAATATAATGGTGCGGTTCTAGATTTTAAATCTTTCCTTAAATTCTTCTTTCTATTATATACTTTGTTTCAGCTTGAACTTGTTTAAAATAGTGAAGACTTGATAAAGACACTCTTTTAGATGGAGATGACTCAACATAGAGTACTGGCGGGATAAGATGAAACGGGAATTAGGATGGGTGCTTGGGCATATTCCTCAAATCTCTTTGAAGGTTCTTTTAACTTCTATTTCTATTATTCTTTTGCTAGTACAGAACCATGATATGCATGCCATCAATTCCAGGATGGAAGCCATATACTTGAGAGAAATATAAGTTTCTACACAAAGAGTTATTGTCATTGAGAAAATACTTATCTCTGGTCCTTATTGTAATAAAATCAGCCTAGTGTTTGTAAAATAAAATTGGTCCTTGTTATCAAATGATTTGTATTAAACGGATCCTACAAGTAAAACGAAAATTAAGTAAATGAAATTCATTCAGCTCTAGTTATTTTACCTGACTTTCGGTCCATCATTGACCGTGAGTATGAAATGGACCTATATAACAAAGACAGTTAAGAACTCATATGAAGGAGGATACCAGCACGATCACGTCTCCAAGCACCTGAAGGTCACATCACATCAATTTATACCAATGAAAATAAAAGGTAGGGAATGCAGCCAAAAAAAAAGATTAATTGCAAATACACCGAAGTCAATTATACCCCGTAAACTATTTTATACCACTAACAAACCCCGAACTCCATATGACATTATTTCACAAAACGTGAAATCACATGATAATGAATTACATTTTTCCTGAAAAAGACAAATTTGCCCTCTAAACTGAAGGCAAAAAACTAATGTCGTCTGAGATCGAGAGGTTTAAATGCTAATAAAAAGTTTAAGGGGTATAAATGGTAGACCACCATTGAACATGGAATGTATCCACAATTAACCCAGAAAAACCGAATATAGAGAATCTAGGTAAATTGGTAAAAATAGTTATCAAACAATATTATATTGATCTAAAGTTGCATATATTAGAGAATCAAAATCCAAATGGTCGTAAAAGAAGCCACTAGGACCCAAATAATCAAGAACAAAAGGATTTAGCTGATATATTCAAGATTTAAGAAACTTAGAGTTTACTAGTGCAAATGACATAAGACGCTTGAACTAAATCGTTTTATTTTTTGTATTTGTGAGTAGAATGCCTTTGTTTTGTATCTTTATCTCTTATTTATGAACCACGGTGTTTATTTTCCCACCATTACTATAGGAAAAACAACCCCAAACTAAATCAGAGGTGAAAGGAACCTATATCCAAAAAATGCATCAGAACACATTTCAAGGTCAGAGACAAACAATACATCCCAATACAACTCCAGCATTCTTCCCAAAGTCTTCATCAAGTTGCAAAACTGCTAGACTTAGGCGAACTCGCCCCTAAAAACTAAACTAGAGGGAACCAAATATCCATAAAACCACATCAAACCATCCATATAATCAATGAGAAGCTAAATGGATGCTATTACCATGCTTCCATGATAATGAAGCCCATGCTACTTAACTTTCTTTGCACTAGAACTAGTTATGAATGAAAACTTTCCTGATTGCAACTATAAAGGATAAGGGTAGCTCTAACAGCGAACTCGCTCTTAAAATGATTAGAGGAAACCTCTATCTCTATAGCCCATATAAAACCATCCATATACGTCATGGGACTAACTATGAAGAAGAACCCATCAATCACAATGCATGCAACCCAACACAGGCCTGCCATTTAAATTCAGAATCTACATCCAATTGTGAAACAAAGAAGAATTCATCAGAAAACAAGGCATGCAATCCAACATTTTCTAATCAAAATCTATATTTTGGGTTAAATGGGCCTTAATTAGAGGTTGAAACCCAATTTAAACCAAAACATTAATCTATTTAATTTAAGCAATGCTTTCCCAGTTCTTCCAATGTGGGGCTATACTTAGCATGTGAAATTTTCTAATTGCAAAATCAAGATGAAGCCATCGTTCAAAATGCGCACAGAAACTCAAACTAATAATAATAATAACAACAATAACAATAATAATGCAGCATTTCTACTGACAAAATTACATCAAGAATTAACCCATCAATAAAAACTCAACAATTCAAGAACCCATGATTCTAATGGCAAATTTCCGAAACTTGGGAGATTGGTATTACCTGTGCCAGCAATGAGGAACACAAAAGAGAGAGAAGAGGGGAAAAGGGTGGGTTTAAAGGACAATGGTTGCTAATTGAAGTAGATTCTGAGAATGAGATTTTTTGTGGGGTTGACGAATTCTCTTGGTTTTCGTTTGTTGGGTGATTGAGATTGACAGAGAGGAGCAAACAAGAGAGAAATTTGCCGAAGTGTAAGCGACTCCATTGTTTTTGTGAGAGAGATTCGTTTTTTTTTTTTGTTCATTAAAACTGAAGATGGAGAAGTCGGACTCTTTTTTGCGCTACATCATTAATTTGGACATCTCTTATATTAGACTTCTGGGTAAAAAGAGAAGATAAAAATAAGATGTTTTTATTATTAGAAAGATAGAACAAAATAAATAATTTATAGAAAATTAAAGGACAAAGAATAGGAATTTTCAAGATGTAACAACTAGTTTTTTTTTTTCGAGATGTGTCATGTCAGTTTTCTAATTTTCTATAAATAACGAGCAAAATTGACCCGTGCTTTGCCGCGGTATTTGTGTAATGAAATCGAAAAATAATAGTTAAGTATTTTGCTTAGAAAAATATTTTTTAATTTGTGGATAAAAATATTTTTAGGAGTTGCAATATAGGTAAATTAGTGTGAACGAACAAAAAAATGGTTTAAGCATTTGGTTTTAAAAAATTGGCTTGGCAACAAAAATATTTTTCAGATTTGTATCGTAGATAAATTAGTGTAGGAAAATTTTTAAAAATAATGGTTTAAGTATTGAGCAATGCTTCGGTACTCCGAAAATAGCTATTTTTAAATAATAAAAAATAAAAAATTGCTGAATAATAAAATGGGGGTAATTTTGTCTTTTCCATTTAAATGTATTTTTTATTTCCTATTGTTTCTTTCTTTTCCAAAACAGATTCTTTTACTCTCTTCCTCCTCCATTCTTTAGCGGTTCAACCCCTCTCAAGTCTAGCTCAAAATCTTGCAGTTCTTCCATAAAAAAAATCTTGCACTTCTTAAGTTTCAAAGATGGGAACCTTTGGTTCTCTAAACTATGAACCCAAACTAAAAAGAGGTTTAATTTGGTAAACAGATAAATACCTGAAATTTCTTTTCCAAAAATAATTATTTGGAAAAGTTAGGGGGGAAAAATCTCATCTTGTGCCTAAAATCTTTCTTCAATGACAATGATCACAAACACTCTCCTGACCCATGAAAGAGCACAATGCAACCGTGGATGGAGGATTGGATTAATAATTGGATAAATGGAGAAATTACACCTCACATTCCACCCACAAAAAAACCGACAGAGGAAAACGTTACTGATTAAATAAGAAAGGAGTAAAAATAGAGTTCAGCCATGGCCGGCAACAAATAATTCGAGAGGAAGAAGACGACGACACAAATGAGTTAGTTGTGGCCCAAATAAATTGACCCAAACGTTCACTATAATTACTCTTATTGACAGTGGAACTCTATTTTCCGTCAGTGGGGCCTAGTGCAAAATTGTGAGAGCTAAAACTACGGAACTATTTACAATTTGTGCCATCGGTACTCCAAAAATTATTTTTTGGAGTACTGAAGCTGTTGGCTTAAGTATTAGGACAATTCTAATGTCTTTGGTAGTTGTATTGTAGATAAAGCCAAAAAAAATAATAGTTTCAACATATTTGTGTGGAGAAAGCTAAAAAGAAAGGCTCATTTTAATTTAAAAATTTTTAGCTAAAGTATTTATACGATCTGAATGACTTCAGAGTCATTACGTAAACAAATTAGTATGGAGAAAAGCAAAATAAAATAAAAGAAATGCTCATTTGATTTAGAAAGAAATGTTTTCGAAAATTAGTCACTCACAACTTCAATGATTCCATATTAGTCCCTCAATCTCAATAATTGCTTATTAGTCTCTCAAATTCTAAGGGTCTTACAATTTTGTCCCTTAATGATGAAAATAACTCTTAGTTATGGTTTCTCTCTTAAAACTCATCTCGCTCAACAATAATAAATAAATAAAAGAGATTATTTACACTTTGGTCATCTAAGGTTTTCACCTTTTAACTTTAATTCCAATGGTTTTGGCAATTAGATACCCTAAAGTTCACACCTTTTAATTTTGATACATCAATGTTTTTCTTGACACTTTTGTTAAGACAAAGTTTATATCTTGTTAACTTTGATACTAAAATTTTCTTTGACACTTTGATACATTGAACTTTTTCTTAAACTAAAGAATATTAGAGTTAAAAGTGTTAAAATATTAGGGTACCAAAGGAAAAAAAAGGAATCTTTAAGGTATAAAAGTTAAAAATGTATAGACGTTAGGATAGCAAAGTGTCAAAAATATTTGGGGTACCAAAGTTAAAAAGGCAAAATTTTTGGGGTATTATAGTGTCAAATAAACTGGTGGATATCAATGTTTTAAAACAGTGTAAACTTTAGAGTGCCAAATGCAAACAACTCTGTGAAAATATTAGATGATGGTATTTTGAACATTGAGGGGTAAAATTGCAATAAGATACACGTGTCAGTTTTTTTGCCTTTAGAAAAACCACCAACTTCTCATTATATACAAAGGAGAAATATAATTATGAATTTTTTAAATTACGTAAAATTATAATTCGACTAAGATTACCAAATATTTGTTAATAGAATTTTCTAATTATACAAAGTTATAATTTGATGAGGATTTTTTTTATAAGAAAATGCTCACGGCATGAGAACTCTTAATTAGTGAAGATAAGCTTAGGTGTTCACAGGTTATATTCTGATTGGATAGAAGGACAAATAGCTATTTTTTGACATGACATATGTCATGCATTGAGATGACATATATCAACTTTTGTGCCTTTAGAAAACCGCTAATTTCTCATTATATATAAAAGAGGGATAATGGGATCTTTTTTCCCGTATAAAAAAAATAATAGGGCTTTTTCTATTAAGGACCAAAAACTTTCATTTTTTGATATTAGTCCCCAAAATCTTCTAATTTGAAAGTAGCCCCTCAATGGTTTAAATTAGTTATCCAAAGGAGTTAAAGTTAAGGAATATTTCATCTCAAATCAAACCACTTCTGAGTAGAGGGGCTAATTTCAAATTAGTTATTCTTCATATACCAAGGACTAATTTTAAAATTCAATGATTTTAGGGCTAATATAAAATATTACATATTTGAGAGAATATTAATGATGATGATGGGAACAGTGATGGTGATAATAAAAATGAGATTTTTGATATTGATATAATAATCTTGGTTAGGCGGAGCTACAAGTATAGTAGCAATCTAAAAGTTTGAACCCTCACTACGTAGAAGGCACAAAGAAGAAGACTTCATGTTAAAAAGGGAACACCTTCACCCATGGATGGTACCCCCCCCTGTTCCTCCCCCCTCCCTGCATATAGACATTGCATTTCTCTTACACCTTGTTTGGTATGGCTAGAATCAGATGATGTGAGTGTGGAATGACGTGATGAATGGAATTGAGTGAGTGTGGAAATGGAATGCTCATTTCCATTCTCATGTTTGAGTGCGATTAAAGAATGAAGTGAGAAAGCAAATCTTTTCACTTTTGGTATGAGTATTTAATAAGCAATCATGACATATTTGGCATTTAACTTAATTTTTTTTTCCTTCTCACTTAAGTGGGAATGCCCACTCCCTACCAACTCATTAGGAATGCTTATTCCCACAAAAAGTGGGAATGAAGAAGAAGTGTGAATAAACATTCTAGCTTTTAAAAAGAAATTGTGTTTGATAGACATGAATGAGAAGTGGAAATGAGCATTCCATTCCAACCTATTCCCATGTACCAAATGAGGCCTTCAGACCTCCATCTAATCAAGTAAACTATGGGCGTTGAGCTTCACTTTTAATCTCACAC
This sequence comes from Asparagus setaceus, assembly GCA_012295165.1. Taxonomy (NCBI): domain Eukaryota; kingdom Viridiplantae; phylum Streptophyta; class Magnoliopsida; order Asparagales; family Asparagaceae; genus Asparagus; species Asparagus setaceus. The sequence continues at coordinate 30,430,520 of CM022703.1, forward strand.
AACACAAGGTAAAACACTGACCCGAGAATTAAACCCAAGTATTCTAGGAATAAATCTATGCAACCGAACCACCCCGCCTCATTAGTGGTACAATGAGCGTTCTTGATACCGGTGACTAATTCAAATGTGCCATTTTCAAAATGATCATCACTTGATCACTCACTCATCAAATGAGTATATGAAATACTCACTCATCAAATGAGTATATGAAATAACCATGGGTGGAAATGAATCAAATAATTAACAAACATTAATATTCCTGAAATCTTCATTTTGAAAATTAGTCCCGCAAATCATATAATTGTTTTGAATGTATTCCTGTTAGTTAGAATCAATGTGTAGATAATTGGTGCATCGATCTCGTAATATTTAACAGATTTGCTGGAGTTATTTGCAGAGTAGAAGGCTTGGGGTACCCAATTCCCAATATACTAAAATATTTGTGGTACTAATTTGTAACATGGGGATATAATGTTCTAATTTCCAAATAAGAAAGATTTGATGGACTAAAACAAAAATTCCTTTTAAAACCCTATTAGCTGTACACATGTTGTGCCTTGTGATTAAAACTCTCGTACCCGTAATATTTATTTATTAACAAAAGCTTTTAGGTAATATTCTTTCCCAGCTCCCTTCTTTCCTAAATAATTCTCCCTCCCAAACTTTTTACTCTTTTCCATTTTATTCCATACTCCGACTCTTTTCACCGAGACTGATAAAATGAATAATACACGTCCTTGTCAACTTGTCGTTTCCATTCATGAGAACCGATCCCCTTACTTTTAAGGAAATATATATTCCTCTACTAGTAGTAGTAATAATAATAACAGTAATATATTCTTAAAATAAACAGAATCACATCCTTATCTATATATTTTATGAAGAGTATATTTGCCCATTTTTTAGCTTTAGAAACTTATGGATTATTTGCTTTTAAAATATTAAAAAATTTAAGTATTTATTTAATTTTTAACTTTCAACTTTTAGCGAAGTTAACCTTTATTTTGTTTTGTACTTATTTTCCCTAAAAAAGAGAAGAAAATAAAAATAAAAACTTACCATGGCTCGGCTTTGGGCTAAAAAGAGAACTTGCTAGGTGTTGGGTTTGGGCTTATATATATATATACTAGTACATAGGCACGTGCGTTGCACGTGCTTTTTATTATAACTACTGATTTTTAGAGGGCTATTTGTAATTCTAAGATTTTGAATCTACTATTTGTAGATTTGAAATATTCACATATTTTTTATAACTTTTAAATTTTTGAGAGTGTTTATTACAAATTTGAAAGTTTTGGGTGTTTTTTTACAAAATCTAAAATTTAAGGGGGCCACTTTGAATTCTGATTATCGGTATAGGTTTAAAATTTTCAAGCTTTAAATTTTAGGGGGACTCTTGCAATTTATAGATTTTTATTTTAGGTTTGAAATTTTCAAGTTTTTCTATAAGTTTTAAATTTTGAGCTTGTTTTTGCTAAATTTAAAAGTTTTGTGGTGTGCTTTTCAAAATTAAAACTTTTATTGGTTTCGTTTGAAACTCTAATTTTTTGAAATTTATAATTTTTATGGTTTTTAAAATATTTATAGTTTTAGGGTGTTTTTCGTAAATTCTAAATCATTGGGGTTGTTTGTTTCTCCTTGAATTTCATTGTAATGTTTCAGATATGAAATCTTCAATTTATTTTTAAACTTACTTTTGAGGGTGTTGGAGTAAATTTTAAAATTTTGAGGGTGTTTGTTGCAAATTTAAAAGTTTGAGTGTTTTTCTGAGAATCTAAATTTTAGGGGTGTAGGCGTTGAAAAATGCTCACAAGGTCCCCGAAACCAACTTCGTGGTGAGGTGTGGTAATGACCGTCCATCGAATGTCTGGACGTCGAGCGGTTGAGGCGTGAACCGACGGCAAACTCACAAAGCGTCACAAGCCGCGGCTAAGCGGACTTGAACGGATGATCGGATTTCGGACCGTTGAACCGGAACGAACCAAGAATTAGTTCGGAATCAAATACGACGGAACCCAAGTCCGAGAGACAAAAAGGAAAGCGGCGCGGGAGCGGCGAAACAACGAAAAAGCAAAGCGACACCTCGGCCAAGTGGCGAGGTGGCTCCACTACTGGCGAGCCACCTCGGCCAACTTGTCGAGGTGCTCTACCAAGCTGCCGAGGAGGCTCGGCCACTTTGTCGAGCCACCCTACCAACTTGTCGAGGTGCTCTACCAAGCTGCCGAGGAGGCTCGGCCACTTTGTCGAGCCACCCTACCAACTTGTCGAGGTGCTCTACCAGCGGCCGAGGTGGCTCGGCCAAGTGGCGAGCCACACATTCCCGATTTGTATAAATAGGGGGGGGGGGTCTTCTTCATGGGGAGGTCGGATTTTGAAGGTCGGATTTTTGGGAATTTGGCTTGGATTTGGCGGACTTCGAAGAGCCCTCGCGAGATCTCGGCCTTGCGGTTCAGAGCACCGTGAGCTCAAGTCGGTCGACGTCTACGGCGGAAGGTAATCGAATTGGGTCGAACTCTGAGATACCCTCTAGATTAAGCTTCGTCTTAATCTCGGGATAGCTTGTGATTTCTCCTAGTAGATCTCACCCGCTCGTGATCCTCTCCTTCGTGAGTGTGATCCCTCGGTAACCGTTTCCTTCGTGAAACGAGCCCCTTTACATCTGTAGTTCCAGAACCCGGGTCTCTACCTGGATCGGGATTGCGCGGTGGTCCACGGACACAAAAAGTCCCGACGCGAAAGAACCCGCATAGCGAGGACCTCGACATACCGTAGATCCTCGTGTTTGTTTAGGAAGAAGTCGCAATCTTTTTTGATTTTCATTGTACGCCTTAAAATAAAAGGCAATTTCTTTTTGAATTTTGTTGTAGGCAAAAGAAGCTGTAAACAAATTCAAATCAATGACAATCATCCCGACTTTTACCGCGAACAAGGCGACCATTGGGGAGCCACCGCCTCGATCGGAGGTCGTCGTGCATAACCAGCGGATCCCTATCGGTGGAAGAAGAGGTCGAGTTCGAGTTGACCCGGGAGAAGTTCGAGGAGTACTGTCCTCACCCTCCTCCGATCCAGTTCCCCGCGCTCCAAGAAGGTTTCGCTACAAGGAGAACCCGATGGGCCTCCGATGTAGAGCCCGGGACGGCGAAGTCCAACCCGCTGCAGACAGCGAAATCCCCGGCGCTGAAGTCCGGATGGTGCCCGAGATGAACGCCGACGATGCGCCGGCGCTCTCCAGCGAGCTTCGCCAAAGCGGCGACAAAGCATGGCGCAAGCTTGCCAAGGCCATGCAATCCGTAGATGGGGTCCGCTCTGGCGGATCTAAGATCTAGGCTTACTCGAGGCTTCACCTCAAGTGATCGACGGTCCATCAAGCCGTCAACCAGCGAGTGGATCCGTGTCAAACGGAACCGCTCCACACCGAGGCGCATCCGGCGCGCGCACTGCGCCCTGGAGCCGCGAGCTTTGGTGCGGCGGGCTCGTGCGTTGAAGAAGGAGGTGGTAAAGAAGCCACCAACGTACCGCCAGGTTTGGAGGCCCAAGTCTAATGGTGCCCTAACCTCGGTTGTCCACACTCCTGTCTCGGCACCTAAACCGAAGGATACAGGCGTCGCAGCTCCAACGCCAAGGCCCAAGATAGACGACGCCTCAAAGTCAAAGGCGTCTGCATCTGAATCAGTAGTGGAGCCAACTCTCGTCACCACTACCAAACCGACTATCAAGGATCGTCTTGGTCCTCGGAGAGAATCACGGGTCACTCCTCATGCAGGAGGTCGCACCCGTTCCAACAAGGACAAGAAGATTCCTCTGACCTCCCTATCGGTTGAAAATCGAAGTCCGAGAGTCTGCCGAGACTTCGCACTCACATCGGCGAAAGTCTAGGCGAGTCACTTTCGGAAGTTTCGATGGGTTGATCCGTCCTCGGAAGGAGACGTTTTCATCTGATGATGAGGATGTTATACCCGAGAGATCAAACCGACATACGGCAGGTCGCTCCGGTACACACACACCGATGAGTCTACTAGTGTAAGGGAATGAAAAAATCTCGAAAGAATTCCCCAAATTGACACGGTCATGCTTGTGCTCCAAGCTCATTAAGACGATGCTCGAATGCAATTGCCATCAAGAAGCTCGAAAGGGTGTCGGTCTTCGAGACTCACCACGGAGATGCCGAGACCTAGGTCAAGGCGATTCCGTAAAGGATGACCTTCCGAGAGGGTGAGTTGCGAGGTCACTAATAATATGACCAGCAAAGAATCATCGTCACGGGCTATTCCCAACAGATCGCAACGGCTAACTTCGTTTGCGGTCGGGACTATCCGGCGGTCGAATCGATAAGCGAAGGGTTACCCGCGGAGGATGATCGTCGGATATTGGCTCATGTCGCATCGATCATCTTGTATCTAGCGAAGGAGCCCCAAGAAACGCTTTATGATCGCATGCATCAAGTGGCCAAAATGCTAGGCGAAGCGTTGAATAAACAACGGAAAACTTCAAATTAGAGATGGAGTTGGCCATGCGACGATGAGAGAAATGCGACCAACAGATCCAAGCCCGACAAAACATCAAGGTGAATCAGTCGGTAGCGTCAGCGTCGATGAAGATGATAGCGATTCGGATCGGGAGGAAGCACCGAAGATGATAACCCCCGAACCACGGCGCTGCTGCTTTGCTCGGAGGCGAAGATCAAAGACTTGGAGAGCAAAATCAACTCATTGATTTCCGCTCAAGAAGTAAAGAAGACGGGTATTCCTTGCCCATACCCGAGGGAGTGGGAATCAATCCGTACCCGTCAAAGTTTAACTTAATAAACTTCACACCATTTGACGGAAGGGTTCCCGACGCAAAGACTTGATTTATTTCAAGTCACACCTCGGAGTTATTTACGGCAGCGAACCCGATGGTTCGGTCATTCGTCGGCACCCTTCGTGGGGCGCCGAATGGTACCGCCGTCTCAAGCCGGGGAGCATTCACGGTGGGGCGACATGGAGTCTAGCTTCCTTACCAACTTCTTTGATGGCGATCTGAGGTATCGGTCGGACGTTCTTTCGACGAGAAGCGTAAAGACGGAGAAACCGTGGACATCTTTGTTAAACGATTCTAACAAGGCAATGAACCTGCGGGATCCAATAACAGAGGAGTTCATCCTCCAAACCTGCCACAGCAACTTATCAATAGATGTGCTTGAAGCAATGGGTACAGCACCATCGATAACGTGGAAGGACTTGAAGGTTCGTGGAGAGCAAGCCGAGAGATTCCTCAAAAGGAAAAAGGCAGAGAGGGGTCAGCCGACAACGGAAGCTCCGAAGCGTAACTTTGTCCCACGTGGCAAAGGGAAAGAGCAAGCCAAGACGGCGGTTGCGAACCAAGCGTTCAACTCAACCCCAACAGCAAAGAAGAAGAGGTAGCCATATGAGGCGATCAACGTGGCAACACAGGCCACAAAAGCGAAGGTCTTAGAGCCGAGATTCCCGAAGTCCTATTCCTTTAGGGACGACGAGATTCCCGGTCTCTTCAAATATCTTGTGGAAAATAACAAGATCAAGCTCCCTCCGATTCAGAATCAAGAGGAGGCGATGAACACGAATGACCCAAGATACTGTGCGTACCATAGGGCAGTTCATCACCCCACTAAATCCTGTTTCAGCCTTAAGGACAAAATCCAGGCTTTAATTGATGTAGGGGTCATTACTATGAAGCCGTCCAAAGAAAAGAAGGTCGGAGCGAATGCGGTATCCATAAGTTTCGGGTCGGTGCCGTTGACATGGTTTGAACCTGAACCAGTGGTCAAAGTTGCAGTGAAGACGGTGAATGACGACCCGCACAAGCAACGCCAGAAAGGACTTGTATCGTATACAGCCCCGAATGGCGAAGTCTTGTGGGTCCACCCAGACTTACTGGAAGACGAGCAATGGGTAGCCTCTTCTTCGAAGAAAAAGCCGAAGGCGGAAGGGAAAGGCATGTCATGGTACTTCCGCAATTCGGAGGAGGCGATGAGCAGTGGTAACATTCCACCGTCCGGCGGGGAACTCGAAGCCCACGCCACCGTGAGTGGACACGAGTACAAATACAAGTATCAGGAAGTCCCGATCCTAATGCCAAGACGCCTCGAGCGGGGTACCAACAAATCCCTCACTCGCACAGAAAGCGCACAGCCAGTAGTCGCCAAAGAAGCTACGACAAGCGCCGCATGAAGTTCAACTCGGCGGTCTCGATTGATCGCCCGATTGGAAGAGATAAACCGGGAACTTCGAACTCTCCATACCGCTTTGATGTAATGGCACAATTGGCCAATATCCCCGCAAGGATCACTCTCTATGAGTTACTGCGGTTATCAAAAGAGACGAGAGAAGCTCTTCAAGAAGCCCTCGCCGATTCAGAAGTCTTCTGACCAGTTAGGCAGTCGGAAGAGTCAGCCCAACAATGCAACCTTGCGACTAAGCACTTCCCCTGCATCACCTTTACAAAGGAGGATATGCAGACGAGGAATTCCAAGCACGATAGGCCGCTATACTTCACCGGGTATATTGGCTCTAGTGAAGTTAACCGGATCCAAGTCGATCCGGGTTCCGCTGTGAGCATCATGCCCCTGCGCCTCATGTATCACCTTGGAATCCCCGCGCAAGAAGGTGGCGTCCAGCAGTACCGTAATCTGGGTTTAACACCGGTCTCGGCCACTTGGTAAAATCCGGATAAAGTGCCAAATGGGAGACTTAAAGTCCAAGTCACCGCTATGTGATTGATGCGAGACTTCCTATAACTTACTGTTGGGTCGACCTTGGATCCACGGTAATGTTATAGTCCCATCTACTCTTCATCAGTGTCTCAAATATGTAGACACGAATAATGAGGTCAAGACGGTGGTCGCGGACAAACAACCGTTTAAGGGGATGGAGAATTATTTCACTGATTCTCTCCTCTACGGTAATGAGTCGGCGAATCATCGGCCCAAAGTGCGGACAGCGGTGAAGAAGGCGATCGAAGCAGGGCTTGGTTATAGTGGAGGTTTTGTTTTAAATGACATTGTACCCCTTGTAATCAATCTTGACGATGAAGAATCGTCAGATGAACATTGTAATTGGCAAATTGCCGATGAATCAATAAATGACGATTTAGAGTATCCTTTATCTTTGAATGATGTGATAACAGGATTATACAACGATCCAGAGTTGCACCTGCCAACTCGATCATCTTGCTTCACACAAAAGCAGTTCCGGGATTCCTTTGGGACAACACTTGTCATCCCACGAAGATCAAGTAGTGAAAAAGACTTGGTTTACGGAAAAGGAGATGCAGTTCCAACGCCGAATCATTTCTTTGAAGAAGGTGAAGATGACAATGGGCCTATCCTCCACACATTCAGATATAGTCCAGAAACACTGGGTATCATGAAAAGATGGGGGTATGACTTGACACGAGGGGAAGGTCTATGTTTCGGACGAGGCCCTCGAACCCCTCCTAAAGCGGCATATGTCCCAAGAGGAAAGCCGGATAATTACTATGCATTTAGAAGGGGATTGGGATACGAATCCTCCTCAGAAGATGAATGCTCGTGGCTGATTGATAATAATCCACCCGGTGAGGGAGACGGACATTCGTCTGACTCTTCGGCTTGGGATTCTGACACCAGCCTCGGAGAAGCTTTCAAGGCTTTGATGTCGAATATGGCCACGATCGATCCTGCTACTATTGAGGGTGATGAAGATATGCCAACATGGGAAGACCCATGGATCCATCAACTCAGAGAGCAGTTTGGGGATAGGTTCGAACAAAGAGAACCCCCCACTAAGGATGAGGTAGTCCAGGTTAATATGGGTGATGAAGAGCATCCCAAACTCATAAACATCAGCAATACTCTCCCTTCGGAAGAAAAGGAAGAGTTGATTGCCCTAATCAGGGAGTATATCGATGTATTCGCCTGGAGTTACGAGGACATGCCAGGACTCGACCCTAATGTGGCAACACATCGCCTCAACATCAAGGCGGATGTCAAACTGTCAAGCAACGGCAAAGGCGGTTTAGATCCACAAATATTGGAGGCAATTGTTGACGGCGAAGAAACTCATAGAATCGGATTCGCCGAGGAAATTCAACATCCGGATTGGGTGGCGAATATAGTCCGGTCATGAAGAAGAATGGGTCGATTAGGATCGTATGGATCTCTGAGAGACCTTAGCGGCTTGCGAAAGATGACTTTCCTCTTCCAATCACGATGTCATAGTTGACAACACGTGGATTTGAAAGAATGTCCTTTATGGATGGCTTTTCGGGTATAATCAAATCAAGATGCACCCGATGGCCTAAACACCACGGCGTTGAGCGCCCATCGGCATATATTGCTACGGTCATGCCGTTCGGCCTCAAAATGCGGCGCAACATACCGAGCAATGGCGGAGATTTTCGGGATCATCTTGGAAAAGCGGTCGAATGCTACGTCGGCGACTTGGTGCGTGAAGCCGTGACAAAGGAGATCACATCAAAGATCTTAGAACGGTATTCGAACTCATGCGAACTCATCGACTAAAGATGAATCCCGCCAAGTCCTTCCTTGGGATGTCGGTGGCAAGTTCCTTGGCCGTCGTCACCAACAAAGGAATCCACGTCGATCGACAAAGTGAAGGCGATTCAAAATTGCAACCTCAGAAATCGAGAGAACTTCGGGGGTTACAAGGGCGATTGGCGTACATCCGGCGGTTCATATCGAACCTATCAGGAAGTGCAGCCGTTCTCCAAGTTGAACAAGAAGGGCGGTCATATACTTGGGGCGGCGCTGCCGGCATTGAAGAGATCAAGCGTATCTCGCTAAACCTCTGTTCTTGTTGCACGTCGGAAAACCATTTTTGATCTACGTCAAGGCAGCGGATCACTCGTTAAAGCGCTTTACTCGCGCAAGGCGGCGGCGGTCCGCGAGCGAGCGATGTATTACAGGCGAACATTAGTGTGAGTCTCGATACCCAATGGTGAAGCGGTGCCTTGCATTAGTGTTCGCGATTCGTAAAATGCGCACTATTTAGTCGGACGGGCGATTTATGTTATCTCGCGTAAATCCGATCCGGATATTTATGACCAGCCGGCCTCGATGAGTTGGCGTTTAGCGAAATGGGCCTTGCTCTTGTCTCAATATGACTTGTATTTCAAACAACGAAGTCGGTCAAAGGGCAAGCTATTTGTGATCTCTTGGTACCGGCCCGACAGCGGATCGGTTGAGCTATATGATGATCTTCGGATGAAGTTCGAAGTCAACACTACGTCGCACCAACAAATATGGCGATTGTATTTTGATGGAGCTTCGGCCACCAATGTGGTACCCCGGATGTTCTAAAATCTCCGGAGTCGGAGTTGTCTTGATTTCCCAGGAATCATGTCATGCCCGTGCTTATTCACTCACGAACCTGTTCCAATAGCGTGGCGAATACAACGCGCTACTTATCGGACTTAGCTTCGCCAAGGAGCTGGGGGTCGAATATCTCGAAGCATACGGCGATTCGCAATTGATAGTTAAGCAGGTTCGTGGTGACTACGAAGTCAGGAATCCGGATCTAATCCCCTACCATCAGATAGCTGTTGAAATAGCAGACTCATTCGAAGAGTTTTTCATCGAATATATCCCGCGCCTCCAAAACGCTTACGCGGATGCGCTGGCGGCATTAGCTGTGTCGTTAGCACAACCTTCCGAGACCGAGCAACTAGTCACGGTCAGGACTCACCAACTCTTCGTACCATTATACGATGAGGCACAAGAAGATAAGGGGGTAGTTACCAAAGAAGTGTATACAACCCAAACCAAGTTGGAGCCCCGAGATTGGCGCTTTCCTATCATCGATTACGTCTTACATGGTATTCTACCAGAAGACGTAAGGGAGAGAGAGTCAACCGCCAAGAGCTCCAAGATTCTTTACGACACGAGACCGGGCGTTATATCGTAGAGTGCGATGGTCTTTTACTCCGATGCCTTTCAAACAAGGAGGCAGAAGAGGTCCTTCGGGAAGCACACGAGGGTGAATGTGGTGCACACCAGCCTGGTCCCAAACTCTACGATCGAATCAGGAGAATGGGCTACTTTTGGCCAACAATGGTTAATGACGCAGCCGAGCACGCCGGAATGCCACGCGTGTCAAATTCCGCGAATTATATGCATCGGCCGCGAACAGCATCCTTCGCCACATCACGGCCATTGAGACATGGGGAATGGACATTGTAGGTCCCATTTTCCTCCGTCTGTCAAAGCGTCGGTTTATTCTAGCGATCACCGACTACTTCTCCAAGTGGGTCAAGCAATCCCGCTAAAAGAAGTAAAGGCGAATACCGTCATCAAGTTTATCAAACACCATGTCATCTATCGACATGGTGTCCCAAGACGGATCGTGCATGACAGCGGTCCCAGTTCATCGGCAATTCCTTCATCGAGGTTGCGAGAAATTCAAGATACAAGGCGTCACCGTCGGCGACCTATAATCCGGTACCAAATGGATTAGCGAAGCATTCAACAAGGCGATTATCAAAATTCACAAAGCTTGTGAAAAGTAACAAGCGAGGCTGGGATGATAAACTTCGGAGAAGCACTCGGGCGTGTCGCTGTAATGCCTACGCCAAGCTGGGCGACCGTACTCTACGGTCTCGGGTGTGAAGCGGTTCTCCCATTGGAAATTCAGATCCGTCGCCGCGCCAGCCCTTTCAGCGAGATGGCGGCCAGAAGAACAACATCGAAAACGCCTCAAGAGCTTGAGATGTTAGATGAGCGCTGGAGGCTCAACAATGCATTGAGTTCTACCAAGCTAGGATGTCGAAGGCTTTCAACAAGAAAGTTCGACAGAGAACCTTTAGAGAAGGAGATTTGGTCCTCGCTGCTCGACGACCGATAATCCTCACTTCCAAGAAGAAAGGTAAATTCGAACCTAAATGGGAGGGCCCGTTTGTAATAGAAACGGTTTACTCCAATGGTGCATATCGCCTAATTACCCAAAATGGCGACCGGCAATTAATGCCGATAAATGGGAAGTTCCTGAAGAAATACTACCCATAGTATCTTCGGGATAACCCGTTTCGACGGGAAGTTCCTCGTGGGATGTCTCACCCGCCTTTCGCGAGGATAACCCTAGATTTATCCTCCATCACAATTTCCCCCACCGATCAAATTCCTTGACGGTGGGTCTACAAATTTTCTGGTACATTACCAAAATCCCCTCTTGATTCCTTCTATGAACAAGAGGCCCACTCAAAATTCCTTTCGCGCTGGAGAGAGAATATAAAATCCTTCCTCTCCAAGCGTAAAATCCTTGTGTCAAGCGGAAGGGTTCCATCTTCATCTTAGGTAGCGCCCATTGAAGGTATCTTGTAGGGATTTTCGAACCGGGTTGTCCGTGAAGGTCACACGAGTCTTTTCGGTTCTGGTGGAGATCCCACTCTTAGTTCCATCTTCATCTTAGGTAGCGCCCGTGAAGGTATCTTGTAGGGATTTTCGGACCGGGTTGTCCGTGAAGGTCACTGAGTCTTTTCGGTTCTCGGTGGAGATCCTCTTAGTTCCATCTTCATCTTAGGTAGCGCCCGGTGAAGGTATCTTGTAGGGATTTTCGAGACGGGTTGTCCGTGAAGGTCACTGAGTCTCTTCGGTTCTCGGTGGAGATCCCACTCTTAGTTCCATCTTCATCTTAGGTAGCGCCCGGTGAAGGTATCTTGTAGGGATTTTCGAGACCAGGTTGTCCGTGAAGGTCACTGAGTCTCTTCGGTTCTCGGTGGAGATCCCTCTTAGTTCCATCTTCATCTTAGGTAGCGCCCGGTGAAGGTATCTTGTAGGGATTTTCGGACCGGGTTGTCCGTGAAGGTTGCTTGAGTCTTTTCGGTTCGGTGGAGATCCTCTTAGTTCCATCTTCATCTCGGTAGCGCCCGGTGAAGGTATCGTAGGGATTTTCGAACCAGGTTGTCCGTGAAGGTCACTGAGTCTCTTCGGTTCTCGGTGGAGATCCACTCTTAGTTCCCCTCTTATCTTAGGTAGCGCCGGTGAAGGTATCTTGTAGGGATTTTCGGACCGGGTTGTCCGTGAAGGTCACGAGTCTTTTCGATTCCTCGACAAGGAATCTGGCTGTTAACCTCATCGGAAATAGAACACATTCTTCCTTTCCCACCTCAATCAATCTTCATCGGTTCAGTCATTCTCCGGTCAAAGAAGACACCAAGATTCATCTTGGGGCATTTTATCGAAGCCTAAGAAGGATAAAGCCAGCGCCTCACCGCAGCGTTGCGGTTTAGTCTTTTAGATTGAAGAAGACACCGAGTTCGATTCGGGTATTTTATCCGAAGCCTAAGAAGGGATAAAGCCAGCGCCTCACAGCGTTGCGGTTTAGTCTTTCTCCGATTGAAGAAGACACGAGTTGATTACGGGGCATTTTATCCGAAGCCTAAGAAGGGATAAAGCCAGCGCCTCACCGCAGCGTTGCGGGTTAGTCTTCCCACAAAAGAGCGAAGCCTCATTATTCAACATCGTAGCATCAAGTCTAAGAGAGTTTCATTCTTTTAGCACAGCGTTGTGTGTAGAGCGGTTTAGATAATCTACATGCTAGCCCAACTCAAGCGGTAGTTGGTAAAGGCTCATCAAACCCGTTGAAGGTGGGGTTGGCCATAACCCTAAAGTCAACGCCACACGCTGCCGGGTTTAGTCTTTCTCCGATTGAAGAAGACACCGAGTTCGATTACGGGGTATTTTATCCCAAGCCTAAGAAGGGATAAAGCCAACGCCTCACACGCTGCCGGGTTTAGTCTTTCTCCGATTGAAGAAGACACCAGAGTTCGATTCGGGTATTTTATCCGAAGCCTAAGAAGGGATAAAGCCAGCGCCTCACAGCGTTGCGGTTTAGTCTTTCTCCGATTGAAGACACGAGTTGATTACGGGGCATTTTATCCGAAGCCTAAGAAGGGATAAAGTCAGCGCCTCACCGCGTTGCGGTTTAGTCTTTTAGATTGAAGAAGACACCGAGTTCGATTACGGGGTATTTTATCCGAAGCCTAAGGAGGGACGAGTCTACGGTAACACGCTGTCGGGTGGTCTCTTGCCCGTAAAAGAGTACGAAGCCTATGTATTCGATATCATAGCAACAAGTCTAGAAGAGTTTCATTCTTTTAGCACAACGTTGTGTGTAGAACGGATTTAGATAATCTACATGCTAGCCCAACTCAAGCGGTGGTTGGTAAAGGCTAATCAAACCCGTTGATGGCTGAGGGTTTGCCAAAAATCCTAAAAGTATTATGGTTAATTATTTCTGAGGAAGTAAAAGAATCATAATAAACAATGAAAGGAATGGATCTTATTCATTTGAAGCAAATATAAAAGGAGCTACAAGCTGTTTAAATATCAAGTCTATGACAAAGGATTTGTTGTTGGAAATGAGACACTTCACCATTGTAAGCCCGGTCGAAGTTCTTCCCGCAACTCGCTCAAGGACTCCTCATCGGTGTTCGGTGTCTTCATGGTTGCCTCCTCGAGCTCGGCCGGTTTACGCCCGACGGTCGAGTTCCCTAGACGCAACGGTGAGGTCTTCTTCCTTGTTGGCCTTAGCCGACTCAGCTGCTCATCCTATCTTCCTCGGCATGGAGCTCTCCCACGGCGGTATTATCCTCTCCGCGACTCGCCACGATATCGGTCCGGATATGGCTTAGGGAAGAATATGTCGGCAACAACGACTCCAAGCGATCGGCCTGTCTCTCGCATCCGGACTTCGAGCCCGGTAAAACACGAGCATCGGCGCCATGCCTCTAAGCGAGCGTATGAGCGGCTACATATGAGGAAGCTCCAGCCGCCCGCAGCTGGATCTGAGGTCGTCCCTCGGATGGCGAGATCATCAACAATGGCTGAGCATTTCGGGGTAACCCATATCGTATCAAAGCCATCCGGGGTCAGCGGTGAGTGCAGGCGATGAAGAAAGCCCACCATGAAGGACCTTTTCGATCCGGTGTTCACCAAAGAAAAGAATGAGCGATTTCCAAACAGATAATAAGATGGGATGGATCTTCATCCACCATCAACGCCTCGCCAGTCATGGAGTCGAGATGTAGGCTCGCACGTAAGAAAAGAGGACTTTAGAATTTTCAAAGAAGAAATGGGCTTAAAATTTATTGGGCTAAAAGACCCTCACCCGCCTCCTTCTGTAGCTTCAGAGGCTAGCGAGTCTACGGTATCTATCATTTGGGATCTTGTCAGCCGCGGTGAGCCCTCAGTGTGCTCATCTATCTCAACGGTCGCCGTGGTAGCTGATTCTGAGAAAGCGACGGAAAGAGGGGTACCTACCGCTGCACGAATGGAATGTCTCAGCTTCTTTTAATTATAGTAGTATTGGCCAAACGGCTGGTCCTATAATTAATCGAAGGGAAAGTTCATACCTTCTTCAGGGATAGTAGCTTCGGGTAAATCCTCACCAAGGGTATCTCCATCTTGTGACCAAGTGCGTAACAAGTCATCCATGGAGGTACTACCGTATAAACCAGCTGCCACGAGATCTTCCATTGAGAAGTCTGAAAAAAAGAAGGCATTAGGAAAGTGAATGCAATTAAGACGAACAATAGGTAGAATTACTTACCTCCTACGGTATGATTAGCTGGCCTAGTCTCGGTTTGTGCATTTGTCTCCTGCGATCTCTCTAAAGAACAAAAACAAAGAGGTTAGTGGGGTACAAATCGAGTCATTCCATTCTGCATTTGCCACCCGAAGAGGAATTATCGATGTTAGATGTACATGGGTCCGCCGGATCAGGTCCTACATCGGCCTCTTCCGCCATAGCTCCATACATTTGTTGAGTAAAGCTGGGCTCGGCATGAGCGGGCGGGCTCAGCCGGTGTGGTGATCAAAATCAAAACCGTGATCATAATCCCTATAACCCCTGCATGCGAGCGAATGTCGACCTTCAAAAGTCAAAATTTCAAATTTTGTCACGGTGAATTATTACCTCCGTCACCGGCGGATCATTACCGGTCAAGTCTATATCAAGGAACCGAGGATTCACGCGATTCTTATGGGCTAACCTCTTTCGTTTAACCCTTGAGAGGGTTGAAATTCTTCTTCTTCAACAGTTTTTCACGAAAATTCGGTTGAATGAGAAATCAATAGAGAGGATAAGAAAGCGAAGGGGAAAAGAGAGAGTACCGAGGTTCAAAGACGCTGGTCCTCTTCTAAAGTCCCGGCCTGAGTCGTGGAATTCCCCTCGGCCTCAATCGGTGGATGAGATTGCGCTTCCTCACGAACTTGCCAGGCATCTTGGAGTGTCTGGCCGGCTCACTTGGCCGGCTACAGTCTGAGATGGCCCTCACGAGGGGCCGACTCATTAGCTACTAATAGCCAACTACAATAGAGGAATGTCGACTCCGGTGGCGGTCGAGCTCGGAGGCCGAACCTAGCACCGTACACCCCATGACGCCCATAACCATGCTCGAAGGCCATCCACAAGTCCACCTCAGTGCGGGTGCGTCGGTTCGGGTTCCCAACATAAAGTTGGTCAGTAGCCGAAGCTGGCGAGCAAAGCGACAGGGAAAATAAGGCTCAAGAAAGCATTCCTCATTTACTCGGAAGGTGAGATACCGGCGATATTCACTAGCCAATTGAAATAGCCAATGTTAAGTGAAGTCTGCGTGTCTTGGCACCTCCTCGTCGACCAAGGACTCACCATATTGACCGAGAATCGAGGAAAACATCCGAAAAGATCCACCCTTTGTGAATCGCATCGTTTCTTGATCTCTGCAAAACCACGCCCTTCCATCGCAATCCTCTACCAAGCTGTAAGAAAGGAGTAGGCGAATCTGTGGAACCGGTGCCGACATCATGTCGGACGATGAAGGACCAACCGTGTCATCAAATAGGTATATGGGAGCTCTACTCGGGCGGAAGGGATGCGTGATGATGGCTCGTCCTTTCTCTAGGTAAACGCCGAACTATATGCCGCAATCCACGGTGAATCTGGCCACCATCAGGAAGGAGAGTTCCTTCTTGTGGGCGAGAGTTGAGCTGCGGGATAAAGGACCTCCAAAGGTAAAGCATCATCAGATTGATATGGAACCACACACTTCTTGAGCGGATTGCAAGATAGCACGCTAGAAGAGTTGCCTACCGGATAGGCTTCACCGCATGCCACGTAAAGGTCGCAAACTTGGTCCACGAAGGAAAGCCTTCTTTGGCGTAGCTGAGTGTATCTGAGTTAGCCTCGAGACTTCTTGATCAGTTCATTAACCTTGAAGGGTGGCGGTGATAGTTCACATATTTCCTCGCCGATTTGTCCTCCAAATCTTTGGAACAAGTAATGTGACGCCGGACTCACCTGCGATTTCCTCTTAGCGCAAGGTTCGATTGGGCCGAGCTATATGGTAATGACAAGTGAGATCCCATAAAGTCTTATAACGACGGGCGTATGCTCCTTCACCGCCTCGATTGAGGGAAAGTACTCGATATAGCATCTTCCCCATGGGTAGACACGAAATACGGTACATCTCATGCAAAGCCAACCCCAACTCGCCATGTTTGGTGGCGTATTGATGCGGATTATAAAGCTCGAATAAGGTAAAGAAATGGTTGACACCGATTGGAAGGCCATACATAGTGGCACGAATCGTGAATCTGAGCCAAGCGAAGTTCTCCATCCCATCGGTGAGGGCGTAGCGGTCGGCGACCCACGGTGCTTGCACGAAAGTGTACTACCAAGAATCTATGATGGCCGACGGCGGCTCTCGCCCCAATTTAGCAAGGCGATTCTTCAAAGTCGGCGAGGAGCGAAAAGCTCATCCGCAGGCGGTGTGTCCAACCCTACAACCCTGTGGTGAAGGCCGATGGCCGATTCTGTTGAACCCGAACGGTGGCGGGTAATAAACCCACAATGAATATGATCATGCTCCTCGGTCAAGCGCCATGACATACGGTGTCACGGCATGGTGTCTAAGGTCGGTCAACGAGCCGACGAGGTATCCGGGAATATACAAAGGGCCTCCGTCGTCTTTGTTCAACCACCTCTCACTCGATAAGAGCGTATCAGGATCCTTAAGCGAGTCGCCGAATAGATAATCGTCTTTAGCAAAGGTTGATGAAATGGCGTCCCTTCTGGCGATCGGTGACCAATCGTCGGAGAACGCGGGAACTCCCCTCAAACACACTGGATCGTCTCGTGATGTCCCATAAATCGGCGAAGATAGAAATCGCGGGATCATCACACATGGAATAATAGTCACTATGGCGTCCATCGACGCGTAAGTGGAAAAGCTCGAGGAATAATCAACTGAAATCGAGAAAATACTCGGTTAATAAATGGCGTTGAATTCATCTTACATAGATTGAGTCACGACCTTATAGCGAGTATGGCGATTTCATCGTGTCGCTACAGGAGAACGATAAATATAACCGCATGATCCAAGCGGCAATATATTCCGTTCTGATACGGTGTGAAATCGCTCCGTTAAAACATCGAGCGGGTGATTTTGAAGCCTCAATCCTCACGAAGGAGAATCTCGGCTCTTCCCAATCGCCTCACAAAGGAGAGCGAAGTGGGGTCATAACGAGCGTGCACAATCGGCGTCGATCCCCACAAAGGAGGATTCGGCTCTTCCCAATCGCCTCACAAAGGAGGACGGCGGGGATACAACACATATATGTGTGAGAATATGATGGCAACCGGCCGCACCAGAAAGAAGGGCGTGCATTCCGCAGCCGTCGCGGTGTCGACTCCTCGAAGCAGCGTGATCTCCCCGACGACATCGAAACCGCAAAAGAAGACAAATAAAGTCGACATGCGGTTAAAAATCAATAAAAGGCATCAAGTAAGACCGAAGCAGCGACCGTATAGGCGAACGGAAACAACAAACCGGCACGAACGCTGGTCGCCAGTATTGCCCGTAGCGCCAGGCCATGCCAGCTACAATATTACTGGCAGCCTTGGCCGCGGCTTTAGTGCGCCCGAGCAGCGCCAGTGGCTACCCTCATCGGTATGAGGCAGCAGCGGCCTTGCCGCCGCCCGGCCTACAGCCGCGCCATCTGACCAGATCCTTCTCCCCTTGTGGTTGTCGCCACCAGACGCACAAAAAAAGGGAAGAAAAGAAGAAAAAGAATTTACAAAACCCTCGTACACATACCTCGTTGATCGAAGGAAATAAGGCGGCGAGATGAAAACAAGAGAGAGAGAGCAGGGGGCGGCCTAGGTCGAAGAAAGAGGCCTTGTGGGTATTTATAATATCCCCATATGCACCCAATCCTCTTGGAACAAGGACTCCTATTTGGCAAGAAGTAGGAATTCTAATGGAGTCCAAATCAATTCTAATTAGGACTCTAATCAGCCCCTAATTAGGAGTCCTAATTGGAATCTTGTTTGGATGCCAAAATAATGCCAAATCAGTCCGTTGATTGACCCTACTCCCTCCGCTATATTTGGAAAATTAGAAGATTTATTCTACAGATAACACCCTCATGATTGCATCGACGCCGATCAGCGTCGCCAATCCTACTCAACTAGGATTACGGTATAAACTGTTTCCTAATTTATCGAGTTCGGAAGAATATTTTCACAAAAATATTCTTAGGGATAACTTCGATCGTGCGGATGCATCGGCCGATCAGCGCGTCGCCAATCCTACTCAACTAGGATTACGGTATAAAGCTGTTTCCTAATTTATCGAAGTTCGGAAGAATATTTTCACAAAAATATTCTTAGGGATAACTTCGATCGTGCGGATGCATCGGCCGATCAGCGTCGCCAATCCTACTCCAACTAGGATTACGGTATAAACTATTTCCAAAATTTCAACGAGGAGTTCCCGGAGAATAAATCCATATTCTTAAGGATAACTTCGGCAACCCTCAATATCCTCCCACCATAATCTCCAAGAGGGATAATCGATGAGGTGAAAGTCATGTTGACATCGGATAATCATATCCTCCTTGTGGTTAAACCAACAACACACGTGATGATGAAGGAATTAGCGAATAAGGGTTATGAAATTCCATGTACTCGACCGACCATGTGCGCCAACAAAGGAGTTCACGACATATGGAGAAGTCCAAAGTCGATGGTTAGTCGACAACCACCAACCGACACGAGTTACAAACAAAACTCACCCGCCAGCTTCGAATCAAGATAACAAGCGGTCAGACAATAAATGCAGCACCGTGATCTTATCAGAAATCCTACAAAGAACTGGATGATCTGAAAGAATCAAAGACTTGAAGCTATCTTTTGGGACCCTCAGCCGACTGAAGGCCGGGAACCATCGTGTCCAAAGCATCCCAGACTCATCAAGAATCGAGACTGAGACGCTTTGGAGGGGGTATCTGTAGGCGTTGAAAAATGCTCACAAGGTCCCCGAAACCAACTTCGTGGCGAAGTCGGCGGTGGCGACCCATCGAATGATACGGACGTCGAACGGTTGAGACGTGAACCCGACGGCAAACTCACAAAGCGTCACAAAGCGGCTTTGCGGACTTGAACGGATGATCGGTTGGGACCGTTGAACCGAACGAACCAAGAATTAGTTCGAATCAAATACGACGGAACCCAAGTCGAGAGACAAAAAGCGGGAAAACGACGCGGGCAGCGAAAACGAAAAAGCAAGGCGGCGACACCTCGGCCAAGTGGCGAGTGGCTCGGCACTGGCCGACGCCTCGACCAACTTGCGAGGTGCCCACTGGCGGCCGGAGGCTCGACCGCCACGGCTGAGCCACCTCGACGGCAACGAGGTGCCTGGCAGCGGCCGGGTGGCCGACGGTAAATGGCCACACATTCCCGCGATTTGTATAAATAGGGGGTCTTCTTCATGGGGAGGTCGGATTTTGAAGGTCGGATTTTGGGAATTTGGCTTGGATTTGTGAGACTTCGAAGAGCCCTCGCGAGATCTCGACGCCGCGATTCAGAACGCCGTGACTCAAGTCCGTCGACGTCGGATCTGGCGGAAGATGGCGAATCGGTCGAACTACAGATACCCTCTAGATTAAGCTTCGTCTTAATCTCGGGGATAGCGTGATTTCTCCTAGTAGATCTCACCCGCCTGGCGATCCTCTCCTTCGTGAGTGTGATCCCTCAGCGCCAAGCTTCGTGAAACGAGCCCCTTTACATCTGTAGTTCCGAACCCTGCCCTACTGATCGGGATTGCGCGGTGGTCCACGGACACAATAAGTCCCCTGCGACGTGCAAAGAACCCACGCAAGCGGGACCTCGACATAACAGATCCTCGTGTTTGTTTAGGAAGAAGTCGCAATCTTTTTTGATTTTCATTGTACTTTAAAATAAAAGGCAATCTTTTTGAATTTTGTTGTAGGCAAAAGAAGTCAGAACAAATTCAAATCAATGACAATCATCCCGACTTTTACCGCAACAGGGGGCTTGTAATTTATAGATTTTCAGTGTAGGTTTGAAATTTTCAAGCTTTTTCTGTAAGTATAAAATTATTGAGCTTATTTTGGGGATGTTTTTATAAAATCTAAATGTTTTGGTTGAGGGTGTTGGTTGTAATTTTAAAAAGGTAAAGCGTTTTCTATAAATCGATATATAGAGACTAAGGGGCAAAGTTATCCAAGTAAAGTTACGCAAAAAGCAATGTGAGTTAAGGTAAGTATTGGTTTTAGGGGACTATTTGTAAATATTGACATTTTCTTATTAATTTTAAAATTTTGAGGGTGTTTATTGCAAATTTAAAAGTTTCTCTGATTTTAGCTGCTATTTGTAATTCTAAGATTTTGAATGTACTTTTGAATCTTTGAGGGTGTTTATTACAAATTTAAAAGTTTTGGTGTTTTTGTAAAATTTAAAATTTTAGGGGTTACTTGGAATTTATAGATTATCGGTGTAAGTTTGAAATTTTGAAGCTTTAAATTTTAGGGGACTTCTTGCAATTTATATATTTTCATTGTAGGTTTGAAATTTTAATGATTTTTCTACAAGTTTTAAATTTTGAGCTTGTTTTGCTAAATTTAAAAGTTTTGTGGTGTGTTTTTCGGTTAAACTTTTTTGGTTTCCGTTTGAAACTGTTATTTTTTGTAAATTTATAATTTTATATTTTTTACAAGTATTTACAGCTTTAGGATGTTTTCTCAGAATTCTAAATCTTTTGGGGTTGTTTGCATCTTCTTGAATTTCATTGTAATGTTTCGAATGAAATCTTCAGTTTACTTTTTAAACTTAGTTTTGAGGGTGTTGGGATAAATTTTAAGTTTTGAGGGTGTTTGTTGCAAATTTAAAAGTTTTGGGTGTTTTTGTCAATATAAAATTTTAGGGGCTGCTTGTAATTTATAAATTTTCGTAGATTTGATGCTTGTAATTTATAGATTTTAGTGTAGGTTTGAAATTTTCAAGCATTTTCTGTGAGTTTTAAATGTTTGAGCTTGTTTTGCTAAATTTAAAAGTTTTGGGTGTTTTTGCAACGTTAAAACTTTTAGGGGATGTTGATTTTCAGTTTATTGGTTTTGTTTGAAACTCTTATTTTTTATAAATTTATAATTTTTATGGTGGTTTTGCAAGTATTTATAGTTTTAGGGTGTTTTCTCAGATATTCTAAACTGTTGGGGTTGTTTGTATCTTCTTGAATTTCATTGTAATGTTCAGATTTGAAATCTTCAGTTTATTTTTAAACTTAGTTTTTAGGGTGTTGGGGTAAATTTTGAAATTTTGAGGATTTTGTTGCAAATTTGAAAAGTTTTGGTGTTTTTGTAAAATTTAAAATTTTAGGGGCTGCTTGCAATTTATAGATTTTCAGTGTAGGTTTGAAATTTTTAAGCTTTTTGTAAGTATTAAATTTTGAGCTTATTTTTCTTAAATTTTAAAAGTTTTGGGTGTTTTTGCAACGTTAAAACTTTTAGGGGATGTTTTGTAAATTATAAATTTTTGGGGTTGTTTATATCTCCTTGAATTTATTTTAGATATGAAATCTCCTTGAATTTGATGTTGGTTGTAATTTTAATAAGTTAAAGGTGTTTTCTATAAATGTGTTAATTTAAAGGTGTTTTGTGAAAACTGGTGAACAGTGAGATAGAGATAGAGATATAGAGATATATATAGTAAGTAGGCACGTGCGTTGCATGTGTTTGCTTCATATGTGAGTGGAAACTCAGGGGCAAAGCTGTCCAAGTAAAGTTACGCAAAAAAGTACAATAGTTGTGGTAACTATTGATTTTTAGGGGGCTATATGTAAATATTCACATATATTTCTATAAATTTTGAATTTTTGAGGGTGTTTGTTGCAAATTTAAAAACTTTGGGTGTTTTTTGCAGAATCTAAAATTTTAGGGGGATGCTTGTAATTTATAGATTTTCAGTGTAAGTCTGAAAATTTCAAGCTTTTTCTGTAAGTTTTAAAATTTTGAGCTTAGTTTTGCTAATTTTGAAAAGTTTTGTATTGTTTTTTTCAAAGTTAAAACTTTTCAGGGGATGTTGATTTTCAGTTTATTGGTTTTGTTTGAAACTCTTATTTTTTGTAAATTTATAATTTTTATGGTGTTTTTTACAAGTATTTATAGTTTTGGGTGTTTTCTCAGAAGTTTTAAAATTTTGAGCTTAGTTTTGCTAATTTTGGAAAGTTTTGTATTGTTTTTTTCAAAGTTAAAACTTTTCAGGGATGTTGATTTTCAGTTTATTGGTTTTGTTTGAAACTCTTATTTTTTGTAAATTTATAATTTTTATGGTGTTTTTACAAGTATTTATAGTTTTGGGTGTTTTCTCAGAATTCTAAATCTTTTGGGGATGTTTGTATCTTCTGAAATTTCATTGAAATGTTTCAGATCTGAAATCTTAAGTTTATTTTTAAACTTAGTTTTTAGGGTGTTGGGGTAAATTTTGAAATTTTGAGGATTTTGTTGCAAATTTCAAAGTTTTGGGTATTTTTGCAGAATCTAAAATTTTAGGGGCTGGTTGCAATTTATAGATTTTAGTGTATGTTTTAAATTTTCAAGCTTTTTCTGTAAGTATTAAATTTTTAGCTTCTTTTGTTAAATTTTAAAAGTTTTGGGTGTTTTTGCAAAGTTAAAATTTTTACGGGGATGTTTTTATAAATTATAATTTTTTGAGGTTGTTTATATCTCCTTGAATTTGTTTTAGATATGAAATCTCCTTGAATAAATCTTTTGCATTCAAATCTTTTGCATTCAAATGAATGATAACTAAGATGGTATAGAAAAGAGAAAATAAAGATACAAAACTATAGCAACAAAACGAATTTTCAACTCACTACTTAAATAAATTTAAAAGTATAACATGTTAATTTTTTGGTAATAACATGTTAATATTTAATTCAATAAATAAACCAAAAATTATATGGAACTAACATTGTGCTGGAGTTGATCTATATTTATCGCTCCAATAAAATGATGTTTTATTTTTAAATTAGTTAATATTGTTTTTTTCAAACTACGTTGTTAAGAATATAGTTTTTTTCATATGCATTATGCACCTCTTATCTAGTGTGAATTAAAAACAAACCAAACTTCATAAGAACTTTGTACAAACAAAACATTCGAGAAATAGAGAAATTCCACTTAAGGCTTTAAATGAAAATATGAAATTGTACTAAGTAGAATACAGAACGTACCCTTTAATAGTAATGAAGTTACCTTTGCATTTGTGGAACCACTGATGAACCACAATAGTTCTTCGACAACACCTCGCCAAAATACTTTCTGTTGAACCCAACCATAAGTTAATACTCACAGCTAGTAAGCGAAAGCATGGACAAAAGAATAAACTGTAGGCAATGCCACATAAGCAAGGGTAAAAAACCTATTCAGTCAAACCAAAAATAATACAGAGAAAGCAAGCCAAGTCTGATGGTATGACTTCAGAGATATCAGACTGCGGATTGGAAGCCATAGATTCACATAAAAACAAACTCTTTCATAGGTTAATTTAAAGGTATATTAATCTAAGTCATTTACCTTAATTAGAACCTCTCATCTGCACCCAGTTAAAGGAGGCAATTTGGATCTCACAGTAACTAATCACCTAAACTGAATAGTTTGCAAGGAAAATTTTGAATTAATGGGCTGCTTTTACTCTTTCACATGTTCAATGCATAAGAGGTTTCTCTAATATCTCAGAGATTGTTACTAACTTACTAACTGTGGGGATTGCTTTGATCTTGACTAAGTTATTATCATATTACTAATGTCTAATGCAAACTAACATTCAACCACCTGGAAAGTAGGTGCCATACAGAACTCCTGAATGAAACAAATCCAGAAGAAATAAATTGTCTTGCTGACGATATACATACCTATTAAGATGTATTCAATTTGTATTCACTAAGTATAGATCCAGGTTCAGTTAATAGGTATTACCTTAGTTGTGAGCAATGGAAAAGATCTTCTCAAATTGAACCGCATCTGTATGGCATAAGCATTAAAAAAAAGGATATTTTGGTAAGTAAAAAAGGTACATAACAATGAAGAAACTTTCACCAGACTGGCACAAACCTGACAGCCAAACTTTGAGAGTGTCCCAGTTCCAGTCCTGTCATTCTTTTCAGCACCGTTTGCTATGATATCTTGAACAAGTCTGAGATACATGTATTCTTCATGTCTTTCAAATATCATTTTCGGAAGAAATGAAAACTGCTCAATTTCAAACTTATCCATCCTTGAATTAGTAGCGGTTGTTCCCCCATTTTGCAGAGAACTAAGGTCAGTAGCAGAACTCCGTACACGTACATATGTCGTGAAAGAATACCTAATGTTGTCCTCTCTCTGTGGGAACGATGAGTACCATGGCTGAAAACAGTCAAGTCAATTGGAGGGATGAAAGTGTCACAATCAATACTTGTTTCTATGTCAGTGAAATGAATGGCTTCACATCCAGGTGCATTCAGAGCTTCCCTGGAAACAAGAATTGTAAACACCTGATATCAGAGAAAATGTTGTCAATAATTATTACAGAGGTCAACCATGAACTCACCTTAACACCTGCCCACCTCCTATAACAAACACTTTCTCGGTTGAGAAGCAATAAGGGATGCAGCCAGCAGGTCTAAGGCAGAATTCACGCCCCACAGATAACAACATTCTCTGCTGTTGCAATATCGAAACTTCCCGAACGAGTTAGAACAACATTCAGGCGGCCAGGCAAAGGTCTGTGCTGTGTGGGAATACTTTCCCAAGTTTTTCTACCCATTATCACAGCATTCTTTTTCAAGGGATCTGACGTACTCATTGTGATCTCCTTGAAAAATTTGAGGTCAGATGGCAGCCTCCAGGGCAACTTACCATCTTTCCCTATGCCCATTTCCCTAGTGGCAGCAACGACAACTTGAAAGGTTCTTTGAGGCTCATGAAATGTGTTACCATCTGCAACACTCATGGGGATTTCACCAGCCATAACTGGTATATTGCGAGAATAGTGAAAGGCTGTAACCTTCCTGAATGCCAAAATTGTCGGGCAAGGTTTCACAAGACAACCACCAAACAGGCAACTTCTGATGAAAGATGATACAACCTGAAGTTGGTAGAAAAACGGAAATACTTTCAATCATAATGAATTCACCAAGAGAAGTGCAGTGATACTATATATATAATTTTGCACAAAAAAAAGCATAAGAACTCAGTCAGCATGAACACACAATGCAGACTAGAAAAGAATGAAAAAAGCACACTATTGAATGTTTTGGGATATCAAAACTAAGAGATGTCTGTACTTAACGTGTGTGCTTGAGAAAACCTTCGAGGGAATGTTTCCAAAGCAGATTAATCTGAGAGCCAACATCTGGACCGAAAACTAAAGGTGATTAAATAACTTAATACTAGATATTACTTAACTATAATGTATGTACCAAGTACTAAATCTTCGGTAAAAGTATAAAAAATGATGCAGTTTGATATGAATTATCCCCAATACTTGATACTTCAACATAAACTAGACAACCAAAGAAATAAGAATCATAATCAAGAAACATCAATCAGCAATAAGGGGCAAAATGAAAAGTGAGAACGATTGGAGATCAACAACCAAACAGATGATGAGCAGAACACTCTGTTCGATGCTCCTTGCCAAGCCCGGCCTTTATTCATGAATACTATTGTAAATTCTTCAGGCATAAGCAAAACAAACTAAGGCCACCGCCAACAATCAACCAGATTTAGATTCTTGAAAACTTGCACAATATTAACTATATAAATAGTTATAGATAGGTATGGTACTCATGTTTCAACGTTAAATCTCAGAAGCAGCCACAACGAAACCCAAAAAAGGGGAAATACAAAGTACTACAACCATTCCATCAAGTTGATGGTTTGATAACTCGAAGAGATCAGAGATAGGCATAAAAGACAACCCAAATTTGCCTTCAATTAAGAAATAACTCTCGTAATCTAGTAGTATTAAGTTAACCGGTTGAGGAGAGATCTCTTGGTTCTTATTTATCCAAGCTCTTCTCACTAGCAGATCGTAGCTGCACCAGATTCAAAATTAAAAAAAGGCAACTGTTAAGAAAGAGATCTTCTAACAGAGGATCACAACATAACAATCAAAGTCTCAAGATTACTTCTTTTTTCTTTTTGTTTTTGTTGTTGTTGATGTTGTAAGCAACATGGAGTTATCTCTTGGACAGATTATTCACCTAATGTGCAATACCGATGCTTGATACACTATTTTTACCAGTAGCAAGAATTGCAATTTCAAGAGTCAAGTTTGAAGATTCCAGGGAACTTACCTCTATAGACTATATTCTCATCACTAAGGAGAACAGCAAGAGAGCTTTCTTCCAAGTGTGTGCAGAGTTTATGGCCCTATACAGCCATTTTCATGTCTATCTTCAAGTGGGGGTCATATCCAACTAGTTTGAAGTCAGATGCCTCAAATGAGTCAATATCCTTCTTCTCAGGATTAATTTTCAATATCTGTCAACAATTAGAAAATGGAGAAAAGATGAGACCAAACCCGAGAAACTTTCTCTACAGCCTGTTTTAAAACTTGAATTATATACATATACATATATATTCTTTTCAGGATTAATTTTCAATATCTGTCAACAATTAGAAAATGGAGAAAAGATGAGACCAGACCCGAGAAACTTTCTCTACAGCCTGTTTTAAAACTTGAATTTTATATTTATATATATATATATATATATATATATATATATATATATATATATATATATATATATATATATATATATATATGAAAGAACTATATGGATAATTGGATATACTGCTTACTGGAAATGGTTTGGGCTGCTTCTGCAGCTGCTCTTGCAAAGGCCTAACATGACTTCTATAGACGTGAGCATCTCCTATAACATGGACAAAATCACCAGGAACGAGATCTGTTCACAGAAATAAGAAATGAGAAATAGAAGAATGGTTGCTGTTGTTAATTAGAAGCATAGAGAAAATAAGAATAGGAAAATTAAGATATAATAAACTCGCTTTGGGTACAGAGCTGGACTGAAAAATTCACTCTCAAATTAAATTACTCAGTAATTCAAGACTACAGACGATACTTGCTTGGGCTTGACTAGGCTTGATAAACAGAATATTTTTGTGACTCAGACCACAAAAGGAATTGCTAGTTAGACTTAAAAAGATAATAAAAACACCAATTTTAAAAGCTCCCAGGCCTAGGCAGTACCTAGGCCGCCTCGGTTTAAGAGCGCCTAGGGGAGCGGAGACCACTTATGCCCACTGCACCGCTAGGTGTTGGTCGTGATTTTCTCTGTTGCTGCCAGCATGTCCTGTACCCTCTAAACTCCACCAGCCTCCTCCCTGACTATGAACACCTACAACAACTCCTCCAACCTTCAGCATAACCTCCTCCGCCACCGCTTAAACAAAAAAAGGAAATCCTCCTAGGCGCTAGGCACCAGTTTGGCACCTAACGGTGCCTAGCGCTATCAACAACATTGATTGTAATTTTTTTTTTTAAAAGGAAAATGCCTAGGCTCTAGCCCCCCCGGGTCTAATGCCTAGGCCGCCTAGCGCTCTCTATAACCTTGAAAACCACAAAGCTAGAAGTGAAAACCAGACAAACTGACACCTTGATGAAATCCAATCTTCTTTCATACTCCCAAAATGCTGTCTTCATTTATCCTTGTCTCCAAGCTGCATGCACTTATTAATACCTTTAAAATCCTGCAACATCCCTGGTAACCCCTGAAAGACTCCTTGAATCGAAATTGTTGAAGACAATCCAAAAAATGCAGCTTTTATGTGCAAAACGGCAGCCTATTTATGGCTATTGCTTTGCATAGCTAGAACATAAGAAGATTTGGTTCAACCTCTCTATTTCACCCCTAAAACCAGTAACATATGTTGCTGATTCAACCTCTCTACATCCAAGCATTCAAGGTAACGGGTATTTGACGGTATCTCATGCATGATTGCGTAGTAGATATTCAAGAAAGAACTCGATGGTCTTATACATATGGTGGTTCACTTTGGAAGTGGTCTGTAAGAATCATGAAGGGGGGGAGATTTAACATTCAACATGCATAAGTGGATAAGCCTCACCCTTATTACTTAATATATACATAAGCACAAGGCTAAAGTGAATGATTATAACTGTTGCTCATTTACACTGTCTAATGACTGAGCAGCTATGCTCAAATCATCACCATAAACTGCAAGAATTTACTTCAGCACTAACATCTCAAGCCCTTGAGTACTTGTATTCTAAGAATCAAATTTGTGATCACTACTAACCTGAGGTGCACATTTAACTAAACTCAACATATTAGCATATCGATATCAATTTAAAACATAATTTAGATAGGAGATAAGCATAAAAGTCATTAGGTTCTACTCATGGGAAAATATTAATATGTTTAATAAGAAAAAAGAGAAGGCCAGAAAGGTAGAAATGTACCACAAACTTGAGCAATCATGCATGTCAAAAGAGAATAAGACGCGATATTAAATGGCACCCCAAGACCCATGTCTGCAGATCGCTGGTACATTTGGCACGATAACTCCCCATTCTCCACATAGAACTGTGGGAAGAAGTAAATTACAAGTCAGAAGGATTAATATTTCAT
The DNA here is from genome assembly GCA_012295165.1 of Asparagus setaceus. Classification (NCBI taxonomy): domain Eukaryota; kingdom Viridiplantae; phylum Streptophyta; class Magnoliopsida; order Asparagales; family Asparagaceae; genus Asparagus; species Asparagus setaceus. The sequence goes on from CM022703.1 coordinate 30,459,473, forward strand.
GAAATAAAAGAAAGACAGCTGAACTTAAAATTTAACAATCAGGCAATGCAAATTGTTTACCAAGCAAAAAACACAAGAAGTTCAAAAAAGGTAATGAACACACTTTGTTCACCAGGCTAAGCCTGATCCAACTTAAACCATAATGAAATCTATTTGTAGATAAAAGAAATCACAAAAAAAAAACACTATACAAGAACACAAACCCTTGACTAGAAATCAAAATGTGGAGATCAATGCTTCAAAAAATTAAAACTGAACACCGACACTAAAAATAAACAAGATTTTTTTCATACCACCAAAGGCACTAAACTCTTTTTTACTTTAAACAAAAATCAGTGTACCAGATAAGCTATATGGGTATGCCATGCCCCGCTTTTTTAGTCGCCCTCCACATATCTTCATGATCTGAATGTCAACTTCAAATGTACTAAATTTTTCATCCACTTGGGTAAAAAGAAAAGACTTCTAAAAAATCTACTTCTGATGATTTGTGTTTGCCTTCCCTTAGCCAGATATCTGTTCCCACTGACCATAGGTGTGATACATAAATGCATATAGATGCAATTTTATTAGTTTTCGTTGTTGATCTAACAAATGCTTGATCAAGATCTCGTGCAATAATACAATCTTCATCATCCATTCAGGTAGGCTTCAACTATTTTCATGAATCCTCCAGCTTCACCATAATGGTTGTTGAAGGTTATATGAATATGGACAGGAAGCAACCTTTTATGTCTCACAGAATTTTAAATGGTCTCATAAAATAGTTACCTTGGCGAACGCTCTCCCCACCATTCAGTTTGTTCATCACTTCATCTTCTGACTTGCATTATTAAATTTTAAATTATCGATTGAAAAGCTCTCTTGGAACCAGAATCTCTATTCTTTACCATCACAGACAATCAATTTTGCAGGTAGAAAATAGCTCAAGGATTTTTGTATTGGCATCTAAAGATCCCCCTTTCCATATGAATCTATCTTTTATTCAGTGTCCAAAACAATATATCTGTATCCTAGCAGGGATGAATTTTTTCCTTATTGGGTCATAAGCCGATGCTGGAGCTACTAGGACACTAGTGCACAAAGATCATCCATGTATGGAATAAGTTTCCAACCATTAATATCATATTATCTTGGTTTAAATGTTAGAACAACTCATTGTTTAGAGACTACATGGATTTTATATTAAGACATCATCATTCTTGCTAACCCAACAGAGAGCATTTAATTTATGCTTGTAAAAGTTCCCACATAATCTATCTACCAACACTAAGACAAAATCACAAAACTGTAATGACTATCAAAAGCACAATTAACTGTCCAAAAGACAAATAAAGTGACTTTATATTAAGAGGAACGAAATATTGGCCTTTTAATTTCAATTTCCACAGTAAGTTTTAATATGCTTGAATACAAGTTTACTCCATCCATGCTGATGCTCTATATCTAAACTTTATTAAGAGAATTTCAGCTTCTGCTTGAACTATAAACAAAATGTAAAGCAAACCTTTATAGACCTTCTACTAATGGTATAGATTTGGATGGCTGGCCATTCTAACAAAGAAAACAAAAAGCAACATGTAGAATTAAATCGGGTTATTCAAAACACCAGCAGCAGTCGATCTTTCAACAAAAGAACAGACTGTGAAATCAATGACTTTTTCAAAAGAAGAAAAGCAGCAACTCCTCAGAAGCATTTTCGCATGCCAGAGCTTCTAGCTCATAAGACGTAAACAGAAGTCAGAGATTGAAGAAATAAAATCAAATCTAGCTTCAAATAGTATTGATCCAGAGGAAGTTTCGACTTTATAGACCTAGAAAGATGAAGCATAATTTAGATGGGGCTGCTGGGGAAAAAGAAACAAAATCAAAGGGAAAAGAACAGAGAACTTATTAGCAGAATGTTTAAACATCACCATCACTTAATATCCAGCCCCCATCAAGGCTTATGAAACTGAAGCCAGATGCATAATCAAGAAAACCAACTATAAGGCTTACAATGGATAGAGTACTCAGTAGTCATCAGATCTCCATAAAGAATCAGTTCCTGAATTATTACTGACCTGTGCAAACATGTGACAAGGAGGAAGAGCCATTTGTTTAAGATCTGAAGGATTCCAAGCTGAAAGAATTATGCGCCGATCATCTGGATTATTCTTTATTTTATCAATTACATCCAGCAGCTGATCAAATCCTTTCCCAGAGTAGTCAGCATGCATGTTAATGTATCTAAGAATATGTGATCATACTTCAGAACTTCTAAGTGTGAGAAGATTGATAAGTGTACAATATTCAACTTTCATAATTAACAAGTAAATTTTATAGTAACTTACTCAGCACCGAAATGCCTCCACTGAAACCCGTATATTGGTCCTAAATCTCCTTCTTCTCTATGAGTTAAACCAATACTGGAAGAGGAAATATGAATGAGTCAATTCGCTACCTAAACGCACATAAAAGGCTGCACTAAGGAAAAAAGAAGAAGGTTGTTGGTTGTGAAGCAGACCTGTCAAGATATCCTCTTGATGCATTTCCATCCCAAATATGTATACCCTTTTCCTGTAAAACCTATTCAATAGAAGCAAAAGAAAGAAAAGACTTCAAACATTGGACTCAAACATATGCAACATATAGAATACAACATAAAGAATATAATGGCCAGATTAGAAAAGATATTTCCCCTAAGCATTGGCGTGCAAGTGCAAGTGAAACATGAAACAAGGTCATTCAAGTGTCTGCATGCAAACATATGCAACTAATCATTTCAGACAAAATAGCAGAAACAACCGTAGAAAATAAATGGGCGAGAAGAACACAGAGCTTTCTTGACAGACTACCAGATGCTTTTTTATTGAGTTTTTACGTTAATAATTAATATGCCTCAGTTATCCTCTGATCCTACCTAATACTTTAACTTGCCTATTATATTCTTCCAATAAAAGTCAACTAAGTCCAGTTCTAAGCAGATGCAACTCTGAAACTACATATCCAAAGTCAACTTTTTCCTTTGTAATTCCTTTATGATATCTTCTTGAGCCTTATTGTGTCTATTATTTGGATGACTTGTCATTGCATCCCTTCTATCCATATGCATCTTAATGATAAAATATGATTGAATGAGTTTCCTTCAAACTTTGTACCTGAAACTTAATCTGCTTGTAATTTTAAGAAACTACCATCATTTTTCATCATTTTTCAAAAACTATAATGGATTTTATTCATTCCTACTCACTCCCAAGAAGAAGAACAAGTATATGGTAGTTCCTGTGGTAGTTTTATGAAAATTTGAGGAAGGGTGAGAGGAGAAATTAGTGGTCAAGAGGTTAAACTACTTGCATGTTCATCATGAAAAATAAGTGAGTACTTAATGGAAATTCATAGCAGTTCCCTGAAAGAAATACAGTATATGGCAAATTTCTTTAAAAATAGTGAAAATATTTTTGTGATCTTTGATGACAGTTTGAATATTACTTGACTGATGTGCAGTATATCAAGAATCATAGCAGAAACAAATTTTGCTAGACTAAGCTGAAAGCCTCTTACAATCTTCCTCTTCAACCAACAAAAGAACACAGAATGTGGCAAAGTACAAACATATCTGTCAAGATGAGTCAGTGGCATGGAATCCACTAACTGGTTTTATGGAACAAAGGAACTTGGGGATTGAAATTGGGCGTAGAGATGAAACGTGTAGGAACCAAAACAATAAAACATCATGCTCACAGCAGAATAGTTCGATGGGGAACTAAAAGCCAAGAGCAGAACTTAATTTACTGTTATTTTAACAAGTCATCTATACTACTTAATAAAGAACCTCATCCATAGTATTGTTTTGGGAGAATATTATGGTTTATTTAGGGCAAGTTGGTCTCAAATAAATTATCCCATAACCAACCACAACTCTATAAACAATCGAAATTTACAATCAAATTATAAATAAGATATTCGATATGAGAAATAGCAAAACAAAAAAGACGATAAATTTAAAACACTCAAATACTTCTATTAATATTAAATCTTAAATTAAAAATATAATTAACATTGTAATGGTTGAGGACAGCTGTCAAGAGTAATAGAAAATTGACTTGTATTTATTTGAAATATTAAATCTTAAATTAAAAATTAATTAACATTGCAATGACCAAGGACGATTATAGAAGATTAATATAAAATTGACTCTCGAGTAAATCTTTTGCATTCAAATGAATGATAACTAAGATGGTATAGAAAAGAGAAAATAAAGATACAAAACTATAGCAACAAAACGAATTTTCAACTCACTACTTAAATAAATTTAAAAGTATAACATGTTAATTTTTTGGTAATAACATGCTAATATTTAATTCAATAAATAAACCAAAAATTATATGGAACTAACATTGTGCTGGAGTTGATCTATATTTATCGCCCAATAAAATGATGTTTTATTTTTAAATTAGTTAATATTGTTTTTTTCAAACTACGCTTGTTAAGAATATAGTTTTTTTCATATGCATTATGCACCTCTTATCTAGTGTGAATTAAAACAAACCAAACTTCATAAGAACTTTGTACAAACAAAACATTCGAGAAATAGAGAAATTCCACTTAAGGCTTTAAATGAAAATATGAAATTGTACTAAGTAGAATACAGAACGTACCCTTTAATAGTAATGAAGTTACCTTTGCATTTGTGGAACCACTGATGAACCACAATAGTTCTTCGACAACACCTCGCCAAAATACTTTCTGTTGAACCCAACCATAAGTTAATACTCACAGCTAGTAAGCGAAAGCATGGACAAAAGAATAAACTGTAGGCAATGCCACATAAGCAAGGGTAAAACCTATTCAGTCAAACCAAAAATAATACAGAGAAAGCAAGCCAAGTCTGATGGTATGACTTCAGAGATATCAGATCATGGATTGGAAGCCATAGATTCACATAAAACAAACTCTTTCATAGGTTAATTTAAAGGTATATTAATCTAAGTCATTTACCTTAATTAGAACCTCTCATCTGCACCCAGTTAAAGGAGGCAATTTGGATCTCACAGTAACTAATCACCTAAACTGAATAGTTTGCAAGGAAAATTTTGAATTAATGGGCTGCTTTTACTCTTTCACATGTTCAATGCATAAGAGGTTTCTCTAATATCTCAGAGATTGTTACTAACTTACTAACTGTGGGGATTGCTTTGATCTTGACTAAGTTATTATCATATTACTAATGTCTAATGCAAACTAACATTCAACCACCTGGAAAGTAGGTGCCATACAGAACTCCTGAATGAAACAAATCCAGAAGAAATAAATTGTCTTGCTAACGATATACATACCTATTAAGATGTATTCAATTTGTATTCACTAAGTATAGATCCAGGTTCAGTTAATAGGTATTACCTTAGTTGTGAGCAATGGAAAAGATCTTCTCAAATTGAACCGCATCTGTATGGCATAAGCATTAAAAAAAAGGATATTTTGGTAAGTAAAAAAGGTACATAACAATGAAGAAACTTTCACCAGACTGGCACAAACCTGACAGCCAAACTTTGAGAGTGTCCCAGTTCCAGTCCTGTCATTCTTTTCAGCACCGCTTGCTATGATATCTTGAACAAGTCTGAGATACATGTATTCTTCATGTCTTTCAAATATCATTTTCGGAAGAAATGAAAACTGCTCAATTTCAAACTTATCCATCCTTGAATTAGTAGCGGTTGTTCCCCCATTTTGCAGAGAACTAAGGTCAGTAGCAGAACTCCGCATTAACGCATATGTCGTGAAAGAATACCTAATGTTGTCCTCTCTCTGTGGGAACGATGAGTACCATGGCTGAAAAACAGTCAAGTCAATTGGAGGGATGAAAGTGTCACAATCAATACTTGTTTCTATGTCAGTGAAATGAATGGCTTCACATCCAGGTGCATTCAGAGCTTCCCTGGAAACAAGAATTGTAAACACCTGATATCAGAGAAAATGTTGTCAATAATTATTACAGAGGTCAACCATGAACTCACCTTAACACCTGCCCACCTCCTATAACAAACACTTTCTCGGTTGAGAAGCAATAAGGGATGCAGCCAGCAGGTCTAAGGCAGAATTCACGCCCCACAGATAACAACATTCTCTGCTGTTGCAATATCGAAACTTCCGAACGAAGTTAGAACAACATTCAGGCTGCCAGGCAAAGGTCTGTGCTGTGTGGGAATACTTTCCCAAGTTTTTCTACCCATTATCACAGCATTCTTTTCAAGGGATCTGACGTACTCATTGTGATCTCCTTGAAAATTTGAGGTCAGATGGCAGCCTCCAGGGCAACTTACCATCTTTCCCTATGCCCATTTCCCTAGTGGCAGCAACGACAACTTGAAAGGTTCTTTGAGGCTCATGAAATGTGTTACCATCTGCAACACTCATGGGGATTTCACCAGCCATAACTGGTATATTGCAGAATAGTGAAAGGCTGTAACCTTCCTGAATGCCAAAATTGTCGGGCAAGGTTTCACAAGACAACCACCAAACAGGCAACTTCTGATGAAAGATGATACAACCTGAAGTTGGTAGAAAACGGAAATACTTTCAATCATAATGAATTCACCAAGAGAAGTGCAGTGATACTATATATATAATTTTGCACAAAAAAGCATAAGAACTCAGTCAGCATGAACACACAATGCAGACTAGAAAAGAATGAAAAAAGCACACTATTGAATGTTTTGGGATATCAAAACTAAGAGATGTCTGTACTTAACGTGTGTGCTTGAGAAAACCTTCGAGGGAATGTTTCCAAAGCAGATTAATCTGAGAGCCAACATCTGGACCGAAAACTAAAGGTGATTAAATAACTTAATACTAGATATTACTTAACTATAATGTATGTACCAAGTACTAAATCTTCTCGGTAAAAGTATAAAAAAAATGATGCAGTTTGATATGAATTATCCCCAATACTTGATACTTCAACATAAACTAGACAACCAAAGAAATAAGAATCATAATCAAGAAACATCAATCAGCAATAAGGGGCAAAATGAAAAGTGCACATTTCAAAAGATGCCACAGCATCCCATATAAATGCACACAACACTAAGAGACGATCCATCAGACAATGTCAAAATGTGCCATCACAGTCATCACAAAGTATATGAAGAAGTCACACACAAGGGAATGTTACTCAGATATTTTGGACAAATTCACGGTTTAATCCTTCAATGACATGTAAGCTGTCAGTCCTAATGAATTTAAATTTGTAGAGAACAATGACAAGTGAATATGAAGAGCTAGTCTATCATGACTCTGCACTTGCATCGAAGGATAATCTGAAAATAAATTTTCATCTTGTAGGGTCGAAAAATTGTATATTGATTGAATAAATGTTTACAATCAAACTCTCTCGAGTACAGAGGAAGAGAAGATTGATTCGACTTCTCTTTTAAGGTGGGTTCTCGGTAGCGATAGGATGCTTCCCTCGATGCTCACGTCGAGATTGCTTCCCGTTGACGATCAGAACAAGGCTGCAGATGATCTTGAGTTTGCTGATGAAGAGCTTGATCTCTCTCCTCGGGCTCAAGTGTTGATCTCTCCAAAGTTCCCAAAAGCCCCCTTCTCATAGCTGCTCACGGCTATTTATAGGGCCTTAAGGGGTGTAACTGACCCCTATTATCACTCCTAAAATGAGGGTTAATGGCCCCCCCTGGATCGTGCAAAAACAGTTTCGGAACTGTTTGAGAACGTGCTCGAACCAGTTAAACGCGAGGTCCGCGTTCTGGAAGTAGCCTCGTGTTTGCTACAGAACACGCCACCGCTACAAGAAGCGGCCGCCGCAGATCGTGAGGTCGCTAAGCAGAGCGGGCCGCTACAAGACGCGGAATCGCATACAGCGTTGAGAGCCGCAAAGAAACGCGGGTGGCGAATCTTGTCAAACCGCTGTCGTGGGCGAACCTCATATGACTGTTGAGGTTGAACGTCGAGGTTCACTGCTGTAGGCGAACCTCGGTTGAATGTCGAGGCTCATTGCTGTAGGCGAACCTCGGTTGAATGTCGAGGTTCACTGCTGTAGGCGAACCTCGGTTGAATGTCGAGGCTCACTGCTGTAGGCGAACCTCGGTTGAATATCGAGGTTCACCGCCGTAGGCGAACCTGGTTGAATGTTGAGGCTCACCGCTGTAGGCGAACCTCGTTGAATGTCGAGGTTCACCGCCGTAGGCGAACCTCGGTTGGATGTCGAGGTTCACCGCCGTAGGCTAACCTCGCTGAATGTCGAGGTGTCGAGGTTCACTGCTGTAGGCGAACCTCGGTTGAATGTCGAGGTTCACCGCCGTAGGCGAACCTCGGTTGAATGTCGAGGTTCACCGCCGTAGGCGAACCTCGGTTGAGTAAAAGCCACGCTGGCGAACCTCGCTCGGGTGAAGGGCTTCGCCGCTGGCTAACCTCGCTCGGGTGAAGGGCTTCGCCGCTGGCGAACCTCGCTCGGGTGAAGGGCTTCGCCGCTGGCTAACCTCGCTCGGGTGAAGGGCTTCACGCTGGCGAACCTCGTCTGAATGATGCTGCGGGCGAGCCTCGTCAAACTACTGTTGTAGGCGAGCCTCATCGAACCTTGACGTTGTGGGCGAGCCTCGTCAAACTTTGACTTGGTGGGTGAGCCTCTGCACTTCGCTGTAGGCTAACCTCGCTGAATGTCGAGGTTCACCGCCGTAGGCTAACCTCGCTGAATGTCGAGGTTCACCGCCGTAGGCGAACCTCGGTTGAATATCGAGGTTCACCGCCGTAGGCTAACCTCGGTTGAATGTCGAGGCTCACTGCCAAGGCGAACCTCCTCTTTTGTCTATTAGCATTTCCTAAGGCTTACATGGGAACATGCTACGAAGAACAGGTCGTAACTTTCAAACCGTACGTCGGAACTGGACGAGTTATATATGAAAATCGACTATCTCGACGAGACGGAGCCAATTGCTTCGGTCATTTTGCCCAATTCCTTCCGATTCAAGAGATATCAACACTTTTGTCTATTTTGTAAAGTCAAGCATTCAAGTGAACTTAACCTTTAGGCGGACCTGACTTCACTCAGATGGACCCTTAAGCTCTTCTGCTCATTCCGAGTTGCTGTGTTGGGATTAAGGCAATTTTTATTGCCTACAAAACCCTCCAAAGTTTTCGACTTGAATGTGGTTGAATGGAGTCCGAACACTTTGGATATGAAGACTTGTAACATGGTCGCCGTAAGTGCATCGAGCGAGGAACCTTCTAACAAACTCGGTAAATTCGAATTCTTCACTCGCCGTTAATGATCGCCCTTTAGGATTTTTAGCAAACCCCCAGCTATCAACGGACTTGGGATGTCTTTACAAACTCGGTAAATTCGAATTCTTCACTCGTCGTTGCTGTTGTTTAACAGGCTTAGCACCTGGTTTGATATTAAGGCGATGCATAGCCACTTGAGGGTCCAAGCCAGGCATATCTTCATAGCTCCAAGCAAAGACATCGATATATTCTCGTACCAAAGCGATGAGGTTATCCTTTTCCTCAGTGGTCAAACTATCGCTTATAAATATGGGTTTTGGATTAGCTTCGTCCCCCATATTTACTTGGACTATTTTATCATCAGTGGGTGGCTCTCGTTGTTCAAAACGATATTCCCATTGCATCCCGAGCTGTTGACTTAGTGGATCTTCGAATAATGACAGCTGATCATCCTCTTGAATCTCAATTTGATCGGCTGAAGTCATATTAGCTATCAGGGACCGAAATTCATGTCCTATACTGACTTCTAATCCTGTGAAACTGCTCTTAAGATGAGTGCTCTGAATCGCTCTCAGTCTCAACATGCCATGAGTACGATGGTGATTCATATCCCAACCCTTTACGAGTTTTATGATAATAATCATCAGGCTGGCCTTCCGGGACATAAGCAGATCGGATTGGTGTCTTGATACCTTTTCCGTAATTTAGTCTTTCTTTGTGAAGGAAATCATACCCCATTTTCTTCATCAAATTCTCAAGGCCATGAAATATGAGAATTGGGGTTCCTTATCCTCCGCGCGTTTAACTCATTTTGCAACGGCTTATTGACCTTCCCAAGGATAATGTCTTTCTGATCATTATTCCTGGCTGGTACCACAAAAACCGCTTGCAAAGAGTTAGAATGCCTTTGGGTCGTCATAAATGACGACTGAATTGGCATGTGCAATGTAGGTTCAGCATACAACCGTGGCAGAATTTCTGACATCAAGTCAGTGTGACTTTTAACACCCGGTACGTAAGCTAAATCATAATCTTCATTGAAAATGACGACATCGTCATCAGGATCATTCAGATCGATTACAAAGGGTTTTACATCATTAAAGACAACTCCTTGTTCGGACTCTACATCAGCTTCATTCCCGCTGTCATAGTCCTCGATCTGTGGTTCGTCGGTTTGGCCTTCCTCAAGATAGTGGACAGAATCAGTAAAATAATTATCCACTCCCTTGAACGGTTGCCTTTCCGCGACCAATGTTTTAACCATCCCTTCTTCATCTACATACTTCATGCATTGATGCAACGTAGACGGGACGATCAAGTTTTCATGGATCCAGGGGCGACCCAATAGTAGATTATAAGATGTATTTGCATCAATGACGTAGCAGGTAACGTCTGTCTTCAAGTCCCCTATCTGGCATTTGAGTTTGATTTTGCCCAAGGGACGAGAATTGGTAGCATTGAAATCGTAGATGGTAGTCCCGGTCGTCGCTAACCGATGCAGCGGTATCCCAAGATGTTGTATAATTCTCAATGGGATGATACTCAATGCGGATCCCGGGTCAACTTGAGCTCGGTTGATTCGGACAGATCCAATATAGACGGTGAAGTACAACGGCCTATCATGTTTTGGGTTCTTCACTTGCATGTCCTCTGATGAAAAAGTGATGCAAGGTATCGGCCCTTTGAAGACATGATGACATTGGGCACAAACTTCCGTTGTCCTTTCTGGGAAGTGAGCGAGGAACGCTTCGTTGTCCGCCAACACTTCTCGCAGAGTTTCTCTGGTAGATTGAGAGAGGCGCAAGAGCTCGAATAGAGTGATCCTCGCCGGGATGTTGGAGAGTTGGGCTAACACATCGAACTGGAAAGGAGTCTTCGGTTTCAGCGGTCCTTCCCGAAGTGCTTTGTTGTAGCGGATCTCCCTTGTCTTGGACCCACCAACTGACTCCTTTACTGCTACATCGGGCGTTACCTCGGGGTACTCCCTCAAGAACTCTTTTCCACCTCGGATGGCCAACGCTGGTACAGGCCGTGTGACCGGGGCGATTTGTTGCTCGGTGGAGTCATTGACTTCCTCCTTTTCCGGCGCAGCAGAGGTGGCGTTACAAGTCTTCCTTTTTGACTTTGAAGAAGTCCATTGTTCATCTATTAACAAGTCAGGGTGAACCCACATAATTTCGCCTTTCGGCGTAGTGTAAGGGACCATACCTTGTGCCTCCCGCTGTTGGAGGTCAAAGTTCACAACTCTGGCTTCTGCTTTATGGATCGGTCTTACACCATCTTGCACTTGGAATTCCGCAAAGTCGCCAAATTGGAGAGCGACCATGTTTGCAGACACCTTCTTCTGATCCTCCCGCAGAGTCATAACCCCTGCTTCTAGCAAGACCTGGATCTTGTCCTTCAATATGTAACATGACCCCGTCGGATGGTGTACCATTCGATGGTACATGCAGTATTTTGGATCATTCATCCTTGAAGCTTCCTCCGGCTTCTTTATTTCCGGAAGCGTGATCTTGTTCATTTTAAGTAAAGTTTTAAGGATTGGTATGACCTGGTCATCCTTAAAATCATACTTCTTCGAGGGCGGTTGTCGAAACATTGATTTACGCTTGAAGGGTCTCAAGTAGGTTGGGTTTCCACGCCTAGAGTCTCTTTCCCTTCATTGCTTTTGAGGAGTAAAATTATTCGATTACCTCTTTTTAGGACGAGTCCTGAGGTTCTTCGCCTCGATTCTCTTCAAGATGTTTTCAACCTCGTTTCGCCTTTGCCTCACCAGGTTTCTCCAAGAGTGTGCTTCAACTGCACCCATCTTCGACAGTATGTTGATCGAGAGGTTGGCTCTGCACATCTCGATGAATGTCGCTTCCGAGACTTGATCCCGGGAATGCAAGGATTGATTTCGGAATCTCTTAACGAAAGCGCTGACAGACTCCGTCTTCTTTTGTTTTTCGGCCAACAAAGTGGCCATAGACACCTCAGTGTCATCATCGAAAAACCGGGCCATAAAAAGCCTTTGCAAATCTTTCCAAGAGTTGATAGAACCGGGCTCTAACCTTCGAAACCACTCGAAAGCGACTCCCTTAAGAGTGCTAATGAATAATCGGGTCATAATAGGATCGTTACCTGTTATATGTCCGGTTTGCGCTTGGAAATAATAGATGTGTTGTGACGGAGAACTTTTTCCGTCAAACTGCACTAGGTTAAGCGGCTTAAACTTCGGAGGATATGGGACATCATCCCATTCTATAGGATATGGCCTCGCCACCCCCAGCTCCTTAGATTGCCCTTGGCGTTTGAGAGCATCCAGTTACTTTTGAAAATCCCGCAACGTATAATCTTGCTCCTTCGTACACGGATTCGACTCCGCTTCAGATGACACGGATTGGACATCATGATCCCTCTCGTAGCCTTCTCGTTTCGATTTGGATCCTTCTTCGTCTATCTTCTTCTTGCCCACAAGTTTCTCCATCATGATTTCTAAACGCCTGATAGATTCTTGTTGCGCAAGAATAGTAGCTTGTTGCTCTTCAATTCTTCGCGTCATCTCTTCTTCTCATTCGGCCATGAGGACACCGGCCCGACACAAATCAAGATTTGAAGGTTGAGATGTAGCGATGCCAGAGTTCTCAAATTCCTCAGAGGTACCCCCAGCCAATTGGCTATAGTCAAACGGGATTGACGCCCCTGCAGCATTTAAGACGAAGTGCTTCGATAGGCTTTGACTACCGACACGCGCCGAACCCTCGAGAATACTCGTGGTCTGGACGATTGATCATTTATCGGGTCTTGCTCCCGCTTCTCCCAACCATGTTGATAGTCACTCCATGACCATCGCGGGCCGCTCGCTTTTTATGGTGGAACCGCTTCGCCCGTTGACGGGTCGACAATCGCCAAAACCGGCCGATGCGCCGATGAACATTGCGCCACAAGATCGCAGAGATGAGCTTCTCACAGCAGCAATGAGACTGCATTTGATTGGCATCACACTTGCGTGTGAGATAATCACGAAGATCAGAAGTGAGTGTTCCCCCAGTTGATTCTGAAAAATGAGACTCGAATAAGAGAGGCTCTCTGCGTCGAGTTTGGCGACCTTGGCGAGGCTGCCATTTCTTCTGCTCGGGCGCAGGTTCGCCACTCTGGACAAGGTTCGGCCTTTTGAGGGGACCTCACGCTGTAGGCGCAGGTTCGCCACTCTGGACAAGGTTCGGCCTTTTGAGGGGACCTCACGTTGTGGCGAGGTTCGCCACTTGGACAAGGTTCGGCCTTTTGAGGGGACCTCACGCTGTAGGCGCAGGTTCGCCACTCTGGACAAGGTTCGGCCTTTTGAGGGGACCTCACGCTGTAGGCGCAGGTTCGCCACTGGACAAGGTTCGGCCTTTTGAGGGGACCTCACGCTGTAGGCGCAGGTTCGCCACTTGACTAGGCTCGCAGCAGAGCCACGCTCATCTTGTAGACGCAGGTTCGCAGCCTAGACCCACCTTCGCCTTGTTTTGAATGAACCCCCGATGATGACGAGGTTCGCACTTTCTTCGACGATAGTGGAATCCATTCAACGAGACCAAAGCTCGCACGCCGGCGAAGCTTGGTTCGACGACGACGCTGTCCGGCACGCCTCGAGAGTGGACCATTAGAAGGTCCAGCTTTCTACAGGCGCAGCCAGGCTCACCGGCCAACACTTGGCTAGTATCCGAATTGACTTGGGTTGCTTGACAACCCACTTTAGCCTCGCAACTTTGAGCCTTGTCCTTGAGAGACAAAGGCCGATTGTCGAGGTTCACTCGAGAGGATTCAGCCAGGTTCAGGGTCAAGTCTCATACGAGACTCGACGACACTTGCGTGTCTTCACTCGGCTAGATGCCCCAGAGGAAAGAAATTCCTCGTACTTACTCTGGTCGAATTCGATGACCAATGTCTGAACCTCGGTTCCAACCGCAACCTTGTCTGATTGCGCCACCACCAGTTCGTCAAAATGAACGGTTGCTCCCACTGTGGTCGCCATCTTCTGTAGGGTCGAAAAATTGTATATTGATTGAATAAATGTTTACAATCAAACTCTCTCGAGTACAGAGGAAGAGAAGATTGATTCGACTTCTCTTTTAAGGTGGGTTCTCGGTAGCGATAGGATGCTTCCCTCGATGCTCACGTCGAGATTGCTTCCCGTTGACGATCAGAACAAGGCTGCAGATGATCTTGAGTTTGCTGATGAAGAGCTTGATCTCTCTCCTCGGGCTCAAGTGTTGATCTCTCCAAAGTTCCCAAAAGCTCCCTTCTCATAGCTGCTCACGGCTATTTATAAGGCCTTAAGAGGTGTAACTGACCCCTATTATCACTCCTAAAATGAGGGTTAATGGCCCCCGATCGCGGTAAAACAGCTTTAATCGCTTGAGAACGTGCTCGAACCGCGAACGCGAGGTCCGCTGCTCGAAGTAGCCTCGTTTGTTACAAGAAACACGCCACATAAAGTAGCCGGCCAGCGTGATCGGAGGTACTGCCAAGAGGCTACCGCTACAAAGACGTGGAACTGGCATGTGCTGCCACGGAAGCCGCCGCAGAAACGCGTGGCTTAATCTTGTCAAACCGCTGTCGTGGGCGAACCTCATATGACTGTTGAGGTTGAACGCCGAGGTTCATCGCTCAGATGCAACTCCTGCTGAATGTCGAGGTTCATCACAGAAGCGAACCTCTGCTGAATGTCGAGGCTCACCGCCGTGAGGACATTTCATCACAGAGGCGAACCTCTGCTGAATGTTGTAACACCGTGGTTCGATACGCACTTTTCTAATATTTTCAAGACGTAACTTCTAGTATTATTTTTCCGATATTTTTCACACGTATTTTCTAGTGTATAAAAATATGGAATATTACTTTCCGGTATTTGAGTATTAAATATTATTGTTTAAAGAGTATTTATATTTCTTCGATTTTCTCAAAATTTTATGATTTAAATGTACTCTTATACTTACCGCTTTAATTTTTAAATTATAAATTAAAGGAGTTCGATGAATATTATCGATAAACATTTTGATTATTTATATTATTATTGATTTTTATCGTTTATGTAGATAACCCCGAGATTTAATATTCTATCCTATGCAATTAAATGAATACATTTACGTCATATTTATTGTTCGAATTATTCCACATTCATTTCTGATTTTAACGGTATTTTCTCATATTTTTATTATTCCTTCTGTCCCTGGGCTGCTGCCCATTATTGTTCCATCCAATCCCCTCCATCCATCCATTTCCTCTCCCCCGTTTCCCCCAATCCACCTTCCACCTCCTCCACCATGTCCACCCTCATCCACCATTTCCACCTCCTTATTCCAGCCCCACCCCACCTCCACCTCAACCACCACCACTTCCCTCCGCCTCCTTCCCTCGACCACCTTCCCTCCACCCCATCCACCACCATCCCTCTCCTCCTCCACCAGCACTCCCCCTCACCACATCCTCCTCCTCCCCCTCAGCCTCCCGCCTTCATCACCACCCGCCAGCCTCCGTCCTCGCAGCCGCACGACCACCGCCTCCATCTCCTCTTCCTCGCTGCCCTCAGCCAGCGATCCCGCCGCCTGCCTCAGTCCCCACCGCCGTTCCCTCCCCCGAACACCGCCGACCGCCGCCCCCAAGCCACGCCGCTACCACCTCAGCCCCGACCTCGCCGCCACCCGTCGCAGCGACCCGACACACCCGCTGCCGTGTCGTTGTGCAGTCTCGTTGAGCGTCGTGCAGTCCCGTGCACGCCGTTGAGCCGTCGTGCGCGTCGTCGTGCAGTTTCGTCAGCCGTCGCACAGCCGATTTCGGCCGTAGGCAAGATCCTACTACCTTTGACTCGTATATTACATTTTTAGATTATTTATGAATTATTATATGTATCGGATAATTATGATGCATTATAAACTGCGTGGGATTGCCTGATGATGATTTTATTGATGTTAGCGTGATTATGTGAGATATTATTGAAGAAGGAGAAACGATAATATATTTTATAAATGAATTTATTTTTGAAAAAGACTTATCAGAGAGAGTTATTGTCTAAAATAATATTTTAGAATAATCAATGAGGGAAATGATTTTAAAGGATTTATTTTGAAAAGGAATTTTGAAATATTGAATTTATTTTAATTATTAAGTTATTTGTTACAATAATATATTTTTGATAACCGCGAGGAAATTATACTTTTAAAGGAATTTTGTAAAAGGATTTTGAAGTATTAATTCATTGTAAGATGAATATTTGAATTATTAGTTAAAAATATTATTTTGGGATAATAGTGAGGAAAGTTATTTTTAAAGGAATTGTTTGTAACGAATTTTCGAATTATTAGATTTATTATAAAATGAATATTCAATTATTAAGTTTATTGTCAAAATGTTATTCTAGAATAATCGTGAGGAATAATATTTTAAAGGATTTACTTTATGAAGGGATTTTTGAATTATTAAAGGAATATTGGAATTATTATTTTAAAAGTTTCAAAATCTCGTTAGTGAAATTTCCGATATTATCCGCTTACATGTGTAGTTGGTCGCTCATGGCTCTTGTTATCGCATTTCGTCTTGTTTATTGATTATTCATGTTTTCGATGCATTCTTGTATTGATATGCCGCGGTTAATCGTGATTTATTCATAGTCTTGTTGTGTCCGTAACCGTAGTAGTTCATGACTTAGGGACTTGATTTGTCATGAACATGACCTAGTGACATGTGTGTGTTGACCATGCTTAGAGGTGAACCCGTGATTTGATATCGGCATCGTTGACTTGATTTACGAGGCAGTGGGATGGGAAAGTCTTGGTTCATGTATTCGGATGTGGCGTTTATGTATCTTCGGACCCGTGCCAAGTGACCTTGTTTCCGCGACTGGGTCGGGTTTGTCGGGCCGCTGAATTGTTTCGCGACGCGCTGTACTTTTGTATTCACCGTGTCTCGCTTGTGTCCGGACAAGGGAACGATTCGTGTAGTCCTCGACCGCTCGTTGTTCCGCAGATTGATGCGTAGGGATAATGAACCGCCGCTATCCGCTTAATATGAACCTTGACTTTAAATGAGATGTAGACGAGGCTGTGACAGAATGGTGAGTTACCCGCATCGTTGTTCGAGTGCCGAGTTTCCTGCTGTTTAGATGGTCGCCTTTAGTTGTATGCATGCATCACTTCACCTATTATATTCGCTCGCATTTTCTCGATTATTGTATTTATTTGCATTATTATTATCTTGTCATTGCACGTGGGGTCTTAGTGTGTTATACCGGCGCGTACTCCATTCTCTTGGTGTGCGTCGATTTAGATAATGAACGGGTTGATTATGAAGATGCTTTTGGTAGGAGTTTCCTCGGCGGGAGAATCTTCCGACGATGGAGTAAATCGGTGAAGCTTAGTTTCCTTTGTTTGCGAGTTTGATGAACCTTAGACTTCTTTCAAGATTTTCATTTTAGCTCGCTTGACATTTGTTTTATGCTTCTCTAGTTTTAGCTACATGTATTGTGTTAGACATGTGGACTCTTTTATAGTCCGATGTTATTTTATTACGGTGATATGTACTTCCTGCTCGATGTTTATTTATTCTTCTTGTGGTAGGATCGTGGTATGTTATTATTATTATTACTTGGCTTGGTATTAAATTGAGAGGAAATATTTTATTTATTTGTATTTCTTCTCAACCTAATCACGTCGCGGGCTTCATTCCGCGTGCAGCTTAGGGTATTTTGGGAAGCGGGCGAGATGTTTTTGGTGGTGGCCCATGCAGTCGAATCAATCGTGACCGCTTCAGTCTAGTCACGATCTCAGCCACAGCCCGAAGTTTCACAAGAAGAATATGATAAATAATTTAGACACGTATCACTATTCCACCCATAAGACTATGTTTGACCCTTATCCCGTAAGTTATATTTTAGTCCCTATCTTATCCAATTTTGACCTTGATTTCGCTTGCCTAATGATTTGACTCCGCCTTTCTCTAGAACCATGATAGGATATGCTTAAGAGTACTAAGTTAGTTATATTTATTTTGTCGCATTAGGCAAGGTTCTTGTTCTTCCATTCTGCTTTATCACTTTTGGACCGGAGCTTTTCAGCATCGGTTATCCCATCGTTTAGCGACTATCGCTCTTCTATAGCTTCTCTTTCCTCGTCTTTGGTTATTACAATATTTTATTTATCACACCTAGTGCTATATTGTATATTTTAGGCTATGTTATTATTTTGGATTTATATACTTAATTTATTTTATGCATATATATATAATTTACGTGAATACTTTTGATTGTGTAAATCTTAATTAGTTGATTATATATGCTTCCTTACTAATTTGATAAATAATCATGTTCAATTAAAATTAACAAACATTATTGATTTTATATATTTTTATCTATGTATGTTTGTGATGATGATTGTGTTTTTGCGGCTTAGTATGGATTTTTATATGTTTCACGATATGTTGTATCGATTTGCATGATTTAATTTCCAATATATGTATTTTATTGATTTTTCTTTGGCTACAAAATTTTTATTTATTTGTCTATTTTGGTCAATATGTTGACACTATTTTACGATTTATAAGTACTATATACATATTTTCATTATTATATTGATATAACATTTTATGATTGATATACAAACATGATAATGATTAATGGATAGCTTTATATACTTGCTACTATTAGCATAAGTTTGTTACCTTAATTTCTTACCCTTACATTTTATCTCTACATCTTAGTTTGTCAATTTTAGCTATGAACCTTTTAGCTAATTATGCTACCTTTATTTATAATTGTTACCGTGTTGACGATGTTGCTACCTTTAGTTATTCAATGTTGCCCCTACGCTTAATTATTCTCACTGTTGCTTTGAATTGCTACCTTGGTGTCTAATTTATTATGTTTTGGCATAGTTGTTCTTATTTTGTCGCTTTTAATTTTATTATCCTTAGTTGAGATGTACAAATACAGCCTATAATCCTTCCGCTTAATCGTGTTACTTTTAAATTTTCTTTTCTTGATACTTTTGAGATAAAGTACATTTTGTTTTGAGTTTTATTACTTTCGCTAATCATTGTTACCTTTACGCCGTGTTTGTTACGCTTAGCTATTAACTTTTGGCTTAATGGTACTATGCTTATTTCCTCGGTTGAATGTCGAGGTTCACCGTAGGCGAACCTCGGTTGAGTAAAAGCTTATTTGCTTGGCGAACCTCGCTCGGGTGAAGGGCTTCACGCTGGCGAACCTCGCTCGGGTGAAGGGCCATTTGCTTGGCGAACCTCGCTCGGGTGAAGGGCTTCACGCTGGCGAACCTCGTCACGAATGATCTTTGGGCGACCGTCAAACTCTTGTTGTAGGCGAGCCTCATCGAACCTTGGCGTTGTGGCGAGCCTCGTCAAACTTTGACTTGGTGGGTGAGCCTCGGCGGTCCCGTTGGGCGAACCTCGTCAGACTACTGTTGAGCTTCGTTTCTCATGCGAACCTCGTGTTAAGATCGAACTCCGCTCCACGTACGAACCTCGGTTGAATGTCGAGGCTCACTGCCAGGGCGAACCTCCTCTTTTGTCTATTAGCATTTCCTAAGGCTTACATGGGAACATGCTACGAAGAACAGGTCGTAACTTTCAAACCGTACGTCGGAACTGGACGAGTTATATATGAAAATCGACTATCTCGACGAGACGGAGCCAATTGCTTCGGTCATTTTGCCCAATTCCTTCCGATTCAAGAGATATCAACACTTTTGTCTATTTTGTAAAGTCAAGCATTCAAGTGAACTTAACCTTTAGGCGGACCTGACTTCACTCAGATGGACCCTTAAGCTCTTCTGCTCATTCCGAGTTGCTGTGTTGGGATTAAGGCAATTTTTATTGCCTACACATCTATTAGATTTGGAGAATTTACCCCTTAAATTTATTCAAATAAACCTAATGCAATTTGATTGTAATGCCACACAAAAGAAAGTACAATAATAGACAGTTCGATCAAATTCTCATTTGATTATGAACAATTGAAAAGCAAAAAGTACCGAAGTTTATCATGATTATCATGTTGTCAAAATAAACTCCCACACAACAATCACAAAGTCCTAAATTAGAGATAATATTTATAATATAAGAGAGTTAGAAAGAACCGCAGAGAACTAAAAGTGCTGACTTCTGCTGCTAATGGAGAGTAGAAGTCAGTGGGTTCTCAAAAACTTCAGCAAATATAACATGAGGAGATTGAATGCTTGTAATTCAAGCATGTGTCTGTATGCAGACTAGTCAAAAATTACAAAAAGATAAAGATGACAAGGAACAGCAAAGTAAAGTGCCGAGGAAAAGTAAAATGCCAAAGAAACAAAAAGTAAGTATAAATAATAAAACCCTCCAAGAACCTCCCAAGCAAAGAAGCTTTATTTTAAAGTATTTTAAAAAAACCAAAATCAAAATAAAGTAGATATTCTATCTGCAAAAGAGCACTCAAGGGATAGGTTGAGAAAATTAAATTAAATACATAAATATGGAAATAGAAGGATTCCCAATGAAAAAGTGAAAAGAAATAGAACTTTTTTTTCTTTCGTAAAAACAACTAAGACAGATCTGAAACCTCAAAAAATCCCCAAATTCTAGGTTTTCGAACTCAATGCATGAATAAAACACCCGAATCCTGCATAGAAACTCCAGTGAAACGAAATTTTGTTTCAGGAATTCCATTAATCCGCTACACAATCAACAAAAATCCTCTTAAATTTCCACCAAAAGGAAATTTTGAAACAATAATCAGAGATAAATAAATAAAAATCCCCTAAATTCTAGAGTTTTCCAATTCAACACGGAGAGGAATAAGAGTGCAAAAAGCACAAAACAAACTCAGTAGAAACTAATAAAATGCCAAACAATGCATAAAACTCCATCAAAATGACATTTTGGTTTCAGAATTAAACGTAATTCCCTTAAATTCCCAACCACAAAACAAAACAAAAAAAAAGCTATAATTAAAAAAATACGCAATGAATCGACACAAACTACTCGAACCAAAACCCCTAGCTTTAGGGTTTCAACAGGACGTCAAAAGAAGAAAACTTTGTACCAAAACCACAAAATATAACGACATGATCCTCAAAAAACTCCGAACCAATCCCTGAAATTCCAGAGTTTTCCCACTCAATGAAGAGAGAAATCAAAGTGCAAAAAAAAATTCCAACAAAAAAAATCCAGAAAATGGCATTTTGATCATTGTATCTCGACAATCCAATTCAGATTCAACGAAATTCCCTCAAATTAGAAGACTAAGAAGTGAATCGACACTATCTTACCTGAATCCCGAACCAAAAGCCCTAGGGTTTCAAAATCGGGAACAAAAATTTTGGGAGAAAAACCCTAGAAATTTTGTCAGTGTTGAGCGAGAGTGACTGCCGCCACAGGGCCCCACCTTTTTCCCTTATAAAATTTATAGAAGACGCGAGAATTTTACGTTTCCCGAAATACCCCTGTCATTACCCGCGATTTGCGGAGATATGGATACAGCTCCAAAGCGGGTCGGGTTGACAATAAATCGGATCTGTATCGTTCAGCCTAATATATATATATATATATATATATATATATATATATATATATATATATATATATATATATATATATATATATATATATATATATATATATATATATATATATAGAAAGCGGGGAGTGAAATTGCTTGTGTGAAAATTCCATTACTTCTTTGCCGTATGTCAAATTTTAATTCGCTTGAGATACATTAGCAATAAACAGTAAAATACCGGTTTAAGATTCGGCAAAGGGGATGCGTCCTTAATTCGACAAAAGTTGCATGGAGAAGAGTTTGCAAACTACTTTAATAGATGGTGGCATAGCAAGACAATAGAAACCTCAGATTCAAAGAACGGGATGAGTTAAAAGAAAAGTTCATTATAGAAGAAAATGAGGAAGAGATGATCAAAAGTTGGACAACTTGGTTAAGATGCCGACTAGATGATGCTTCGCCCTCTGCTTGAAAATCGGGTTGCCTCAAGATCTAAGAAAGGGATGCGTCCGCTCTTCGCTTGAGAATTGGGTTTCAGATTGGGAGGAATCACGTTGGTTTTGAGGAGGAATAGAAATCGGCTTTGGGAAGTTAATTTGGAAGGAGATGAGTTGCATGGAGAAGAGTTTGCGAACTACTTTAATAGATGGTGGCATAGCAAGACAATAGAAACCTGTATTCAGCAATGGGATGAGTTAAAAGAAAAGTTCATTATAGAAGAAAATGAGGAAGAGACAGATCAAAAGTTGGACAACTTGGTTAAGATGCCGACTAGATGATGCTTCGTCCTCTGCTTGAAAATCGGGTTGCCTCAAGATCTAAGAAAGGGATGCGTCCGCTCTTCGCTTGAGAATTGGGTTTCGTATTGGGGAGGAATCGCTGGTTGGTTTTTGAGGAGGAATAGAAATCAGCGGCTTTTGGGGAAGTTAATTTGGAAGGAGATGAGTTGCATGGAGAAGAGTTTGCGAACTACTTTAATAGATGGTGGCATAGCAAGACAATAGAAACCTGTATTCAGCAATGGGATGAGTTAAAAGAAAAGTTCATTATAGAAGAAAATGAGGAAGAGACAGATCAAAAGTTGGACAACTTGGTTAAGATGCCGACTAGATGATGCTTCGTCCTCGGCTTGAAAAATTGGGTTGCCTGAAGATCGGCAAAGGGGATGCGTCCGTTCTTCGCTTGAGAATTGGGTTTCAGATTGGGAGGAATCACGGTTGGTTTTGAGGAGGAATAGAAATCAGCGGCTTTTGGGGAAGTTAATTTGGAAGGAGATGTGGGATTTTTGCATCTAAGCCCTTATTCATTTAACTTTGCAATTAATGCCGAATCTTAAACCGGTATTTTACTGTTTATTGCTAATGTATCTCAAGCGAATTAAAATTTGATACGCGCTAGCGAGAATTTCCCGCGCCGCTACCACCTCCTCGTTATATATATATATATATATATATATTAGGCTGAACGATACAGATCCGATTTATTGTCAACCCGACCCGCTTTGGAGCTGTATCCATATCTTCGCAAATCGCGGGTAATGACGGGGGTATTTCGGGAAACGTAAAATTTCCGCGTCTTCTATAAATTTTATAAGGGAAAAAGGTGGGGCCCCGCGGCTACCACTCGCCAACACCGATAAAATTTCTGTGGTTTTTCTCCCAAAATTTTGTTCCCGATTTTGAAACCCTGTGGCTTTTGGTTCGATTCAGGTAAGATAGTGTCGATTCACTTCTTAGTCTTCTAATTTGAGGGAATTTCGTTGAATCTGAATTGGATTGTAGAGATACAATGATCAAAATGCCATTTTCTGGATTTTTTTTGTTGGAATTTTTTTTTGCACTTTGATTTCTCTCTTCATTGAGTGGGAAAACTCTGGAATTTCAGGGATTGGTTCGGAGTTTTTGAGGATCATGTCGTTATATTTTGTGGTTTTGGTACAAAGTTTTCTTCTTTTGACGTCCTGTTGAAACCCTAAAGCTAGGGGTTTTGGTTCGAGTAGTTTGTGTCGATTCATTGCGTATTTTTTTAATTATAGCTTTTTTTTTGTTTTGTTTTGTGGTTGGGAATTTAAGGGAATTACGCGACTCAAACCAAAATGTCATTTTGATGGAGTTTTATGCATTGTTTGGCATTTTATTAGTTTCTACTGAGTTTGTTTTGTGCTTTTTGCACTCTTATTCCTCTCCGTGTTGAATTGGAAAACTCTAGAATTTAGGGGATTTTTATTTATTTATCTCTGATTATTGTTTCAAAATTTCCTTTTGGTGGAAATTTAAGAGGATTTTTGTTGATTGTGTAGCGGATTAATGGAATTCCTGAAACAAAATTTCGTTTCACTCGAGTTTCTATGCAGATTCGGGTGTTTTATTCATGCATTGAGTCCAAAACCTAGAATTTGGGGATTTTTGAGGTTTCGGATCTGTCTTAGTTGTTTTATTTAAAGAAAAAAAGTTCTATTTCTTTTCACTTTTCATCGAATCCTTCTATTTCCATATTTATGTATTTAATTTAATTTTCTCAACCTATCCCTTGAGTGCTCTTTTGCGATAGAATATCTACTTTATTTTGATTTTGGTTTTTAAAATACTTTAAAATAAAGCTTCTTTGCTTGCGAGGTTCTTGGAGGGTTTTATTATTTATACTTACTTTTTGTTTCTTTGGCATTTTACTTTTCCTCGGCACTTTACTTTGCTGTTCCTTGTCATCTTTATCTTTTTGTAATTTTTGACTAGTCTGCATACAGACACATGCTTGAATTACAAGCATTCAATCTCCTCATATTATATTTGCTGAAGTTTTTGAGAACCCACTGACTTCTACTCTCCATTAGCGCAGGTCGCAAGACTTTTAGTTCTCTCATGGTTCTTTCTAACTCTCTTATATTATAAATATTATCTCTAATTTAGGACTTTGTGATTGTTGTGTGGGAGTTTATTTTGACAACATGATAATCATGATAAACTTCGGTACTTTTTGCTTTTCAATTGTTCATAATCAAATGAGAATTTGATCGAACTGTCTATTATTGTACTTTCTTTTGTGTGACATTACAATCAAATTGCATTAGGTTTATTTGAATAAATTTAAGGGGTAAATTCTCCAAATCTAATAGATGTGTAGCAATAAAAATTGCCTTAATCCCAACACAGCAACTCGGAATGAGCAGAAGAGCTTAAGGGTCCATCTGAGTGAAGTCAGGTCCGCCTAAAGGTTAAGTTCACTTGAATGCTTGACTTTACAAAATAGACAAAAGTGTTGATATCTCTTGAATCGGAAGGAATTGGGCAAAATGACCGAAGCAATTGGCTCCGTCTCGTCGAGATAGTCGATTTTCATATATAACTCGTCCAGTTCCGACGTACGGTTTGAAAGTTACGACCTGTTCTTCGTAGCATGTTCCCATGTAAGCCTTAGGAAATGCTAATAGACAAAAGAGGAGGTTCGCCCTGGCAGTGAGCCTCGACATTCAACCGAGGTTCGTACGTGGAGCGGAGTTCGATCTTAACACGAGGTTCGCATGAGAAACGAAGCTCAACAGTAGTCTGACGAGGTTCGCCTACAACGGGGGTCTGCCGAGGCTCACCCACCAAGTCAAAGTTTGACGAGGCTCGCCCACAACGTCAAGGTTCGATGAGGCTCGCCTACAACAGTAGTTTGACGAGGCTCGCCCGCAGCATCATTCAGACGAGGTTCGCCAAGCAAATGGGCCCTTCACCTGCATCGAGGTTCGCCAAGCAAATGGGCCCTTCACCTGCATCGAGGTTCGCCAAGCAAATGGGCCCTTCACCTGCATCGAGGTTCGCCAAGCAAATGGCTTTTACTCAACCGAGGTTCGCCACGCAGCGAACCTCGACATTCAACCGAGGTTCGCCACGCCAGCGAACCTCGACATTCAACCGAGGTTCGCCACGCAGCGAACCTCGACATTCAACCGAGGTTCGCCACGCCAGCGAACCTCGACATTCAACCGAGGTTCGCCACGCCAGCGAACCTCGACATTCAACCGAGGTTCGCCACGCAGCGAACCTCGACATTCAACCGAGGTTCGCCACGCCAGCGAACCTCGACATTCAACCGAGGTTCGCCACGCCAGCGAACCTCGACATTCAACCGAGGTTCGTGACGCGGAGCGGAGTTCGATCTTAACACGAGGTTCGCATGAGAAACGAAGCTCAACAAGAGTCCGACGAGGTTCGCCTACAACGGGTCTGCCGAGGCTCACCCACCAAGTCAAAGTTTGACGAGGCTCGCCCACAACGCCAAGGTTCGATGAGGCTCGCCACAACAAGAGTTTGACGAGGCTCGCCCGCAAAGATCATTCGACGAGGTTCGCCACGCCAGCGAACCTCGACATTCAACCGAGGTTCGCCAAGCAAATGGGCCCTTCACCTGCACGAGGTTCGCCACGCCAGCGAACCTCGACATTCAACCGAGGTTCGCCACGCCAGCGAACCTCGACATTCAACCGAGGTTCGCTTACGCAGCGAACCTCGACATTCAACCGAGGTTCGCCACGCCAGCGAACCTCGACATTCAACCGAGGTTCGCCACGCCAGCGAACCTCGACACCTCGACATTCAACCGAGGTTCGCCACGCCAGCGAACCTCGACATTCAACCGAGGTTCGCCACGCCAGCGAACCTCGACATCCAACCGAGGTTCGCTTACGCCAGCGAACCTCGACATTCAACCGAGGTTCGCCACAGCAGCGAACCTCGACATTCAACCGAGGTTCGCTTACGCCAGCGAGCCTCGACATTCAACCGAGGTTCGCTTACGCCAGCGAGCCTCGACATTCAACCGAGGTTCGCCACGCCAGCGAACCTCGACATTCAATCGAGGTTCGCTTACGCCAGCGAACCTCGACATTCAACCGAGGTTCGCTTACGCAGCGAACCTCGACATTCAACCGAGGTTCGCCTACGCAGCGAACCTCGACATTCAACCGAGGTTCGCCACAGCAGCGAACCTCGACATTCAACCGAGGTTCGCTTACGCCAGCGAACCTCGACGCTCAACCTCAACAGCCATATGAGGTTCGCCTACGCAGCGAACCTCGACATCCAACCGAGGTTCGCCACGCCAGCGAACCTCGACATCCAACCGAGGTTCGCCACGCCAGCGAACCTCGACATTCAACCAGGTTCGCCACGCCAGCGAACCTCGACATCCAACCGAGGTTCGCCTACGCAGCGAACCTCGACATTCAACCGAGGTTCGCCACGCCAGCGAACCTCGACATTCAACCGAGGTTCGCTTACGCAGCGAACCTCGACATTCAACCGAGGTTCGCTTACGCCAGCGAACCTCGACATTCAATCGAGGTTCGCCACGCCAGCGAACCTCGACATTCAACCAGGTTCGCCACGCCAGCGAACCTCGACATCCAACCGAGGTTCGCCACGCCAGCGAACCTCGACATTCAACCGAGGTTCGCTTACGCAGCGAACCTCGACATTCAACCGAGGTTCGCCTACGCAGCGAACCTCGACATTCAACCGAGGTTCGCTTACGCCAGCGAACCTCGACATCCAACCGAGGTTCGCCACGCCAGCGAACCTCGACATTCAACCGAGGTTCGCCACGCCAGCGAACCTCGACATCCAACCGAGGTTCGCCACGCCAGCGAACCTCGACATTCAACCGAGGTTCGCCACGCCAGCGAACCTCGACATTCAACCGAGGTTCGCTTACGCAGCGAACCTCGACATTCAACCGAGGTTCGCCTACGCAGCGAACCTCGACATTCAACCGAGGTTCGCCACGCCAGCGAACCTCGACATTCAACCGAGGTTCGCCACGCCAGCGAACCTCGACATCCAACCGAGGTTCGCCACGCCAGCGAACCTCGACATTCAACCGAGGTTCGCCACGCCAGCGAACCTCGACATCCAACCGAGGTTCGCTTACGCCAGCGAACCTCGACATTCAACCGAGGTTCGCTTACGCAGCGAACCTCGACATTCAATCGAGGTTCGCCACGCCAGCGAACCTCGACATTCAACCGAGGTTCGCCTACGCAGCGAACCTCGACATCCAACCGAGGTTCGCTTACGCAGCGAACCTCGACATTCAACCGAGGTTCGCCACGCCAGCGAACCTCGACATTCAACCGAGGTTCGCCACGCCAGCGAACCTCGACATCCAACCGAGGTTCGCCACGCCAGCGAACCTCGACATTCAACCGAGGTTCGCCACGCCAGCGAACCTCGACATTCAACCGAGGTTCGCCACGCCAGCGAACCTCGACATTCAACCGAGGTTCGCTTACGCCAGCGAGCCTCGACATTCAACCGAGGTTCGCCACGCCAGCGAGCCTCGACATTCAACCGAGGTTCGCCACGCCAGCGAGCCTCGACATTCAACCGAGGTTCGCCACGCCAGCGAGCCTCGACATTCAACCGAGGTTCGCCACGCCAGCGAGCCTCGACATTCAACCGAGGTTCGCTTACGCCAGCGAGCCTCGACATTCAACCGAGGTTCGCCACAGCAGTGAACCTCGACAATCGCCTTTGTCTCTCAAGGACAAGGCTCCAAAAGTTAGCCGCCAGGGCAGGCATTGCCGCAACCCAAGTCAATTTGATACCAGCTGTAGCCGCTTCGTGCAAGCCTCGCTCGCTTATGAGAAGATCGACCTTCTAATGGTCCACTCTCGACGCGCTGCATAACGCCGGCCGATGTAACCAAGCTCGCCGACGCGTTCGAAGCTTTGGTCTCGTTGGATGGATTCCACTATCGTCCGAAGAAAATTAACGAACCTCGTCATCATCAGGGGGTTCATTCAAAACAAGACGAAGGTCGTCCTAGCTGCGAACCTCGTCTACAAGATGAACGCCGCCCCGCCGCGAAGCCTAGTCCAAGTGGCGAACCTCGCCACAACGCGAGGTCCCTCAAAAGGCCCGAACCTTGTCCAAGTGGCTAACCTCGCCACAACGCGAGGTCCCTCAAAAGGCCCGAACCTTGTCCAAGTGGCTAACCTCGCCACAACGCGAGGTCCCTTGAAGGACGAGCCTCGTTTGAATGGCGAATCTCGCCAGCAACACGAGGTCCCCTCTAGAGGGGATGAACCTCGTCCAAGCAATGAACTTCAGCAACATGAGGTCTCCTTTAAACAGGACGAACCTCGACAGGCAAATAACCTCGCCGTAACCGGGAAATGGTACCGCCAAGGTCGCCAAACTCGACGCAGAGCCTCTCTTATTCGAAGTCTCATTTTTCAGAATCAACTGGGGGAACACTCACTTCTGATCTTCGTGATTATCTCACACGCAAGTGTGATGCCAATCAAATGCAGTCTCATTGCTGCTGTGAGAAGCTCATCTCTGCGATGCGCGCGCAATGTTCATCGACGATCGCCTTCGGTTTTGAGCGATTGTCCACCCACAACTGCATCGGCGGTTCCACCATAAAAAGCGAGCGGCCCGCGATGGTCATGGAGTGACTATCAACATGGTTGGGAGAAGCGGGAGCAAGACCCCGATAGGCAGTCCCGAATCGTCCGACCCTGAGTATTCTCCAGGGTTACGAGGCGCATTAATCGGTAGTCAAGGCGCCTATCGAAGCACTCGTCTTCGTACCGGGGCGTCAATCCCGTTTGACTATAGCCAATTGGCTGGGGGTACTTCTGAGGAATTTGAGAACTCTGGCATCGCTACATCTCAACCTTCAAATACTGATTTCAGCGATCAGGCCAGTGTCCTCATGGCCGAATGAGAAGAAGAGATGACGCGAAGAATTGAAGAGCAACAAGCTACTATTCTTGCGCAACAAGAATCTATCAGGCGTTTAGAAATCATGATGGAGAAACTTGTGGGCAAGAAGAAGATAGACGAAGAAGGATCCAAATCGAAGCGAGAAGGCTACGAGAGGGATCATGATGTCCAATCCGTGTCATCACGAGTCGAATCCGCTGCACGAAGGAGCAAGATTATACGCTATGGATTTTCAAAAGTAACCGGATGCTCTCAAACGCCAAGGGCAATCTAAGGAGTCAGCGGCGAGGCCATATCCTATAGAACGGGATGATGTCCCATATCCTCCGGTTTAAGCCGCTTAACCTAGTGCGCTTTGACTAAAAGTTCTCCGCCACAACACATCTATTATTTCCAAGCTAAACCGACATATAATGTAACGATCCTATTATGACCGATTATTCATTAGCACTCTTAAGGGAGTCGCCGAGTGGTTTCAAGGTTAGAGCCGGTTCTATCAACTCTTGGAAAGATTTGCAAAGGCTTTTATGGCGGTTTTTCGATGATGACACCGAGGTGTCTATGGCCACTTTGTTGGCCGAAAACAAAAGAAGACGAGTCCGCCGCTTTCGCTAAGAGATTCAAATCAATCCTTGCATTCCCGGATCAAGTCTCTAAGCGACATTCATCGAGATGTGCGAGCCAACCTCTCGATCAACATACCGTCAAGATGGGTGCGCTTGAAGCACACTTCGAGAGACCCGTGAGGCAAGGCTAACAAAGTTGAAAACATGTCAAGAGAATCGAGGCAGAAGAACCTCGTGACTCTCGGCCCCAAAAAAGGGGTAATCGAATAATTTTACTCCTCAAAAGCAATCGAAGGGGAAAGAGACTCTAGTCAGGAAACCCAACCTACTTCGAGACCCTTCAAGCGTAAATCGAATGTTTCGGCTACCGCCCTCGAAGAAGTATGATTTTAAGGATGACCAGTCATACCAATCCTTAAAACTTTACTTAAAATGAACAAGATCACGCTCCTAAATAAAGAAGCCGAGGAAGCTTCAAGGATGAATGATCCAAAATATCGATGTACCATCGAATGGTACACCATCCGACGGGTCATGTTACATATTGAAGGACAAGATCCGTGTCTTGCTAGAAGCGTGGGTTATGACTCGCGGAGGATCGAAGAAGGTGTTCGCAAACATGGTCGCCTCCAATTTGGCGACTTTGCGAATTCCAAGTGCAAGATGGTGTAAGACCGATCCATAAAGCGTAAGCCGAGTTGTGAACTTTGACCTCCAACAAATGGAGGCACAAGGTATGGTCCCTTACACTACCGAAGGCTTAAATTATGTGGGTTCACCCCGACTTGTTAATAGATGAACAATGGACTTCTTCAAAGTCAAAAAGGAAGACTTGTAACGCCACCTCTGCTGCGCCGGAAAAGGAGGAAGTCAATGACTCCACCGAAAGCAACAACGCCTCGCCACACTGCCTCTGCCATTGCCATCCGAGGTGGAAAAGAGTTCTTGAGGGAGTACCCCGAGGTAACGCCCGATGTAGCAAGAAGGAGTCGGCCAGGGTCCAAGACAAGGAGATCCGCTACAACAAAGCACTCAGAAGGACACGCCAAACTTCAAGACTCCTTTCCAGCTCGATGTGTTAGCCCAACTCTCCAACATCCCTACAGGATCACTCTATTCGAGCTCTTGCTCTCTCAATCTACCGTAGAAACTCATGAGAAGTGTCAAGGACAACTAAGCTGCCTCGCCACTTCCCGTAAAGGACAACGGAAGTTTGTGCCCAATGTCATCATGTCTTCAAAGGGCCGATACCTTGCATCACTTTTTCATCGAGGATATGCAAGTGAAGAACCCAAAACATGATAGGCGTTGTACTTCACCGCCTATATTGATCTCGTCCGAATCAACCGAGCTCAAGTTGACGGGATCGCGTGAGTATCATCCCATTGAGAATTATACAACATCTTGGGATCTGCATCGGTTAGCGGCAATAGGGACTACCATCTACGATTTCAATGCTACCACCTCGCCCCTCGGGCAAAATCAAACTCAAATGCCGATAGGACTTGAAGACGACGCACCGCTACGCCATTGATGCAAATACATCTTATAATCTACTATCGGGTCGCCTCGATCCATGAAAACTTGATCGCCCCGCCTACGCTGCATCAATGCATGAAGTATGTAGATGAAGAAGGGATGGTTAAAACATTGGTCGCGAAAGGCAACCGCTCAAGGGAGTGGATAATTATTTTATCGATTCGCCCACTATCTTGAGGAAGGCCAAACCGATGAACCACGATCGAGGACTATGACAAATGGAATGAAGCCGATGTAGAGTCCCAACAAGGAGTTGTCTTTAATGATGTAAAACCCTTTGTAATCGATCCAATGATCCCGATGACGATGTCGCCATTTTCAATGAAGATTATGATTTAGCTTACGCATCGTGTTAAAAGTCACACCGACTTGATGTCGAAATTCGCCACTCGCTGTATGTCAACCTACATTGCACATGCCAATTCGCCGCCATTTATGACGACTAAAGGCATTCTAACTCTTCGCAAGCGTTTTGTGGTACCGGCCGGGAATAATGATCGAAAGACATTATCCTTGGGAAGGTCAATAAGCCGCTGCAAAATGAGTTAGAGCGTTTCAAAGCGAGGATAAGGAACCCCACTCATATTTCGCCAACGCCAAATTTGATGAAGAAAATGGGGTATGATTTCCTTCACAAAGAAAGACTAAATTACTAAAAGGTATCAAGACACCAATCCGACCGCTTATGTCCCTAAGGCCACCGATGATTATTATCATAAAACTTCGTAAAGGGTTGGGATATGAATCACCATCGTACTCATGGCATGTTGAGACCGAGAGCCATTCGAGCACTCATCTTCCGAACAGCTCGATTCAAGTCAAGATAGACATGAATTTCGTCCCCGATAGCTAATATGACTTCACCATCAAATTGAGATTCAAGAGGATGATCACCGCCATTATTCAAGATCCACTAAGTCAACAAATGATGCAATGGGAACATCGCTTTGAACAACGAGCCACCCATCGATGATAAAATAGTCCAAGTAAATATGGGGACGGCTAATCCAAAACCCATATTTATAAGCGATAGTTTGACCACTGAGGAAAAGGATAACCTCATCGCTTTGGTACGAGAATATATCGATGTCTTTGCTTGGAGCTATGAAGATATGCCTGGTTTGGACCCTCAAGTGGCTATGCATCGCCTTAATATCAAACCAGGTGCTAAGCCTGTTAAACAACAGCAACGACGATTTTCCCCTCAAGTCATGAAGGCCATCGAGAAAGAAATCGAGAAGCTGATTAAAGCAGGGTTCATTCGGGAGGTTCCACGCCCCGACTGGGTAGCCAATATAGTACCCGTTTTGAAGAAGAACGGACAGATCCGACCGCAAGGCCGACACGAGATTTAAATTTAGCATGTCCGAAAGATGATTTTCCTCTACCAATCACGGATCTCATTATCGACAACACATGTGGATTCGAGAGGATGTCTTTTATGGATGGCTTTTCAGGGTACAATCAAATCAAAATGCATCCTGATGATGAAAAGCACATCGCTTAACACCGCCGAATATATCATATACGCTTATGCCTTTCGGTTTGAAAAATCACGGGGGCTACATACCAACAGAAGATGACCACTATTTTCCGAAAATATTTACGGAAAACAGTGGAATGCTACGTAGACGATTTAGTAGTTAAAAGTCGTCACAAAGGTGATCACTTGCATGAATTGAAGACAACATTTGAGATAATGCGGGCGCATCAGTTGAAGATGAACCCAACCAAGTCTTTTCTGGGGATGTCAAGTGGTAAATTCCTAGGATTCGTGGTCACAGCAGATGGTATACGTCTTGACCCGGACAAGGTCAAAGCTATCCAAGAACTTCTACCTCCTAGAAGTCTCAGAGAGCTTCGTGGCCTCCAAGGGCGTTTGGCTTACATTCGCAGGTTCATTTCTAATTTATCAGGGAAATGTCAGCCATTTTCGAAGCTCATGAAGAAAAGAGTATCCTTTGTTTGGGATAAAGATTGCCAAGTGGCATTCGAAGAGATTAAAACATATCTTGCCAATCCCCCTGTGCTAGTTGCGCCTAAATCAGGAAAACCTTTTTTGATTTATATTCGCGCCACAGAGTATGCGTTAGTAGGTCTCTTAGCACAAGACTAATTTACAATGGCCACTTAACAAAGGCCTATTACCTCAGCAGGACTTTGTTGGGAGCGGAATATCGATACCCTCCCATTCAAAAGGAATGTTTGGCTTTGGTCTTTACCATTCAGAAGATGCGGCATTACCTGGTGGGACAGACCATACATGTCATCTCCAAAATCGAATTCTATACGGTATTCATGACCCAACCCGCACTTTGAATGGTCGAATGGCTAGATGGGCATTGT
Source organism: Asparagus setaceus (assembly GCA_012295165.1). Lineage (NCBI taxonomy): Eukaryota > Viridiplantae > Streptophyta > Magnoliopsida > Asparagales > Asparagaceae > Asparagus > Asparagus setaceus. Next base: position 30,493,363 of record CM022703.1, read on the forward strand.
TATTATCTCAATATGACATTCATTTCAAACCTCAGAAAGCAATGAAGGGTCAAGCTGTGTGCGATCTTATGGCTAACCATCCATTGAAGGAAAAGATCGAGTTGTATCAGGATTTGCCTGATGAACCTTATGAAGCTAATCTGGTCTCTAAAGAATAGGTATGGCAATTGTTCTTTGACGAGGCAGCAACCTCCCATGCCCGCTAAAATGAGTGGGGTAGTATTGATATCTCCACAAAACCACGGATACCACGAAATGCGGTCGCTATCGAACCATGCACCAATAACGAGCAGTATAATGCTATTGATTGGTCTTGACATAGCCAAACATTTAGGCGTGGAATACCTTGAAGCATTTGGTGATTCACAGCTAATCGTAAAACAGCTAAGAGGAGAGTACGAAGTCAGGCATGAGGACCTTATCCCTTATCATGCGCCACCGTGACTTTAGCGGACTCGCTTGAAAGCTTTACATTGATCATGTGCCCCGCCTACGTAACACTTATGCCGATGCGTCATGCCTCTCTTGTAGCTACGCTTAGCCCCGCTCGAATGCTACGCAACAGTTATTGTGTCTAGTCGGCAACTATTTCGCCAAAATATGCATTACAGATCCAAGCAAATAAGACGAGCCTAAGTCAATTGAAGCACGACCGGCGGTTCCGATCATCGACTATGTCTTGCATGGGATATTGCACGAAGACATAAAAGAAAGAGAGTCAATTCGCCGACGAGCATCAAGATTTTACTATGATTCCCAATTACGCACTTTATATAGAAGGTCATATGATGGGTTACCGCTCGATGTTTGTCAACTAAGGAAGCAGAGCAAGTCTTGAAAGAAGCTCATGGCGGTGTTTGTGGAGCACACCACCGACCTAAGTTATGGGACCGGCTGCGAAGACTCGGTTATTATTGGTCGACGATGGTAAGGGATGCCGTGGCTTACGCTAAACGGTGTCATGCATGCCAGATACATGCTAACTATCTTCATCAACCGCCGGAACACTTGCATCCTACTGCCACGTCCTGGCCATTTGAAACGTGGGGAATGGATATTGTCGGTCCAATTTCTCCACCTTCTTCAAAAGGACATCGCTTTATATTGGCGATAACTGATTATTTCTCAAAGTGGGCCGAAGCCGTTCCGTTGAGATTGGTCAAGACAAGTGATGTGATCAAATTTGTTAAACATCATGTCATATACCGATACGGTGTGCCGAGGCAGATTGTCCACGACAATGGTCCGCAGTTTGTCAGTTATGCCTTCACGCGATTCTGCGATAAGTTCCGGATCCGGAACCTAGCATCAACAGCTTACTACCCCGCTGCGAACGGACAAGCTGAAGCTTTTCATAAGACGATCATCAAGATCCTTACTAAGATGGTCTCTTCAAACAAGAAGGATTGGAATGACAAGTCGAGGTAAAGCTCGCGCACTGCATAACGGTTCGCGACATCGCATGTGTACCACCCCATATTCTCTCGGTTTACTTGCCAGAGGCCATTCTACCGTTGGAGATTCAAATCCCATCGCTGCGAATTGCATTAACCACCGGAATGACGACTGAAGAAAATCATCGCCGACGTCTTGAAGAATTGGAGATGTTGGACGAAAAGCGACTACGGGCTCAACAACATATCGAGTTGTACCAGGTCCGTATTTCCAAAGCATTTGACAAGAAAGTCAAATGTCGCATTTTTAAGGAAGGCGATCTCGTTCTTGTCGTCCGCCGCCCAATGATTTTGAATTCCAAAAAGAAAGGGAAATTCGAACCAAAATGGGAAGGCCCATTCGTAGTGGAGTCAGTTTACTCGAATGGAGCATACCGCCTAACCAATCAAGAAGGTGACAAAATCATGATGCCTATCAACGGTAAGTTTCTAAAGAAATATTACCCCTGATTAACTGTCTTGTTGTTTCTAAGTATTGACCTACCAAGTCAATATTTCGTCTTTACCACGTCCACCATTGGCCTGCCAAGTGATGCGCCAATATTCTGCTTTTTCAGCGTTTGTTACCGATCACAGTCGTCATACCTCTGTGTCACTGAACGACCTGATCATTTCCATATCGTCACTTGTCTGAGTGACTTTGGGTTAGATAGTGGTTAACCAAGCGATATACCCCTATCAACTCTCTCACCGAATAGTGGCCTACCATGCGATGTGCTCCTATTCCAACTATAGTCGTTATACTCTCATGTCCCTGAACGACTCAGTTAACTCCGCAGAGTCATTTCCTCTAAATGACTTTGTTCGTAATCACTGTTGTTATACCTTCGCGTCACTGAACAACTTGATTGCTTCCTGATCACGATCGTTTTACTTTTATGTCACTGAACGATTTGATCACTCCCATACGGCTTTATTCTTGATAGTAGCCGACCATGGGATATGCCTTTATCTCAACCATAGTCGTTATACTCCCATGTCACTGAACGACTTGACCACCCCCACATGATCATTCTTCTAAATGATTTTGTTCGTAATCACTGTTGTTATACTATCATGTCACTGAACAACTCGATTGCTTTTCGATCACAATCGTTATACTTTTATGTCACTGAACGATTCGATCATCCCCACATAATTTTATTCCTGACAATGGCCTACCAGGCGATTTGCCCCTATCTTTTGATCCAACGCCTTGAACGGCTAAGGATAGAGGGGAGATTTTAGCACTAAGCCTAAAAGAAACTCCTCGAAAACTCATCATACTGAGTGGAAAAGTATGGCTAGTCCAACTCAAACGGCAGTTGGTAAAGACATCCCAAGTCCGTTGATAGCTGAGGGTTTGCTAAAAATCCTAAAGGGCGATCATTAACGGCGAGTGAAGAATTCGAATTTACCGAGTTTGTTAGAAGGTTCCTCGCTCCGTCTGCACGGCGACCATGTTACAAGTCTTCATATCCAAAGTGTTCCAGACTCCATTCAACCACATTCAAGTCTGAAAACTTTGGAGGGGGTTTTGTAGGCAATAAAAATTACCTTAATCCCAACACAGCAACTCGGAATGAGCAGAAGAGCTTAAGGGTCCATCTGAGTGAAGTCAGGTCCGCCTAAAGGTTAAGTTCACTTGAATGCTTGACTTTACAAAATAGACAAAAGTGTTGATATCTCTTGAATCGGAAGGAATTGGGCAAAATGACCGAAGCAATTGGCTCCGTCTCGTCGAGATAGTCGATTTTCATATATAATTCGTCCAGTTCCGACGTACGGTTTGCAAGTTACGACCTGTTCTTCGTAGCATGTTCCCATGTAAGCCTTAGGAAATGCTAAGAGACAAAAGAGGAGGTTCGCCCTGGCAGTGAGCCTCGACATTCAACCGAGGTTCGCCTACGCCAGCGAGCCTCGACATTCAACCGAGGTTCGCATGAGAAACGGCTCAACAAGAGTCCGACGAGGTTCGCCACAACGGGTCCGCCGAGGCTCACCCACCAAGTCAAAGTTTGACGAGGCTCGCCCACAACGCCAAGGTTCGATGAGGCTCGCCACAACAAGAGTTTGACGAGGCTCGCCCGCAAAGATCATTCGACGAGGTTCGCCACGCCAGCGAGCCTCGACATTCAACCGAGGTTCGCCTACGCCAGCGAGCCTCGACATTCAACCGAGGTTCGCCTACGCCAGCGAGCCTCGACATTCAACCGAGGTTCGCCTACGCCAGCGAGCCTCGACATTCAACCAGGTTCGCCTACGGCGGTGAACCTCGATATTCAACCGAGGTTCGCCTACGCAGCGAACCTCGACATTCAACCGAGGTTCGCCTACGCAGCGAACCTCGACATTCAACCGAGGTTCGCCTACGCAGCGAACCTCGACATCCAACCGAGGTTCGCCTACGCCAGCGAGCCTCGACATTCAACCGAGGTTCGCCTACGCCAGCGAGCCTCGACATTCAACCGAGGTTCGCCTACGCCAGCGAGCCTCGACATTCAACCGAGGTTCGCCTACGCAGCGAGCCTCGACATTCAACCGAGGTTCGCCACGCCAGCGAGCCTCGACATTCAACCGAGGTTCGCCTACGCCAGCGAGCCTCGACATTCAACCGAGGTTCGCTACGGCGGTGAACCTCGACATTCAACCGAGGTTCGCTACGGCGGTGAACCTCGACATTCAACCAGGTTCGCCTACGCCAGCGAGCCTCGACATTCAACCAGGTTCGCCTACGGCGGTGAACCTCGACATCCAACCGAGGTTCGCTACGGCGGTGAACCTCGACATCCAACCGAGGTTCGCTACGGCGGTGAACCTCGACATCCAACCGAGGTTCGCTACGGCGGTGAACCTCGACATTCAACCGAGGTTCGCCTACGCCAGCGAGCCTCGACATTCAACCGAGGTTCGCTACGGCGGTGAACCTCGATATTCAACCGAGGTTCGCTACGGCGGTGAACCTCGACATTCAACCGAGGTTCGCTACGGCGGTGAACCTCGACATTCAACCGAGGTTCGCTACGGCGGTGAACCTCGACATTCAACCAGGTTCGCCTACGGCGGTGAACCTCGACATCCAACCGAGGTTCGCCTACGGCGGTGAACCTCGATATTCAACCGAGGTTCGCTACGGCGGTGAACCTCGATATTCAACCGAGGTTCGCTACGGCGGTGAACCTCGACATTCAACCAGGTTCGCCTACGGCGGTGAACCTCGACATTCAACCGAGGTTCGCCTACGGCGGTGAACCTCGACATCCAACCGAGGTTCGCTACGGCGGTGAACCTCGACATTCAACCAGGTTCGCCTACGGCGGTGAACCTCGACATCCAACCGAGGTTCGCTACGCCAGCGAGCCTCGACATTCAACCAGGTTCGCCTACGGCGGTGAACCTCGATATTCAACCGAGGTTCGCCTACGGCGGTGAACCTCGACATCCAACCGAGGTTCGCCTACGGCGGTGAACCTCGACATTCAACCAGGTTCGCCTACGGCGGTGAACCTCGACATTCAACCAGGTTCGCCTACGGCGGTGAACCTCGACATTCAACCGAGGTTCGCCTACGGCGGTGAACCTCGATATTCAACCGAGGTTCGCTACGGCGGTGAACCTCGATATTCAACCGAGGTTCGCTACGGCGGTGAACCTCGACATTCAACCAGGTTCGCCTACGGCGGTGAACCTCGACATTCAACCGAGGTTCGCCTACGGCGGTGAACCTCGACATTCAACCAGGTTCGCCTACGGCGGTGAACCTCGACATTCAACCAGGTTCGCCTACGGCGGTGAACCTCGACATCCAACCGAGGTTCGCTACGGCGGTGAACCTCGACATTCAACCGAGGTTCGCCTACGGCGGTGAACCTCGATATTCAACCGAGGTTCGCCTACGGCGGTGAACCTCGACATCCAACCGAGGTTCGCCTACGGCGGTGAACCTCGACATCCAACCGAGGTTCGCTACGGCGGTGAACCTCGACATTCAACCAGGTTCGCCTACGGCGGTGAACCTCGACATTCAACCGAGGTTCGCTACGGCGGTGAACCTCGACATCCAACCGAGGTTCGCTACGGCGGTGAACCTCGATATTCAACCGAGGTTCGCTACGGCGGTGAACCTCGATATTCAACCGAGGTTCGCCTACGGCGGTGAACCTCGATATTCAACCGAGGTTCGCCTACGGCGGTGAACCTCGATATTCAACCGAGGTTCGCCTACGGCGGTGAACCTCGATATTCAACCGAGGTTCGCTACGGCGGTGAACCTCGATATTCAACCGAGGTTCGCTACGGCGGTGAACCTCGACATTCAACCGAGGTTCGCTACGGCGGTGAACCTCGATATTCAACCGAGGTTCGCCTACGGCGGTGAACCTCGACATTCAACCAGGTTCGCCTACGGCGGTGAACCTCGACATCCAACCGAGGTTCGCTACGGCGGTGAGCCTCGACATTCAACCAGGTTCGCCTACGGCGGTGAACCTCGACATTCAACCGAGGTTCGCTACGGCGGTGAACCTCGACATTCAACCAGGTTCGCCTACGGCGGTGAACCTCGACATCCAACCGAGGTTCGCCTACGGCGGTGAACCTCGATATTCAACCGAGGTTCGCTACGGCGGTGAACCTCGATATTCAACCGAGGTTCGCCTACGGCGGTGAACCTCGACATTCAACCAGGTTCGCCTACGGCGGTGAACCTCGATATTCAACCGAGGTTCGCCTACGGCGGTGAACCTCGATATTCAACCGAGGTTCGCCTACGGCGGTGAACCTCGACATTCAACCAGGTTCGCCTACGGCGGTGAACCTCGATATTCAACCGAGGTTCGCCTACGGCGGTGAACCTCGATATTCAACCGAGGTTCGCCTACGGCGGTGAACCTCGATATTCAACCGAGGTTCGCCTACGGCGGTGAACCTCGACATTCAACCAGGTTCGCCTACGGCGGTGAACCTCGATATTCAACCGAGGTTCGCTACGGCGGTGAACCTCGACATTCAACCAGGTTCGCCTACGGCGGTGAACCTCGACATCCAACCGAGGTTCGCTACGGCGGTGAACCTCGACATTCAACCAGGTTCGCCTACGGCGGTGAACCTCGACATTCAACCGAGGTTCGCTACGGCGGTGAACCTCGACATTCAACCAGGTTCGCCTACGGCGGTGAACCTCGACATCCAACCGAGGTTCGCTACGGCGGTGAACCTCGACATTCAACCAGGTTCGCCTACGGCGGTGAACCTCGATATTCAACCGAGGTTCGCTACGGCGGTGAACCTCGACATTCAACCGAGGTTCGCTACGGCGGTGAACCTCGACATCCAACCGAGGTTCGCCTACGGCGGTGAACCTCGATATTCAACCGAGGTTCGCTACGGCGGTGAACCTCGATATTCAACCGAGGTTCGCCTACGGCGGTGAACCTCGACATTCAACCAGGTTCGCCTACGGCGGTGAACCTCGATATTCAACCGAGGTTCGCTACGGCGGTGAACCTCGACATTCAACCAGGTTCGCCTACGGCGGTGAACCTCGATATTCAACCGAGGTTCGCCTACGGCGGTGAACCTCGATATTCAACCGAGGTTCGCCTACGGCGGTGAACCTCGACATTCAACCAGGTTCGCCTACGGCGGTGAACCTCGATATTCAACCGAGGTTCGCTACGGCGGTGAACCTCGACATTCAACCAGGTTCGCCTACGGCGGTGAACCTCGACATTCAACCGAGGTTCGCCTACGGCGGTGAACCTCGACATTCAACCAGGTTCGCCTACGGCGGTGAACCTCGACATTCAACCAGGTTCGCCTACGGCGGTGAACCTCGACATCCAACCGAGGTTCGCCAAGCAAATTTATTTTCAGATTATCCTTCGATGCAAGTGCAGAGTCATGATAGACTAGCTCTTCATATTCACTTGTCATTGTTCTCTACAAATTTAAATTCATTAGGACTGATAGCTTACATGTCATTGAAGGATTAAACCGTGAATTTGTCCAAAATATCTGAGTAACATTCCCTTGTGTGTGACTTCTTCATATACTTTGTGATGACTGTGATGGCACATTTTGACATTGTCTGATGGATCGTCTCTTAGTGTTGTGTGCATTTATATGGGATGCTGTGGCATCTTTTGAAATGTGCACTTTTCATTTTGCCCCTTATTGCTGATTGATGTTTCTTGATTATGATTCTTATTTCTTTGGTTGTCTAGTTTATGTTGAAGTATCAAGTATTGGGGATAATTCATATCAAACTGCATCATTTTTTTTATACTTTTACCGAGAAGATTTAGTACTTGGTACATACATTATAGTTAAGTAATATCTAGTATTAAGTTATTTAATCACCTTTAGTTTTCGGTCCAGATGTTGGCTCTCAGATTAATCTGCTTTGGAAACATTCCCTCGAAGGTTTTCTCAAGCACACACGTTAAGTACAGACATCTCTTAGTTTTGATATCCCAAAACATTCAATAGTGTGCTTTTTTCATTCTTTTCTAGTCTGCATTGTGTGTTCATGCTGACTGAGTTCTTATGCTTTTTTTTGTGCAAAATTATATATATAGTATCACTGCACTTCTCTTGGTGAATTCATTATGATTGAAAGTATTTCCGTTTTTCTACCAACTTCAGGTTGTATCATCTTTCATCAGAAGTTGCCTGTTTGGTGGTTGTCTTGTGAAACCTTGCCCAACAATTTTGGCATTCAGGAAGGTTACAGCCTTTCACTATTCTCGCAATATACCAGTTATGGCTGGTGAAATCCCCATGAGTGTTGCAGATGGTAACACATTTCATGAGCCTCAAAGAACCTTTCAAGTTGTCGTTGCTGCCACTAGGGAAATGGGCATAGGGAAAGATGGTAAGTTGCCCTGGAGGCTGCCATCTGACCTCAAATTTTTCAAGGAGATCACAATGAGTACGTCAGATCCCTTGAAAAAGAATGCTGTGATAATGGGTAGAAAAACTTGGGAAAGTATTCCCACACAGCACAGACCTTTGCCTGGCCGCCTGAATGTTGTTCTAACTCGTTCGGGAAGTTTCGATATTGCAACAGCAGAGAATGTTGTTATCTGTGGGAGCGTGAATTCTGCCTTAGACCTGCTGGCTGCATCCCCTTATTGCTTCTCAACCGAGAAAGTGTTTGTTATAGGAGGTGGGCAGGTGTTAAGGTGAGTTCATGGTTGACCTCTGTAATAATTATTGACAACATTTTCTCTGATATCAGGTGTTTACAATTCTTGTTTCCAGGGAAGCTCTGAATGCACCTGGATGTGAAGCCATTCATTTCACTGACATAGAAACAAGTATTGATTGTGACACTTTCATCCCTCCAATTGACTTGACTGTTTTTCAGCCATGGTACTCATCGTTCCCACAGAGAGAGGACAACATTAGGTATTCTTTCACGACATATGTACGTGTACGGAGTTCTGCTACTGACCTTAGTTCTCTGCAAAATGGGGGAACAACCGCTACTAATTCAAGGATGGATAAGTTTGAAATTGAGCAGTTTTCATTTCTTCCGAAAATGATATTTGAAAGACATGAAGAATACATGTATCTCAGACTTGTTCAAGATATCATAGCAAACGGTGCTGAAAAGAATGACAGGACTGGAACTGGGACACTCTCAAAGTTTGGCTGTCAGGTTTGTGCCAGTCTGGTGAAAGTTTCTTCATTGTTATGTACCTTTTTTACTTACCAAAATATCCTTTTTTTTAATGCTTATGCCATACAGATGCGGTTCAATTTGAGAAGATCTTTTCCATTGCTCACAACTAAGGTAATACCTATTAACTGAACCTGGATCTATACTTAGTGAATACAAATTGAATACATCTTAATAGGTATGTATATCGTCGCAAGACAATTTATTTCTTCTGGATTTGTTTCATTCAGGAGTTCTGTATGGCACCTACTTTCCAGGTGGTTGAATGTTAGTTTGCATTAGACATTAGTAATATGATAATAACTTAGTCAAGATCAAAGCAATCCCCACAGTTAGTAAGTTAGTAACAATCTCTGAGATATTAGAGAAACCTCTTATGCATTGAACATGTGAAAGAGTAAAAGCAGCCCATTAATTCAAAATTTTCCTTGCAAACTATTCAGTTTAGGTGATTAGTTACTGTGAGATCCAAATTGCCTCCTTTAACTGGGTGCAGATGAGAGGTTCTAATTAAGGTAAATGACTTAGATTAATATACCTTTAAATTTACCTATGAAAGAGTTTGTTTTATGTGAATCTATGGCTTCCAATCCATGATCTGATATCTCTGAAGTTATACCATCAGACTTGGCTTGCTTTCTCTGTATTATTTTTGGTTTGACTGAATAGGTTTTTTACCCTTGCTTATGTGGCATTGCCTACAGTTTATTCTTTTGTCCATGCTTTCGCTTACTAGCTGTGAGTATTAACTTATGGTTGGGTTCAACAGAAAGTATTTTGGCGAGGTGTTGTCGAAGAACTATTGTGGTTCATCAGTGGTTCCACAAATGCAAAGGTAACTTCATTACTATTAAAGGGTACGCTCTGTATTCTACTTAGTACAATTTCATATTTTCATTTAAAGCCTTAAGTGGAATTTCTCTATTTCTCGAATGTTTTGTTTGTACAAAGTTCTTATGAAGTTTGGTTTGTTTTAATTCACACTAGATAAGAGGTGCATAATGCATATGAAAAAAACTATATTCTTAACAACGTAGTTTGAAAAAAAACAATATTAACTAATTTAAAAATAAAACATCATTTTATTGGGCGATAAATATAGATCAACTCCAGCACAATGTTAGTTCCATATAATTTTGGTTTATTTATTGAATTAAATATTAGCATGTTATTACCAAAAAATTAACATGTTATACTTTTAAATTTATTTAAGTAGTGAGTTGAAAATTCGTTTTGTTGCTATAGTTTTGTATCTTTATTTTCTCTTTTCTATACCATCTTAGTTATCATTCATTTGAATGCAAAAGATTTACTCGAGAGTCAATTTTATATTAATCTTCTATAATCGTCCTTGGTCATTGCAATGTTAATTAATTTTTAATTTAAGATTTAATATTTCAAATAAATACAAGTCAATTTTCTATTACTCTTGACAGCTGTCCTCAACCATTACAATGTTAATTATATTTTTAATTTAAGATTTAATATTAATAGAAGTATTTGAGTGTTTTAAATTTATCGTCTTTTTTGTTTTTGCTATTTCTCATATCGAATATCTTATTTATAATTTGATTGTAAATTTCGATTGTTTATAGAGTTGTGGTTGGTTATGGGATAATTTATTTGAGACCAACTTGCCCCTAAATAAACCATAATATTCTCCCAAAACAATACTATGGATGAGGTTCTTTATTAAGTAGTATAGATGACTTGTTAAAATAACAGTAAATTAAGTTCTGCTCTTGGCTTTTAGTTCCCCACATCGAACTATTCTGCTGTGAGCATGATGTTTTATTGTTTTGGTTCCTACACGTTTCATCTCTACGCCCAATTTCAATCCCCAAGTTCCTTTGTTCCATAAAACCAGTTAGTGGATTCCATGCCACTGACTCATCTTGACAGATATGTTTGTACTTTGCCACATTCTGTGTTCTTTTGTTGGTTGAAGAGGAAGATTGTAAGAGGCTTTCAGCTTAGTCTAGCAAAATTTGTTTCTGCTATGATTCTTGATATACTGCACATCAGTCAAGTAATATTCAAACTGTCATCAAAGATCACAAAAAATATTTTCACTATTTTTAAAGAAATTTGCCATATACTGTATTTCTTTCAGGGAACTGCTATGAATTTCCATTAAGTACTCACTTATTTTTCATGATGAACATGCAAGTAGTTTAACCTCTTGACCACTAATTTCTCCTCTCACCCTTCCTCAAATTTTCATAAAACTACCACAGGAACTACCATATACTTGTTCTTCTTCTTGGGAGTGAGTAGGAATGAATAAAATCCATTATAGTTTTTGAAAAATGATGAAAAATGATGGTAGTTTCTTAAAATTACAAGCAGATTAAGTTTCAGGTACAAAGTTTGAAGGAAACTCATTCAATCATATTTTATCATTAAGATGCATATGGATAGAAGGGATGCAATGACAAGTCATCCAAATAATAGACACAATAAGGCTCAAAGAAGATATACGCAAAGGAATTACAAAGGAAAAAGTTGACTTTGGATATGTAGTTTCAGAGTTGCATCTGCTTAGAACTGGACTTAGTTGACTTTTATTGGAAGAATATAATAGGCAAGTTAAAGTATTAGGTAGGATCAGAGGATAACTGAGGCATATTAATTATTAACGTAAAAACTCAATAAAAAAGCATCTGGTAGTCTGTCAAGAAAGCTCTGTGTTCTTCTCGCCCATTTATTTTCTACGGTTGTTTCTGCTATTTTGTCTGAAATGATTAGTTGCATATGTTTGCATGCAGACACTTGAATGACCTTGTTTCATGTTTCACTTGCACTTGCACGCCAATGCTTAGGGGAAATATCTTTTCTAATCTGGCCATTATATTCTTTATGTTGTATTCTATATGTTGCATATGTTTGAGTCCAATGTTTGAAGTCTTTTCTTTCTTTTGCTTCTATTGAATAGGTTTTACAGGAAAAGGGTATACATATTTGGGATGGAAATGCATCAAGAGGATATCTTGACAGGTCTGCTTCACAACCAACAACCTTCTTCTTTTTTCCTTAGTGCAGCCTTTTATGTGCGTTTAGGTAGCGAATTGACTCATTCATATTTCCTCTTCCAGTATTGGTTTAACTCATAGAGAAGAAGGAGATTTAGGACCAATATACGGGTTTCAGTGGAGGCATTTCGTGCTGAGTAAGTTACTATAAAATTTACTTGTTAATTATGAAAGTTGAATATTGTACACTTATCAATCTTCTCACACTTAGAAGTTCTGAAGTATGATCACATATTCTTAGATACATTAACATGCATGCTGACTACTCTGGGAAAGGATTTGATCAGCTGCTGGATGTAATTGATAAAATAAAGAATAATCCAGATGATCGGCGCATAATTCTTTCAGCTTGGAATCCTTCAGATCTTAAACAAATGGCTCTTCCTCCTTGTCACATGTTTGCACAGGTCAGTAATAATTCAGGAACTGATTCTTTATGGAGATCTGATGACTACTGAGTACTCTATCCATTGTAAGCCTTATAGTTGGTTTTCTTGATTATGCATCTGGCTTCAGTTTCATAAGCCTTGATGGGGGCTGGATATTAAGTGATGGTGATGTTTAAACATTCTGCTAATAAGTTCTCTGTTCTTTTCCCTTTGATTTTGTTTCTTTTTTCCCCAGCAGCCCCATCTAAACTATGCTTCATCTTTCTAGGTCTATAAAGTCGAAACTTCCTCTGGATCAATACTATTTGAAGCTAGATTTCGATTTTATTTCTTCAATCTCTGACTTCTGTTTACGTCTTATGAGCTAGAAGCTCTGGCATGCGAAAATGCTTCTGAGGAGTTGCTGCTTTTCTTCTTTTTGAAAAAAGTCATTGATTTCACAGTCTGTTCTTTTGTTGAAAGATCGACTGCTGCTGGTGTTTTGAATAACTTCGATTTAATTCTACATTTTGCTTTTTTGTTTTTCTTTGTTAGAATGGCCAGCCATCCAAATCTATACCATTAGTAGAAGGTCTATATAGATTTGCTTTACATTTTGTTTATAGTTCAAGCAGAAGCTGAAATTCTCTTAATAAAGTTTAGATATAGAGCATCAGCATGGATGGAGTAAACTTGTATTCAAGCATATTAAAACTTACTGTGGAAATTGAAATTAAAAGCCAATATTTCGCTCCTCTTAATATAAAGTCACTTTATTTGTCTTTTGGACAGTTAATTGTGCTTTTGATAGTCATTACAGTTTTGTGATTTTGTCTTAGTGTTGGTAGATAGATTATGTGGGAACTTTTACAAGCATAAATTAAATGCTCTCTGTTGGGTTAGCAAGAATGATGATGTCTTAATATAAAATCCATGTAGTCTCTAAACAATGAGTTGTTCTAACATTTAAACCAAGATAATATGATATTAATGGTTGGAAACTTATTCCATACATGGATGATCTTTGTGCACTAGTGTCCTAGTAGCTCCAGCATCGGCTTATGACCCAATAAGGAAAAAATTCATCCCTGCTAGGATACAGATATATTGTTTTGGACACTGAATAAAAGATAGATTCATATGGAAAGGGGGATCTTTAGATGCCAATACAAAAAATCCTTGAGCTATTTTCTACCTGCAAAATTGATTGTCTGTGATGGTAAAGAATAGAGATTCTGGTTCCAAGAGAGCTTTTCAATCGATAATTTAAATTTTAATAATACAAGTCAGAAGATGAAGTGATGAACAAACTGAATGGTGGGGAGAGCGTTCGCCAAGGTAACTATTTTATGAGACCATTTAAAATTCTGTGAGACATAAAAGGTGGCTTCCTGTCCATATTCATATAACCTTCAACAACCATCATGGTGAAGCTGGAGGATTCATGAAAATAGTTGAAGCCTACCTGAATGGATGATGAAGATTGTATTATTGCACGAGATCTTGATCAAGCATTTGTTAGATCAACAACGAAAACTAATAAAATTGCATCTATATGCATTTATGTATCACACCTATGGTCAGTGGGAACAGATATCTGGCTAAGGGAAGGCAAACACAAATCATCAGAAGTAGATTTTTTAGAAGTCTTTTCTTTTTACCCAAGTGGATGAAAAATTTAGTACATTTGAAGTTGACATTCAGATCATGAAGATATGTGGAGGGCGACTAAAAAAGCGGGGCATGGCATACCCATATAGCTTATCTGGTACACTGATTTTTGTTTAAAGTAAAAAAGAGTATAGTGCCTTTGGTGGTATGAAAAAAATCTTGTTTATTTTTAGTGTCGGTGTTCAGTTTTAATTTTTTGAAGCATTGATCTCCACATTTTGATTTCTAGTCAAGGGTTTGTGTTCTTGTATAGTGTTTTTTTTGTGATTTCTTTTATCTACAAATAGATTTCATTATGGTTTAAGTTGGATCAGGCTTAGCCTGGTGAACAAAGTGTGTTCATTACCTTTTTTGAACTTCTTGTGGTTTTTGCTTGGTAAACAATTTGCATTGCCTGATTGTTAAATTTTAAGTTCAGCTGTCTTTCTTTTATTTCATGAAATATTAATCCTTCTGACTTGTAATTTACTTCTTCCCACAGTTCTATGTGGAGAATGGGGAGTTATCGTGCCAAATGTACCAGCGATCTGCAGACATGGGTCTTGGGGTGCCATTTAATATCGCGTCTTATTCTCTTTTGACATGCATGATTGCTCAAGTTTGTGGTACATTTCTACCTTTCTGGCCTTCTCTTTTTTCTTATTAAACATATTAATATTTTCCCATGAGTAGAACCTAACGACTTTTATGCTTATCTCCTATCTAAATTATGTTTTAAATTGATATCGATATGCTAATATGTTGAGTTTAGTTAAATGTGCACCTCAGGTTAGTAGTGATCACAAATTTGATTCTTAGAATACAAGTACTCAAGGGCTTGAGATGTTAGTGCTGAAGTAAATTCTTGCAGTTTATGGTGATGATTTGAGCATAGCTGCTCAGTCATTAGACAGTGTAAATGAGCAACAGTTATAATCATTCACTTTAGCCTTGTGCTTATGTATATATTAAGTAATAAGGGTGAGGCTTATCCACTTATGCATGTTGAATGTTAAATCTCCCCCTCTTCATGATTCTTACAGACCACTTCCAAAGTGAACCATATGTATAAGACCATCGAGTTCTTTCTTGAATATCTACTACGCAATCATGCATGAGATACCGTCAAATACCCGTTACCTTGAATGCTTGGATGTAGAGAGGTTGAATCAGCAACATACGTTACTGGTTTTAGGGGTGAAATAGAGAGGTTGAACCAAATCTTCTTATGTTCTAGCTATGCAAAGCAATAGCCATAAATAGGCTGCCGTTTTGCACATAAAAGCTGCATTTTTTGGATTGTCTTCAACAATTTCGATTCAAGGAGTCTTTCAGGGGTTACCAGGGATGTTGCAGGATTTTAAAGGTATTAATAAGTGCATGCAGCTTGGAGACAAGGATAAATGAAGACAGCATTTTGGGAGTATGAAAGAAGATTGGATTTCATCAAGGTGTCAGTTTGTCTGGTTTTCACTTCTAGCTTTGTGGTTTTCAAGGTTATAGAGAGCGCTAGGCGGCCTAGGCATTAGACCCGGGGGGCCTAGAGCCTAGGCATTTTCCTTTTTTTTTAAAAAAAATTACAATCAATGTTGTTGATAGCGCTAGGCACCGTTAGGTGCCAAACTGGTGCCTAGCGCCGAGGAGGATTTCCTTTTTTCGTTTAAGCGGTGGCGGAGGAGGTTATGCTGAAGGTTGGAGGAGTTGTTGTAGGTGTTCATAGTCAGGGAGGAGGCTGGTGGAGTTTAGAGGGTACAGGACATCTTTGGCGACAGAGAAAATCACGACCAACACCTAGCGGTGCAGTGGGCATAAGTGGTCTCCGCTCCCCTAGGCTCTTAAACCGAGGCTGCCTAGGCATTAGACCGGGGCCTAGAGCCTAGGCATTTTCCTTTTTAAAAAATTACAATCAATGTTGTTGATAGCTAGGCACCGTTAGGTGCCAAACTGGTGCCTAGCCGAGGAGGATTTCCTTTTCGTTTAAGCGGTGGCGGAGGAGGTTATGCTGAAGGTTGGAGGAGTTGTTGTAGGTGTTCATAGTCAGGAGGAGGCTGGTGGAGTTTAGAGGGTACAGGACATGCCGGCAGAACAGAGAAAATCACGACCAACACCTAGCGGTGCAGTGGGCATAAGTGGTCTCCGCTCCCCTAGGCTCTTAAACCGAGGCTGCCTAGGCATTAGACCGGGGCCTAGAGCCTAGGCATTTTCCTTTTTAAAAAAAATTACAATCAATGTTGTTGATAGCGCTAGGCACCGTTAGGTGCCAAACTGGTGCCTAGCCGAGGAGGATTTCCTTTTCGTTTAAGCGGTGGCGGAGGAGGTTATGCTGAAGGTTGGAGGAGTTGTTGTAGGTGTTCATAGTCAGGAGGAGGCTGGTGGAGTTTAGAGGGTACAGGACATGCCGGCAGAACAGAGAAAATCACGACCAACACCTAGCGGTGCAGTGGGCATAAGTGGTCTCCGCTCCCCTAGGCGCTCTTAAACCGAGGCTGCCTAGGCATTAGACCGGGGCCTAGAGCCTAGGCATTTTCCTTTTTAAAAAAAATTACAATCAATGTTGTTGATAGCTAGGCACCGTTAGGTGCCAAACTGGTGCCTAGCCGAGGAGGATTTCCTTTTCGTTTAAGCGGTGGCGGAGGAGGTTATGCTGAAGGTTGGAGGAGTTGTTGTAGGTGTTCATAGTCAGGAGGAGGCTGGTGGAGTTTAGAGGGTACAGGACATCTTTGGCGACAGAGAAAATCACGACCAACACCTAGCGGTGCAGTGGGCATAAGTGGTCTCCGCTCCCCTAGGCTCTTAAACCGAGGCTGCCTAGGCATTAGACCGGGGCCTAGAGCCTAGGCATTTTCCTTTTTAAAAAATTACAATCAATGTTGTTGATAGCGCTAGGCACCGTTAGGTGCCAAACTGGTGCCTAGCGCCGAGGAGGATTTCCTTTTTTCGTTTAAGCGGTGGCGGAGGAGGTTATGCTGAAGGTTGGAGGAGTTGTTGTAGGTGTTCATAGTCAGGGAGGAGGCTGGTGGAGTTTAGAGGGTACAGGACATGCTGGCAGCAACAGAGAAAATCACGACCAACACCTAGCGGTGCAGTGGGCATAAGTGGTCTCCGCTCCCCTAGGCGCTCTTAAACCGAGGCGGCCTAGGCATTAGACCGGGGCCTAGAGCCTAGGCATTTTCCTTTTTAAAAAAAATTACAATCAATGTTGTTGATAGCTAGGCACCGTTAGGTGCCAAACTGGTGCCTAGCCGAGGAGGATTTCCTTTTCGTTTAAGCGGTGGCGGAGGAGGTTATGCTGAAGGTTGGAGGAGTTGTTGTAGGTGTTCATAGTCAGGGAGGAGGCTGGTGGAGTTTAGAGGGTACAGGACATCTTTGGCGACAGAGAAAATCACGACCAACACCTAGCGGTGCAGTGGGCATAAGTGGTCTCCGCTCCCCTAGGCTCTTAAACCGAGGCTGCCTAGGCATTAGACCGGGGCCTAGAGCCTAGGCATTTTCCTTTTTAAAAAATTACAATCAATGTTGTTGATAGCTAGGCACCGTTAGGTGCCAAACTGGTGCCTAGCCGAGGAGGATTTCCTTTTCGTTTAAGCGGTGGCGGAGGAGGTTATGCTGAAGGTTGGAGGAGCTGCAGAAGCAGCCCAAACCATTTCCAGTAAGCAGTATATCCAATTATCCATATAGTTCTTTCATATATATATATATATATATATATATATATATATATATATATATATATATATATATATATATATATATATATATATATATATATATATATATATATATATATATATAAATAAATAAAATTCAAGTTTTTAAAACAGGCTGTAGAGAAAGTTTCTCGGGTCTGGTCTCATCTTTTCTCCATTTTCTAATTGTTGACAGATATTGAAAATTAATCCTGAGAAGAATATATATGTATATGTATATAATTCAAGTTTTTAAAAACAGGCTGTAGAGAAAGTTTCTCGGGTTTGGTCTCATCTTTTCTCCATTTTCTAATTGTTGACAGATATTGAAAATTAATCCTGAGAAGAAGGATATTGACTCATTTGAGGCATCTGACTTCAAACTAGTTGGATATGACCCCCACTTGAAGATAGACATGAAAATGGCTGTATAGGGCCATAAACTCTGCACACACTTGGAAGAAAGCTCTCTTGCTGTTCTCCTTAGTGATGAGAATATAGTCTATAGAGGTAAGTTCCATGGAATCTTCAAACTTGACTCTTGAAATTGCAATTCTTGCTACTGGTAAAAATAGTGTATCAAGCATCGGTATTGCACATTAGGTGAATAATCTGTCCAAGAGATAACTGCATGTTGCTTACAACATCAACAACAACAAAAACAAAAAGAAAAAAAAAGTAATCTTCAGACTTTGATTGTTATGTTGTGATCCTCCGTTAGAAGATCTCTTTCTTAACATTTGCCTTTTTTTAATTTTGAATCTGGTGCAGCTACGATCTGCTAGTGAGAAGAGCTTGGATAAATAAGAACCAAAAGATCTCTCCTCAACCGGTTAACTTAATACTACTAGATTACGAGAATTGTTTCTTAATTGAAGGCAAATTTGGGTTGTCTTTTATGCCTATCTCTGATCTCTTTCGAGTTATCAAACCATCAACTTGATGGAATGGTTGTAGTACTTTGTATTTTTTCCCCTTTTTTTGGGTTTCGTTGTGGCTGCTTCTGAGATTTAACGTTGAAACATGAGTACCATACCTATCTATAACTATTTATATAGTTAATATTGTGCAAGTTTTCAAGAATCTAAATCTGGTTGATTGTTGGCGGTGGCCTTAGTTTGTTTTGCTTATGCCTGAAGAATTTACAATAGTATTCATGAATAAAGGCCGGGCTTGGCAAGGAGCAACGAACAGAGTGTTCTGCTCATCATCTGTTTGGTTGTTGATCTCCAATCGTTCTCACTTGGTTTTCTTTACACCGAATGCATAGTTATTATAGTTCATTTAGTCTCATAGTTGACAGATATTGAAAATTAATCCTGAGAAGAAGGATATTGACTCATTTGAGGCATCTGACTTCAAACTAGTTGGATATGACCCCACTTGAAGATAGACATGAAAATGGCTGTATAGGGCCATAAACTCTGCACACACTTGGAAGAAAGCTCTCTTGCTGTTCTCCTTAGTGATGAGAATATAGTCTATAGAGGTAAGTTCCATGGAATCTTCAAACTTGACTCTTGAAATTGCAATTCTTGCTACTGGTAAAAATAGTGTATCAAGCATCGGTATTGCACATTAGGTGAATAATCTGTCCAAGAGATAACTGCATGTTGCTTACAACATCAACAACAACAAAAACAAAAAGAAAAAAAAAGTAATCTTCAGACTTTGATTGTTATGTTGTGATCCTCCGTTAGAAGATCTCTTTCTTAACATTTGCCTTTTTTTAATTTTGAATCTGGTGCAGCTACGATCTGCTAGTGAGAAGAGCTTGGATAAATAAGAACCAAAAGATCTCTCCTCAACCGGTTAACTTAATACTACTAGATTACGAGAATTGTTTCTTAATTGAAGGCAAATTTGGGTTGTCTTTTATGCCTATCTCTGATCTCTTTCGAGTTATCAAACCATCAACTTGATGGAATGGTTGTAGTACTTTGTATTTTTTCCCCTTTTTTTGGGTTTCGTTGTGGCTGCTTCTGAGATTTAACGTTGAAACATGAGTACCATACCTATCTATAACTATTTATATAGTTAATATTGTGCAAGTTTTCAAGAATCTAAATCTGGTTGATTGTTGGCGGTGGCCTTAGTTTGTTTTGCTTATGCCTGAAGAATTTACAATAGTATTCATGAATAAAGGCCGGGCTTGGCAAGGAGCATCGAACAGAGTGTTCTGCTCATCATCTGTTTGGTTGTTGATCTCCAATCGTTCTCACTTGGTTTTCTTTACACCGAATGCATAGTTATTATAGTTCATTTAGTCTCATAGTTGACTAAATGGACGTTCACTGGATGTTTATTAGATATTCAATCTTCAACTTGTTTTCATGGATGAGTTTTTTCTAGGTCTCTAGTAAATGATATGAGAATTTGTTTTCATGGGAGTTTTTTCTAGGTCTCTAGTAAATGATATGAGAATTAATCTCATGTTTCCAGTTGTAAGTGAAACTGAACATTGGTGATGTCTACATTGCAATATTTGCTTGGAACTTGTCTAGTGCAAAGCCGAATGGTCGATGCTTGGATTGCGCTATTTTACAACTACGAAGTTGCACAATTCGAACCAGCACATTCTCATTCTTTCATAGGACACCTGACAAATACGCAGATAATACTTCGAGCAGGCTTATGAACGAAATGCTTAATGAGAGCTAACCTCTTGCTTCATTTGTCAAAAATTCCCCCTAGCTTTTAGATGAAATCCATGGATTGAACTGTCATTTCATATGAGGGAGAATGAGCTGAAACCACAAGGGAGCAAAAAGAAAATTCAATGGAGGTACTTAAATTCTATCAAATTTTATTAAAATGCAACATCTGTTTCACGACATCTCGGTTTCATGTAGAACACGAGAAACTTAGCTCTATCAAATCAAATGCAACATCCGTTTCATGACATCCCGGTTTCATGTAGAACGTTTCATGTAGAAGTAGAACACGAGCATAACATAATATAAAATTTTATCAAAATGAATCAACAAGTGCTCTTACTGTAGTGACTTGGGAATATTAAACACTCATATACATGCTTGAGACATATACTTCGAGCCTATTGGTACATATGTGCTTCCTTTACATGTACAAATGCCGAATAAAAGAGGGGGAAAATCATGTAGTAACCAAAAGATACGTACAGGAGAAAGGATATTGCAAAGCTTGTCGCTTAATCACGCTTGACAGAAATGCTTTTGTACTCCTTGACTGTGTTTGTAATAGCTTGTTCAACCGGTAGTCTCTCTAAGCTTGATGCACCATAAAACCCATGAAGTCCCTTGGTACTCTTGAGTATGAATTCAGCTTCTCGAGGACCTGAGATAGGACCTGCAACAAACATCATAAATAAATAAAAAAATTTGAAAAAAATAAATAAATAAAAAATCAGGTAATCGTAATTGATGCAACTAACAAGAGAATAATATCTGAATTTGAAAAAGATTTGCGACTAAACCCCGATTTCTCTGAGTAGCACTTTGAAAAACTTGCTTTACCTAAACAAATATCTTCCCAAGTTCCAGTTCATGCAAGCATGATTCACTTGCAAATTTTTACCATTCATAATCTTTCAAATATCTAAAAACTGAGAATTCGGATGTTAGTGCCCTAAAGATTACTATTAAATGGAGTAGCCTTCTGCACATTTATCTCCTGTTGCTACCCTTATAATTTGTTGAAGTGATGAACGCGATCTTTCAGAAGTTCCCTTTTGCTCACTATATTGATTAATAGATGTACATCATTCAAATAACTAATCATGGCAGGATCAGAAATTAGTCTTTCAAGAAATCTAGCACCAAGCTTTCCACCAAATTCCTAGAACTGAAACAGCCAAAAATCAATCTTCAATATAAACCTCGGTAAACCTTACCACACTTGCAGATAGCACGAACATAAACTACAGGTAATATACAAAATGGTTTTATAACGCAAAGTAGTTTGGGAAAAGGGCACAAGGCTCAAAGTGGTCAAAAATACCAAAGATTTTACCCAAAAGCTTTTAGCACGTTCTGACTTCCCTACTTCTGCCTACGTAAGTTTTTGACCCACATTGAAAATGGAACTCAAGGTCTCATAAGCCCCTAAAATTTGCATTACTTTTCTAAGGAGCCCTTAAACTATGATTTCAGTCTATTAAGCCCCTAAACTATGTCCTACTTTTCTAGGAAGCCCTTATACTATATAACTTCTATCTATTAAGCCCCTAAAATTTTTAATTTCATTCGATTTAGCCCCATATGGTGGTTCAACATAGCTATAGAAGAGTATAATAGTCTTATTTAATTTGTGGTTTTCTTTTGAAGGGAAGAGGATTGTCATTCTTAGAAGGACATAATTCAATTCAAGTAAAGAGATTTTTAATTAATTAAAGGAAAAAATTCACTAATTCTCCTCAAGGTTTTAAATTATCTCCCTCCCTCATTTAAAGTATCATTTTTCCATAACTCTTCCCCAACTCCAAAAGGGATTTAACTATTCCACTTTAAATTTTTACCCTAGTTGAAATAGTATTTTTGGGTGCTTGGGGCTAAAATCACTATGGGGACTAAAAATTAAATAAGATCACTATACTCTTTTATAACTTTAACCACCATAGGGGCAAATAGAATGAAGTTAAAAACTTTAGGGGCTTCATAGATTGAAATTACAGTTTAAGGGCTTCCTAGAAAAGTAGTGCAAAGTTCAAGGGCTTATGAGACTTTGAGTTCTTGAAAATGAGAAAAAGATATGAGTTTTACATAATCAACAATTAACTTTCTATATTTGATTGCTTTGGAAGGGTTTGGAACTAATAACTGGCACATCCATGTATATGCAACACACACAAAGGAGTATTAGCACTCTACGGTTTGTTTGTACTTTCTTTGTACTCGTCTCACCAAGAGCACACGGGTCGAGCTTGTGGGCTGAAGTTTGGATGAAGCATTTAATTTTGCACGTGTCAATTGAATTTATACAGCTTCGAACTGAAAGCCAACTAGTATAATGGGTTGGATTGTTGTGAAAACCAAGATTGGACGGCGACTCTTCATAAACTGTGCAACCTTACATTTATGGTAATGAGCATTTAATAATTGATGTAAGAAGCACCCTTCTGGTGTTGCGAAGCAATGGAACCTTCGTTAGACACCCACAAGATGAGTCTGTTCTTTCTATTATCTGTCTGTGAGTTTCTTTGGTCCAAATCAGTTTTTCTAATTAGCTGCCTTCCATTCGTGAGAAGTAGGTCCAATGAGCATTTCATAAATTGATGGCGACTATTCATAAACCGTGCAACCATACAGTTGTGGTATTAATAAATTGATGCAAGAAGCACCCTTCTGGTATTGCGAAGCAATGGAACCTTTGTTAAACACCCAAAAGCCGAATATGTTCTTTCTATTATCTGTCAGCTGTGAGTTTCTTTGGTCTACATCAGTTTTTCTAATTAGCTAACTTCCATTTGTCAGAAATAAAGTCTAACACCACTGACACTCCTGCTTCTAAACGTTCATTACAACTTGAAATAGGTGAATGTTCAGGAGACATATTGAAACTAAAACTAAAAGACATGATATTTGTTATCTAAAATCACATGGAAATCCAATCAGCTTAAGGAAAGTAGTTAAAGAAGCACACCTCCATGGCAAAGAACAATAATGTCTGGATTTACTCCAACTGCTGCATCAGCAATGGCTTGAACATAGACAACACTATCATCAAGTGTGACAGCTGTTTTTGCACCAATAGATCCTGATGTTGTGAGACCCATATGTGCCACTATAATATTAGCACCAGCCTTAGCCATGGCAACTGCTTCATTTGGGTTGAAAGCATATGGTGTTGTCAAAAGGCCTAATCTATGAGCTTTGTTGATCATCTCGACTTCCAAGCTGGCAAATAGAAAATGATTGAGATAGAATTACGTTCTATAATATAATATACTAAAAAGGGCACTGCAAGATGAACGGTTAGATTTACATGGAATTACCTAATAGAATAGTTGTAATATGAGATTATCAAGAAGAATGTTAAGAATGCAAGAAAACAATCAAACCAGATCTGGGTATTCACCTGTAACCCATTCCTGTCTCTTCCAGATTTTGGCGGAAGTTACCATCAAAGAGACCAACTGTTGGGAAATTCTGCACACCACAAAATCCAGTATCTACTAGCTTCTTAAGAAAGTAATCCATCCGGCGAAATGGATCTGTAGCACACACTCCAGCGAGAACCGGTACCTCTTTTACCACCTAAGGAGATGATAAGAGTTAGAATGCTGGGATTTTAATGTCATTTATGATTCTATGAACTTTGTTCTACTCCAAAATATAGCATAAAATTAAGGAAAACATACAGGTAATACTTCATTTGCCATGTCCAGTACAATTGCATTGGCATCTGCAAAAGGCAGTAATCCTGCCAAGGAACCCCTTCCTGCCATCCGAAAACGTCCAGAGTTGTATACAACTATCAGATCGACACCCCCAACTTCTTCAAATTTTGCAGATATGCCTGTCCCAGCGCCGGCCCCTATAATGGGCACACCCTTATTTATTTGTTGCTTCAGTTGTTGTAGTATAATCTGGGTCCTCTGCAGAGTTTCTGTCAAGAACAAATAAAATATTATACATTCAATGTACGTGATGCGCCAAATTCCTACTGGTTTCCATATAAGAGTGCATTGCCTATTCGACTAACCATTTCCTTCTCAACATATAACTCATCTGAAGTAGTCATTCCCCAACTGGTAGATCTTGTTTTTCTTTCCCTTCTTTTTTTTTCTTCTTTATTTTTCCCCTTGTTGTAACACATGCTTCTTAGTCAGAAAAAGTTTGAAAGTACAGCTTTAAGTTAACTCTTGTTTAGACTATATGTAGAGAAGAGGATTTCACTTCTTTTTTTTTTTCCGATGTCCTGCCCCATTACTGTACATTGGAATATCATGCCTTTGATTCTTGCATTACTTTTATCAGATCAGATTGAAGCTTCCTACAAAAATCTAGTTTCTATTAAAACATTTCAAATTTTCCAGGTGATAAGCATCTTCTTCATGCAGATGATTGGTGGCAGATTGAAAAATCATAAGCATAATTCTATATATGAGCGTTTTAGAGAATAACAGTTAGCATGCTCTGGAAGAATGATTCATACTAATGAGCAAATATTGCATATTCAATAGATATAAAACCTGGCTTTGCATCAGGAAAATCGACTGGGGTCCGCCAAATAACCCTGTCATCTGTGTCTTTCCCCTCAGTGCTTTCAACCATGTTTGAACAATACTTTTGCTCAAAAGCAGGAATTTCTCGAGGATTCACATTTCTAGAGATATTCATCTCCAAGAATGAATCAACCAAGGCATCAGCGAAATTTGGATCATTGATATGGTATGGTATTATCTTCACCTACAGAAGTAAAACATAAATATAAGATATGTGTATGAGATAATGGACATAAACACGTATAAACTATAAACTCTAAATCATGCAAATTGAGCATATGGAAACACTCCATCAAAATGGTACCTGTCTATCACTGTTTTTCTCTACTAGCTTATCCAATTCATTTATTAGAGCACATGTAACCTCTGGATCATAAAATGGCTTCCCAAGAGCATCTAGCGCAGAGACGCCCTTCTCTGGTA
This sequence comes from Asparagus setaceus, assembly GCA_012295165.1. NCBI lineage: Eukaryota > Viridiplantae > Streptophyta > Magnoliopsida > Asparagales > Asparagaceae > Asparagus > Asparagus setaceus. The sequence goes on from CM022703.1 coordinate 30,518,843, forward strand.
GACAAATACAAACTCTTGATGAAGACTTATTCACTTTCTCAGCAATAAATCTTGCAGACTTCTTGTTTTCGTCGACAGTAGTTCGTATTAGCGAAACCTGCAATGCATCAAAATGGTTAGCTTCACTGCGTATCTGTTGACAACACAAGCACACATGCCCACATGCGTGTACACATAAGAGCAGACTAGAGATATGTTCTACACATGAACATCATGAAGAAAATGATTAAATTATTCATATGCAGCTAAGTAAGATCATAAACGAAAATCTGAGCTTCTTTGAACTTTGCACATAGTACCCATGGAATTTTAAAATCTCAACAGTATCAACCCCTCAATTACTGATAGTGTCCTCTGTACAAAACTATTTGCTCCTTTATACTGAAGTTAATAACATAACAAGAGATGTCGTATGATTTTTTTTTCCCCACATCTAGTCATACTTGATTACACATTCTAAAGACAATAATCTAAGGACAAGTCAATGGTCCACTCATAAAGTTTCCTACCAGCATATGATGTTTACTGGACAAGACTGTCAATTACTCACTTGTTTAGGTTCTATAGAATACCTGCCACCATATAGTATATACTATATTACTTACTGCCCAAAAAAAAGTAACAAGGCTTGTTAAAAATGTTACCAAGGAAATAGTTTATTATATCTTTCGCGGTGACATATTCAAGTTTTGGATGTTGAATTTGGAAAACTAAGAACTTTGGTTGAAGGATCCAAGCACAGGTAGAAGGTGATTCTCTAGCCTGGCAGGACTGAAAGATACTTCGAGGTTTATGATGCCTGAAGTTTTTTTGCAGAGTAAGGAGAATGTTGCGAAATCCGGTCAACAGGGCCAACCTTAGTATATCTTTGCTTTATGGCTACAAAAGGGAAGGAAACACAGCTCAATTTCCAATCATGTTAGACACCGCCCAAAGCTGAATAAATAGCATGGACTGCATTACTATTGTGATTTAAAAAAAAATCATCTATTGATCAAGGTCTTGATGGACAATTATGACGAATGAATTAATTTTACATTCCTTTCTCGACATGTTGCATCAATATTCTTTTGAAGAGTCATTTACCTATATAAATAAACTTCTCAAGTTTTGACAGAGTAACAAGTTACATGATAGTTAAATGTCTACACTACACTAAAGTTGTTCATAAGAGGGTTGCACTTCATTACTAATAAACAATGCCTACAAATGAACATAGTGCCAAGGAATGAAATTTCTACTTTGTAAAAATAATTAAAATAATAAATGAAAAACCAATAGATCTTGATTTACTTATGTATCAATGCTTTATGGCATTAAGTATGTTGAAAGATTTCAAAAGATTCAAACAATAAGCTTTCAATGTTATACTATAAAATGGTAGTCAGGTTAATCCTGTAAAGCCTGTGATGGAGATTGACCTCCAATCTTACCATGCAACTTTACACATGAATGAAATGGTATTCAGGTTAAGGCTCCAATTCATGGCGGTTGATATAGTATCCAATCCAGCTCTCTTAAATTATGCTTTTGAATTTTAGGATATATAACGGTCTATCCTATGAGTGTATGATACATCTCAGGTATATTTTCTTATTTAAATTTCAGAGTATGTGGAAAGATGTATGCGAAACCCAGGAATCAATGTGTGCAAGTATCCCACAAGCAGCAGGTAGGTGTGACTCTCCTTTAAAGTATCAATACTTCATAACGTCCACTAACTTAAGTTTATTCACAAGGTTCACAAATAATATTTCCTAACGCATTGCAGGGACCTGTTCACATAGATTATTATTTTTCAGTGATTTTTAGATATCGATCATCACTTGTGAATACAAGAATCAGCTGTAAAATTGCAGTGTCTATAAAGAAATACTGACCTGATCATTATGTACATGAATCTTTCTATCTTTAAACACTGGAGGTATTGTATCCTTAGCTCCAAAGTTTACCATATCTAAGGCCCCTACACTAAGGACCAAAGGGATCTTTTTCTCTATGATGGCATCAAATCGGGAACTATCACAAGCCATAACACCACCGACTACATAATCAGCAACTTCTGTTGTTGTCACATCCAAAACACCCTACATCCAAAGAACATATGTCAGAACGTGAAGTTTTCTCAATAAATTTACAGAAATATACAAGTTGGTGGCTGCAATCACTGAAGAGTGACTGGAACCTGGATACAGATTGGGAACTGAGGAAATGTTTTCAATGATTAAAATTTTGAAAAATAAAAAGGAATGCAATGCCAACAAATAAGTTACAGAAACAATTAGTATGTATTCCTCATGCCTTGTATGCATTATACTTCAAATCCAACATGGTACATTCAGGTCTGCAAGCGATAAAATTAACAAAACCTGTATGAAGCCGTCTCTAACAAGTTCTTCCATTGCTTTTCCACCAACTCCAGTAGCATGAAATACAAGCGTCTCATACCCTTCCTTCACCAATTTTTCCTTCACAGCAGTAACACATGGAGTTGTAACACCAAACATAGTTATTCCCACAGTAGGTTTACACATCATATCAGCAGAAGCATCATGTACTAGTAGTTTTCCCACAATCATTCCAGCAGCAGCTGCTCCGGCATTAGATAATACAACTTTGCTGACACTATTGATCCCACAGATATCAACTACCGTTGGAAACAATGTTAAATCTGATGTTCCGACATAAGGTTTAGTCTGACCACTGGCCACAGTAGACACAATTAACTTTGGTACTCCCAGAGGAAGAGATCTTAAAGCCGGAGCAATTAGAGAAGTTCCTCCACTGCCTCCAATGCCTATGGCTCCACCTAGGATGCGATCCTCATAAGCTTTCCTTAGGAAACAACTGAGGGCACTACTCATGACTGCAATTGCTTCACCTCTATCATCCGGAAGCTTGTAAGAAGAATAACCTTCCACATCAATAAGGCACGAAAGAATATCTTTTCTACTGATAAAAGAAAGGCCATCTAGAGGAGGTGTTTCCTTCTGACTACTGGAGACATCAACAATACAAACTTCTACCTGTCATTTCATGACATAAGAGAGTAAGTTGTATGACTTCCTAATTGCAGAACAACATAGATATTTAACAAATGAGTCAAACTTGAGGTTTTCATATGGTATCAAGCACATAACCAAAAAAACAAAACAAGAAACACTACACTTAGAAAGCACAATATCAATTTGAGAATGCACAAAGAAAAATAAACCATTAGGCCATTAGATATGATAATTAGCAATGATGCAAATAGTCCTGAAATAAAGCAAATGCTTACTGGTCCTACAAAACAAATAACATGGAATTAAAGATTGTGATTCATCTAGTATATACATATAGTTAAAAAGTGTTTTACTTATTCAATTCTAAAAGGAAATTTTGAAATTGTAAAGTCATTGATGTTGCTACAAAATATGTGATGAAGCATCTTATGTTACTGCAATACTTAGCATATGTTAAATGTCAAAAATGATTCTCGTCATACTAAGTTCTCTTGCAACTAGAATACTTGTTTACTTCTAGACAAACTGTAAAAGTTAAAAGGATACAAAGATTACCAAAAAAGAACAATCTTTCTCCAATATATCTGCATTCGTTTTTCCTTCATCTAAATAATGTTGCATCAATCTTTTTGGTGGAGCCTTCTTAGTTTAGAGTTGTGTTCCATAGATGATTCCACGTTGACGATACACGATGATGGTTGGATAAACATGTTCCTTAACAATTTAAACCACATAGTAAACCCCAATCAATTTCAAAAAGAATATACAATATATGCAGGCGTGTCTGCATGCGTGCGCGTGCGAGTTGCCACCTCATTTTGCAAAATGAGCTACCAAGAGACAGAACTCGAGGCCCACCCGACAGATCATCACCAAAGTATCATCACATCCTATCTTCACCATTTTCATGCATTTTAGCTTCCTCCACACAGTATTTTGCATTATTTACCTATGGGCTAAGGTTTAGTTGGTGTTCAGTGGAGCAAAAATACTCAATTACATTAATATTATCTTTTGAGTTTACAAGCTTAGCGAATTCTTTCATATGCTCTAACCTATGATCTCTTATTTCCCTTTTCGACTCACATCTACAGTCTACTCATCAAGCTCAGCCAAACTTAAATGAATTCAAGCCAGAAAAAAACAACTGATCAAATTAAGCAATTTCTAGTAAACTGTACACGTTGATGGGCACTCAAAGCAAAATCTGGATACAAAATTCATCAAAAGCGAGCATCTCCCAGTGGATCACACATCAAACATTTGGTAATCAAGAATTCAATGAAGATAAAAAAAAAAAAAAAAAAAAGAACGGATATTGATCCATCACCTTGATCGGAGAACCTCTGGAGAAAGTGGAGATATCGGATCTGATGCGATCCGATAAGAACCGCAGCTCATCGAGCTTCGTATCGGCGGTCCCAATGCAGAATACGCGCAAGGTTTTCTCGCTTCCCGCCATTAAAGATCTTGAATTAGGGTTTCTTATTCTTCTCGGAGCTGAGTGTTCAGTTGAAGCAAAGGACGAGAGTTACGTTGTCCCTTCGGAGGAGAATAAGATGGAGGCAAATCACTCCTCGTTGTGACACGTTTCGGTAAGTTAGGTGGGGCCTACCCTCTTTCCGATTCGGACTGGACAAGGACTGCCAACCTTACTCATCTGATGATGTCTACTCTACCATTATCTATTATTATCTACTATCTAATCTAATACTTGATCTGGATCTATGGATTTTAAAATTTAGGGTTTTACATATATACCCCTCAAATCTTCCTATGCAAAATTACCCTCTAAATGTTGATTGGAAATTGCCCCCTCAATCTTCCGTATTGAGTTTTTCTACCCCTCCGCTTAACAACTTTAGTTTCCTAATGGAAAAAAGTTGCAAAAATGTTAGAAACTATTGGAATATTTTGATATTGCCCTATATATAGACCATCATTGTTGAGTTGAGGGGTAGAAAACCTAATTAGAGAGAATTAGAGGATAATTTTGCCAATATCAAGATTTGAGGATAAAGTTTTGATTGCAAATATGGAAGATGTAAGGGGTATATATGCAAAAAATCCTTCTGAATATTGGTCCTTCAAATCATTGGATATAATATTTAGTCCTTCAGCTAATATAAGTCACTCCAAATTAATCCCCGTCGTAAATCATCACAAAAGTTGCAACAATTTTTCTATTAAACTGAGTTTTTTGACATATCCAAATCCAAATCCGTTTTTCTTAAAACAAAACCGCATAAAACAATACCCAAACCCTCTTCTTGTTCTTCCCCAGTCCTCGTCTTCTTCCATTCACTTATTTTTCACAAAAGAAAGAAAATATTGAAATTTTGGGCAGAATGAGGGAATTGAGGGTAAAATGGTAATCTACCATGTTTGGTTAGTCGCTAACCAACTCAGAGTTAAAAAATTTTGATGGAAAAACTGACTGAGGGACTAATTTGAAGTAAGTTATATGAATCAAGGTACTAAATATCAATTTTAATAATCTCAAGTACTGATTTAAAAATATGTAAAGGAACTTTTTATAGAAAAGGATATGCCTCGAGCTTCCAATAGCGTCATGTTGTGTAACAGAGAATTTCTCAATCACAAATTTTTGTTTTTATGATTTTTAATATATTGTTTGCTTTCATAATATCATGTCACTTAAATTTAATTGACAGATTGTTTAGTTACCTAAATTCAAATTAACTGGTAATTATTATCAATATCTAGATCAAGTGTGAATTAAGGTTATGTTAAACATGCTCGTATGTGCTATAAATATCTTATGTACAATCTAATGTAATATATAAGAACACCATTTATGCTATAAAGAGATACATATCGAGAACTTTCAAGCGTATCACGCTTTCACCAATTCTAGAGATTATCCATCTCATCTCTTACTAAGGAATTTTATCTTGCATGAAAAGATATTAAACACGTAAAATACTAGGTCAGTTGTCAAAAAATAAAAAATAAAAAATAAAAAATAAAAAAACAAAAACATTGAGGGGATCTGTCAGTATTAATAGAACTACAGGGGGTCTATCTACAATTGGCGGGAATACAGGGGTCTATCCACATTTAACCATTATTTCATTTATCAGAACAATCTCATGTAACATATATGTGAACAACAACTTATGATGAACAAATACAATCTTAGAAAACCTTCAAGCAATCAATCTTTCACCAATGCCACATAATTGTGCAAATTTGTGGATTCTCCTCATGTAACACAATGTATGTTGGAGGCACCCAAATTCTGGGGTTTGAAGGACATTGAGATATCAGGGGCAAGAAACGGGGTATGGAGGCTCAGGTTGAGGCTTTGGTGGTGACCCAATGCTTGAAATTTCATCGAATTTGCAAAATTTTCTTATTCGTTTTTATCACGTCAATTGGATCAAGAGTACTGATGACTGTCATAGTGTTCTTCTGAGAATCAATCTCCATCTTATCAATACCTGCTCACGAGTCACAAGTCATGGCAAAATTATAAATACTTGCGCATGCTTTACATGTGACATGTTTTGGACAATTTTATGTGTATGTACCTTTTAATTTTACTGAAAGAGAGTTATGAGGGCTAGGGTTGGTTAGGTAGCAATAGGGTGGTTTAGACTTTTTTTACCATTCATGTTAACGCCGTTTATGACAATTTCCAACAGCCCGGGGGTTTTGTTTAACTACGAAACTTTAGAGGGTTTAGTGCAGAACATGCCAAAATTCAGGGCTTATTGTGAAATTTACCCTTTCTAACATGTATGAGCAGTCATATTCTACCTTATGTTTAGTACATCATTAATTTTCTTGAGCTATAATGGTCTTCTTAGTAATGTAACGCACCAGGACTTTCTTTAGTAACTTAGAATGACTTGATTTCAATTTTCCAATTTGAAACAAGTTTCTCTAAAAATTTTAGCTTGTAACACAGAGACAGCTTGTATAAGCTTCTTCTTACAACTTTGGCTAGCGATATGAACCTTGATTACCATCTTCTTCACCATCTCCCCTCCTCTCTCTCTCAAATTTAACAGCTAGGCTGAATTAGTTATGGGTCTGGTTGGGTAGAACCAGGGCCCGAACCCAATACGGGCCCGAGCCTAACTCTAACCCGGACTCAACATGGGATAAAATGGGTCTGACCCATTTAAAAACAAGGAACTTGGTCTAAATTCGGGCAGATCCATTTCTTAAAGAATAATTGCAACAAATTATAAGATGGTTGTCACATTTTGCATATTTAGACCATGTAATGTATTGCAAATAAATAATCCATCGGGGACCGTCCATTTAGTTCGGTGGGGGAAGCCCTCACAAGCTACCGGGGCTCAAATTCACTCCTACTCACTATAAGCTATGTGGTAGGGATTAAAGTCAGACTCATGTAAGTTTGGGGTGCTTGAACTCTTGGAAAGCAGTTGAACTTTGACCGAGGGGTGCTTGAACTCCATGCTCCTCCCAAAAAAGGTGACACTCCCTACAAAGGTTCCCTCCGAGAGAAAATAAAATTAGGATTTCCCTCTGTAGACAACGTGTACAGTGAAAGTTTATTATTTCATAAATAATAGACAAATCTCATGCAACATATGCATATGAACACGCCAAAGTTTTACCATTCATGTGAACACCGTGTACTCCGTGGGGTTTTATACAATTTCGAAAGTTCAGGGGGTTATATCTGATTCATAAAGCTTACGGGGGTTTTGTGCAAAACACGCCAAAGTTCAGCGGTTTTTGAAGAAATTTACCCTTTCTAAAATGTAGCCATATTACACATTATGTAGTATATCATGAGTTTCACTGAAATATAATGGTCATCTTAGTAATGTAATGCACTAGGACTTCATATTTACATTTCTTCGAAGTTCGAGAGTTCTAAATGCTCAACACGTAACTAGCTAGTTTACTAATGAGAATGACTAATGATTTCAGTTATTCAAATCTGAAGCAAGTTTCTCTATAAAAAAAATTTTACCTTGTAGCACGGAGACAGCTTCATTGGCTAGTGATTGTTCGCGGTAAAAGTTGGGATGATTGTCATTGATTTGAACTTGCTTACAGCTTCTTTGGCCTACAACAAAATTCAAAAGAAATGCCTTTTATTTTAAGGCGTACAATCAAAAAAGATTACAACTTTTATCCTTTTGAACAAACGCGAGGATCTGTTATATCGGATCACCGGCTTGCGTGGGTTCTTTGCTGTGTAGGGGACTTTTGTGTCCGTGGACCACCGCGCAATCCGTCGAGTAGGGCAGGGTTGCGGAACTCTGAGATGTAAAGGGGCTCGTTTCACGAAGAAGCGAAGCGCTGAGGATCACACTCACGAAGGAGAGGATCGTAGGGCGGGTGAGATCTACTAGGAGAAATCACGCTATCCCCGAGATTAAGGCGAAGCTTAATCTAGAGGGTATCTGTAGTTCGACCGAATTCGGTTACCTTTGATTGAAGATCGGCGTTATTTGGACTTGTGCTTGCCGTTGCTCGAACCGTGCGCCGATTACTCGTAGATCTCGCAAGAACTCTTGAAGTCGAGCCTTTGAAAGATCCCAAAATCCAATCGGAAGCCGCTCCAAAATCCCGTCCCCACGAGTGAGGAGAACCCCCTATTTATAGCATGGGGGTGGCGGCGGCTCGACCACTTGGTAGAGCACCTCGACAAGTTGGTAGGGTGGCTCGACCATGGTGGCCGAGCCACCTCGACCACTTGGTAGAGCACCTCGACAAGTTGGTAGGGTGGCTCGACCATGGTGGCCGAGCCACCTCGACAAGTTGGTAGGGTGGCTCGACCATGGTGGCCGAGCCACCCTACCACTTGTCGAGGTAACTCGGCCAAGTTGGCCGGTAGCGCCGCAAGCTTCTTTTCGCCGTTTAGTCGTTTTCGACTCTTGGCTTTCTCGGGACTTAGATTCCGTGCGTATTTGATTAGGGACTAATTCTTGGTTCGTTCGGTTCAGCGGTCTCGAAATCCGATCGTCCATTCAAGTCCGGTTTAAACCGTGCTTGTGGCGTTGTGGGTTCGCCGTCGAGTTGGCGTCTTAACGATCCGGCGTCGCATCATTCGATAGGTTGTCATTCGCCGACTCCCGTCCGCGAGTTGGTTTGAGATCTTGTAAGTATTTTTCAACGCCACAGATACCCCTCCAGCGTCTCGGTCTCAATTTTAATGAGTGCGGGATGCTTTGGACATGATGGTTCCGGCCTTGATCGGTGAGGGTCCCAAAGATAGCTTCAAGTCTTGATTCTTTCGGATCATCGGTTCTTTGTAGGATTCACGATAAGATCCGCGGTCTTTGCATTTATTGTCCGACCGCTTGTTATCTTGATTGGTGGGTGAGTTTTGTTTGTAACTCGTGTCGGTTGGTCGTTGTTTGACTAACCATCAGACTTTTGGACTTCTCCATATGTCGGCGAACTCCTTTGTTGGCGACACATTGGCTGTGTCGAGTACATGGAATTTCATAACCCTTACTCGGTTAATTCCTTCATCATCACGTGTGTTGTTGGTTTAACTACAGCGGGAGGATATGATTATCCGGTGTCAACATGACTTTCACTCTTCATCAGATTATCCCTCTCTTGGAGATTATGGTGGGAGGACATTAAGGGTTACCGAGTTATCCTTAAGAATATGGATTTATTCTCCAGGAACTCCTCGTTGAAATTTTGGAAATAGTTTATACTCGTAATCCTAGTTGGAGTAGGATTGGGCGACGCGTTGATCGGCGTCGATGCAATTCGCATGATCGAGTTATCCCTAAGAATATTTTTTGTGAAAATGTTCTTCCGGGAACTTCTCGATAAATTAGGAAACAGTTTATACTCGTAATCCTAGTTGGAGTAGGATTAGGCGACGCGTTGATCGGCGTCGATGCAATCCGCACGATCGAGTTATCCCTAAGAATATTTTTTTGTGAAAATATTCTTCCGGGAACTTCTCGATAAATTAGGAAACAGTTTATACTCGTAATCCTAGTTGGAGTAGGATTAGGCGACGCGTTGATCGGCGTCGATGCAATCATACGATCGAGTTATCCACGAAAATATTCTTAGGAACTTCTCGATAAATTGGGAAGCAGTTTATACTCGTAATCCTAGTTGGAGTAGGATTAGGCGAGCGTTGATCGTCGATGCAATCCATACGATCGAGTTATCCCTAAGAATATGGATTTATTCTCCGGGAACTCCTCGTTGAAATTTTGGAAATAGTTTATACCGTAATCCTAGTTGGAGTAGGATTGGGCGACGCGTTGATCGGCGTCGATGCAATCCGCACGATCGAGTTATCCCTAAGAATATTTTTGTGAAAATGTTCTTAGGAACTTCTCGATAAATTAGGAAACAGTTTATACTCGTAATCCTAGTTGGGTAGGATTAGGCGTTGATGTCGATGCAATCCGCGACGATCGAAGTTATCCCTAAGAATATTTTTGTGAAAATATTCTTCCGAACTTCGATAAATTAGGAAGCGGTTTATACTCGTAATCCTAGTTGGAGTAGGATTAGGCGGCGTTGATCGGCGTCGATGCAATCCGCGATCGAGTTATCCTAGGAATATTTTTGTGAAAATATTCTTCCGGAACTTCTCGATAAATTGGGAAGCGGTTTATACCGTAATCCTAGTTGGGTAGGATTAGGCGGCGTTGATCGTCGATGCAATCCGACGATCGAAGTTATCCCCGAAAATATTCTTAGGAACTTCTCGATAAATTGGGAAGCGGTTTATACTCGTAATCCTAGTTGGAGTAGGATTAGGCGACGCGTTGATCGGCGTCGATGCAATCATACGATCGAGTTATCCTAAGAATATTTTTGTGAAAATATTCTTAGGAACTTCGATAAATTGGGAAACAGTTTATACTCGTAATCCTAGTTGGAGTAGGATTAGGCGACGCGTTGATCGGCGTCGGTGGTGACCTTCGCGAGATGTTATTCTGCCGAACAAATCTTCAGAATCTTTCCAAACTTGGCGGAGGGAGTAGGAGTCAATCAACGGACTGATTTGGCACTAATTTGACATCCGGATAAGGTTCCAATTAGGACTCCTAATTAGGGGCTGATTAGAGTCCTAATTAGAATTGATTTGGGCTCCAATTAGAATTCCTACTTCTTGCCAAATAGGACTCCTTATTCAAAGAGGATTAGGTCTATGTGAGATTGTTATAAATACCCACCAACCCTCCTTTTCTCGACCTAGGCGGCCCCTTTACCGTGGTTTCGTCTTGTTTTCTTCTCCTCTGTAGTCTTGATCAGCGAGTGCGTGCTGCGAAAATTTTCTTCTTCTTTCTCTTTTTCTTCTTCTTTTCTTCTCCCTCTTTTTTTTGTTTTGCTATTTCAGTGTGCGGGGAAGAAGAAGGGCTCGATGCCGGCGTTAGCGTGGTGGCGGAGCAGCCAGTGGTAGCGGCGAAGCGCTTGGCGCGTGGGGCATGGTAACCTGGGCATGGCGCCAGCGGCCAGGCGCGCGCTTCGCGAAGGCTGGGCTGCCGGCGTATTTGGAAGCGCCAGCGCCAGCGTATTTGAAGCGCCAGCGCTGCTGGCAGGCTGAGCGCCAGCGCCCATGTGGCCAGGCAGAGAGCGCCCGGCGGCGCTTCGGCGTGAGTCAGCGTCGAGAACCGCGGTCGCTCGTCGGGTGTTTGGCGTCGATTATGTAGCTTTGACACTTTATTTGTTGATTTTCAATTGTGTATTTGACTTTTCGTCGTGTTTTGCGGCTTCGATGTCGTCGGGAAGATCCGCAGCGTTCGAGTCAATCAACTTCGCTGCGGCGTGAATGCCGCCTCCTTCTTCGGTGGTGCGCTAAGCGTCATCATATTCTCGTACATATACGCGTTGTATCCCGCCGTTCTCCTTTGTGGCGATTGGGAAGAGCGAAATCCTCCTTTGTGGGGACCGGCGGCTTGGTGTGCCGTTCGTTATGACCCGCCGTTCTCCTTTGTGGCGATTGGGAAGAGCCGTGATTCTCCTTCGTGAGGATTGAGGCTTCAAAGATCACCCGTCTCGATGTTTTTAACGGGAGCGATTTCATACCGTACTCTTGCTTCGTAGAACGGGATATATATTGTCGCTTTGTTTACACGACTATATTTATCGTTCTCGGGCATTTATCTGGTGAAATCGTCATTACCGTTATAAGGTCGTGACTCGATCTCATGGGTTTCTGAGAAGAGTTCTACGCCTTATGCTGTTTCCTTTTTCAAGATATTCCTCCTAAATGATCTGCTAACCCTTTGTTCTCTTGTGGTAGGCGGATGCTCCGATGATTATTCGTCTATTTCGAAGGCTCCAAATGTCAAGTCTCGATTCTTAAGGTCATCCGGGAGAACACCTCTTTCCACCGAGGAAGCAACCGCAATGAGGCTAACACCATAGAAGAAACCAAAGAAAGCTCGAGCCTACCATCATAATTTCGGATGACGAGTTTGAGGGATCGCTTCCATCATCCGATCCACCGCCTTCCTTACAGCCTTGGCCGAAACCAGGATTTCCCGACCCTTCGAGTGTAGGGCGCGGGTGGAGGCCCCAGGTTAATCTTGACGGACCACTTCCACGGATTCAACCTATCGCCGAGATTGCCCCGGGCCAAAAATCTGCTGTTCCTGATTCTAGTTCTGTGATGGGTCTCCTTCAGCTGTTGGAGAATGGTTTGAAACAGGCGATCTCTATTATCGGGGTTAGATGGGCGACCTTTATGGTCTTCTGCCCATTCATATTGAGTAGCTTGGAGGAAATTCAGCGTGTTGGTGGCCCTCAGCTAGCTAATCGTTGTGAGCAAAAGCTCACTAGCTGGCTAACTCTTGCGTACCGTGTGGAGAGTTTAGCCTTTTTTGATTCATGCAATGAGGTGAGGCGACTCATCGGCGAGGCTCGGATCAAGGCTTCTCGTGAACGCGCATTTCGCGAGAGAAGAATATCGGAGCAAGAGGTTATTTTCGCGAACTCCTATGGCGGCGGCGTCACTGCGTCGGATAGGCGGTACCACACCCATGTCAATCGCACAGAATCGACCGCCAAGGGGAGAAGACTTTGAAGAATTTCAGCGTGAGTGTACGAGTCGAGCGTCAGCGAGCGTGAGAAGCAAGTCCTCGAGGCGATGCGTCGGGAACATGTGGCTGCTATTGCCGCGAACTCTGAAGAGGAACTTGAGAAGGAAGCCAAAGCTCGGGTTCGAACGAACCAGGAGGAAAAATTAGCCACCGTCAAAGCTGACCTCGCTTCCTTCACATTACTAGATTGCGCCAATGAAGTCTGACGTGTTGCTTTGGTCTTGAGACTTCTCTGTTTTCTTTGTTTAGCCACGTCGTTGTGATTATCTCAACTTTGCTTGAATCGATTGTCTCGACAATTGTAGCTCCTTTTATATTTGCTTCAAATGAATAAGATTTATTCGCTTCATTGCTTATTATGATTCTTTTATTTCGTCTGAAATAATTAACCATAATACTTATAGGATTTTTGGCAAATCCTCAGCCATCAACGGGTTTGATTAGCCTTTACCAACCACCGTTTGAGTTGGGCTAGTGTGTAGATTATCTAAATCCGTTCTACACACAACGTTGTGCTAAAAGAATGAAACTCTCTTAGACTTGTTGCTATGATATTGAATACATAGGCTTTATACTCTTTTACGGGCAAGAGACCACCCGGCAACGCGTGTTACACGTAGACTCATCCCTTCTTAGGCTTCGGGATGAAATACCCCAGAATCGGACTCTGGTGTCTTCTTCAATCGGGGGAAGACTAAACCGGCAACGTGTGTTAGACGTTGGCTTTATCCCTTCTTAGGCTTCGGGATAAAATACCCCAGAATCAAACTCTGGTGTCTTCTTCAATCGGAAAAAGACTAAACCGGCGACGCGTGTTAGGCGTCGACTTTATCCCTTCTTAGGCTTCGGGATAAAATACCCCAGAATCGAACTCTGGTGTCTTCTTCAATCGGAAAAAGACTAAACCGGCAACGCGTGTTAGGCGTCGACTTTAGGGTTATTGGCCAACCCCCAGCCTTCAACGGGTTTGATGAGCCTTTACCAACTACCGTTTGAGTTGGGCTAGCATGTAGATTTTCTAAATCCGTTCTACACACGACGTTGTGCTAAAAGAATGAAACTCTTCTAGACTTAATGCTACGATGTTGAATACGTAGGCTTCGTCTTTTATCACGGGAATAGACTACCCGGCAACGCGTGGTAGGCGTTGGCTTTATCCCTTCTTAGGCTTCGGGATAAAATGCCCCAGAATCGATCTCTGGTGTCTTCTTCAATCGGAAAAAGACTAAACCGGCAACGTGTGTTAGGCGTTGGCTTTATCCCTTCTTAGGCTTCGGGATAAAATACCCCAGAATCAAACTCTGGTGTCTTCTTCAATCGGAGAAAGACTAAACCGGCAACGCGTGTGAGGCGTTGGCTTTATCCCTTCTTAGGCTTCGGGATAAAATACCCCAGAATCAAACTCTGGTGTCTTCTTCAATCGGAAAAAGACTAAACCGGCAACGCGTGTGAGGCGTTGGCTTTATCCCTTCTTAGGCTTCGGGATAAAATGCCCCAAGATGAATCTTGGTGTCTTCTTTTGTCCGGAGAATGACTGAACCGGCTTAAGATTGATTGAGGTGGGAAAGGAAGAATGTGTTCTATTTCCCGGGATGAGGCTAACAATGATTCCTTCTTTGTTGGAATCGAAAAGACTTCGAGCGACCTTGATCGGACAACACAGTGCGAAAATCGGCGCATACCTTCGATCGGCTACCTAAGATGAAGATGGAACTAAGAGTGGGATCTCCACTCAGAAGCGAAAAGACTTCGGGTGACCTTGATCGGACAACACAGTGCGAAAATCGGCGCATACCTTCGATCGGCTACCTAAGATGAAGATGGAGCTAAGAGTGGGATCTCCACTCCGAGAACGAAAAGACTTCGAGGCGACCTTGATCGGACAACTGATGCGAAAATCCGGCATACCTTGATCGGCTACCTAAGATGAAGATGGAGCTAAGAGTGGGATCTCCACTCCGAGAACGAAAAGACTTCGAGGCGACCTTGATCGGACAACACGATGCGAAAATCCGGCGCATACCTTGATCGGCTACCTAAGATGAAGATGGAGCTAAGAGTGGGATCTCCACTCCGAGAACGAAAAGACTTCGAGGCGACCTTGATCCGGACAACACGATGCGAAAATCCGGCGCATACCTTGATCGGCTACCTAAGATGAAGATGGAACTAAGAGTGGGATCTCCACTCAGAAGCGAAAAGACTTCGGTGACCTTGATCGGACAACACAGTGCGAAAATCCGGCGCATACCTTGATCGGCGCTACCTAAGATGAAGATGGAACTAAGAGTGGGATCTCCACTCAGAAGCGAAAAGACTTCGAGGCGACCTTGATCCGGACAACACGATGCGAAAATCCGGCATACCTTGATCGGCTACGAGATGAAAGGTGAAACCCTTCCGTTTGACACGAAAGGATTTTGCGGCTTGGAGAGGAAGGATTTTATATTCTCTCTCCAGCGTGAAAGGAATTTTGAGTAGGCCTCTTGTTCATAGAAGGAATCAAGAGGGGATTTTGGTAATGTACCAGAAAATTTGTAGACCCACCGTCAAGGAATTTGATCGGTGGGGGAAATTGTGATGGAGGATAAATCTAAGGTTATCCTCGCGAAAAGTGGGTGAAACATCCCACGAGGAACTTCCCGTCGAAACGGGTTATCCCGAAGATACTATGGGTAGTATTTCTTCAGGAACTTCCCATTTATCGGCATTAATTGCCGGTCGCCATTTTGGGTAATTAGGCGATACGCACCATTGGAGTAAACCGTTTCTATTACAAACGGGCCCTCCCATTTAGGTTCGAATTTACCTTTCTTTTTGGAAGTGAGGATTATCGATTCGTCGGCGGACCAAATCTCCTTCTCTAAAGGTTCTCTGTCGAACTTTCTTGTTGAAAGCCTTGACATCCTAGCTGGTAGAACTCAATGCATTGTTGAGCCTCGAGCTTCTCATCTAACATCTCAAGCTCTTGAGGCGTTTTTGATGTTGTTCTTGATCGTCATCTGTTGAAAGGCGTCGCGAAGTGGCGGGATCTAATTTCCAATGGGAGAAGCGCTTCACACGTAGACCCGATGCGGGGTGCTCGGTTGGCGTCGCGTCTGGTTGTCGCGATCGCCCGAGTGCTTCTCGAGTTTATCATCGGTCTAAACTTGTTACTTTTCACAAGCCGGCGAATTTTGATAATCGTCTTGTTGAATGCCTCGGCTAATCCATTTGCGGTGGATTATAGGCATCGGCGAGGCGTCTTGTATCTTGAATTTCTGCAAAACGATGAAGGAATTGGCGATGAGCTGGGACCGTTGTCATGCACGATCCGTCTTGGGACACCATGTCGATAGATGACATGGTGTTTGATAAATTGGCGGCGATGCTTCGCCTTTACTTCCTTTAGCGGGATTGCTTCGCCCACTTGGAAAGTAGTCGGTAATTGCTAGAATAAACCGATCGCCTTTGGTGAGGAGGAAAAATGGGACCTACCGTCCATTCCCCATGTCTCGAATGGCGGGATGTGGTAGAAGGATCTGATTGCTCTGGCGGTGATGCATATAATTCGCGTGAATTTGACACGCGTGGCATTTCCGAGCGTATTCGACTGCGTCATTAATCATTGTGGGCCAAAAGTAACCCATTCTCCTGATTCGATCGTAGAGTTTGGGACCAGGCTGGTGTGCACCACATTCACCCTCGTGTGCTTCCCGAAGGACCTCTTCTGCCTCCTTGTTTGAAAGGCATCGGAGTAAAAGACCATCGTACCCGTGATATAGCATCACGGGTTTACGTGTCGTAAAAGAACACGGGAGCTCTTGGGATTGACTCTCTCTCCTTCACGTCTTGTGGCAGAATACCATGTAAGACATAGTCGATGATAGGAAAGCGCCAATCTCGGGGCTCCAACTTGGTTTGGGTTGCATGTACTTCTTTGGTAACTACCCCCTTATCGTATAATGGTACGAAGAGTTGGTGAGTCCTGACCGTAACTAGTTGCTCGGTCTCGGAAGGTTGTGCTAACGACGACTAATGCCGCCGGTGCATCCGCGCAAAGCGTTTTGGAAGCGGGATATATTCGATGAAAAACTCTTGAATGAGTCCGCCATTTCCACGGCTACGATGATAGGGGACGGATCGGGGTTCACGACTTCGTAGTCACCACGAACACCTTAACTATCAATTGCGAGTCGCCATGCGGCGAGATATTGACCCCGACTCCTTGGCGAAACTAAGTCCAATAAGTAGCGCATTGTATTCAGCTACATTATTAGAGCAAGGTTCGGTGAGTGAGTGCATGCGGGGCATGACATGATTTCAGGAAACTAAGACAACCCGACTCGTGAAATCTTAGAACATCCGGGGCACTTGCCACATTGGTAGCTCGAGAGCTCTGTCAAAATACAATCGCCATATTTGTTGGTGCGATGTAGTGTTGACTTCTTGAACTTCATCAGGAAGATCATCATATAGCTCAAGCTGCATTAGTTGTCGGTGGCGACCGAGATCACAAATCGCTTTGTCCTTTGGTGACTTACGTTGTTTGAAGTGCAAGTCATATTGGGACAAGAGTAAGGCCCATTTCGCGACGCCAACTCATTGAGGCGGTGGGTCATAAATATTCGGACCGGTTTACATTAGAGATAACATAAATCGTCTGTCAGGCTAAATAGTGCCGCATTTTACGAATCGCGAACACTAATGCAAGAACGCGCTTCGACCATTGGATATCGAGACTTCGGCCCGACTAATGTTGGCTCGGGTAATACTTTACTGTTCGTGGCCGTCGTCGTCTTCGCGAGTAAAGCGCTTAACGAGTGATCCGTTGCCTTGGCGTAGATCAAAATGGTTTTCCGACAGCGGTGCAACAAAACGGGAGGTTTAGCGAGATCGACTTGATCTCTTGAATGCCTTACGGCGTCGTCCCAAATATATGACCGCGCCTTCTTGTTCAACTTGGAGAGCGGTGGCACTTCGGATAGGTTCGATATGAACCGTCGGATGTCATGTCGTCCTTGTAACCCCGAGTTCTCTCAGTTTCGGAGGTTGCAACTCTTGAATTACCTTCACTTTGTAAGGATCGGCGTGGATTCCTTTGTCGGTGGCAGCGAAGCCGAGGAACTTACCCTTGGACATCGAGGAAGGATTTGGCGGGGTTCATCTTTAGGCGATGAGTTCGCATGAGTTGAATACCGTTCTAAGATCTTTGATGTGATCTCCTTTGTCCGCGGCTTTTCGACCAAATCGTCGGCGTAGCATTCGACCGTTTTCGAAGATGATCTGGAAAATCTCGTCATTGCTGTTGGTATGTTCTTGTAGGCATTTTGAGGCGAGCGGCATGGCCGTGTAGCAATATATGCCGATGGAAGTTACGAGCGGCTGTGTGTTTGGCGTCATCGGGGTACATCTTGATCGATTATACCCGAAAAGCCATCCATAAAGGACATCCTCGAATCCACATGTATTGTCAACTATGGCGTCGGTGATTGGCGGAGGAAATCATCCTTTGGGCAAGCGGCGTTTAGGTCTCTGTAGTCGACCGCAGTCCTAATCGAACCATTCTTCTTCATGGCCAGGGACTATATTAGCCACCCAATCCGGATGTTGAATTTCCTTGATGAATCCGATTCTATGAGTTTCTTCACCGTCAACAATTGCCTCCAATATTTGTGGGCCGAAACCTTCTTCTTTGTTGCTTGGCGGGTTTGACATCCGCCTTGATGTTGGCGATGTGTTGCCACATTAGGGTCGAGTCTGGCATGTCCTCGTAACTCGGTGAATACATCGATATACTCACGATTAGGGCAATCAACTCTTCCTTTTCTTCCAAGGGAGAGTATTGCGATGTTTATGAGCTTAGGATGCTCCTCATCACTCATATTAACACGGACTACCTCGTCCTTAGTGGGGGTTCTCTTTGTTGAACTTGTCCCCAAGCTGCTCTACGAGTTGATGGATCCATGGGTCTTCCCATGTTGGCATATCTTCATCACCCTCAATAGCGGCGGGATCGTCGTGGCCATATTCGACATCAAAGCCTTGAAAGCTTCTCAGAGGTGGTGTCGGAATCCCAAGCGAAGAGTCGGGCGAATGTCCGTCTCCCTCACCGGGTGGATTATTATCAATCGACCACGAACATTCATCTTCGAGGAGGATTAGTATCCCAATCCTTCTAAATGCATAGTAGTTATCAGGCTTTCCTCTTGGGACATATGCGCTTTAGGAGGGTTCGAGGGCCTCGTCAGAAACATAGACCTTCCCTCGTGTCAAATCGTACCCCACTTCTTCATGATACCGGTGTTTACGGACTATATCGAGCGTGTGGAGGATAGGTCCATTGTCGTCTTCATCGTTTTCTAAGAAATGATTATTTGGGCGCATCTCCTTCTAGTAAACCAAGTCTTTTCACTACTCGATCTTAGGTGGGATGGCGAGTCTTTGTCCCAAAGGAGTCTGAGCTGCTTTTGTGTAAAGCAAGATGACCGAGTTGGCGAGTGCAACTCGGATCATTGTATAAACTGTCATTACATCATTCAAAGACAAAGGGTACTCTAAATGCGTCATTTATTGATTCATCGGCAATTTGCCAATTACAATGTTCATCGGCGATTCTTCATCGTCAAGATTGATTACGCGCGGGGCATGACATGATTTCGGAAACTAAGACAACCCGACTCGTGAAATCTTAGAACATCCGGGGCACTTGCCACATTGGTAGCTCGAGAGCTCGTCAAAATACAATCGCCATATTTGTTGGTGCGATGTAGTGTTGACTTCTTGAACTTCATCAGGAAGATCATCATATAGCTCAAGCTGCATTAGTTGTCGGTGGCGACCGAGATCACAAATCGCTTTGTCCTTTGGTGACTTGTTGTTTGAAGTGCAAGTCATATTGGGACAAGAGTAAGGCCCATTCGCGGGCCAACTCATTGAGGCGGTGGGTCATAAATATTCGGACCGGTTACATTAGAGATAACATAAATCGTCTGTCAGGCTAAATAGTGCCGCATTTTACGAATCGCGAACACTAATGCAAGGCCTTGCTTCGACCATTGGATATCGAGACTTCGGCCAGACTAATGTTGGCTCGGGTAATACTTTGCACGATTCGTGACCGCCGTCGTCGTCTTCGCGAGTAAAGCGCTAACGAGTGATCCGTTGCCTTGGCGTAGATCAAAAATGGTTTTCCGACAGCGGTGCAACAAGAACGGGAGGTTTAGCGAGATCGACTTGATCTCTTGAATGCCTTACGGCGTCGTCCCAAATATATGACCGCGCCTTCTTGTTCAACGGAGAACGGTGGCACTTCCGGATAGGTTCGATATGAACCGTCGGATGTCATGTCGTCCTTGTAACCCCGAGTTCTCTCGATTTCGGAGGTTGCAACTCTTGAATTGCCTTCACTTTGTAAGGATCGGCGTGGATTCCTTTGTCGGTGGCAGCGAAGCCGAGGAACTTACCCTGGACATCGGAAAGGATTTGGCGGGGTTCATCTTTAGGCGATGAGTTAGCATGAGTTGAATACCGTTCTAAGATCTTTGATGTGATCTCCTTTGTCCGCGGCTTTTCGACCAAATCGTCGGCGTAGCATTCGACCGTTTTCGAAGATGATCTGGAAAATCTCCGTCATTGCTGTTGGTATGTTGCCCGGCATTTTGAGGCGAGCGGCATGACCGTGTAGCAATATATGCCGATAGGCGTTACGAGCATTGTGTGTTTGGCGTCATCGGGGTACATCTTGATCGATTATACCGAAAAGCCATCCATAAAGGACATCCTCGAATCCACATGTATTGTCAACTATGGCGTCGGTGATTGGCGGAGGAAATCATCCTTTGGGCAGCGGCGTTTAGGTCTCTGTAGTCGACCGCAGTCCTAATCGAACCATTCTTCTTCATGGCCAGGGACTATATTCGCCACCCAATCCGGATGTTGAATTTCCTTGATGAATCCGATTCTATGAGTTTCTTCACCGTCAACAATTGCCTCCAATATTTGTGGGCCGAAACCTTCTTCTTGTTGCTTGGCGGGTTTGACATCCGCCTTGATGTTGGCGATGTGTTGCCACATTAGGGTCGAGTCTGGCATGTCCTCGTAACTCCAGGCGAATACATCGATATACTCCCTGATTAGGGCAATCAACTCTTCCTTTTCTTCCAAGGGGAGAGTATTGCTGATGTTTATGAGCTTAGGATGCTCCTCATCACTCATATTAACCTGGACTACCTCGTCCTTAGTGGGGGGTTCTCTTTGTTCGAACTTGTCCCCAAACTGCTCTCTGAGTTGATGGATCCATGGGTCTTCCCATGTTGGCATATCTTCATCACCCTCAATAGCAGCAGGATCGATCGTGGCCATATTCGACATCAAAGCCTTGAAAGCTTCTCCGAGGCTGGTGTCAGAATCCCAAGCCGAAGAGTCAGACGAATGTCCGTCTCCCTCACCGGGTGGATTATTATCAATCAGCCACGAACATTCATCTTCTGAGGAGGATTCGTATCCCAATCCCCTTCTAAATGCATAGTAGTTATCCGGCTTTCCTCTTGGGACATATGCCGCTTTAGGAGGGGTTCGAGGGCCTCGTCCGAAACATAGACCTTCCCCTCGTGTCAAATCGTACCCCACTTCTTCATGATACCCGGTGTTTACGGACTATATCGAGCGTGTGGAGGATAGGTCCATTGTCGTCTTCATCGTTTTCTAAGAAATGATTATTTGGGCGCATCTCCTTCTGTAAACCAAGTCTTTTCACTACTCGATCTTAGGTGGGATGGCGAGTCTTTGTCCCAAAGGAGTCTGAGCTGCTTTTGTGTAAAGCAAGATGACCGAGTTGGCGAGTGCAACTCGGATCATTGTATAAACTGTCATTACATCATTCAAAGACAAAGGGTACTCTAAATGCGTCATTTATTGATTCATCGGCAATTTGCCAATTACAATGTTCATCGGCGATTCTTCATCGTCAAGATTGATTACAAAGGGGTACAATGTTATTTAAAACAAAACCTCCACTATAACCAAGCGGCGGTGTCGGCTTCTTCACGCTGTCCGTGCCTTGGGCGATGATTGTTTGGACTCATTACGTAGAGAGAATCGATGAAATAATTCTCTATCCTTAGCGGTTGTTTGTCGCGACCACCGTCTTGACCTCATTATTAGTGTCTACATATTTGAGACGATGAAGAAGTAGATGGGACTATAGCGTTCTTGTGGATCAAAGGTGCGACCCAACAATAAGTTATAGGAAGTCTGCGTCAATCACATAGCGGTGACTTAGGACTTTAAGTCCCCATTTGGCACTTTATCAGAATTTTACCAAGTGGTGGGACCCGGTGTTAAATCCGTAGATCATTGTGCCGATTGATGCTAACTTCGGCGAGAATTCCCAGATGATACATGGTAGGGGCATGATGCTCCTGTGGAACGGGATCGACTTGGATCCGGTTAACTTCAGCAGGCAATATACGGTGAAATCTGTGACTGTCGTGCTTGGAATTTCGTCGCATATCATCCTTGTAAAAGTGATCTTGAGGGAAAGTGTTTAGCGCGAGTTGCATTGTTAGGCGGAGACTCTTACGGACTTGGCATAATCGGGCGAGAAAAACCTCGAATCGGCCGGGGCTTCTTGAAGAGCTTCTCTTGTCTCTTTGACAACGCCTTGATTCGTAAGAAGTAATCCTTGCGGGAATATTAGCCAATTGGGCCATGGCGTCGGCGATATGGGGTGTTGGAGCTTCGGTTTGTCTCTTCTAATCGGGTGATTGAGCAGAGGCTGCCGGGGCTGAACTTCTTGTTGCCAGTGGCTTCTTTGGCGACCACTGGCATTGCGCCTTCGGTCGCGGTGAAGTCGTTGGCACCCCGGTTCGGCGGCGTCTTGGCATTAGGGTCGGGGACTTAGGGTACTTATATTTGTACTGTGTCGCTCACGGTGGCGTGGAAGCAGTTCCCGCCGGACGGTTTGGAATGTTACTACTGTTCATCTCCCTCCGAATTGCGGAGTAGCATGGCATGCCTTTCCCTTACCTTTGATTTCTTCTTCAATGAAGAAGAGGCTACCCATTGCTCATCCTCAAGTAGTGCGGGTGGATCCACGAGGACTTAGCCATTTGGGGCTATATATGATACAAGTCCTTTACGGCGTTGCTTGTGTGGAGTGCGTCATTCACGTCTTCATTCGCGACTTTGACGGTTTGGGTTCGAACCATGTCAATGGCCTTGACCAAAGCTTATGGACACGCATTTGCTCAGGCCTTCTTTTCTTTGGGCGGCTTCATAGTAATGACCCTACGTCAATTAAAGCTTGGATTTTATCCTTAAAGTTTGAAGCGGGATTTAGTGGGGTGATGAATTGCCGTGATGCTGCGCGGTATTTCATTAGTCCTCGCTTCTTCTTGATTACGAATGGGAGGAGCTTGATCTTGTTATTTTCGACAAGATACTTGAAGAGACCAGGAATCTCGTCGTCCCTAAAGGAATAGGACTTGAGAATCTCGGCTCACGAGGCCTTACGTTTACGTGGCCCGAGGTTGCCCGTTGATTGTGCTGTTCTTGGCCCATTCATTCTTCTTCTTTTGCTTCTTCTTTGGGGTTGGAGTTAGAGCGTTTGGTTATACCGCCGTCTTGGCTGCTCTTTCCCTTTGCGCGTGGGACAAAGTTGCGGCAGGAGCTTCGTCGGTGGCCCCTTTCGCCTTTTCCTTTTGAGGAATCTTTCGGCTTGCTCTCCACGAACCTTCAAATCCTTCCATGTTATAGATGGTCTTGTCCCCATTGCCTCTAACCGTCTATCGACAAGTTGTTATGGCAGTGCGGAGGATAAACTCCTCTGTTATTGGATCGGCAGTTCATTGCCTTGTTAGAATCGTTTGACAAAGATATCTATAGTTTCTCCGTCCTTACGTTTCTCGTCGGCGGTGTCGTCGATGCTTGATATCGTCATCGAAATTGGTGAGGAAGCTAGATTCCATGTCGTCCCGGTGTGAATGCTCCGGCTTGAGGCGGTACCATTCGGCGGCCCCACGAAGGGTGCCAGCGAATGACCGAACCATCAAGGGTTCGTTGCGAAATAACTTCAGAGGTGTGACTTGAAATAAATCAAGTCTTTGCGTCGGGGAACCCTTCGATCAAATGGTGTGAAGTTTATTAAGTTAAACTTGGCGGGTAAGGATTGCTTCCACTCCCTCGGGTATGGGCAAGGAATACTGTCTTCTTTACTTCTTGGCGGAAATCAATGAATTGATTTTGCTCTCCAAGTCTTTGATCTTCTGGCTTTCTGAGCAATAACATCTACGTCTTTGTCGGTTGCGTGGTTCGGGGGTTATCATCTTCGGTGCTTCCTCGATCGAATCGCTATCATCTTCATCGGCGTTGGCTGACTTGATTCACCTTGTTGTTTTGTCGGGGCTTGGATGCGTTGGTGGTGCATTTCTCTCATCGTGCATGGCCAACTCCATTTCTAACGAAGTTTTCCGTTGTTTATTCAGCGCCGTCTAGCATTTTAGCCACTTGATGCATGCGATCATAAAGCGTTTCTTGGGGGCTCCCTTCACTAGATACGGTATGATCGGATGCTATTCTTGAACCAATATCCGACGCATCATCCTCGCGGGTATCCCTTTTAGAAGTTTGTCGTATCACGGACCGTCGGATAGTCGGACGACAAGCGAGTTAGCGTTGCGATCTTGTGGGAATAGCGTGGCGGCGATTCTTTGCGGTCATGTTATTAGTGACCTCGGCAATTCATCCTCGGGATGTCATCCTTCTGAAGTCGCCTTGACCTAGGTCTCGGCGTGTTGGTGCTAAGCCTACGGAAGACCGATACCCTTTACGGGTTTCGTCGGCAATTGCACTCGAGAACCTTTGTTTTGATGAGCTTAGAGCACAAGCGACCGTATGAGTTTGGGGAATCCTCAGAGATTTCCTCGTACCCTTTCGTGTCGGCATGTGTGGAGGAATCTGCCGTGTGTTGGTAGCGATCTCGGGTATAACATCGTCGTCATCGAGCGAGGCGTCTCCTTCGAGAATGGCCAAAACTCTGAAAGTAACTTCGCCTTGACTTCCGCTTATGTGGCGTGAAGTTTGAGGACTCGGACCGATCTTTAATCCGGTTGGTGGGGTTGCGAGGAATCTCGGTCTTTTGGAGCAGTGCGGCCTCTGTATGAGGAGTGACGTGATCCCTTGAGAGGACCCAGCGATCTTTGATAGTTGGTTTGGTGGTGATGGCGGAGTTGGCTCCACCACGGTTGAGTGCGAGCACCTTTGACCTTGGCGCCGTCGGTCTTGGGCTTTGATTTTGAACTTGAGGCGCTATAGCCGGCTCAAGTCGCGAGAGCGAGGCGTGGGCAGCTGGGGTTGGGGCACCGTTAGACTCGGGCCTCAAACACGGTGAATGCGTCGGCGGCTTCTTTACCGCCTCTTTCTTCAATTCACGAGCTTGTTGTACCAGCTTCGTGCACTGCACTGAGAGTGCTGGCGTTCCGGATACGCTCTGAAGCGTGGAAGCGGTTCAGCGACACGGACCCACTTTCGTTGGTGGCGGCTTGGATGGGCGTCGATCTCTTGAGGCTGAAGCCTGCGTAAGTGCGGATCTTAGATCCGCCGTGGCGGACCCCATCCATGGATTACCGCGGCTTTGGCGTGTTTTGCGCCATGCTTTGTCATCGCCTTTGGCGGGCTCGCTTGGAGAGTCTTGGTGGCGTCATTGGCGTTCATCTCGGCGCCGTTGTAGTCCGGACTTGGCAGAGGGGATTTCTTGCTACTGCGGCGGGAGGTTGGACTTCGCCGTCTGGGGCTCTACATGGAGGCCCATCGGGTTCTCCTTGCGGCGAGTCCTTCTTGGAGGCGGAGGGGGAGAGCGGATGCGGAGGGCGAGGAAAGATACTCCTCGTGCCCATTGGTCGAACTCGAACTTCGACCTCTTCCTCCACCGGGATAGGGATCGCGGTTCGTACACGGCGACCTCCGATCTGAGGCGGTGGCTCCCATCAATTCGCCGGTGTGAATGCTCCGGCTTGAGGCGGTACCATTCGGCGGCCCCACGAAGGGTGCCAGCGAATGACCGAACCATCAAGGGTTCGTTGCGAAATAACTTCAGAGGTGTGACTTGAAATAAATCAAGTCTTTGCGTCGGGGAACCCTTCGATCAAATGGTGTGAAGTTTATTAAGTTAAACTTGGCGGGTAAGGATTGCTTCCACTCCCTCGGGTATGGGCAAGGAATACTGTCTTCTTTACTTCTTGGCGGAAATCAATGAATTGATTTTGCTCTCCAAGTCTTTGATCTTCTGGCTTTCATGAACAACGAACGGCGTCGTGGTTCGGGGGTTATCATCTTCGGTGCTTCCTCGATCGAATCGCTATCATCTTCATCGGCGTTGGCTGACTTGATTCACCTTGTTGTTTTGTCGGGGCTTGGATGCGTTGGTGGTGCATTTCTCTCATCGTGCATGGCCAACTCCATTTCTAACTTGAAGTTTTCCGTTGTTTATTCAGCGCCGTCTAGCATTTTGGCCACTTGATGCATGCGATCATAAGTGTTTCTTGGGGGCTCCCTAAGCTAGATACGGTATGATCGGATGCTATTCTTGAACCAATATCGGCGCATCATCCTCGCGGGTAACCTTGAAGCTTATCGTGTCACGGACCGTCGGATAGTCTCGGACCATAAGCGAGTTAGCCGTTGCGATCGCTGGGAATAGCCGTGTGATGATTCTTTCTGGTCATATTATTAGTGACCTCGGCAACTCACCCTCTCGGAGATCATCCTTTTCTTGAATCGCCTTGTCCTAGGTCTCGGCATCTCCGTGGTGAGTCTCGGAAGGCCGACACCCTTTACGGAGCTTCTTGATGGCAATTGCACTCAGAGCATCGTCTTAATGAGCTTGGAGCACAAGCATGGCTGCGTCAATTTGGGGGAATCCTCAGAGATTTCCTCGTACCCTTTCGTGTCGGCATGTGTGCGGAGGAATCTGCCGTGTGTTGGCGCGATCTCGGGTATAACATCGTCGTCATCGAGCGAGGCGTCTCCTTCAGGGCGGGTCAATCCATCGAAACTTCGAAAGTGACTTCGCCTAGACTTTCGCCGATGTGGCGCGAAGTCTCGGCGGACTCTCGGACCGATTTTCAATCCGATAGGAGAGGCTGCGGGAATCTTCTTGTCCTTGTTGGAGCGGGTGCGACCTCACGCATGAGGTGACCCGTGATTCTCTTCGAGGACGAGGCGATCCTTGATAGTCGGTTTGGTGGTGGTGGCGGAGTTGGCTCCACCACGGTTCAAAAGTGTGCACCTTTGACCTTGGCGCCGTCGGTCTTGGGCTTTGATTTTGAACTTGAGGCGCTATAGCCTTCGGCCAGTGCCGGATGAGCGCTGGGCAACGGGTCAGCACCGCGACTCGCCTCCAAACTCGGTGGTACGTCGGCGGCTTCTTTACCACCTCTTTCTTCAATTCACGAGCTTGTTGTACCGGCTTCGTGCACTGCGCTGGAAGTCTGTGGCGTTCGGATCACGCTCTGAAGCGTGGAAGCGGTTCCGTTTGACCGCGGAGCCACTCGTCGGTTGGCGGCTTGGATAGACCGTCGATCACTTGAAGCCTCTGCGTAAGTGCGGATCTTAGATCCGCCGTAGCGGACCCCATCCATGGATTGCATGGCCTTGGCAAGCTTGCGCCATGCTTGTCATCGCCGGGCTCGCTGGAGAGGCGCTGGCTATCATAAGCCATCTTGGCCTAGTTCCGACTTCGAGGGATTTCTTGCTACTGCGGCGGCGAGGTTGGACTTCGCCGTCTGGGGCTCTACATCGGAGGCCCATCGGGTTCTCCCACGGAGTCCTTCGCGGAGGGGAGAGCGGATCACGGAGGAGGTGAGGATAGGTACTCCTCGAACTTCTCACAGTGAACTTCGAACTTCGACCTCTTCTTCCATAGGGATAGGGATCCGGTTGCGTACGGCGACCTCCGACCAGGTCGGTGGTTCTCAATCGCGGGTCGCCACCGTGAATGCTCCCGGCTTGAGGCGGTACCATTCAAGGCGCCCCACCGGCGAATGTGACCGAACCATCAAGGGTTCGTTGCGAAATAACTCAGAGGTGTGACTTGAAATAAATCAAGTCTTTGCGTCGGGAACCCTTCGATCAAATGGTGTGAAGTTTATTAAGTTAAACTTGGCGGGTAAGGATTGCTTCCACTCCCTCGGGTATGGGCAAGGAATACTGTCTTCTTTACTTCTTGGCGGAAATCAATGAATTGATTTTGCTCTCCAGAATCTTTGATCTTCTGGCTCTCATGAGCAGCAGCGTCAGCGTGGTTCGGGGGTTATCATCTTCGGTGCTTCCTCGATCGAATCGCTATCATCTTCATCGGCGTTGGCTGACTTGATTCACCTTGTTGTTTTGTCGGGGCTTGGATCGTTGGTCGTGCATTTCTCTCATCGTGCATGGCCAACTCCATTTCTAACGAAGTTTTCCGTTGTTTATTCAGCGCCGTCTAGCATTTTGGCCACTTGATGCATGCGATCATAAGTGTTTCTTGGGGGCTCCCTAAGCTAGATACGGTATGATCGGATGCTATTCTTGAGCCAATATCGGCGCATCATCCTCGGGTAACCCCTTGAGCTTATCGTATCACGGACCGTCGGATAGTCTCGGACCATAAGCGAGTTAGCGTTCGCGATCTTGTTGGGAATAGCCGTGGCGATGATTCTTTCTGGTCATATTATTAGTGACCTCGGCAACTCACCCTCTCGGAGATCATCCTTTTGGAATCGCCTTGTCCTAGGTCTCCGGCATCTCGTGGTGAGTCTGGAAGGCCGACACCCTTTACGGAGCTTCTTGATGGCAATTGCACTCGAGAGCATCGTCTTAATGAGCTTGGAGCACAAGCATGGCTGCGTCAATTTGGGGAATCGCCGAGATTTTCTCGTACCTCTTGCTGTGGTACAGCTCATCGGTGTTGTCTGCAGAACAACACTAGTGTATGTTGGCGTGATCTTTCGGGTATAGCGTCCTCATCGTCGGATAAGCGTCTCCTTCAGGGCGGGTCAATCCATCGAAACTTCGAAAGTGACTTCGCCTAGACTTTCGCCGATGTGGGCGCGAAGTCTCGGCGGACTCTCGGACCGATTTTCAATCCGATAGGAGAGCTGCGGGAATCTTCTTGTCCTTGTTGGAGCGGGTGCGACCTCTGCATGAGTGACGTGATTCTCTTCGAGGACGAGGCGATCCTTGATAGTCGGTTTGGTGGTGGTGGCGGGAGTTGGCTTCTGCGGTTGAATCTGAGCGCCGTCTTTGGCGTCGTCGGTCTTGGGCTTTGGCGTTGGATTTACAGCGCTGTATCCCTTCGGCTTAAAGCGAGGCAGGGAGTGTGGTGAGGTTGGGGCACCATTAGACTTGGGCCTCAAACACGGCGAATGCGTCGGCTTCTTTACCACCTCTTTCTTCAATTCCGCGAGCTTGTTGTACAGCGACCTCCGATCTGAGGCGGTGGCTCCACCGTGGCGTGGCCGGAATGCTCCCCGGCTTGAGGCGGTACCATTGAAGGCGGCCCACGAAGGGTGCCAGCGAATGACCCGAACCATCAAGGGTTCGTTGCGAAATAACTCCAGAGGTGTGACTTGAAATAAATCAAGTCTTTGCGTCGGGGAACCCTTCCGATCAAATGGTGTGAAGTTTATTAAGTTAAACTTACGGGTAAGGATTGCTTCCACTCCCTCGGGTATGGGCAAGGAATACTGTCTTCTTTACTTCTTGGCGGAAATCAATGAATTGATTTTGCTCTCCAAGTCTTTGATCTTCTGGCTCTCATGAGCAGCAGCGTCAGCGTGGTTCGGGGGTTATCATCTTACGGTGCTTCCTCGATCCAGAATCGCTATCATCTTCATCGGCGTTGGCTGACTTGATTCACCTTGTTGTTTTGTCGGGGCTTGGATGCGTTGGTGGTGCATTTCTCTCATCGTGCATGGCCAACTCCATTTCTAACTTGAAGTTTTCCGTTGTTTATTCAGCGCCGTCTAGCATTTTGGCCACTTGATGCATGCGATCATAAGTGTTTCTTAGGGGCTCCCTCGCTAGATCTGATATGATCGGATGCTATTCTTGAGCCAATATCGGCGCATCATCCTCGGGTAACCCCTTGAGCTTATCGTGTCACGGACCGTCGGATAGTCTCGGACCATAAGCGAGTTAGCGTTCGCGATCTTGTTGGGAATAGCCGTGGCGATGATTCTTTCTTTGGTCATATTATTAGTGACCTCGGCAACTCACCCTCTCGGAGATCATCCTTTTGGAATCGCCTTGTCCTAGGTCTCGGCATCTCGTGGTGAGTCTCGGAAGGCCGACACCCTTTACGGAGCTTCTTGATGGCAATTGCACTCAGAGCATCGTCTTAATGAGCTTGGAGCACAAGCATGGCTGCGTCAATTTGGGGAATCCTTGAGATTTTCTCGTACCTCTTGCGGTAGTGCGGCTCATCGGTGTGGGAACAACTGCAGTATGTTGGCGTGATCTTTGGGTATAGCGTCCTCATCGTCGGATAAGCGTCTCCTTAGAGGGCGGGTCAATCCATCGAAACTTCGAAAGTGACTTCGCCTAGACTTTCGCCGATGTGGCGCGAAGTCTCGGCGAGACTCTCGGACCGATTTTCAATCCGATAGGAGAGCTGCGGGAATCTTCTTGTCCTTGTTGGAGCAGGTGCGACCTCACGCATGAGGTGACGTGATTCTCTTCGAGACGAGGCGATCCTTGATAGTCGGTTTGGTGGTGGTGGCGGAGTTGGCTTCACCAGCGGTCGGTCTGACGCCGTCTTTGGCGTCGTCGGTCTTAGGCTTTGGCGTTGGATTTACAGCGCTGTATCCTTCGGCTTAAGCAGAGGCGGGGAGTGTAGGCGGCGAGGTTGGGGCACCATTAGACTTGGGCCTCCAAACACGGCGATGCGTTGGTGGCTTCTTTGCCACTTCCTTCTTTAACTCCACGAGCTGTTGCACCAAAGCTCGTGCTTGCGCCAGAGTGCGGCGCTTCGGATCGCTCACGGTGTGGAAGCGGTTCCGTTTGACCGCGGAGCCACTTTCGTCGGTTGGCGGCTTGGATAGACCGTCGATCACGAAACCTCTGCGTAAGTGCGGATCTTAGATCCGCCGTAGCGGACCCCATCCATGGATTGCATGGCCTTGGCAAGCTGCGCGCCATGCTTTGTCGCCTTTGGCGGCTTCGCTTGGAGAGTGCGGCGCATCGTCGGCGTTCATCTCGGGCACCATCGGACTTGAGCGCCGAAGGGATTTCGCTACTGCGGCGGCGAGGTTGGACTTCGCCGTCACAGGGCTCTACATCGGAGGCCCATCGGGTTCTCCTTGCAGCGGAGACCTTCTTGGGCGGGGAGGCGGATGCGGAGGAGGTGAGGATAGGTACTCCTCGAACTTCTCTGGTGGGACTTCGAACTCGACCTCTTCTTCCACCGGGATAGGGATCCGCGGTTGCGTACGGCGACCTCCGTCGATGCAGATCAAGTGGCCAAAATGCTAGGCGAAGCGTTGAATAAACAGCGGAAAACTTCAAGTTAGAAATGGAGTTGGCCATGCAGGCGATGAGAGAAATGCGACCAGCAGATCAAGCCACGACAAAACATCAAGGTGAATCAAGTCGGTAGCGTTAGCGTCGATGAAGATGATAGCGATTGGATCGGGAGGAAGCACCGAAGATGATAACCCACGAACCAGCGGCCGCTGCTGTTGCTCATGAGGCGAAGATCAAAGACTTGGAGAGCAAAATCAATTCATTGATTTCCGCTCAAGAAGTAAAGAAACGGTATTCCTTGCCCATACCGAGGTGGGAATCAATCCCTTACGTCGAAGTTTAACTTAATAAACTTCACACCATTTGTGAGGAAGGGTTCCCCGGCAAACACTTGATTTATTTCAAGTCACACCTCGGAGTTATTTAAACGAACCCTTGATGGTTCGGTCATTCGTTAGCACCCTTAGTGAAACGCCGAATGGTACCGCCGTCTCAAGCGGGGAGCATTCACAATTTGGGGCGACATGGAGTCTAGCTTCCTTACCAATTTCTTTGATGGCGATACGAGGTATCGATCGGGCGTGCTTCGGCGAGAAGCGAAAGGCGGAGAAACCGGTCTCTTCAAATATCTTGTGCTCAAGCTGAAAATCTCGAAGGGAACGCTTCTGAAGCGGATCTAAGATCGGACACTACTTGAGAGGCTTCAAGTGATCGGCGGTCTATCAAAGTCAGCCAAGCGAGTGGAGTCCGTGTCAAGCGGAACCGCTCCACCGAGGCGCATCCGGGCGCCCGCGCCTCGCGCAAGCCGCGAGCTTTGGTGCAACAGGCTCGTGAGTTAAAGAAGGAAGTGGCAAAGAAGCCACCAACGTACCGCCAGGTTTGGAGGAGGGTGAGGATAGGTACTCCTCGAACTTCTCCTGGTCGAACTCGAACTCGACCTCTTCTTCCACCGGGATAGGGATCCGTGGTTGCGGCACGACGACCTCCGATCTGAGGCGGTGGCTCCCATAATGGTCGCCCGGCTTGTTCGCGGTAAAAGTTGGGATGATTGTCATTGATTTGAACTTGCTTATAAACTTCAGTCGCCTGAAACAAATTCAAAGAGAAATATCGCCTTTTATTTTAAGGCTTACAATGAAAATCAAAAAAGATTACAATGAAATATCGACGAGAAGCAGAAAGACGGAAAAACAGAAGGCCTTAGAGCCGAGATTCCCGAAGTCCTATTCCTTTAGGGACGACGAGATTCCCGGTCTCTTCAAATATCTTGTGGAAAATAACAAGATCAAGCTCCCTCCGATTGAGAATCAAGAGGAGGCGATGAACCTGAATGACCCAAGATCTTGTGCATACCATAGGGCGAGTTCATCACCCACTAAATCTGTTTGACCTTAAGGACAAAATCGGGCTTTAATTGATGTAGGGGTCATTACTATGAAGCCGTCCAAAGAGAAGAAGGTCGGGCGAATGCGGTATCCATAAGTTTGGTCGGTGCCATTGACATGGTTTGAACTGAACGGTGGTCAAAGTTGCGATGAAGGCGGTAAATGGCGACCCACACAAACAACGCCGAGAAAGGACTTGTATCATTATCTGACCGAATGGCGAAGTCTTGTGGGTCCACCGAACTTCTTGGAAGATGAGCAATGGGTAGCCTCTTCTTGAAGAATAAGCGGCGAAGGGAAAGGCGTGCCATGCTACTTCCATAGTGCGGAGGAGATGATGAGCAGTGGTAACATTCCGGTGTCGAAGGAACACGAAGCCACGCCACCGAGGCGGACCACAGTACAAATATAAGTACCGGAAGTCCCGACCCTAATGCCAAACATTGTCGAGGCGGGGATGCCAGCGACTCCCCTCACTTTCGCCATAGAAGGCGCCAGCGGCGGTACGCCAAAGAAGCCCGATGAAGCGACCACAAGTTCGGCTCGGCGGTCGGTTTCAATCACCCGATTAGAAGAGACAAACCGAAGCTCCAACACCATATCGCCGACGTCATGGCCCAATTGGCTAATATTCCCGCAAGGATTACTCTTTACAAACTGTTGCGGTTGTCAAAGAGACAAGAAGCTCTTCAAAGCCACAGGCGATTCGGAGGTTTTCGCCCGATTATGCCAAGTCGGAAGAGTCGCTAACAATGCAACCTCATGGCTAAACACTTTCCGCATCACTTTTACAAAGGATGATATGCGAGAGAAATTCCAAGCACGACAGGCGGCCTTCCACGGGTATATTGGCTCCGGTGAAGTTAGCAGGATCAAGTCGTCCAGGGTTCGTATGAGCATCATGCCCTACGCCTCATGTATCATCGGGAATTCACGCCGACAAGCTAGCATCAGCGGCACAATGATCTGGATTTAACACCAGTGGGTCCGCCCACTTGGTAAAATCGGATAAAGTGCCAAATGGGGACTTAAAGTCGAAGTCACACTATGTGATTGAAGACTTCCTATAACTTATTGTTGGATTGGACCTTGGATCCACAATAGCGTTATAGTCGATCTACTCTTCATCGGTGTCTCAAATATGAACCACGAATAATGAGTCAAGGCGGTGGTGTGGACAAACAACCGTTTAAGGGGATGGAGAATTATTTCATTGATTCTCTCCTCTACGGTAATGAGTCCGAATCATCGGCCCAAGATGCGGACGGCGGTGAAGAAGGCGTCACGGCGAGCTTGGTTATAGTGGAGGTTTTGTTTTAAATGACATTGTACCTTGTAATCAATCTTGGCGATGAAGAATCGTCGGATGAATATTGTGGCAAATTAGATGAATCAATAAATGGCGATTTAGAGTATCCTTTATCTTTGAATGATGTGATACGGAGTTATACAATGATCGAGTTGCACACCGCTTCGATCATCTTACTTCACACAAGCGTTCAGGGACTCCTTTGGGACAACACTTGTCATCCCACGAAGATCAAGTAGTGAAAGAGACTTGGTTTCACGGAAAAGGGATCACGGTTCCAGCCGAATCATTTCTTTGAAGAAGGTGAAGATGACAATGGGCCTATCCTCCACACATTGAGATATAGTCGAAACACCGGGTATCATGAAAAGATGGGGGTATGACTTGACACGAGGGAAGGTCTATGTTTGGACGAGGCCCTCGAACCCCTCCTAAGCGGCATATGTCCCAAGAGGGATAACTACTATGCATTTAGAAGGGATTGGGATCTGAATCCTCTTGAAGATGAATGTTAAGTGGTGATTGATAATAATCCACCGGTGAGAGGCGGACATTGATGCGACTCTTGGCTTGGGATTCGACACCGACCTGGAGAAGCTTTCAAGGCTTTGATGTCGAATATGGCCACGATGATCCTGCTACTATTGGGGTGATGAAGATATGCCAACATGGGAAGACCCATGGATCCATCAACTTCGAAGCGGTTTGGGGATAGGTTCGAACAAAGAGACCCCCACTAAGGATGAGGTAGTCGAGTTAATATGGGTGATGAAGAGCATCCCAAACTCATAAACATCAGCAATACTCTCCCGGAAGAAAGGAAGAGTTGATTGCCCTAATCGGGGAGTATATCGATGTATTAGCTGGAGTTACGAGGACATGCGGGACTCGACCCTAATGTGGCAACACATCGCCTCAACATCAAGGATGTCAAACTGTCAAGCAAGCGGCAAAACGGTTTAGATCCACAAATATTGGAGGCAATTGTTGTGAAGTGAAGAAACTCATAGAATCGGGATTAGATGAAATTCAACATCGGTTGGGTGGCGAATATAGTCGGTCATGAAGAAGAATGGTTCGATTAGGATGCGTGGAATTCTGAGAGACCTAAGCGGCTTGCCCAAAGGATGATTTCCCTCACGCAATCATCCGGCGTCATAGTTGACAATACATGTGGATTCGAGGATGTCCTTTATGGATGGCTTTTCGGGGTATAATCGAATCAAGATATACCCGATGTACTACGGCGTTGAAGCAGCCCATTGGCATATATTGCTACGGTCATCATGTTCGGCCTCAAAAATGCGGCGCAACACCGAGCAATGGCGGAGATTTTCGGGATCATCTTGGCGGGATTGGCGAATGCTCGTCGGCGATTTGGTGCGTGAAAAGTGACAAAGGAGATCACATCAAAAATCTTAGAGCGGTATTGAACTCATGCGAACTCATCGGCTAAAGATGAATCTGCCAAGTCCTTCCTTGGGATGTCGATGGCAAGTTCCTTGGCCGTCGTCACCAACAAAGGAATCCACGTCGATCGACAAAGTGAAGCGATTCAAGAATTGCAACCTCAGAAATCAGAGAACTTCGGGGGTTACAAGGGCGATTGGCGTACATCCGGCGGTTCATATCGAACCTATCAGGAAGTGCGGCCGTTCTCCAAGTTGAACAAGAAGAGCGTGTCATATATTTGGGGCGGCGCTGCCGAGCGAAAGAGATCAAGTCATCTCGCTAAACCTCTGTTCTTGTTGCGTCGGGAAAACGTTTTTTGATCTACGTCAAGGCGGCGGATCACTCATTAAGCGCTTTACTCGCGCCAGGCGGCGGCGGCCGTCCGCGAGCGGCGATGTATTACAGGCGAACATTAGTGGTCTTTGAGTCTCGATATCCAATGGTGAAGCGGTGCCTTGCATTAGTGTTAGCGATTAATCGCGGCACTATTTAGTCGGACGGAGCGATTTATGTTATCTCTGAATGATGTGATAGCGAGTTATACAATGATCGAGTTGCACACCGCTTCGATCATCTTACTTCACACAAAAGCGATTCGGGACTCCTTTGGGACAACACTTGTCATCCCACGAAGATCAAGTAGTGAAAGAGACTTGGTTTACGGAAAAGGGATCACGGTTCAGCGCCGAATCATTTCTTTGAAGAAGGTGAAGATGACAATGGGCCTATCCTCCACACATTGAGATATAGTCGAAACAGGTATCATGAAAAGATGGGGGTATGACTTGACGAGGGAAGGTCTATGTTTGGACGAGGCCCTCGAACCCCTCCTAAGCGGCATATGTCCCAAGAGGAAAGCGGATAACTACTATGCATTTAGAAGGGATTGGGATCTGAATCCTCTTGAGAAGATGAATGTTAAGTGGTGATTGATAATAATCCACCGGTGAGAGGCGGACATTCGTCGACTCTTCGGCTTGGGATTGACACCGGCCTGGAGAAGCTTTCAAGGCTTTGATGTCGAATATGGCCACGATCGATCCTGCTACTATTGAGGGTGATGAAGATATGCCAACATGGGAAGACCCATGGATCCATCAACTTCGAAGCGGTTTGGGGATAGGTTGAACAAAGAGAACCCCCACTAAGGATGAGGTAGTCGAGTTAATATGGGTGATGAAGAGCATCCCAAACTCATAAACATCAGCAATACTCTCCCTTGGAAGAAAGGAAGAGTTGATTGCCCTAATCGGGGAGTATATCGATGTATTAGCTGGAGTTACGAGGACATGCGGGACTCGACCCTAATGTGGCAACACATCGCCTCAACATCAAAGCGGATGTCAAACTGTCAAGCAACGGCAAAGGCGGTTTAGATCCACAAATATTGGAGGCAATTGTTGTGAAGTGAAGAAACTCATAGAATCGGGATTAGATGAGAAATTCAACATCGGATTGGGTGGCGAATATAGTCGGTCATGAAGAAGAATGGTTCGATTAGGATGCGTATGGACTCTGAGAGACCTAAGCGGCTTGCCCAAAGGATGATTTCCCTCTGCCAATCACCGGCGTCATAGTTGACAATACATGTGGATTGAGAGGATGTCCTTTATGGATGGCTTTTAGGGTATAATCGGATCAAGATATACCCGATGGCGTAAACACGGCGTTGAAGCAGCCCATTGGCATATATTGCTACGGTCATGCCGTTCGGCCTCAAAAATGCCGGCGCAACATACCGAGAGCAATGGCGGAGATTTTCGGGATCATCTTGGAAAAGCGGTCGAATGCTACGTCGGCGATTTGGTGCGTGAAAAGCGTGACAAAGGAGATCACATCAAAATCTTAGAGCGGTATTGAACTCATGCGAACTCATCGGCTAAAGATGAATCTGCCAAGTCCTTCCTTGGGATGTCGGTGGCAAGTTCCTTGGCCGTCGTCACCAACAAAGGAATCCACGTCGATCGACAAAGTGAAGCGATTCAAGAATTGCAACCTCAGAAATCGAGAGAACTTCGGGGGTTACAAGGGCGATTGGCGTACATCCGGCGGTTCATATCGAACCTATCAGGAAGTGCGGCCGTTCTCCAAGTTGAACAAGAAGAGCGTGTCATATATTTGGGGCGGCGCTGCCGAAGGCATTGAAGAGATCAAGTCGTATCTCGCTAAACCTCTGTTCTTGTTGCACGCGATCGGAAAACCGTTTTGATCTACGTCAAGGCGACGGATCACTCATTAAGCGCTTTACTCGCGCCAAGGCGGCGGCGGCGGTCCGCGAGCGAGCGATGTATTACGGCGAACATTAGTGGTCTTTGAGTCTCGATATCAATGGTGAAGCGGTGCCTTGCATTAGTGTTCGCGATTGAAAAATCGCGGCACTATTTAGTCGGACGGGCGATTTATGTTATCTCTAATGTAAATCCGGTCCGAATATTTATGACCGGCCTCAATGAGTTGGCGTCGGCAAAATGGGCCTTACTCTTGTCCCAATATGACTTGCACTTCAAACAACGAAGTCGGTCAAAGGACGATTTATGTGATCTCTTGAATTTTGACGGAGCGAATGCGGTTGAGCTATATGATGATCTTCGGATGAAGTTCAAAGTCAACACTACATCGCACCAACAAATATGGCGATTGTATTTTGGCGGAGCCTCTCGAGCTACCAATGTGGCAAGTGCCCCGGATGTTCTAAGATTTCGTAGAATCGGGGTTGTCTTAGTTTCCGGAAATCATGTCATGCCCGTCGCGTACTCACTCGAACCTTGCTCTAATAATGTAGCTGAATACAATGCGCTACTTATTGGACTTAGTTCGCCAAAGGCTGAAATTCGAATATCTCGGCGTATGGCGACTTCGCAATTGATAGTTAAGCGGTTCGTGGTGACTACGAAGTCGGGAACCACGATCAGTCCCCTATCATCGGTGGCCGTGGAAATGGCGGACTCATTGAAGAGTTTTTCATCGAATATATCCAGCCTCAAAAGCGGCTTAGGATGCCTGGCGGCATTAGGCGTGTCGTTAGCACAACCTTCGAGACCGAGCAACTAGTTACGGTCGGGACTCACCAACTCTTCGTACCATTATACGATAAGGGGTAGTTACCAAAAGTACATGCAACCCAAACCAAGTTGGAGCCGAGATTGGCTTTCCTATCATCGACTATGTCTTACATGGTATACGCCACAAGGCGTGAAGGAGAGAGTCAATCCGCGAAGAGCTCCCGAGTTCTTTTACGACACGAAACCGGATGCTATATCGTAGAATGCGATGGTCTTTACTCCGATGCCTTTCAAACAAGGAGGCGAAGAGGTCCCGGGGAAGCACGAGGGTGAATGTGGTGCACACCGGCTGGTCCCAAACTCTGATCGAATCGAGGAGAATGGGTTACTTTTGGCCCACAATGATTAATGGCCTTGATCGAATAAGCTCGGAAATGCAGTGTCAAATTCCGCGAATTATATGCATCGGCCGCCCGAGCAAGCTGCATCCTTCGGCCACATCACGGCCATTGAGACATGGGGAATGGGCGTGGTAGGTCCCATTTTCCTCCGTCGGTTAAAGCGTCGGTTTATTCTAGCAATTACCGACTACTTCTCCAAGTGGTGAAGCAATCCGCTAAAGGAAGTAAAGGCGAAACAGTCATCAAGTTTATCAAACACCATGTCATCTATCGACACGGTGTCCCAAAGCGGATCGTGCATGACAACGGTCCCCAATTTATCGGCAATTCCTTCATCGGGTTTTGTGAAATTCAAGATACAAGATGTCTCGTCAGCGGCTTATAATCCGGCGACAAATGGATTAGCCGAAGCATTCAACAAGGCGATTATCAAAATTACATCGAAGCTTGTGAAAAGTAACAAGCGAGGCGGGATGATAAACTTCGGAGAAGCACTGCAGGCGTGTCGCTGTGATACATGCGCCAATTGGAAGCGACCCGTACTCTCGGTCTACGGGTGTGAAGCGGTTCTCCCATTGAAATTCAGATCCGTCGCCGCGCCAGCCCTTTCAGCGAGATGGCGGCCAGAAGAACAACATCAAAAGCGTCTCGAAGAGCTTGAGATGTTAGATGAGAAGCGCTGGAGGCTCAACAATGCATTGAGTTCTACCAAGCTAGGATGTCGAAGGCTTTCAACAAGAAAGTTCGACGAGAGAACCTTTAGAAGGAGATTTGGTCCTCATTTGCTTTCGGCGATAGATAATCCTCACTTCCAAAAGAAAGGTAAATTCGAACCTAAATGGGAGGGCCGTTTATAATAGAAGCGGTTTACTCAATGGTGCGTATCGCCTAATTACCCAAAATGGCGGCCGGCAATTAATAGATAAATGGGAAGTTCTGAAGAAATACTACCCATAGTATCTTGGGATAACCCGTTCGACGGGAAGTTCCTCGTGGGATGTTTCACCCACTTTTCGCGAGGATAACCTTAGATTTATCCTCCATCACAATTTCCCCACCGATCAAATTTCTTGGCGGTGGGTCTACAAATACGGTACATCACCATAATCCTCTCTTGATTCCGTCTATGAACAAGAGGCCCACTCAAAATCCCTTTTCTGGGAGATAGAATATAAAATTCTTCCTCTCCAAGCGTAAAACCCCTTCGTGATAAGCGGAGGGTTCTTTCCATCTTCATCCTAGGTAGCCGGTGAAGGTATCTTGTAGGGATTTTCGACCGGGTTGTCCGTGAAGGTCACTGAGTCTCTTCGGTTCTCGGTGGAGATCCCACTCTTAGTTCCATCTTCGTCCTAGGTAGCGCCCGTGAAGGTATCTTGTAGGGATTTTCGAACCAGTCGTCCGGTGAAGGTCGCTGAGTCTTTAGGTTCTCGGTGGAGATCCCTCTTAGTTCCATCTTCATCTTAGGTAGCCGGTGAAGGTATCTTGGGATTTTCAGACCAGGTTGTCCGTGAAGGTCACGAGTCTTTCGGTTCTCGGTGGAGATCCGCTCTTAGTTCCATCTCGTCCTAGGTAGCCGGTGAAGGTATCTTGGGATTTTCAGACCAGGTTGTCCGTGAAGGTCACACGAGTCTTTCGGTTCGGTGGAGATCCCACTCTTAGTTCCATCTTTAGGTCCTAGGTAGCCGGTGAAGGTATCTTGGGATTTTCAGACCAGTCGTCCGGTGAAGGTCGCTGAGTCTTTAGGTTCTCGGTGGAGATCCCACTCTTAGTTCCATCTTCATCTTAGGTAGCCCGGTGAAGGTATCTTGTAGGGATTTTCAGACCAGGTTGTCCGTGAAGGTCACGGAGTCTTTCGGTTCTCGGTGGAGATCCGCTCTTAGTTCCATCTTCGTCCTAGGTAGCCGGTGAAGGTATCTTGGGATTTTCGAACCAGGTTGTCCGTGAAGGTCACTGAGTCTCTTCGGTTCTCGGTGGAGATCCCTCTTAGTTCCATCTTCGTCCTAGGTAGCGCCGGTGAAGGTATCTTGTAGGGATTTTGAACCAGTCGTCCGTGAAGGTCGCTGAGTCTTTAGGTTCTCGGTGGAGATCCACTCTTAGTTCCATCTTCATCTTAGGTAGCGCCGGTGAAGGTATCTTGTAGGGATTTTCGAACCAGGTTGTCCGTGAAGGTCACGAGTCTTTCGGTTCTCGGTGGAGATCCGCTCTTAGTTCCATCTCGTCCTAGGTAGCCCGGTGAAGGTATCTTGTAGGGATTTTCGGACCAGGTTGTCCGTGAAGGTCACGAGTCTCTTCGGTTCTCGGTGGAGATCCCACTCTTAGTTCCATCTTTCGTCCTAGGTAGCCCGGTGAAGGTATCGTAGGGATTTTCAGACCAGTCGTCCGGTGAAGGTCGCTGAGTCTTTAGGTTCTCGGTGGAGATCCCTCTTAGTTCCATCTTCATCTTAGGTAGCGCCGGTGAAGGTATCTTGTAGGGATTTTCGGACCGGTTGTCCGTGAAGGTCACACGAGTCTTTAG
Source organism: Asparagus setaceus (assembly GCA_012295165.1). NCBI lineage: Eukaryota > Viridiplantae > Streptophyta > Magnoliopsida > Asparagales > Asparagaceae > Asparagus > Asparagus setaceus. Next base: position 30,560,435 of record CM022703.1, read on the forward strand.
GTTCTCGGTGGAGATCCCTCTCTTAGTTCCATCTTCGTCCTAGGTAGCGCCGGTGAAGGTATCTTGTAGGGATTTTCGACCGGGTTGTCCGGTGAAGGTCACGAGTCTTTCGGTTCTCGGAGTGGAGATACCACTCTTAGTTCCATCTTCATCTTAGGTAGCCGGTGAAGGTATCTTGTAGGGATTTTAGACCGGGTTGTCCGTGAAGGTCGCTGAGTCTCTTCGGTTCTCAGTGGAGATCCCACTCTTAGTTCCTCCTCTTATCTTAGGTAGCGCCGGTGAAGGTATCGCCGGGATTTTCAGACCGGGTTGTCCGGTGAAGGTCGCTGAGTCTCTTCGATTCCTACGGCAGGAATCTGCTGTTAGCCTCATCAGGAAATAGAACACATTCTTCCTTTCCCACCTCAATCAATCTTCAGCGGTTCGGTCATTCTCGGTCAAAGACACCAAGGTTCATCTTGGGGCATTTTATCCGAAGCCTAAGAAGGGATAAAGCCAGCGCCTCACAGCGTTGCGGTTTAGTCTTTCTCCGATTGAAGAAGACACGAGTTCGATTAAGGGTATTTAGTCCGAAGCCTAAGAAGGGATGAGTCTACGTGTAACAGCGTCGCCGAGTTAGTCTTCGAAAAAAAAAAAAAAGCGAAGCCTAATTATTCAACATCGTAGCATTAAGTCTAAGAGAGTTTCATTCTTTTAGCACAACGTTGTGTGTAGAACGGTTTAGACAATCTACATGCTAGCCAACTCAAGCGGTAGTTGGTAAAGGCTCATCAAACCCGTTGAGGGCTGGGGTTGGCGGTTGGAACTCTGAGATGTAAAGGGGCTCGTTTCACGAAGGAAGCGAAGCGCTGAGGATCACACTCACGAAGGAGAGGATCGCGGGCGGGTGAGATCTACTAGGAGAAATCCTGGCGCTATCCACGAGATTAAGGCGAAGCTTAATCTAGAGGGTATCTGTAGTTCGACTGAATTCGGTTACCTTTTGATTGAAGATCGGCGTTGGCTGGACTTGTGCTTGCCGTTGCCAGAACGATGCGCGATTACTCGTAGATCTCGCAAGAACTCTTGAAGTCGAGCCTTTGAAAGATCCCAAAATCCAATGGGAAGCCGCTCCAAAATCCCGTCCCCGAAGTGAGGAGAACCCCCATTTATAGCATGGGGGTGGCGGCGGCTCGACCACTTGGCGAGCCACCTCGACAAGTTGGCCGAGGTGGCTCGACCATGGTGGCGAGCCACCTCGACCAAGTTGGTAGAGGTGGCTCGACCATGGTGGCAGAACACCGACCACTTGGCGGGAGTATCGACAAGTTGGTAGGCGGCGCCTTTCCTTCTTTTTCGCCGTTTAACGTTTTCGACTCTTGGCTTTCTCGGACTTAGATTCCGTGCGTATTTGATTAGGGACTAATTCTTGGTTCGTTCGGTTCAGCGGTCTCGAAATCGATCGTCCATTCAAGTCGGTTTAAGCCGTGCTTGTGGCGTTGTGGGTTAGCCGTCGAGTTCGCGTCTTAACGATCGGCGTGCGCATCATTCGATAGGTTGTCATTCGCCGACTCCCGTCCGCGAGTTGGTTTGGAGATCTTGTAAGTATTTTTCAAGCCCTACGGTGATGTGAGCGTTGATTACCATCATCTTCACCATGGTCTCTCTCTCTCTCTCTCTCTCTCTCTCTCTCTCTCTCTCTCACTAAGACCAATCTAGACCATGGATTGGTTTTATAGATGGTTATGCAATTAGATAGAAGAAAGTTTCAATTAGGATCTTGAGGTTGATCAAGACACGAGTTCGATTAAGGGTATTTAGATCCCGAAGCCTAAGAAGGGATGAGTCACGTGTAACAGCGTCGCCGAGTTAGTCTTCGAAAAAAAAAAAAAGCGAAGCCTCGTATTCAACATCGTAGCATTAAGTCTAAGAGAGTTTCATTCTTTTAGCACAACGTTGTGTGTAGAACGGTTTAGACAATCTACATGCTAGCCAACTCAAGCGGTAGTTGGTAAAGGCTCATCAAACCCGTTGAGGGCTGGGGTTGGCGGTTGGAACTCTGGATGTAAAGGGGCTCGTTTCCGCGAAGGAAGCGAAGCGCTGAGGATCACACTCACGAAGGAGAGGATCGCGGGCGGGTGAGATCTACTAGGAGAAATCACAGCGCTATCCACGAGATTAAGGCGAAGCTTAATCTAGAGGGTATCTGTAGTTCGACTGAATTCGGTTACCTTTTGATTGAAGATCGGCGTTGGCTGGACTTGTGCTTGCCGTTGCTTTCGAACGATGCGCCCGATTACTCGTAGATCTCGCAAGAACTCTTGAAGTCAGAGCCTTTGAAAGATCCCAAAATCCAATGGGAGCCCGCTCCAAAATCCCGTCCCCGAAGTGAGGAGAACCCCCTATTTATAGCATGGGGGTGGCGACGGCTTCGACCACTTGGCGAGCCACCTCGACAAGTTGGTAGAGGTGGCTCGACCATGGTGGCGAGCCACCTCGACAAGTTGGTAGAGGTGGCTCGACCATGGTGGCAGAACACCGACCACTTGGCAGAAGTAACTTCGACCAAGTTGGCGGTATCCGCTTCGCTTCTTTTTCGCCCGTTTCGTCGTTTTCACGACTCTTGGCTTTCTCGGACTTAGATTCCGTGCGTATTTGATTAGGGACTAATTCTTGGTTCGTTCGGTTCAGCGGTCTCGAAATCCGATCGTCCATTCAAGTCGGTTTAAGCCGTGCTTGTGGCGTTGTGGGTTCGCCGTCGAGTTCGCGTCTTAACGATCCGGCGTCTGCATCATTCGATAGGTTGTCATTCGCCGACTCCCCGTCACGAGTTGGTTTCGGAGATCTTGTAAGTATTTTTCAACGCCTACAGTGATGTGAACGTTGATTACCATCATCTTCACCATGGTCTCTCTCTCTCTCTCTCTCTCTCTCTCTCTCTCTCTCCACTAAGACCAATCTAGACCATGGATTGGTTTTATAGGTGGTTATGCAATTAGATAGAAGAAAGTTTCAATTAGGATCTTGAGGTTGATCAAGACCTTAACTAGAATTAGTTGTAGAGATTAGTTGTCATTAAACCTCTTTATGAAAAGGAATGGTTCATTGTAGACTCTCACAACTTGCTCAAATACACTAATTGCTTCTATGGGCTTTATGAATTAGTCTACTAGTACTAGGAATTAGAATACAAATTCAACTGTACTTATATGATTGTTATCAGTTATAATAAATTTTCAACGACTCTAAATGTTGGTTTGAGAAACGTGGAATCACGTCCTTTACCATCAGAATATGACCGAGAACTAACTACTACACTACTTGCTTCAATGGACTTGAGAAAATATACATAAATGATAAAATCAGTCTACTGACAAGAATGAATGTGAAGCTAATTCAACATTGGATTGTTATCCTTGGTTTAAAGTGGTTAATTGCCAATGCTGTTTAATATTGAGAGTGGCAATATACAAGCTTCAATTTGAGTCCCCACTTGTTCAAATAAAATTGATTTTTGTACCTAGCTAGTACTTAAAATAGGTAGTACTAGCATGGATCTCATGCTTATTACATATTTTTGAATGGAGTAAGCTAAGTTAGGATGGTGATTTAGACATTTAGAGAAGTACTTTACTCAAGTTAATCCAAAATTCCAATTATTCACTCCTAGAGTGAAAAAAAACAACCTTAATTATGACTTAGAAAGATTAAGAATTAGCAAGATCAATCAAAATATTCTGTAAAAGTGGGAACACTAATTCAACCTATAGAAATATCATAGTGAAAAGTTTGAACATTCATAATAATTTCTGAGAAAAGCACCAAAACTATCTTCCCTTATCGGTGACGCATTATTATTCATGGGAATAAAATGGGCAAAATTACCAGATTGGTATATTTTGTTCACCCTTAGTGACACATTGGTATATTTTCTTACTCCGGCGACAATTTGGTATATTATGTAGACTACGACGATAAATTAGCCTATATTTTGGCCAGAGCCAAAATTTTGGCCAAATTGAGTCACATGATTCTCACGTCATTGCGTGGCACTGCGTGTGATAATGGGATCAATTAAATTGCTAAAAGATATTTTTTCTAACATTAGGGCTCAAAATTAGGGTTCAAATTGGGAATTTTTGGTTCTTCCTCCTAGCATTAAATTGGCTAGGACAACTGAAATTGGAGTTAGATTTTGTATCCTCAAGCTCTTGCTCAAGGTCAAGCTCAAGTATGAGCATGGAAGATGCAAACTAATGGCTCAATGGGATGAAAAGCCCTAATTTGCACAAATCAACCACATTATAGCCAAATCAAGATTTTGAACCCATTAAATAATACTATGCACAAGGGAAATTTCTGCAATTTTTGAAAGATTCATCTCCTCCCTCACATGAATAGAGAAAAAGAGGGAAAATAGAGATTTTTTTTGGGGGGGTCGGGGTGTTGGTTTTTTTTCTTTTCTTTTCATTCTACCGCATGCTGAAACTATACTTCCCACACCCATCTAAGCATAATCACATCCCATTTGTATGTGAGGAGTCACATGACTCAATTTGGCCGAAATTTTGGCTCCGGCCAAAATATAGGCTAATTTGTCGCCGTAGTCTACATAATATACCAAATTATCACCGGAGTAAGAAAATATATCAATGTGTCACTAAGGGTCAACAAAATATACCAATCTGGTAATTTTGCCGAATAAAATGTCATTATATAGCAAGAAAACTTTGCATTTTTCACCATATTCTCTCTTGAATACCTGAAGAAAACTTGAAGTTCTCATAAATGCAAACAACTCGGCCCAAATATCCATGTATTATTACAGGATAGAACAGTAATTATAATCATATTCCCCAACTACATACCAAACCTCACATCTTTGACACGTCTTTGGAACCGTTGTAAGATTTTCTTTCTTCTCATCTTTCTTCTCATCTTTCTTATCTTTCTTATCATCCTTTTTCTCCTCTTTAGCAGGACCGATACTAACAAATGCAGCTGATCTCCCGCATTTTCTCAGCTTCTTAAGGATCTGAGCAGGATCGGCATCTCCAATTACTGTAGCTGTATTTTTTGATGGATCGAGCACAATTGAATTTATGCCTTCTATGGATGCTATCGACTTCATTGCCCTCTTCATGCACTTTGAACATAGTAAATCTACTGATACAACAGTTTTCTGCAATAACAAAAAGCAAAAATATTGCAGCAAGAGATATAGAAATGAGGATATGTGTTGCTTATGGAATTAGACTATGTACCTTTGACATGCTTTTGGCAAAGAATGGGAAGGAATTCAAGTAGAGGTTGATATGGATGTGGACACAAATATTGTGATGATATTTATAAAGCTTCTTGTTGTGGAAGCATTTATTTCACCTCCAACAGGTACATTTTATTTCGGGTAAAGTTTACCAAACCCCTCTGAATTTTATACATCACAGACAAAACCCACAAACTGAACCCCCCTGAACTATTGGAAATTCTCATAAATAACATTAACGGATAGAGTAGAAAGTCTAGCATGCCTTCTTTTTTTAATTACTTTTTATATATACTAGTATAGTGCACATGCTTCACAAACATGAGCATACTTGTTTTGTTTTATGTTTCTCAATTTTTTTTGTTGGTGCAAAATAATGAAATAACTTGTATAACAATATAACTTGAATAATTACGATTTTGTTTAAATGAATAAATTGTACAATAAAGCGTGTATAGAGAGCTGTATGATTAATTATTATAGTTTAGATAATTATTATAATTTATTAATAATTTATTAAAATAATTATAATATATTAAATAATCTCTTCTCTTTTAAATATAATAATAGTATACATAGCATAATTATAATACTATTAGTAACTACATATTAATTTAATAATTAGTTTATTACACTATTAGTAAATAATTTACTAAATTGTATAATTATTAAATTATAGTGTAATTTATTAATTTAAAAATACTATTAAAATCATTATACTATTAATACTATTACAATTACAATAAACACAATTGTGTTTCATACTATTATCACACTTTTAAAAGGCTAATAAGATGAAATGTTAACATGTAGTCCTCCATATGAGGTGAAACCAAAAGGCATAAGGCATAAGCCTAATGAATTTTATTATTCTTAATTTTTCTAGAATTTTAAATATTATGTGAAGATAAATTAGGGATAAATTTCAAATTTTCAATTAAATAACATAAGTAAACAATAAAGTAAAGTGTGAACAAAGGTTTTGAAAAGTGAGGAAATGCATAATTAATGAGAGGTTATATATAATTAGTGAATGATTAATTACAACTAATGACATATTTGAGAATTATCACATTTAAAAGGGCAAAATGGAAATTAAAAGTTTTGACAAGGCAATCATCTTTTATATATAGTATAGATTTGCCCGAAAAAGGTAATATATAAGTTATATTTAGTAGATAGGGTAAAATTGTCCAAAAGTTGTCAAGAAGAGCATCTGTAATAACATCAAAGTACAGTAAGTGCCTGCCATCAGTCATGGTACTTAAGCAAGGCAGGTTCAAGGGGCTTTTCTATCCTTTATAAAGTTCAGAGGGGTTTTATGCAATTTGCCATTTTTTCAGACTTATGCTGCAAGACCCACATATATTATGTGTTTGATAATTTGGTTGGAGATTGGTGGAAGACTAAATGAGGGGATGGACTATTTGGAGAGGCTATTTATTGGATCACCTATGAAGTCATTGTGTCTGAGTACTTGTATGAAGTTTGAGGGCATGTCATCAAAATACCAGGCAACAGATTATCAATATTTTTAACATAGTTGCATAACAACTATAGAGGAATTATGGGGAAAAACATATCATCCATATCGTTACCATAAACATAGCCAAGACAAAAGTTTGTTCCTTAATCATTTTGTCACTAAATTTAAATTCCTTCTTTAAACTGGACTTCTCTTTTATCACTGGATCATCCATATGGTTACCATAAACATTTCAAATGCTTTCTTTTCATGAGTAAAATGAACAATTTCAGGAATAAAAAGAAAATACATGAGATGGACCTTACTTGTTAGTAAAAATCTGAAGTAACATGGCACAAAATAATGCATCAGGATTGGGTTGAGTCATAAACTAGGATGAGGTTGAGTGAGAGTTTTAGGCCTGTAAAGATTTTATGGTCAGGCTTGAACCACACACACTATATTGCCAATTGACACATTTTTGCATCACCAAACCTACTCATTCGGCTGCATAGCTGCCATTTTAATTGCCTTAAACACGAAGGTTATTGCCGTCACTTTTGAATTTTCCATAATGTAGTTGGTATGTCACTTTCTTTGAATCAGGATAACATATAATGTCCTTTTCTCCTTTATAATGTGGAACCAGGTTACGAAAATAACACAAAATAACACAGGCATTTTTAATCCAAATGTAGATGAAGGGAACCTATTTATATTATAAATGATAGAAATTGTCTAATGTTTGAAGGATAAGCTATGAGTTTCCATTTTAACCTGGTTACAAGAAAGCAAGTATCCAGGCACAGAAACAACCAAATCTTGAACAGCCAGAAGACTGGAATTGCTTTGTATCACAAACTATTAAAAAAAAAAATCATGAGACCAAGATAAAAGGAATAGTTATTCCTTTTCCCCTTTTCTTTTTCAACTTGTTTTTTTTTTTTTCCTTTGTGGGGACAGGGGGAAGTCTCCTTGGTGACAAAGCTAGTTTAGGCCTTAAAATATCATCAACTCTACTAGGTGTGATTTTCTTCTTATTAATGGATTAGAAACTAACGTACAATTGCTCATCAATTCATCTTACCTACCATACACTAAAATGCCAATATTGAATTAATTCTCCATCGAGACTTCCAAACGTATGTACAAGCTTAGTTTCGGAAAAAGAAAACTTCAGTAAGTATCGCAGGACTCATGCAATGGTCCTTAAGTCACTGGTACAAGCAATTGAGAGAGCGTAGACAAGAAAATCATGTGTCAATACTTTTACTTTTCACAATCTCAAGCAAGATGAGATTGGGGAAGGGAAAAAAATAATGTTGATACTTGATATGGTGTTATACTGGAACGATTACAACTTTTTAATTATAGATTCAGTTAAACAACAGTATATCAACTAATGTAGAGAACTAATGAAATTCGCAAGACCATAAAGAGACACATGTATCTTTTACCCTTTCAATGGAAATATGGCATCTGGACTCTTCAGTGTTGACAATTGATCTAATCCTCAGCACGTCCAGTTGTGGATGTGCATTTCCTTTCTTCTGTCAGAATTTTATTTGTGTAGTAATTAACTATCTTCTGATCTAATTCATAGTAGTAAACCATCTTGTTTAGAGGCTTCAAATCCAGGTCAATGAAGTTTACCTGCATAAAACACCTTAAACTCTCAAAACTATTTCACAACTTTAGACATGCTAAGAGAAAAACCACAGAGCATACACACATTTTATGTCTAACTACAAAAAGTGAAACATTCAAACGATGTGAAATACAACTTTTAATTTACTAACCTGAAAGAATTAAAACATCTCCAATACACATATGAATTATGAAAAAAACAATTACGTAGAAATTAGGGAATGCAAACACTCGCTATAAATATCAAGACATCCATATTTAGTATGTTTGTGCAGTCGATCAAGAGTGTACAGAATGGTTCATGATTTTCTTTTGCAAATACAAGCACTATAATCTGCAACCTAGTGTCTCCAATTGAAAATGGGAGTTAAGATTAAACAAGTATACCTTGTATTCAAAGCTCAGGCCACATGATTTGAGAAATATGGAACTACTGTCAGTTGCTGTAGCTCCAACATCCGCATGCCTAAAGCTAAGCATCAAGCTACAATCTTTTGCGGTAGCAGCTATAAGATATTCCCTCACAATTTTCAGGCTCTCTTCCAATGAAAGAGAATGCAGGAAAGAATACTGATGCATGAGTTCTGTATCAATTACATCTTTGCACACTATACAAGGCTCGGAGATTATGTTGTAATATAAATGAATTGCCCCTTCTATGTCAACAAGATCCAGTTTCTGAGCAGCTAAAAGCTTATCCAGTACTGCAGATTTCAAAAGAACCTCCACTATAAGCTCTATGAAGGTAGCTAATTTTAGCCCACTAACCTTGAGCAAAGCATCAATTTTCTCATGTGCTTCACAAGAACGAACATCTGTCATGTCCATGCCACCTCCCAATCCTCCAAAAATAAGCGAGCCATTCTGGAAAACCCGAAAATTATTTCCGGGAGTTGTAAACAGTGAAGTAATGGCCTGATATATTCTGTCTTTTGAACCAGAGAAGAGATCCAAAGGGTCGTATCCACTTAGTTGTGATATCTGAGATATGAATTTAAATGCGTCAGATGAACCCTCAGCTTAAGCTTTTAAATAGTTAATAGAAGAACATGTCTTAATATAACTAAGTGGCATCCACAGGTTCCACATAGCCAGAAAGAGATATTGCTGATTGCAATTTGAATAAGCACTCTTAAGAAAAATAATAAATAAATTTGTTTAGCTGTTTGGAAAAGGATAGGTAGGTGGCACATCATTAGCAGTTGCTATAGCAGGGGCTAGCTGTTTAGGTAAAAATATAGTATAATGAAGAATATCACAATTTTCAATAACAGGAACTAAACCATCTGGTGAAATGGAATATGATATATATACTAGACTACTAGTTAATCTTTAGAATAGTTTTGCATAAAGCGGAAAGATGTGCAGCATAAGTACCTCTCCTTCATGAAGTTTCAGGAGTTGATGCATTTTAAATCGTGTGGTGGACTTCTTAATATCATTTTTTTGTGCAATGAATTCTGAAGACGGGAGAAATCCACACTTGGGCTGAAAAAAAAAAGAAATACATCAATAGGAAAATATTGTGTGAGTTTCAACTGAATGAAATGCACACAGAGATCAAGTAAGACACCTTTATTTCTACTGTGAAGCACATGTCCGCATTAAGGGTACCTGGGACGATTCTGAAAACATTATAAGGATTACTAAACATCAATAAGCTACATCTAGAAAAGCAAACAAACACAGCTTACTTTATAAAAATTTAGTTGCTCAAAACTACGGACAAAGGCTTGGTTGTGTGTACTAACAGTAACTGCTCATGAGTACTCAAAGAATGTAACAAGCTAAAATCAGAAGTATGAATCAGACTATTCAAAATAGAAAGTCATGATTGATGATGGATAAAGTGTAAATAACAATAGTTTAAGTTCATGTTCATTCCATGAAACACAAGGTGAAGGAAATCTTATAAAACTCGGGTATAACTTCCTAAAATGCATTCGAATTTTAACAGGGGCCTTTTGCCCTATTTTCCGTGGACCAGTCTTAAATTGTACATGACATGCAAGATAGCTAAACTGACTGGTCAATGACTTTCGTTTGGTCTTGATTTGTCACTAAAACATAATCCAATTAAGTAAATCAACTACGTCAAACCCATGAAACAGTTCAGACGAGGTTATCTGGAGTAACTTAAGACATGAAAACACACTGACGAAAACAAGTAAAACATCGAGATCAAAGAACTAACCTTTACTACTTAAGAAAACAGAATGATCGGAAATAAGAAGTGTAGAATCACAATTGATATCAACTTCAGCAGCATCAACACGCCAAGTAGGGCGTTGATCATCGGTACTCCTTTTAATGGAATGCAGGAATTCCCTAGACACGGTAATGCGAATCTGAGAACAGAATGTAACATTCAGTTCATTATTAGTTTCATTGCCAAAAGTTGGATTCAAATGTGAAACTCTTTAGGCTCAATTTCACTTTGGTATCCCAAAATTCACCCATTTTTTCACTTTGATACCCCCAAAGTATTTTCTAACACTTTGATACGATGTTTCAATTCCATTCAATTTTGATCCCCCCCACCCGCCCTCTAAACACACACACACGCGCACAGAGGTTTCATTAGATTTTCTGTTAAATGATTATTACATTTTATATTTAGGTCGATTTTACCCATTTGCTATAGAACCAAACAACCAAATGATTCCGGCAACAGTGGACGAGAGTAGCATGTGCTAAGCACATGATATAAATTTCACAAAAATCTAAAGAAATCAGGACAGGGTATCAAAGTAAATGAGATTGAAATTTTGAGGTAATAAAGTGTTAGAAGAATACTTTGGGGTATAAAAGTGAAAAAAGGGCAAACTTGGGGATACCAAAGTGAAAACAAGCGGCAAGCCAATTCCTTAATGTGTTATATATGAAAAATGAAGTAAGGCCTAAGAGAACATGGTTGGAAGCAACGAACAAGAATATACCAATAGTTAGCTCAAATCTTAATGGAGGAGATAGCCCTTTACGGAAGGATTCATGTAGTTAACCGCAAAAATTTAGGATACAGGCTTTGTTGTTATACGAAAAAAGAAGCAATAAGTTTAAAAGTTTCAAAGTATATTTTACAGAAAGCTCCACCATTTCCAATCATTCAAAAGACGAGAAGAAGGAACACATACCCCACCGTCTACATGTTTGGGGTCTAATAAAGGACCCATAACCCACATCATATAACCTTGTTCAACAAGTTCCATCGAATTCGACTCCACAAGTTCTTTGAAGTCCCTCCACAGAAGCTGTTCATTCTTAGACAGAGCAAGACCTCCATTTGCAGACTTCACCTCAGCTTTTGGAACCTTCTTTCTCGTCGGAACCTTTTTTATTCGTAACACTTTGCCAATCTGTTTCAAAAGAAGCACCAAAATGACCAATACCAAGGTAAATGTCGAAGTACTTACACAAGATCAGCATAAACGTAGAGAAAAGTATAATTGTAACTTTTGCCATGAAGTAATTGTCATACATGCAAGGAAATAATCAACCCAAACATGCACCAAAGCATAAAATTTAGCTCAGAAGTGGGTATTTCCATCAAATCTCTAAAAACCAAAATTGTTGCAAAATTACCAATCACAAACTAGTGAAATACTTGCACAGATCAGCATAAACATAGAGAAAATTAAAAAAATTATACTTTTGTCATGAAGCAATCATCATATGCATAGGAAATAATCAAAGTCATGATGAGGGTTGAGGGCTATATTTTCACACTTTTAAAAATATGAATCGGAAATTTATCAGACCATAAACATGCATAGTTTACGAAAGATACATTAATAAACACAAAATCAGACAAAACCCATGTCAAAACTTAGCTCAATAGCACAAATTTCCATCAAATAAATAGAAAGAATAAATAAATAAATAAACAAAGTGAATAATTCACCAGAGAGGGAGAAGAACCATGGTAGCTTAACACGAGATTAGCAGCTCCTTCTCCCTTGTAGCTCCAATCCTTTGCATCCTCTTCTCTTAAAATCAAAGCCATCACCTTTACTCTGCAAATCAACAGAATACGAAACAGGGAATTGATTTTGAGGAGAAAATGCGTCCCCTTTTGGAGCGAATCTAGAGAGAGAGAGAGAGAGAGAGAGAGAGAGGGGTTAATGGCGCAACGGGTCGGATTTGGAATTCCGGATCCGATTCGTTCTTTTCTTTAATATACTGGTCAAATAACATATTTGCGAAACTGCCCCAAACCAACAGATAATCAACTTTGTTAATACAGTGATTAAGAACTTGAGTATTTTGTTGATATTTTTACATTGAAGTTATGTACTAGCCTCATCAAAATTGATGATTTGTTGATTTTGGGAGTAATTATTTCAAAGTTGATGATTTAGGGAGTAAGTGTGTAAATGATGCGATTTGAAAGGTGGCTTTGCAAACATACATGATTTATGAGCAGATGTCACGATCTTCATTATAATTGCAATTTTTGTTGCAATTTTTTATGATTGATTTGAAATACAGAATAATTAAAGTATGATCTCTCTCAAAGTTGCCGAGTATATGAAAATCGTGAAGAATGAAAAATATGGTGAGTATGTGTTTGCTTTGCAAATTTTTTTTTTTGGGTTATTTGCTTTGTACTTATTTTCGACAAAACAAAGTGTATAAAAAGCACATAAATTAAGATTTACATTGTATAAAATGTATTGGAATCAGGCGATTATAACTAGCCCTTTATTCTTCTCAAAGCCAGAATGATAATAATTAATTAGTATTGTAATTGGATGGTGGATTTATTCTCCCAACAACTTGAAGAGTCAACTCCATGTGTATCATAGATAGATCACAAAACGAATATGAGCATGCCACTCTAATTAACTAGGTTGAACAATAATACGCCCTATGCTTGACTCGGAAAAATAATTATGATTCTTTTCCCCAAAAAGTTTTTTAATAAAATAAGGTAAATAGCGCATACACCCCTCGGCTTATGTATTAGCACATAGTACCCTGATTTGCAATCTTTAGAAAGATGAATTGCAGTGCAAGTAACACCACTCTCCCTCATGAATTGAGGGGGCTGAGCGCTAAGAATTGAGTATGGATAAAGGGGGTATGTGCACTTTACCAAACATAAATAAAAATAAAAAAAGGAAAGAAAAGATAGCCAATTTAGAAGTTCTTTCTAAAACCATCATATTTATCACGAGGGAACAAAACAACTAAACATTTTCTTCCTTACTGGAGGAAGGGTAGGTACGTAAGAGGGACTTTCAAACATGATTTTACAAGAAATTTTCAACAAACATCCACTATAAAATTCAAGCCAAACTTGCATTGGAGAGTAATAATTTGTCTATCTTAATATATACATCTTTGTGTCATCATAAGATTCATGTCCTATGAACACAAATACCTAGTTCAGCGCACTGACAATGCTCTTATTCCACATTTCCATTCAAGAAAAACTTACACAAAATGCAACAATTCTTTTATGCTCTTTGTTAAATGGTATTCGAACTTTTCGAATAAATAATCCAGAATTTCTTGGCCAAAATGACTTGTGAGCAATCGATGGTTCTATTGTTAGACCTGAAGGATCTTAAACATGATTAATCCAAAGAGATGAACATCAATAAGAGCGGAAGCAATACCTGAATCCATAGCTTGGATCTGAATTAGGGTTTGATGATCTTCTAATATTGAGGGTTTCTCTACAGCCGAATTTCTCTCTAGATGGGGGTGAAGAGAATTAGAGAATTGTTCAATCCTAGATTAGGGACCATAACCCCATATATATAGGTGTTGTACTTTTACAATTTGGCCCCTCATCAAATTGTAATTACAACACAGTATCTGCACATTGAGCCCATAATTTATTTAAATACCCATTAACCCAACTTGATTGATCACTTTGGTGGGTTGCACGAAGATAGCACTACACATTAATGTAACATATGTGCCCACAAATAGATTTAATTAGATTTAAATCTAACAATCTCCCACTTGGGCACCATATGTTTCCTTAAAATGTGTATAACCTTATGAGCTCAAAATTGCTATCACTAATAAGGGTATTTCCAAACAATCTCGTCCATCAACTATATCAATATAGGATCAAAGCGGTCGTCGTCACATTTATCGTGACTAAACCCATCAATGGTCACATATACTAATACAGTCAAATGACATAGATCAATCACGGATGTGCAGCATGAAAATTACATGCAATGTGATCTGTGCATGTCTATTTTCAACTGGTCCTACCTTAACTTTAGTGAGGTCATCCTCAACCATAATGTAGCAGAGTGTAAAATCCGAATACTTTATTCTGATCAGAAAATAACCGAACATAATTTATCTAAAATACTCATAAAGCAATAAAATTACAAACTCCCACTAAAACATGATATCCTCAAATATTACAACACCCATATGAGCAGTGTGCTCATGAAAGACCTTGGGTGGTAATCCTTTAGTAAGAGGATCGGCTATCATGGAGTTTGTCCCAATATGCTTTATGGATATCATTTCACTCTGTACCTTTTCTTTCACAACTAGGAACTTAATGTCAATATGTTTTGACTTAGTTGAGCTCTGTTGTTATTGGAATATAATGCTGGCGATTTATATTGTCACAAAATAACTTTAGTGGTCTTTCAATATTTTCGAATCTTGTGATCCGGTGACAAAATTTGCAACCATATTCCATGATTGGATGCCTCATAGCAAGCTACAAATTCTGCGCCATAGTGGAAGAAGCTACAAGTGTCTGTTTGACACTTTTCCATGATATAGCTCCTCCGGCTAACATATAAATGTAGCACGATGTAGACTTTCGCTATCTTGGCATCCGGCAAAATCGAATCGAGTATCCAATGACCTCCAAGCATTACGATTTCACGTATGTGAGCATATAATCTTTTATTTTCGAAGATACCTCATAACCCTTTTGGTGCTATCCAATGATCCATACGGGGTTGCTTAAGTATCGCCTAACATACTAATAATGTGCGCAATATCGGACGGCGTACACACGAGCATACATTAGACTCCCTACGGTGAAGCATAGGGAATCTTACGCATTTCTGAATTTCAAGATTACTTTTAGGGCCTTGATTGGTGAATTTATCTCCTTTAGTAGCAGGGGTTTCACACAGTGCAATCTTGCATGCCAAACCTTTTGAGTACTTTATCGATATAGCTCTTTTGTGATAATCCAAGAATACCTTGAGAGCGATCTCGATGTATCACGGATTCCTAATATAAAGAGGCGTCCCCAAGATCTTTCATCTCAAAATTCTTTGATAGAAATCTCTTGGTTTTAGTGCAACATGCCTATATCATTAGTGGCAAGCAAAATGTCATCCACATCTGAGAACGAGAAAAATATACTTACTCCCTTGAATTTTGATATACACAATCATCAACAATATTCATCTCAAAACCAAACGAGATAATTATTTGTTGAAACTTGTGTCACCATTGACGAGGAGCTTGCTTGAGTCCATAAATAGATTTCCTTAGTTTACAAACCATATTCTTTGGGTCTCGACACAAAGTTTTACGGTTGTACCATATAGATCATCTCATCAATGTCTCCATTGAAATGCGATCTTAACATCCATTTGATGTAACTCAAGATTAAAATGAGCAACAAGTGCCATGATAGTCTGAAGAGTCTTTCGATGAAGCAGGAGAGAAAGTCTCGTATAGTCAATGCCTTCCTTACGAGTATAGCCTTTAGCTACAAGGCGTGCTTTATACTTCTCCACATTACCATTTGCATCCGGCTTGGTTTTAAATATCCATTTACAACCAATTAGTTTTGCACCTTCGGCAATGGAACAAGTTCCCAAACCTTATTGTCTTGCATAGACTTGTACTCCTCATTCATGGCATCAATCCACTTTTGAGAGTTAGAACTTTCATGGCCTGAAGGAAGTTGATTGGATCATCTTCCATCATTCCATTACTTTCCTCATGTTCTTGAAGAAATACAACATAATCATCCGAATAGCATTTCTCCTTTCTCGTGGATCTCCTTAATGGCGGTTCTTGAGGTTGTTGAGTTTGTTCTTACGGAGCAGGGAGTTGTTCAATATTACCTTCTTGAGGTTCGGATTCATTTCTTGAATAATAGCGGTATAGGTACTTGAATATTGTCGAAATGGTATGGATTGGATTTAAAGCCAATTCCTCCTCAAAGGCAATGTCTCTAACCTTATTTCTCCCCAAACTCAACATCCTCAAAGAATGTTGTTGTTCCGATCTCAAAAATATTCTGAGTGTGGGATCATAAAACTTATAGCCCTGGATGGTTCGAGAATACCCAATAAAATAGGCGCTTCTTGTTTTGGAGTCCAATTTCTTTTCATTTGGCCTATAAGGCCTTGCCTGTTGGACATCCCCAAATATGTAAGTGCTTTAGGCTGGGCTTTGACCGGTCCAAAGCTCATAAGGTGTTTTAGCAAGCTGCTTTACTTGGTACTCTGTTAAGAATGTAAGCTGCGATCTTTAGTGCTTCTCCCAGTGACTCACGGTAAAGAAGAATGAGCAATCATACTTCTTACCATATCTTTAAGAGTCTGTTTAGTCTTTCGGCTACACCATTCATGCTAGGTGATCACGGCATGGTGTCTTGTGGGACAATACCGCATTCCTCTAGGTATCTAGCAAATGGTCACGGGCGTTGTTCACGATCCATCATATCTGCCGTAGTACTCACCACCGCGTCGGATCTAGCGGTTTTAATCTTTTTATTTAGTTGGTTTTCAACCCGACTTTAAAAGATTTGAACCGTCCAAAGACTTCAGTTTCTCATGAATGAGATATAGGTACCCATAGCGTGAGTGTCGTCTATGAATGATATAAAATATTGTTGACCATTCCAAGATCTTGGTAGGGAATGGCCCACAAATATCTGTATGTATCAATTCTAAGACATCGAAGATCTGTTGGCACCTAATCTCTTAACTTTGGTCTGTTTTCCTTGATACGATCAATGCAAACATCAAAGTCACGTAAAATCAAGAAAATCCAAAATACCATCGGACACAAGGCGCTCAACTCTACCTTTTGAGATATGACCCAAGCTTGTGCCATAATGATCTTGAATTTTTCTTATTTAATTTCACGTTTAGTACCACGTGATTCCACATTCGGGGTTTCATTATAAGAAGCAAGCGTATCAAGCAAATATAGGTTATCAAAAGTACTCAAGAAACCAGTTCCCACAATATTTGAATTTAAAGATAAGCTAGCACGGTTATTTCCAAATGAACAATAATAACTTTGATTTGTCCAATAAAGGAATAGAAACCAAATTCGTCTAAAAGGCGGGACTACAAAAGTATCTTTCAAATCCAAATAGGAACCCGTTCCTAACAATAACATAAAGTGCCCTATCGCTTCCACATCTACCGATTGTCCATCGCCCACAAAGATGTGTCTTTCACCATCACTTGGCTTTCGGTAGCTCAGGCAACCCTGCATAGAAACACTTATGTGAGTAGTAGAAGCCGAATCTAACCACCAAGTGTTTCTAGATGCGAGACTAAATTAACCTCGAGCGGACCAAAGTAAGGAGCGTACCCTTTTGACCGCGTGATATTTGGTACAATCCTTCTTTCTTGTGGCGTTAAAATTGCTTATCGATGCGAGCGAAACTTCGTGGCGGTGGGTTAACAACCAAAACCCATTCGACAAACCGGCCGCGCAAAGCGAATTGGCGGACACATGAAGTGGGTCGACAGCGTCGCGAATCAACGAGGCTACGTGTTATGGAATGAATCCAACAAGCGAAGCTTCAGCGAGATCGTCGGGTTCAAGCGTCAGCGAGATCGGTTTGAACATCGACCGATCGTCACTTAAACTATTGACGGGATGAAACCAATCAAGAGAATCAAGCACGGACTTAGAGCGACAGCGACAAGATCGGAGCGAGCGTCCGCGAAAAGTCGAAAACCAAACCAAACCAAGGAGCCAAGCGGCGTCGGTGAAACCGGACACCGTTTGGTGTCGGCTCGTGGCCGGACACCAAATGGTGTCCGCCGGACACCAAATGGTGTCCGCCGACCATAAACCCCTCTCTCCCTTTTGTTTTCCTATAAATAGTCAGGGGGGTGCTTTCGGTTTCTGGTGGATTTTTGGAGTTGGATTTTCTGATATTCTTGAGAGAGCCCTGGCAAGATCCACGAGCCATCGGCCTTGCGTTTACGAGCACGGCGAGCACACCCGATCTACAAACCGCGAGGTAAGCGAATTGGTCGACTCTGAGAATAAGCTGTGATTTCTCCTAGTAGATCTCACCGCTCGGCGATCCTCTCCTTCGTGAGTGTGATCCCGAAGGCGATCCTCTCCTTCGTGAGTGTGATCCCCTCGGTAACCGTTTCCTTCGTGAAGCGAGCCCCTTCCGTCTGTAGTTCGAACGGGTTTCCACACGGATCTGAATTGCGCGGTAGTCCGCGGATGAACAAAAGTCCGACACGGGCAAAGAACCCGCATAGCGAGGATCCGTAAAATAGAGATCCTCATGTTTGTTCACAAAAGGAAGAAGTTGTAATTTTCGTTTTCATTATGCGCTGAAATAAAAGGCATTTCTTTTGTTTGAATTTTGTTGTAGGCCAGCGAAGGCGTAAACAAGTTCAAGCGAGCAATGAATAACAAACCAACTTTTCTGCGAACAAGGCGACCACGGTGGGAGCCAGCGGCTTCAACAAAGGAGCGTCGTGTATAACCAGCGGATCGGATCCGGTGATAGAAGAGGTCGAGTTGAGTTCGACCAAAAGTCTGAGGAGTACCTCTCTTCCTCGTCGGATCCGGCTCCCCGCAAGTTCAAGATGGTCTCCGCTGCAAGGAAGACCCAATCGGCCTCAGATGCGGAGGCGAGAAAATCCACCACCACCGCCGTCAAGACTACGGACAACGGTGGTTCCTCGGCCGGCAAAGCGGCCAAAATTTCAGAACCCTTATCTTTGGAAGGGGTCGATTCCGCCAATGGCGCCGTGACTCTCTCCAAGAGAGCCCGTCGAGCGGCGTCGGCGCTGGCAAAACAATTCGCCGAGCAAGAGAATCAGCGGATGGGGTTAAGCTATGAAGCGGATCTAAGATCCAGGTTAACTCAGAGACTAAAGTCTGAGATCGTAGCCGACTCCTATAAGCCGGCGACAAATGAATGGGTCCGAGTCAAACGGAACCGTTCCACACTTCAAGAGCGTATCCGAAAACGCCGCGCACTCCTCGCACAAGCAAGGGCTTTGGTGCAACAAGCCCGCGAGTTGAAGAAGGAGGCCCAGAAGTCGTCAACAAATTAAGCAGTTTGGAAGCCCAAGTCCGTCGACACTTCACCTCCGGCGAACTTCGGCATCCAAGCTCGACCACCGTGAGCCAATTCTGCTCCCATGCTCAAATCAAAGATTGTGAGCACTTCAACAAAGTGGCGCCAAAGTTACCTCCGTCGCACCCAAACTTCGTGAAGCCAACTCGCCGACCGGCGGGCTTACCGTCAAGGATCGCTGGGTCCACTAAAGGAATCGCGGGTCACTCCTATCTGAAGTCGCACCCACAAAGACAAGAAGATTCCTCTGACTTTGCATCTGCGGTTGAAAGTCGAAGTCAGAATCTGCGGGACTTCACCCTCACACCGACGAAAGTCAAGGCGGGTTACTTTTGGCAGTTCTTACGAAACAATTCGTCCTCGGACGGAGACGTTTTCATCGGCGATGAGGCGTTATGCAGAGATCGTCTTGACATCACGGAAGATTGCTCGGCACTCATGCCGACGAGTTATACTACCGTACTAGGAACACAAAGAAGTCTCGAAGGGGCTCCCCAAAGCCAGCCCAGTCATGTTTATGCTCCAAGCTTATCAAAATAGTGCTCTCGAATGTAGCTGTCGAGGAACTCGAAGAGTCTCGGTCTTTGAGACTTAGCACCAACACGCCAAGACCTAGGTCAAGGCGATTCCATGAAGGATGGCATCGAGAGGATGAATTGCGAAGGTCACTAATAATATGGCGGCAAAGAACCGTCGTCAAGGGCTATTCAGCGCATCATAGCGGTTAACTTCGTTCGCGGTCGGGACTATTCGGCGGTCAATTACGACAAGATCTTGAGAGGACTACCTTGAGAGGATGAAGTATCGGGCGGAGTGCGGCAATGGCATCCGACAATCTGACTTCTAGTGACGGACAACCCGAAAAGCTTATGATCGGTCTGGTCAGGTGGCCAAGATCTTTGGGCGAAGCGTTGAATAAGCAGCGGAAAACTTCAAATTAGAGATGGAGTTGGCCATGCGGGCGATGAGAGAAATGCATGATCAACAGATCAAGCCTTGACAAAACATCAAGGTGAATCGAGTCAGCGCATCAACGTCGATGAAGATGGTAGCGATTCAGATCAGGAAGAGGCACAAGAGGATGATGAGCCTCCTGAACCACGTGACGCTGCTGTTGCTCATGAGAACGAGAAGATTAAAGACCTCGAGAGCAAAATTAACTCGTTGATTTCCGCCCAAGAGGTGAAGAAGACGGGTATCCCTTACCCATACCGAGGGGTGGGAATCAATCCCATATCCTTCAAAGTTTAACTTAATAAACTTTACACCGTTTGATGGTAAGGGTTCCCCGACGCAGCACTTGATTTACTTCAAGTCGCACCTCGGGGTTATTTCTGGCAATGAGCCCCTGATGGTTCGGTCATTCGTTGGCACCCTTCGTGGGCGCCGATTGGTACCGCCGTCTTAAGCGAGGGAGCATCAGCGGTTGGGGCGATATGGAGTCCTTGTTTCTCTCCAACTTCTTTGATGGCGATACCGAGGTATCCATTGGAACATTACTCGGCCAGCGAAGAATGGAAGCTGTGGATATCTTTGTTAAGCGGTTCGTAACAAGGCAATGAAGCTGTCGGGATCCGATATGAGAGGAATTCATCCTCGGACACGCCCGCGATAATTTGTCGATAGAAGTGCTTTCGAAGCAATGGGAGCGGCACCATCGTAGCGTGGAAGGACTTGAAAGTTCGTGGAGAGCAAGGCGAAAGGTTCCTTAAAAGGAAAAAGCGAGAAAGAGGCCGGCCGGCGACAAACCACGAACAAAGCGAATTTTGTGCCACCTTGGCGAGGTAAAGCGCCGGCAAAGTCGTAGGCGCCAATCAAACCTTGACGCAACCACAGCGGCGGTCGCGACCTCAATGGCGCCCGACAAACTTCGAATCGAAACCTTACGGTTCGAGATTTCCCAAGAGTTACTCGTTCAAAGATGAGGAAGTTCCGGGCATTTTTAAGTACCTTCTGGAGAACAATAAGATCCAGTTGCCTCCAATTGTGAACCAAGAAGAGGCAAGCAAGGTTCTGAGATCCTAAATCTTGCGCTTATCCGAGGGCCGTACATCATCCTACGAAATTTTGCTATCATCTCAGGGACAAGATTCAAGCCTTGATCGATGTTGGAGTCATCACTCCAAAACCTTCTAAAGAGAAGAAGGTGGGAGCAAATGCAGTCTCTATAAACTTCGGGTCAGTTCCTTTGGATTGGTTTCAACCGACGCCAGTCGTAAAGGTAGGAATGAAGATGGTGAATGAGGATCCTCACGGGCAACGTGAGAAGGGGCTCGTACCGCACACTACAGCAAACGGAGAAATCCTTTGGGTCCACCACGACTTCTTTGGAAGGCGATCGATGGGCTGCGTCTTGACCAAAAAGTCAAGGGAAAAGGCAAACTATGCCAAGCCGCTTCGGCAATTCCAGAAAAGGACGATGAAGAAGTGGCAACTTTCCAATTTTCGGAGGACGAGCATGAAGTCTTTGCCACAAGGAGTGGGCACGAATACAACTACAAGTATCCGGAGATTCCAAACCCGAATGCAAAGGCGTTATCGAGGCGGGTATAGCGCGGCTCCTCTCACTCGAGGAGAGAAACAGCGAGCGGCCAAAGAGAAGATAGCTGAAGCAAAGGAGAAGCAACCACAGGCCGGGAAGCACAACTCGAAGAAGTCGATTCAATCGCCCGATTGTGAGGATAGGCCGAACATCGAGCTCTCCATACCGTTTCAACGTCATGGCCCGGTTGGCAAACATCGGCGGGATAACTCTTCTGAGTTGCTCCGATTATCAAAGAAACAGGAAGCTCTACAAGAAGCTCACGGTGACTCACGAGGTGTTTCGCTCGAGATCAAGCCGAGTCGGAAGAATCGGCCCAACAATGCAACTTTGCGACTAAAC